>JAVGWX010000007.1:71315947-72515947 GCA_036924085.1 Ariolimax columbianus
GGCATGTATCCAAGAAACGCACCTCAACAACAACCACAAATTCTCAATCAGAGGATACCAGACCTTCCGTCTTGATAGAGAAGGTCACAAAAGAGGGGTTCTGATACAGATACGTAACTGCATACCGAGTAGCGCGGTAGCTGTCAATCACAATGGACAAGCAGAAATTGTAGGAGTCGACACAATGACACAAGAAGCGAAGATACGCATCTTCAACCTGTATGGCCCACCCAACAAAGGCTTGTCGCTCTCGAGTATCGAAATCAAGGACTGCAGCTGCCTAGTAGTTGGAGACTTCAACAGCCACTCGGAGAGATGGGGATATTCGGACACAGACAACAGAGGAGATGAAGTGGAAGAATGGGAGATAGACACAAATCTCTATCTTATCAATAGGTCGGAGGACAGCCCTAGCTTCTATTCTAGAACATGGCATACCACCTCTACTCCAGACTTGGCCTTTTCCACGGTGGATATTCACCATAAAATAGACCGCCAGGTGCTTAACCAATTGGAAGGTAGCGACCTCAGGCAATTAGGCTAGAAATTGATATGGAAGTAGGCCCGCAGGAAATAAAACCGCTCCCCCGTTGGAACTATAAACGAGCCGTCTGGAACAGATTTGCACTGCTGACAGATGGGCTGTGTGATACCATCAACACACGGAATAACAATATGAAACCTATGGTGGAAAGCCTAAGCAAAAGCAATAATGCAAGCAGCCACCGAAACCATCCCAAGAGGGGCAAGGAAAAACTACAAGCCATATTGGAATGATGAATTGCAGAAAGCGGAAGACGAAGTCTCAAATGCTAGGAACATGGCAGAGAGAGAACAATCTATGGAGGCAAATATCGCCCTCAAGGCTATCACGGCGAAATACAAAAGAATACTGAACCAAATAACAAAAGACAGCTGGAAAAACAAAACAGAAAGCCTCAATTTAGATAAAGAAGGGAACAAACTATGGAAGTTAGTCAGAGCCATGAATGACGAAACACCATCAAATAAACAAATTACCATCAAGCAGGGTGACAACATGCTTACTAGAAAAAAAGCAGCAAACGCCTTTATAGAACATTATGCCAGAGGAAACCACATTGATGTTCCTATAGATAGGCATACAGACATTAGTGAAGAACAAAAGAGCCACGACAACATCAATATGGCACCAGAGGCGCACATGATGGCAAAACTAACAATGAATGAAATGGAAGAGGCCATAAGAACTTTAAAGAAAAATAAATCGCCCGGAAAAGATGGGGTAACAAAACGAAATGCTGATGGGGTTGGGCCAAACAGCAAAGAGGAAGTTACTATCAGTCCTGAACCAAAGCTGGAAAAGGGGAATTGTACCGCAGGCATGGAAAGACGCTGTACTTATACCAGTACCAAAGAAAGAAAAAGATAGAACAAATCCAAATGGATACAGGCCTATCAGTCTACTGAGCTGTGTAGGAAAACTGATGGAGCGTATGATAAACACCAGACTGATGTGGCATCTGGAAGAAACACACATACTAATTCCACAACAAGCAGGCTTTAGACAGCACAGATCCACTGAGGACCAGATCACTCTCATAGCCTAGGAAATAGAGGATGCTTATCAGGAGAAAAAACACACAGTAGCGGTTTGTGTGGATTTAGAGAAGGCATTTGACAAGGTGTGGAAAGAGGGACTTAAAGTCTAGCTACGAAGAAGTGAAGTTTGTGGGAAAATGTACAGATGGATCAGCCACTACCTCGAAAACAGCCAGAGTTCAAGTACAAGGGCAGATGAGCAAAAAGGTGACACTTGAGCAGGGAGTACCCCAAGGGGGAGTACTGTCACCCACACTTTTCCAGGTGTATTTAAACAACATCACAGAGAATATACCAAGAAGAGTCCACAGCTCCATGTTTGCAGACGATCTGGCTATGTGGACCTCTGAAAAAAATCTCACCATAGCAAGCAATCGGATGCAGCAGGCCCTAACATCGTTGGAGGAATGGACAAACTCATGGCTGGTCAAAATAAATGAGGAAAAAACAACATGTTCGTTATTCTCGCTTTCAAATAAACCACAGAACACCAAAATAAGTCTTAACGGCAAATATCTGTGGCCAAACGACAACCCAAACTACCTGGGAGTCACATTTAATCGGCGCATGACATGGAAAACTCAGATCGAGAGAAACCGAATGAGAGCCAGACAAAGAATTTCAATCATGAGGAAACTTGCTGGCACAAGCTGGGGAGCAGACGAAAGTATACTAAAGAAACTGTACACTGGAAGAGTGAGACCAGTTCTCGAGTATGGCATTGTGGCATGGACAACAGCAGCAAGGGCGAACTTTGATAAAATTAGCAAACTTCAAAACCAAGCCATGAGAGTTATAACAGGAGGCATGAAGTCAACGCCAATTGTAGAACTTGAAAAGATTACAAAACTGCAATCCATGACCGACAGAAGAGACTACAGAGCCCAGCAGCAAACAGAGAAACTTAGAAGAATGACAGAGTATCCAATGCATCAGAGACTAAATAGATTTGGAAATGGGAAACTAAAGCGAAGAAACTTTGTAGAAATAGCTAAAGCAAAGATGAGCGAAGACCATATGAACACATTAACAACACCAAAGCCCATCCCTACTGTACGCAAACCTAGCTGTAGGTAGCATATCATTCCGGAGGTGGTAGAAAATATACCAGGTATTGGAAACACGAACAGCCAGACTGAAAAAGAAAGAAGAGACATAACCATGAAAGTACATAACGAAAAACTACTCAAGCATGGACTGGACCCATGCATACACCGACGGTTCTGTAACAAACACAACACAGAACGGAGGGGCAGGGGTATTCCTGAGCCTACAAAATGGTAGAAAAATAACACTGTCAGTGGCAACTGGAAAATTCTCAAGCAATTTCAGAGCGGAGACAGAGGCACTGAGGGCTGCAGTAGAAGCAATGCTGACAGGCAAAAGAAATTAAAGCCAGATAGTACTGTTTACAGATGCCGTGGCCGTAGTCACAGCACTAAAAAGCGAGAAAAATACTGAACTTAATGATTTAAGAGCAGTACTCTGTCAACTATGCCAGCAGTCCGCACCAAAAAGAGTAGTGGTACAGTGGGTTCCATCCCACTGTAACATCCAAGGCAACGAAGAGGCAGACAGACTGGCAAAAGAAGGTGCTAGACTACCACAACCAGATTCTAGTGTGACCTACGAAGAGTCCAAAAGGCTTATTAGAGCCTGATACATGGCCACATGGGAAACAGAACATACTGGCTACTCAAAAAATGATGCCTATTACCAGTTGAACAGAAGAGAGCAGGTCGTGGTCTTCAGACTCCGCACAGGCCACAATAGACTGAGGTACCACCTATTCAATAAACTGAAGATAGGTGGCACTGACGAATGCACCTGGGGTACTGGGAAAATGATCTGCTGCAAAACTGCCCGACATACGAGGACTAGAAAAAGCACATGTGTCCATCACCAGTGGCAAAACTAGACAAGCTCTATGGCAGTGTCGACAGCCTCAGGATGACCGCTGCTTTTTCTCGAAAAAATGCAGGTTGACGTTTGACAGCGTACGAAGAAGAAGAAGAAGAAGAAGAAGAAGAAGAAGAAGAAGATTATGTTATCACCAAGAGGACTGACAGGCGCGATGTAAGAGTCACAATAGCTGTGTGGTGCAGAGTGCTGTACCGACCACAAGCTCTTTGTATCCAAACTGAACTTCTACATCAAATCCAGGAGACAGCATCAGGATAAAAGGCAAAATAAAAAGAGGTTAGATACCACAAAACTGCAAAGCATGACGATCGCTGAAGGACGAAGAAGGGACCTAGATGAAAAAGTAAAGAATCTGCAGCTCGGTCAGACCAATGTGGATGAAGACTGGGCCGCTATTAGAGACTATACTCCTCCGCCTCTGAACACATTGGATACACGACACGTAAACATCGACTGATTTAATGAGAACGACGCAGAAATCATATCCATAATCAAGGGGAAAATGAACTATATGGGACCCATCGTCTGCAGTAAAAAAAATGGCGTTCACAACCAAACGAAGAGTGGTCCAAGGAAAGCTCAGGAACATGAAAGACACGTGGTTTGGAAAGAAGGCAGATGAAATCCAACTTTATGCTGACAGAAACGAACAAAACGCTTCTATGATGCTTTAAAGACTGTTTATGGCCCTCAACCATTGTATGGAACTCCAATTCCGAATGCCGATGGCTCAGAACTGCTGTCAGACAAACCGAGAATACTTGGACGCTGGGCAGAACACTTCCACACGGTCCTCAACCAACCGTCTTCCGTCTGCGACGAGGCAATAGAACGCCTGCCTCAGACACCCCTGAACAATGAACTGGACGTTCCTCTAAATATCAAATGGGAAAGCTGCAGAAACGGACCTAATACCGGCTAAAATCTTCAAAGCAGGTAGTTGTGTCCTAACACAGCGACTGATTTGTACAACACAATATGGACCACTGGGACTGTCCCACAAGAACTGAAGGATGCTACCATCGTCCACTTATTCAAGCGAAAGGGAAACCGTAAAACCTGTGATAACCATAAAGGAATCTCCTTCCTACCGACTGCTGGCAAGATACTGGCACGAGTTCTTCTCAACAGATTGATCACTCACCTAGAACATGGTCTTCTTCCACAGCGCCAGTGTGACTTCAGATCGGGTCGTGGAACTGTGGAAATGATATTCGCGGCTCGGCAACTTCAGGAGAAATATCTAGAGCAGCAGGGCTGTGTACTAACCCCAACACTCTTCAGCACAATGTTAGCTGCCATGCTCAGCGTTAGCTATCAGGGTTGTAACCAAAACGGAGTGGAAATAAAACACAGGACTGACGGAACACTCTCAGGCGACTGCAAGCACACAGTAAGGTAAAGCACACAACCATATCGAACTTGTTTTTTGCTGATGAATGTCGTCTTGCTGTCAGCACCGAAAGAGATACGCAGACATATGTGGACAAGTACCCAGCAGTCTGCGACATGTTCGGTTTTACTATTTATACAATAAAAAAACAAACCGCTTAACGTACCTTGGCATCACTCTTTCCAGGGAAACTACTATTGACTGCGAGGTCATTAACATATTCTCTAATTCCAGTGCTGCCTTTAGGTGGCTGCAAAGCAGTGACTGGAATAGGAGGGGTCTTAAGCTTGATACGAAACTCAGTCTATCGGGCTGTAGTGCTTCCCACCCTTCTATATGCCAGTGAGACATGGACTGTGTACAGCAGGCACGCTAAGAAAATAAACCACTTCCATACAAGGTGCCTCCGTAGATTGTTCAAAATAAAGTGGCATGATAGGGTACGAGACACCTCATGAAGGCAAAAATGTCGAGCATCCACACACTATTGCATAAAACCCTGATCAGGTGGACCGACCACGTCGTGCGCATGCCAGACAACCACATCCCAAAACAACTAATGTATGGTGAGCTGAAAGATGAACTGCGTCAAGTCGGTGGCCAAAAGAAGCGTTTCAAAGACTCCCTTAAAATTTCTCTGACGCGCTTCAGCATCGATGCAAACGCAGGGGAATGTCCCGCACAGGACCGCAAGGCATAGCGTAGAACCACCATCAGAGGCACCTCCATTGCCGAGGAGCGCCGGACCTCCGAAGCACAGAAACAAAACAACTGACATTCACATGAACAATTCTGACATAAAAATGTTATGTATGTGGAAGGATTTTCCGTGCCAGAATTGGACTATACAGCCACCTCCGAACTCACTGGCGAGGTGCAGCACAACATGTCTTACTGCTGTTGTCATCATCGCTTGCGATGGACGGCTATTATGTGGTTAAAATTATTCTAAATTTTCAATTTTAGGGTTCCAGAGGGGTCTTCTACCTTAAGTAATGATTGAAAAGTGTCAGCGTAGATATATTTGTCAATATGTTTGAAGCAATCCAGAACAGCACTTCGTCATGAGTACTGAGATGCTGGCCTCCCATGAATTCTTTTAGGGGTCCAAACTGGTGAAAATCGATTTGAGCAAGATCTGGGCTGTAAGGTTGATGTGGCAATACCTCCCAGCCGAATTGCTGCAGATTGGTACATTGTGCGGTAAGCCGTATGAGGTCAAGCGCTATCTTGCAGGAGCAGGACACCATCTGTGATCAAACCAGACCGTTTTTTTTCGCACAGACGGTTATGCACATCACTCAAAATGCGTATTTACTGTTCACTGTTGATAGCGGCACAACGGGGTAGAAACTCAATGACGTCAAGTTTGTGTCAGAAAATACTCGCCATGACTTTACCTGCAGACACAATTGTCCGAAATCTATTGGGTGGGGGTGATTACATATACTTTCACTGCTTGGATGCTCGTTTCGATTCAGAAGTATAATGATGCGCCCCAGTTTCGTCCTATGTAATAAAGCGATCCAAAAAGCTATGCCATTCCATGTCAAAATGTTCCTTCAATTCAGTGCAGGCTTGAACTCTTCTCTGCCGGTTAAAAGCGGAAAGCTAGCTCGGCACCGAACGTACACTAACCTTCCGACAAATTCAAATGTTCATCAATAATAGTGTTCACCGTACCCAGAGAAAGACTTGCCTCGTGCAATTTCGCGACAGATTATCGGTCGATTTTCTAGAATAAAACGTTCCACAATCTAGATATTCACAGGAATCACTGTGGTGGCCACCAAGAACGGGGTAATCACTAACGGATGTACGGCCATCTCGAAATCGTTTCCACCATTCAAATGTCTAACTGCTGCTGAATTTCGCATCACCGTGTTGTATTTGCAGTCTTCTGTAAATTTCCTCAGGTTTCACGATCTCTTTCACAAAAAACTTCATTACAACACGCTGTTCCATGCAAGAACTAACAGTGTTGTCCGCCATTTTTATTTATCTGTCACGTGACTAGCCCATGAGAAGTGTGCCACCTAGCAGTAATAGGACACACGTGCCCTTAGTAGTTCCAGCACGCTCTAATCCATTCAGGTAGAACTAGAACAAAAAATTTCGGGTTGATTTTAATTGCCCTCGTAAGTATATATATATAGGTGAATTGTCAGAGACTTCATTGTACTAAACCACAGCTTTGTGAGGTGGGGTGGCCAATTTCCTTCCTAGTTGCTTTTTCTAGATGTCAGCCAGGTACCCATTTATAGCTGGGTCGACTGGAGCTGTCGGTAGCAGGAGTTGAATTTCGTACCTTTGCCATGAAAAACAAGTGTTCTACCCCTGAGCTAATCAGCCGCTGATATATTTTATTATATATATGTTGTTGTTGTGAATGCCCACAATGAATAAGTTTTGTGCAACCGGAAAAAAGACGTTTAGTGGCGGGGTGCAACAGCTTTCCTGACATCCCGAGCGGCTGATGAAGATGAACTGGGATCCTCTCCACTTGAATGCCCCGGGTGCTGCAAAGTGTGCCATGCCAGGATTGGTCTCTATATCCAAATGAAAACACATCTTGCAGCACAAGTCTGATGAAGTGTCGCCATCTTCGCTTGCGATGGATAACTTATTATTGTTATTTTATTATTATTATTATTGTTTTGTAAGTATTACAAGATCAGGAGAACACAACGCGTCCTTGTCTCACGCACCGTTTCACTGTTTTATACATATATGGCGAGTAAATAGTCAAGATAATGTCAGCATACATTTACAGTGGGTGGTGAGGAAATAGATAAGGTAACACATTTTGAATATCTTTGCTCCAGAATTGACAAAAATGGCGACTACTCGAAAGAAATCAGAAGAAGACTAGCTATGGCAATGCAGAGACTGAACAGCCTGACGAAATTATGGCAGAGCGCTAACAAAATGATAAAAGTAAAAGTCTTGAGAGCCTGTGTTTTTCCTGTGGCAGCTTATGCTGTGAATCATGGACTATTACCAAAACTTCCAGACAAAGAATCGAATCCTTCGAGTCAAAATGTTACAGAAAGATCCTCAGAATACACTGGGCAGAGAAAAAAACAAATGTAAACATTCGGCAAGAGTTGAGCATAGAGGAGAACTGGTTTATCAATTCCATTTTGGCTAGAAAATACAAATACTTTGGTCACATCAAGAGACACAACGGTCTTGAGAGAACGGTGATGGAAGGTATGGTACTAGGCAAAAGAGGAAGGGATAGACCACAAAGACGATGGCACAAAGACGATGGCATTAATATCAGGAATGCCTGAGTATGACTGTGGCGGAGGCTGAAGTATTGGCAGGAGAACGAGTTACTTTCAGACAGACTGTGACGTTCTACAAAGGACATGCTACATGATGATGAAATAGTCAAGATATAAACGTGTCACTTTACTGAAGACAAATATTCTGGATTATTCTTGTGTTTTTTTTTCATCTATTAATATCTGGTAGATATTTAATTATATGTTTTTCTTCTTCTTTTTCTTCATCGGCGTTCGTCCAAAAAAGGACGTTGCTTATCGCGAGGCTGTGACATCTGCCTTTTTCAGCCCTAGATATTCGATTTCATTTGGCTTTTTTTGGGTTCGGGTTTTCCTTCTCATCACTATTCTCTTAGCCTGACATTAGTGATGTCAGTTTGCACGTGCGTCGCTTGGAGACGGAATAGCGTCTTGATCAACTCTGGCTCGCAGACCTTGATATAAGCAGCCAGCTATGAATTGATTCCTGCGGACATCCCAATCACCGTGCTGCACCTTCGGTCCCCTTCTTGCAGTCTAGTGTTATAGAATTACACAACGAGCATTTTTGTTGACATTCTTGTCTTATTTGAAAACTATTTAATTTCTTACCAATACATGTACTGTTTGCTACTGTTCCCAGTTGTTGTCGGGTTCTTTTGTTTCTTTTTCTAGTCACGCGGGTCACTGATTTCGCTTGATTGGTTCTAGGTTCTGTTTCCCTGACCAATCTGTCGTCATTTATAGTATGACTATTGTCTATTGACTATAGAGCTGGTTGACATTTTCTCAATTTGACATCTCAGGCCACATCTGATTGACAGTTTGATCCAACCTGTTACAAGCTTCCACAATAACAAATGTGGCAACTCAACAAAATGCTCAGAAGTTTACGTGAATCAATCAAATACAAAACAAGGTCAAGTATCAATCATGTTATTGTCAAACATGGCACCATACAAGATATTATGGTCTATTTTAAATAATCTCTTATAGATGTTTCAAATTTATTTGAAATAATGACAAATTTGGCATTGCAAATGTTAAAAATGATGAGTTATATGTTTTCTTCTTCATGTGACTTGAAAACGAATTATTCTTTTTCTTATAATCCTGCATCACATACGAAACGGTCATGTTTCTCTTAGGTTATGTTTTTTTAATATTCCTGCATCATATATATGAGAGTGTCATGTTTCACATATGTCATGTTTCTCTTAAATTCCTGCATAACATACGAGACTTCATGTTTCTCTTTCATTCTTGCATTAGTCATGTTTCATACCAAAACGTCTATTACAGGCTTCATCATGCACTTGTCCAGTTTTAATGTTGGGCTGGGCATTGGCTTGAGTTGAAGAGTCCTCTACCCTGGAATGGTTAAACTTGCATTAAACGTAAGATATTAGTATTCTATCAAACTCTCCAACAATTGTTTAATCTCACGCTGGACATAAGAAATGTGAACATTTCAAGGGCAGTAGCAGAGGAATGTGAAAAACAAACAATTACGTGGAAGAAATAATGGAGGGAAATAATAATATCAAGTTCAGTTCATAATATGCTCATCAAAGCAGAAATAACTAGTTGAAAATTACTTTCTGCTTCTAATTCTCGACATCACGAGTTATTAAATCTTATAACTTTCCTGTATCACACATTAGATATTGTTTTCAGAGATTTGTTTGTTTCAAATCCACGAAATTCAGGATTGTGGTCTGTGTGAATAGCAAGTTTGTGTAAAGTCATGAGTCGGGAATTCTTCTGCCATTGAGAAATCATCTTTGCAACTTCTAGCACGGACTAATATTTTTATACAAATTTTCTATATTTGGTTCACGCATGTGGGCTAAAATGAAATAACAACAAAAATGTGAAAATATTAAGAACAACAAGTAGGAAAAAAAAATCAAACAATGAGTGAAACATGTCTACAGGGAAAGGATAAACTCACAATCCTCTTTATCATCATTCACCGTTTTGCTTCAATGTTAAACACATGCCACTCACTAATACAGCTCTATTGTGAAACACATGCCACTCACTAATGCAACTCTATTGTGAAACACATGCCACTCACTAATGCAGCTCTTTTGTGAAACACATGCCACTCACTAATACAGCTCTATTGCGAAACACATGCCACTCACTAATGCAGCTTCATTGTGAAACACATGCCACTCACTAATGCAGCTCTATTGTGATACATATGCCACTCACTAATGCAGCTTCATTGTGAATCATAACGCCACTCACTAATGCAGCTCTATTGTGATACACATGCCACTCACTAATGCAGCTCAAAAAGTAAGCTCATTCCCAAGCATTTGCAATCATTCACCTTTTCTCTCCAACATGTGCACAGTTTTTAACTATAGCTGGTTCAAGCACATGAAGCTTGTGCAGGAGTTTTCGCAGTGGCTAATTAACTCTTTTACTCTGCAGCAACGCTGTGATAGTTGTTTTGAGAATACCTCTGTGCCGGAACAACTCTCACAGTTGTTCTAAACCAGGTTGTCAATAATTAATGATAAAATAAACGATACATTCTTAGTACCAAATTAAAGCAGTAAATTACACTTCCGACATACGGCAAACATTTTAGTACGAGATTAGGTTTTTCATAGTTTTATTTTTGTATTTGTATACATTCTGTATGGTGATTATTTTGTGATATTTTCTGTTAATGCGAATTTCTGTAAGCTACGACACAACATCCCAACATCCTTCTAATGTCGAACGCAGAAAAAGAAGACCCAACGTTTAATGCACGCAGCTGAAAACACTCACATTATAAATTCATAATTGTCGTTCATTAATCATCCATCCAGGATACATAAAGAAGAATTAGCTAGAAACATTTGCTTGTTGGTATTATAGAAACAAATGGAAAGTAGATAATAAGAGAAATCATTCACCTTAACAAAGATTTCAGATCAATAGATGGCTAATGTGGTAAATATATGACATAACAATGATAATAACAACTGCTCCTCGCTAACAAAGAAAGCGACAGTCAAATATGTAGTCAAATGTCACTGTAGATTGTACAGTTCGATTCTGGCACGACAAACTTTATTTCACGTAGGGCACACTGCGCAACGTCAATAATTTGGCGTCTTGCATTCTGCCTTTTCGTGTGGCTCGCTTTTTCTTTGACGCAGCGATTATTCTCTTCTCTCGATGTGGGATGGCAGTTTGAATGAGCGGTTCGGAACAAGCAGCTACAAAAGCTGTTTAGGGTGGCGCTCATCGGGCATACAAACACCACGCACAGTCCACCAGGTTCCCTTTAGCAGCTAATAGATGACCCAGAGTCTCACCCTGTTGAAGAGTTCAGAGTTGGACACTTTATTCTGCCAGCCGACCCCCAGCAGCCTGTAGAGACAGCTCATAGTTGAGTGTACTGACATATCTTTTATGGATATGGTTTACTTTGTGCATAGAAGGGTGACTAGAACCACATCAAGATAAACCATGATCTTGGTAGCACCACTGATTCCTTGCGGTCCCCAAACATTCGATCGTAGTCTTCCGAAGTTTTCGATCGTAGCATTTGTTGTGAACCCCAGAGTCGATATCGCTTCGTTGGTGGTACTACTACTAATGTAGATAAAGTTATCAACCTCTTGTAGATGTTGGCCCTTTGCAGTGATGTTGGATCGCTGTAGGGGGCAGGTAGCATTTTATATCCGTTTCGTTAGTGTTCACGGTTAGACCGAAGTTAGTGCGCACATCTCATGCATGGTGGTTTGCATGTCTTGTTCTGAACACGTGTTAATGACGCATTCATCAACAAAAAGGAGATCTAAGATAGTTGATTCATTCTACTTTGTGAGGGACTGTCGACGCCTCAGGTAATAATAAATACAATCAAAAGGTCCAAAAACAGTGGCCTGATTTTTTTTAAAGTGCCAAATGAACGTAACCAAGAGAGAAGCTAAGAATGAGGCATACCGTTTAGAGGGCTTGTCTCTCCAGATAAATGCACACGTTTTAAATTCCGTTCTACACATGCTATCTCTATCGATGTGTAAATTGGTATCTGACTTTAGCATTTAGATAAAGCAGGACTGCGAAGAATAAAGTAGTCTGGCCGCGCCAACTATGAAAATAATTTGAGATTAATTGAACATTATCAAAGAGAGTATACTCCTAAAAGCCTCGAGGATTAAAAAATATTATGCTAGCTACCCTTGAAATGCGCGAATGGCGCTCAAATCATCGCGGATGTGAGTACTACCTACAAACTATCTATTTCAATGTAGTAAACATAAAAAAACATTACAAAAAAATCAAGATAGTTGTACAGTTAACTCTGTCATCGGGGGTTAAGGTTTAGGAACTTGATAGTACGAGGGGCGTTCAGAAAGTAATGCACCACATGGTTTTTCTCCGGAGCTGTTCATTCAAAAGGCATTTCTTATCTACACAATATACATGGATCTGTCACGTAAACATCTGTATTATTCAACATAATCCCCATCAACTTGTACAGTTTTATGCCAGCGCGCAACAAGTGCTTGAATTCCTAGTCCGTAACAGATTTTGTCTTGATCATGTAACTATATCTTGGATACATGAATCACTTCTTCATCATCTTCAAACCTTGCCCAACGGAGTGCATCTTTAGGTGAATCAAAGAGATGAAAATCAGAGGGTGCCAAATCGGAACTATTAGGTGGATGGGGTAGTACAGTTCAACCCAATTTGGTGATTGCTTCCCGTGTTGCCAGACTTGTGTGAAGGCGCGCATTGTCGTGAAGGAGAAGCAGGTCTGCTGGATTCTTGTGCGGCCGAACTCTGTGGAAACGTCGATTGAGTTTTTTCAATGCCTTAATGTAAGCTTGCGAATTGATTGTCTCTCCTCTTGGCATCACATCCACAAGAATCACACCTCCAATTTCTCAAAAGACAGTTATCATTACCTTTCCAGTTGAAGGAGTTGTCTTGAATTTTTTTCTTCGTGGTGATTGCGGGTGATTTTGGTCTCAGGTTCAAAATGATGTGCCTAGGTTTCGTTACCTGTATCGATATTAGCCAAAAAAGTTATTTCCATCAGCATTGAAACGATCCAACAATTTAGAAGAAATTGTGAGACTTCGAGGAATCGATCTTGGGCAAACCTTAGAAAATCTGAGAGTTTTTATAACTGCATTTGCACTACCAATGATGATTGGCTTGGCTTCGTTCGTTCTCAATCTCCCGCTACCAAGCCCTGAAAGGGCTTAAGTAGCAGAATGTAGTCAAGAGAACGGAATGCGTTGTGTCGTAGTTTACAGCTTGACTGCGATATTTGCACCTTTCGGTCCAACACATCCGACTTCAGCAAGCATTTAATGAGTACCGGGTTAGCATTCCCTCTTCGATCCCTTCTCCTTAGCCAGTCTGCCCTGCTACAGCCTGTTATCCATGATCACCGTGTGGAGGTGTAGAAGGGTCTTGGCAGCTTTGGTTCGCTGGCCCTGACGCTAGCAGTCAGCTATGGGTCGCAGACCACTGCAGCTCATGCGCTGCTCAGCATCTTGATCCCCAATGATGATTGACAGCTGTAAGGCCATTTGTTGAGTACTGATTCGCCTATCAGTAAAAATAATGCCCTCGGCGCATTTCAACATTTCTGGAGTTGGTGGTTGTGACAGGACGTCCACTGTGCGGCTGATCAAGCAGCTCCGTATCTACACTTCCTGATTCTTTGATTCTCTGAACCCAGCGACTAACTGTACTCCTGTCGACTACAAAACTTACGTACACATCATATACACACTTGTGAATGTTCACAACGGCTTCCTACTCTTGAACAAGAAATTATATCACAATTCGCTGCATATAACGCAAGTTGATAACATGCCCCATTTCAACGGTTTAGTGCAGTCGTTTTTTAAAATTATTTGGCCAATTGCGGTGCAATTTGGTGCACACAATCGACACATGCCATATTTCAAGTGTGCACAATTTCGTGGTTCTATTTTCATTATTAGCTGAGCAAATCGATGTCGTGCATTACTTTGCATGATCTCCGTTTTTTTGGTGTGCGTAGGGCGACCAGAGCCTATCCTTGTTTTGTGCTTTCCTTACTTGTCTAAAAGTCAAGCACCGTTTACATAGGCATGTTTAAGCTTGTCCTTTTGAAGTGAGACACGAGCACTCTAATCGTTCCGTCACTTTATCCAATGTGTAGGCAAAATGTTATCAAAAATAAGAATGATCTTCGTATTTGTGTGTTTGTGAGCGTTTGCTTATTTGTGCGTGTTTGTATGTGTGTGCATGTGCTATTGTGAAGTAATATGAGGAATATTAAATCTGTTAATAGTAATTAATAGTAACTTGTTTTCACTTTAACATACATGTAATAACAAACATATATAAATACACCTCTTTTAAAATTACATTTGCTGATAGATCTATATGGCTTACTAATATGGGATTACGTCAGCAATATTCTATCACATTTACTTAACCTCAATTGATAGAAACAGGAGTGAAAAAATCATAAATATCAGATGAGAAAATTGATCAAATAAAAAAATAACGAATTATTCAGTGATTAAGAAACTTCAAAACGTTTTCTTGTATTTAATTTAATTTTAACCAAACTTTCGTCACATTGTTCCATGCAATATGATCACATTTAGGCTCAAAGTATTAACTTGAAGCACAAAACCATTGATTTGATAGTTCACCAAACATTCATATATGAATACCGGAAGTACAACAATTGTTGTCTCATACAAGCTACATAAGTTGAGTGTGACGTTTGTACGTGCTGCAGATTGTGATATCTCACGGTTACATTCTTTCGTTAACTCCTAGATTTCTTGAGCCAATTCAGGTGGCAGTATTTTTGGACTAATTTGACACAAGCCACTTAAAGTGACTTGTTATGTTAGATCTCTATTAGGAAAGTTTGTAAAAAAATTTTAGAAGCTTAGAGCAATCCAACATTTTTAATGTCACTTCCTTTTGATGAACTTTACAATTTAAGAGCCATTTGTGCTTTTTTTGTCTTAGTCAAAGGTTCGAATTTAATAAATTAGCCGATCAATCGATTTGCTCCAACAAAATTTGTTTGATAAAAATGTCTTCTAGTGATTGTAAGCAAAGATTATCATCAGAACAGGCACTACAACTTATCTATTCATGGAAAATGATAAAACTGACACATGTTGTGTATACATTGATATCGTTAGTGAGGATTAGTGTTAGGAGCTTCAGACCTGTACAAATATATTATGATATATTTTGATCAGCTCAAACATTACAAAAAATAGTTTGTTTTAAATGTACTTGCAATATACGTGGACTACTTTTTATCTACTTTTCTTTATGTTAAGACGCATTGGTTCTATTTGATAGCGTATTCAATTTTGTACATGAAATACATGAATAAAATGTTAAAATAAGAAAATTATGTTACAATATATTATGGTGACGTAACCTCAACATATATAGTTTTCCTTGCTGACTTTTTTTTTCACAATGTCATTTTAAAGATACAGATGTACACTGAATCTTTATTTACTGACAGAAAATGATACAACTTGTATATGTTGTGTATGAATGGATATTCTATCAGTGATGGCTAATATTGGAGCTTCAGATATGCACAAAGCTTTATATATTATAGAAAGTTCAAACTTTAAAAAAAGGTTTAAATAAAAAATGCATTTACAATCAACTTAAATTACTATTTATCAGTTTTTAAAAATATAAACACACAAAGTAGTTCTGTTTGATAGCCCATCAAATTCTGCATATTTGTATATGAGATAAATTAATGTAATGTTTAAAGTAATAAAATTATGATCAAATGTTATGTAACTCTAACCTAAAAAATAATTATGATACAGACGGTGTAAAAACATGGTTTAAGCGATGGCATACTAAGAGTTAACCTTTTCGCTCCAATGGGAAGCAGACACCCCCACTACTGGGATGAATCGTAAAGTTAATCTGATTGCTACTCCAGTTGGACCAAAAATCTATAATGATTACTTCCAGTTTGATTATCATCTTACAGGGAACTGTAAACATTTTTTTTTTGGTGACAAAACAGCAAATATTTTAGGCTATGCCGGTAAAAAAAAAAGCAAACTCGAGGATATTTATGCAGGCGGAACACATTGGTCTCGAGATAAGGTGTCCGCCTCGGGTGGGGGACTCAGTGGTCTCGAAGGTAAGGTATTTGAATCATGGTAGAGACTTAATTTTTTTTCACGTGGATCTTTTGGTAAAAAAGTCCCTAATCTCTGGGTAGTGATATCCGACTCCCAGGGTTAAGTGTTGAGCCCGTTAAAATATCCTTGGCAGTTGGAAATTAAAAAAGAGTAGGCTTAACGGCCGCTGCCCGGACAACATTCAAATAAAAAATCTACTCAAGTTATTTGTACCTTTCCCCGGGGGGTTTGTTAAGAGCAGCGATAGGTGGCGCCGAATTGGCTGCGGATCTACTTAGCTCTAGTGTTTGAATCCATTAAGATGGACTCCCACATCAATATTAACCCTCCTCCAAGAAACTGGTTGTATACAGACTCTGTAGTCTTCTAAACCAGTTTAAATACGTTAAGTTAAGGTAGGCCTTCCTAAATAAAATAAAATTTTTTTCATAAATTTAATTGAACAAAATGTAACGTAATGATGAAAGTAATAATAAGAACAATAATAATACTAATAATAATAATAAGTAGACTACAATTGTTTAAATTATAGCTTACAGTTTAACATGAGAAGAATGCTGCTGCTTTTTTAAGATAATATTTCACCAAATTCGGGTTGAAAGTTAGTACTCCCTATCAACAAAATTGATTGCAAATGTTCATCTTTTAAAAAACTTCCAAATGCGAAGCTATGGGAGTGCCACATTCGGTTTGTCTCGTAACTCCCCAACACAGCAATCGGCAGTTCCGTTACAGAGCTTACTTTAATGTTTTAAAGAATTTGAACATGTAAAATCCATTCTTAACTCGCGGGCTGTAAGAAGCGGTCGTTGCATTTGGTTATGGGTCGTGGTGCCGATCCCTGATCTATAGGATAACTAAATTTCCCTTCGCTTTATAATTGGCGTATCCAGCGTTTCTTATTTGCTATTGTTTATTAGTACTGAAATGACGCAGGAGAAGATATTAGGTAACCTTTTTTTGGTCAAAAAGTGGTGACATTTTGGAATGCATTGCCGCATGATATAATAAAAGCAGAGTCAGTTAATGTATTAAAAAATAGATTGTATTTTCACAGAATTTTCAATATCGGAGGAGTGAAATAAACTGGTTGTATACAGACTCTGTAGATTCTTTTAAACCAGTATAATTTAAGTTAAGAAAAGAATAGATTTACTGTGTCCTCTTCATGTAAAACACATAAACTGCAATCTGTAATAATGCACGGAAGTGCCTGGGTACAGGCTTCCAGCAACGGGCCTATCTGTTGAGATTGCACATACTTCGTATTGAGCTAAAAGGAAACAAGAAAAGATAAGTAGACAAAGGCCATTTATTATAGAATATCAGCAGGCTGATAATAATGATGATGTTCGTCAATCACAAGTGATGACTACCACTCTCTTTGTTCAGCAGTGTGGACATCCCTTTCTCTTGTTGTGTCCGCTGAAATGGGTGACCTGGGCTGCGCAGTGATTTGGATTAAAGTGAGGAAATAACTGCGACTTTTGTCAACCTCACTCTCTGGTCCTGAGATAACCTTGGTCAGTAGCAAGATATTTATCAAGACGACTGGAGATAGCACAAGATGCATATTTTTCCACAGGGTTTACTCCCGAAGACTTTCCTGTAAACAGGTATTCCGCAAGGCAGCGAGGGAGGGGGGGGGGATACCATCTAACGTTGTGTTTCGTGCCTTTCCCATAACCGCAAGAGGTCATAGGGACATCACCCAGCGTGCGAGTGAGTTGCGCATCTCTCCCCGGCTGTGTTCAGTCCATTATAGAAGGGTTAAAATTTCACACACCAAAAACTGACGTTTGCAGCTAAGGCGAAGGGTGCCAATCTCGCGAAGTTGGGCCGTGTGAACTAGACTCTGAAATACGACACGGATTTAAGCGTAGTGCTATTCAAATGTCCAATGTCCAGATCAGAATAATGGGACGGAAGAAATCATACAAAACCAACGAATTAACCAGTCTAAATGGAAAACAAAAACATGTTTCCGTGAACAGAAGTGTAAGTCGTCAACTAGTGTGTATTCCAGTAAAATCCGTAGTCTGGCTACATCCATAATGAACTAAAAATGTAGACCCGCAGCCGTTTACGGCGTCATCTTTTTGTCTCAATTAATAATAAAGGCTGATAATATAGACGTTGTGACTGCAATGTCGACTTATGTTTGGATGATGTTCAGTAGTTTTATCAAAATAATACGCTGTGTCATGTTGTGCACACTGGGCATCACTGCATTCCAACGATCCCATATATGTAAAGCTGTTTCAGTAGATAGCATTTGATTTGTATTATGAAAGCTCATGTAACGCGCTGGTAGGTTCGGGAAGACTAACGTCAGGTCAGACAAAATATACTGATCAGACATTTTAGTGAGGGTCAGGCAAAATACACTGGCCAAGAACCTCATCTCGACTTTCTCGTAGTCCTGCCTGGAAACTGGCTGTTTTCATGACAGCCTGGCTAACCAGGGGTCGACGTGATCCCCGTAGTAGTGAGCGACACGCAGATAAAGCCAATTATAGCACAACCGCCTGGAGGACCCCGGTCCACCTTCATCAACACGCTCGGGATGTGAGGAAAGCTACTGCAACCCGTCACTTAACGTCCTTTTCAGGTCGCACAAAAGAGTAACCTTACTCATTGTGGGCATTCGAAACAACAACAACGCGCTGGTAGTGCACACTTCTCATACGTTCTCTATATTACCAAACACTCAATGAGCCAACACGTTAGTCCAAACACCTGCAGTCTCGGGATTGCTAATTCATCTATTGCAAAGTCATTATCTAGCAAACAGTCTTTGATTAATGTCAGCACGCCACCGCCTACCTCCCTTCATATCTAATGACTCACCTAGGACCTTTGAACATACAAGCTACCGTGACTTACGTCCGTCCGCACTTTCGTCCATATTTGAATGGTACAATTTGTCGAGCAACATCCGCTTGATCTGTAACAAACTAGATCCCAGAAACCCACGAACTCCACATCGACTTCCATCCAACTACTGGTACATCGGGCTATCGTAAATTGAGGGCATAGGACTGGTTTAGAAGGCTCTGCGGAGTCTGTATTTAACCAGTTTCTTCTAGTCCCCTTAATCTAAATTTAGCTGTGTGCTTCCAATGTATTCTTGAAACATTAACTGACCCTGCCTTCACTATTTCCCGTGGCAATGCATTCCAAGCATTCACCACTCTCTGACCAAACAAATATTTCTTAATATCTAATCTGGACCTTTCTTTAAATAGTTGTAGATGTGCCGTATTGTTCTTATAGCCGGCTGAACTTTGAAAAAAAAAACTTGTTATAGTCTAATAAATCCTTTCACTTGAGCTAATAAACCTATATTAAGTCAACTCGAACTCTTCTCTGTTCTAGACACTGAAGGCTGGTTATTTTTAGCCTTTCCTCATATCTATTATTCCGGAATCCCACTATTAGTTTTGTCTCTCTTCTTTGTATCCTTTTCAGCATGTTTATATCGCCTCTACGGTACGGACTCCACACCTGTACACAGTGCTGCAATCTAGGTCTAACTAATGCTCCATACGTTTGACTATCACTTCCTTGCTCCTATGTTTAATATTTATTTTTATCATACACAACATTGCAAATGCCTTTTTCACTGCTACCTGGACCTGCTCACTCATTTTACCTGCAAGATCGATTATAACTCATAGTTTATTTTCCTTTTCTATCTTCCTAATATTATTCTCTCCCATCCTGTAATTATATTTCATATAGGATTTACCCATGTGGATGACTGTACATTTATCTACATTAAACTCTATTTGTCAGCTCTCAGATCATTCTTGAATTTTATTTAAATCCGATCTCAATATATCCACTTCTGCTTTAGTTGATACACTTCTGCATAATTTTGTGTCATCTGTGAATTTTTCAATCATGGATTCGATATCAATGTCCAAATCGTTTATATTTATCAAGAACAAAATTGGTCCCAAAAAACCGATCCTTACGGCATTCAGTATAGTTTCTCCCGCTACCAAAAGCCCAAATCGACCAAGCTGTAAATGGGCACCTGACTGACGACTAGGGAAGGAAACAAGCAGCGAACAAGGGAACTAGCCACTACACCTAAAAAAAGCTGTGACTTAGTACAACAAAGACTCTAACACTTCCTCCCCGTCCCCTTCCGTATTCCCGACGGCACTGTCTGATATGGAACTAATTTTTCCTTAGCTTGCATTATGCTTCATGATTAGTCTAGGTCAAATAATACTGGACTTATTAAGCTGTTTGTAACTTTGGATATTTTATTGATTTCTGTGTTTATTGGTAACATGTTTGCCTTTCTGTATTCTACTGGCGGAGGCACGGCCCTTATCACCACAGACCGCAATCAATTAAGCGATATTAGGACGTTTTAACCAGTGCTTGGATGGGTCGGTGCGTCTGTAGATACCTATGCTAGTTAGAGCGATTTCATAAGTCAACCCCAACCAAAGTGCACTGGAAGGGCCTCACCCTGAGGGCGCGTGTGAAAGTTGTGTAAGAGTGTGCTTGTTGGACAGAGTTAAATGAAACAGAGCGAGGTAATAAGAGAGGGAGATATTGTAATCCATTAACAAAATTGTAAAATAATTTGAATTGGTATCTAGGATATGTGACTTATGCAGTACTGTAAAGTAGTCAGTGTTAGTTCTGCCAGTAAGCTTACTTTATTTCGTAAACTGTATTTTTAGTGATAAGTATACTTATGATTTAATGACAAGTAAGGCCTTTAGTGTTACTTTTTGTTACACATTTTTCAATTACATCAGTTACACTCGTTGTGAAGATTGCAATGTAGGCCATACATAAAAATATGACAAAAATCAAATGTTTGACTTGCCTTGTTTTTCGAGTTCCCTTTGAAAAGAAGGGGAGGTAAATGCAAGCTACCCATGTACGCTATATCATTGCAGTAAAAGCAGAATGATAAGAACAGTATATCAACACAAGACATACACGGTTTCAAGCTTCTATGTCTGCTATACAGGATTAGTATACACATTCCATAATATAACTTCCTAAGCATGAAATGAGAGCGTGATTTGATGACAGCCTTGGGTAAACATTTTGTTTCAGAATAAATGAACAAAGAAGTTCAGTTTTATCAGAATTGTAAATATTCTAAAAAAATGTGCTGTATTGTTGCAACAAAGACCGGGAAAGAATTCTATAGAGAAATACTAGTTTTGAAGATCTAGACATATCGTGAGAATGAAATGCACTCATCCTATACCACAAGGACTGAACACGGCCAACCAAAATCAATGGACAAAGCAGTAAAAGAAATACGACTGGTGTAGCTGGAGTAGCAGACAGTGGTGCGGCGACTCAAGTTCCAAGGTCAATCCGAACAAGACCTGCATGATGTGGTGCTCTTTAAATAATTCCATAGTAAAGGCTGAATTCCCGAGCATCACTTTTGATGGGTGCACCATTGACAGGTGGGACAGGTTGAAATACCTCGGAGTGACATTTGATCGCAGTCTCTCCTATAATTGCCATGTTGACCACATCGTACAAAGATGTAAGAGAGGGTTAGGATCACTCAAGACCATGGCTGCTGCCGATTTGGAGCAACGCCTCCTGTTCATCCTATTTCGTCAGGTTGTGTTGTCTGTTATCGATTACGGACTAGGCATCCTCACACTATCAAGAACACAGCGTGAAAGGTTGGAATGCACCCAGAATGAAGGTATGCGACTGGTTCTGGGCTGCACTAGAGATACCCCGATTGTGATGATGCGGTACATTTTGGGATTGTTATCTGTGACATCCAGACATAAACTGGCACAAGTCTAAGCCTAAATGAATGTCACGACAGACCCGCGGCACCCGATCTACAGTAGAATCTCAGACATCATGGGATCACGAATCAAGAGAAGGGCGTCATGGTTGGCACAGGCAGAGGCAACAATCGGACACGTCACCCCAGCTGAGACGATAGTCAAAGGGGAAGAATGGTTCCACACTGGTGATAGAATGATAGAGTACTAGAGTGTCATCATAACCTTAGGCAAGGAATGCAGAGAACGGAGCAACGGGAGAGCAGAGCACGAGGTGAATCAGCTGATAACTGAGAACACACAGGAGAATGACGCTGTCATATACACCGACGGATCAGTCGTGCGCAGTGGGACATCAGGCTGGGGTTTCTTGGCTAGAGTGAGAGGAGAGGTCGTGGCTGAGGGCAGTAGGGCATACGTGTAAACAACCTCCAGTATGAGAATGGAGACGGAAGCAGTGACCTCAGCACTGAAATGGATATCTGATTCTATAACAAAGGCAGTCATCGTGAAAGACGCGCAAGCCATACTTCAGAAGGTACACAAGGGATGGCTTAGGTACGAGTGAATAGCAGCTGTTGAGGCCTCAAACCTCCAGAGGGTTGACGTGTATCTACTAATCTGCTCGTGCCAGGGTTCAGGGCAATGAAAGAGCTGACATTATTGCTTCACAAGCTCCCATCATGGGCACATTAGTGATGGATAGAAGTGACATTTTGAAATCAATCAATGATCGTCTGATAGATTAGGGCACCGCAAAAAATGAAGCAGTAATCCACAGACTGCAAAGTTTCAACATTAAACGAGGTTCAAGCGGAGTGGGGCGCATGAGAGGACGGCGCAGGAGAGTGTACGCCAACCGAGCTACAGGGACCATCAGCATCCATATCTTACACCATGTGATGAGAGATACTGAGCATCTATGGGTATGCCCGGAGTGCAGTGACGTCGATTCTTAGAAACAGAAACAGAAACAAGATAAGAAGTTATCTGACGACATGTACAGATGCGATTAAAACAAGCAACACTAAGTACTTCATGTGAGGCAGCACAGCAGGCGTAGAAGGAAAAACATGGAAGAAAAGTCAAACATAAATTACGTTTTGTGACAAACCAAAACTTGCTCTTTTTAAGCATTTTTTAAATCATAGTTTTTGCCTTTTTACCTGTAACACTTATTAGTTTTATGTTTCGGTATATAGCTGTTACTTTTCATTTAATAACGTAACGAAGCAGCAAACATGCAGATAAGGGCACCAAGGCACATCGGTCTGTACATGTACAGAACAGCATGAAATGTTGGACAAATATTGAACCCCAACTTGTCACATAAATACTTGTATATTCAGCTTGCCATTTGTACGCAGAAACAGATGAAAAGACTATTTATTAGTATATTATTTGTTGGTCCACTCTGCAGATATACAGTATATATATCATCATCATATGCCCTTTATTGCATCCACGTGAATGTAAAGATGGCTTCTTTACAGGGAGCATGTGACAAGGCATTAAAGCGCCCTTGCAGTGGTTATTTCTGTATAATTTTGTTTAATATTAAAAGATTGGCAGCCCTAGCTAAATCCCATATCTAAATATGCACAGTAGAGTTAAACTGTTCTGTTATTTTTCATTCTGTACAGTGTCCAGTGGTCTACATATAGGTAGGGGAGAAAGTTTACTAACTTAACTTAACGTCTTTATACTGGTTTAGAAGACTCTGCAGAGTCTGTATACAACCAGTTCCAATTACATCATCCTGCTCCAGAAGCTGTACGCATCCAATCTATTCTTAAATGCATTGACCGTCCCAGCCTCCACCACCTCACTTGGCAATGCATTCCAAGCATTCACAACTCTCTGGCTAAAAAATACTTCCTAATATCTAATCTGGACCTCTCCTTAGTCAACTTGTAGCTGTGCCCCCTTGTTCTTGTTCGTGGTTGTATTTAAAAAAAGCTTGTTATAGTCTACTTTATCCATTCCTCTGATATCTTATACACCTGTATTAAGTCACCACGAATTCTTCTCTCTTCTAGACACTGTAGGCCGGTTCTTTTTAATCTTTCCTCATAACAGTAATTCTGGAATCCCACTATCAGCTTTGTCGCTCTTTTTTGTATTCTCTCCAGCATGTCTATATCCTCTCTCTGATAAGGACTCCACACCTGTACACAGTAATCCAATCTAGGTCTAACTAATGCTTTATACAGTTTGACTATCACCTCCTTGCTCCTATGTTTAATATTTCTTTTTATCATCCCTAACATTGCATTTGCCTTTTTTACTGCTACGTGAACTTACTCCCTCACCTTACATGTATGATCTATTATAACCCATAAGTCCCTTTCTTTATCTATCTTTCTAATATTGTTCTCTCCCATTCTGTAATTATGTTCCATATTGGATCTACCCATGTGCATGACTGTACATTTATCTACATTAAACTCCATTTGCCAGATTACAGACCATTCTCGAATTTGATCTAAATCCGACCTCAATATATCCACTTCTGCTTTAGATGAGACACTACTGTATAGTTTTGTGTCATTAGTAAATTTTGCAATAATGGATCCCATACCTATGTCCAAATCATTTATATATATCAAGAATAAAATTGGTCCCAAAACCGAGCCCTGTGGCACTCCACTTTTCACTTCACACCACTCAGAGTACTTCTTATTTATACCCACCCTTTGCCTTTTGCCCATTAACCAATTTTCAATCCATTTGGCAACTTCCCCAACTATTCCATGTGATTTAAACTTTCGAAATAATCTTTGATGAGGTACTCTATCAAAGGCCTTTGCAAAATCCAGATAAATACCGTCCACTGGCTCCCCTTTATCTAACATTTTGGTAACCTCCTCCATGAATTCTAATAGATTTGTTAAGCATGATCTCCCTCTGGTAAACCCATGCTGATTATTTCTAATTAGATTAAATTTATCCAAATGCATTAGAATGTTTTCTTTGATTATTGACTCTAACAATTTACAGACTTTGCTCGTTAAGCTCACAGATCTATAGTTTGCTGGATCTGCTTTTTTGCCCTTTTTGAATAAGGGGATCACTTTCGCATTTTTCCAATCCCGTGGAACAATCCCTTGTGCAAGTGATTGAGAACATAATATAGCCAATGGTTTTGCTAATTGGTCTCTAATTTCAAACAACAATTTTGGATGAATACCATCTTGACCTGGACATTTATCCACTTTCAACCCCTCCAATTTTTTAAAAACCATTTCCTCTGTAATACACATTGATCCTAATCCTGCTGTATCCATGTCTCTTTGAAAAATATCTACAGGCTCTGTGATCTTGGAGCAGTCCTCTTTTGTGTACACTGTGCCAAAGTAGTGATTGAGTAGATTTGCTGCCTCCCTATTTTCACTTATTTTTTTTCCTATGCTGTCTATGAGAAGGCCTACTTTGTCCTTTGATCTCTGTTTATTTCTAACATAAGAGAAGAAGCTTTTACTATCAGTCTTGATCCTCTGAGCAAGTTTCTTTTCGAAGTCTATTTTTGCTATTATATTCGCTTTCTGAGATATGTATTGCTTGTCCAAATATTTTAAATATGCTTCTTTTGATTTACCTGCCTCTATATTTTTTTCCATGCTTTATTTTTAGCTCTTCTTCATTGAACTACAATTTTAGTTATCCACTTTTTATGCTTGGGGTTTACCTCCCTATATGGAACACATTCCTCTTTTAGCGTTTCGAGAACTGTTTTAAAACTCTCTCACTCCTGTTCAACATCTGTTCCTCCGACAATATCTTCCACGATTATGTGGTTCACTGCCTCTTTCATCCTCTTAACATCTATCTTAGAGCAGTCATATGTTCTCGTGTTTATGTTTACTTCTTTCCCTGCAATAAGATCCCATCGGATGATTTGATGGTCACTTGAGCCAAACAGTTCCCCAACGGTAACATTTTCAATCATATTTTTGAATTAAAAAATTTTCAGTTATGCACTAAACAAAAGGTTCTGACTCTACAAGTGCTTCTGCCATATCCCATTTTATTTCTGGAAAGTTGAAATCCCCCATTAATAATAATTTCCTATCATTTGCCTTTACTATGCTACTAATCAGCTCCTCATCTTCCTCCTTTTGACTTGATGGACATCTATAGCATACTCCAATCACTGTTTTTTCACCCGCACTTTCTATTTCACCCCATACACTTTGTTACCACATGATAAATCCTCTCTGCTCGTTATATTAACAGAATTTATATAGTATAATAAAACACACCCCCCCTCCCCCTCTTCCCCCCCTTAGCCTTGTCTCCAACTATCCTATCTTTCCTTAACATTGTATATCCCTCTATTTCAAGTTCACCATCTGCAATGTCCTCATATGCCCATGATTCTGTTAACCTTATTATATCTGGTTTTTCTTCTTCTACATACAATTCCAATTCTTCTCTTTTATTTACTATGCTTCTCACATTTGCATAAAAACATTTTAGTTTGCAATTTTGTTGTTTTTCCACATTTTGCTTTTGCTGCATCATTTTAATGTTTGCTTTTCCATTACTTAATTCTCACTTCTCTGACCCAAACTCTCCCCTTTGACTACATCCTCTATAGCACCCTATTTTAGGCCTATCTTTAGTCTCATACTGTGTTGCCAAGACCGAGGGTGTGTTGACCAAGGTCCATGTGGGATCCAGAGAGGGAACTCTGTACTCCGCTGCCTCGCGAGGAGGGAGAGTTTGATGATTACTCCTTATCGTATGTGTCGGTGTGATATTTGTGGCTGTCTTTGTAGTGCCGAGTACCGTGTGGATTTTTCTAAATTTTCTTATTCCACCTCTTTTTCCCCTTTTGGTTCCTTTTGATTCCCCTTGAATGGTCACTGGACACCAGAGAAAGCACAAATGAAATAAATTATCTATGGCATGTAAGCAAACAAAAGCTGTATATATTTATACAATCAAAGATAGTTGTTTGTAATGAGAAAATACATGAGCAATATCAATTGTTGCAGAATTGTAATTAATGTTGAATATTTGTCTCTTAAAATTCATTTGATTTTTATTCATTTCAGTATTTTTTTCTTTCACTTTATTGGTTTTTTGCATTGTCACTTAACTACTTCTTTGCCTTACCACTTAGTTAGTTTATTGGTTATTTGCATTGTCCCTTAACTAATTCTTTGTCTATTGTTAATCACTTCTTTGCCTTACCACTTAGTTAGTTTATTGGTTATTTGCATTGTCCCTTAACTAATTCTTTGTCTATTGTTAATCACTTCTTTGCCTTACCACTTAGTTAGTTTATTGGTTATTTACATTGTCACTTAACTAATTCTTTGTCTATTGTTAATCACTTCTTTGCCTTACCACTTAGTTAGTTTATTGGTTATTTGCATTGTCACTTAACTAATTCTTTGTCTATTGTTAATCACTTCTTTGCCTTACCACTTAGTTAGTTTATTGGTTATTTGCATTGTCCCTTAACTAATTCTTTGTCCATTGTTAATCACTTCTTTGCCTTACCACTTAGTTAGTTTATTGGTTATTTGCATTGTCACTTAACTAATTCTTCGTCTATTGTTAATCACTTCTTTGCCTTACCACTTAGTTAGTTTATCGGTTATTTACATTGTCCCTTAACTAATTCTTTGTCTATTGTTAATCACTTCTTTGCCTTACCACTTAGTTAGTTTATTGGTTATTTGCATTGTCACTTAACTAATTCTTTGTCTATTGTTAATCACTTCTTTGCCTTACCACTTAGTTAGTTTATTGGTTATTTGCATTGTCCCTTAACTAATTCTTTGTCTATTGTTAATCACTTCTTTGCCTTACCACTTAGTTAGTTTATTGGTTATTTGCATTGTCACTTAACTAATTCTTTGTCTATTGTTAATCACTTCTTTGCCTTACCACTTAGTTAGTTTATTGGTTATTTGCATTGTCCCTTAACTAATTCTTTGTCTATTGTTAATCACTTCTTTGCCTTACCACTTAGTTAGTTTATTGGTTATTTGCATTGTCACTTAACTAATTCTTTGTCTATTGTTAATCACTTCTTTGCCTTACCACTTAATTAGTTTATTGGTTATTTGCATTGTCCCTTAACTAATTCTTTGTCTATTGTTAATCACTTCTTTGCCTTACCCCTTAGTTAGTTTATTGGTTATTTACATAAATAATTCTTTGCTCCTGCTCTTATTTCTTTGCTTTTAATGCAATTTTTAAATTTATCTACTCACTGAAAAAATACTGTCCAGGATTTAAGAATCAGGTAGGAAAATATATTATTTCCAAAATGTTTCATATTTAAAAAATTAAACAATATAATCATCCAATATAAATGTGAAACCATAAGGTTAAAGGACAAACAGGAATGTTTTACAACATACACACACAAAATAGATTTAATATTAAAAAAACCACATTTCACTGAGAAAATGTGAAACCAGATGGTCTTGCCACTTAATGCCTATTCAGGCAGTTCAGCATATGAGACAGGAAAGAAGGAGCAATAAAAAACCATCACTTCTAAACCTGCACTGTTGTAACATAGGTCCAAACATCAACATTTCTGATATGATGTACATTCGCAGTCTTGTTCCTGAATTAAGAGAAAATTGAAAGGCACAAATATGAAACCATGAACACGTCAACTACTTTGACAAAAATAAATGTGTTTAAGAAGCCATGGATTGAGCTACATGCACCACCCCTTGTTTCATTTATTCTCCAACTGTATTGCCTTCTGCCTTGTTCTCTTACCCAATCCTGTTTTTGTTAATTGTTCTGATTGAATGACTCAAGTCTTGATGTGACTTACAATTGTCAAAGAAGAATGGCATGTACATTACAGGCTCTCTCATACTGCAGGTTAGGTCCCAGATTTCACTGGAAAGTAAAAACTGCTGGACTATCAAACATTGCATTTTCTTCCACTTTCTATTGCACAAATAATAGAGCACCTTAACAGTCTTGGTTAGAGCCCTTGCTTTGTCACAGTAAATGAACCAGTTTACATTTCTGGCCGTGACATCGTTCTTTTACCTAACCATGGAGGGCAAGGCACAAGGAAAATAATTAGTAACCGATCTAAGAAAAAGCTGAGATCTAATAATAAGAGGATACTAACATCTCACCCAATTCGACAGTGTCTACTTTGGGACCACCTTTATCACCTGTAATTTAAAAATAAAGACTAATAGCATGTTAACACTATCGCTGTTATAGTTAGTTTTCTTTTTAGTTATGCCGTTAAGCAGCGTGGGGAGCTTAAGTAGTCTGTCCTGAACCAAGTGCGTTGCGTCGGTCATTATGAGCTCGTGATGTTGCACAATCACTCAAATGTCATCTATCATCCTGCCTCGTGGTCGCTCTCTTTTCCTGTAGCCAGATCTACCAGCTTTGCAAGCCATCAGTGGAAGTTGATGAGGGTGCATTTTCATGAGATGACTAAAGCAGTATATTTTGGGCCTGAAAATGTACTCTGCACAAGATGTAGTGCTTACCATACTTCAAATTTCTTCGTTTCACGTTCTGTCTGTCCTGGTAATATTGATAACCTTCCTCAAACACGTCAATTTCATGTGTCGAAATTCTGCTCTCTCATGCCTTAGATAGGGACTATCTTGTGGCACTGGTAGCACAGATTCGGCATATCTTTACCGTTTATCAGCTGTGGCTTTGTTTGCTAACTAACACTGCATAAGCAGTTGCTATATCTTACAAGTCCCAATAGGTGTTTTCTATAGGTGTTTATTATACACGCAATAATGTATGATGGGGTATCACATTTTCATTTCATTCAGGTTTTTCTCAATAACTTTCATAATTGTGTGTTAACTGTTTGTCTTTTTTGCCTTGTTTGACCAGTCATCATGCAAAAAGGCCACTGAAAGACTGGGCAAGACCAGTAAATTATGAATATGGACATTAAAAAATCCCACTGCATTAGCAAGTAAACTATCCTGTTTTAAAACTATATAACCAAACATCAAACAAATAGAACCAACCATTATCTGATAGTTCAATTAGCCACCCTAACTTCAACTTTTGATTTTGTAGTTTAAATATTCAGATGCATTTTATGACTACACAATCTGAGTCCAATTTTATAAGTAAAAGATTTAACCGAACAGGTATAGTAGAATTTGAAAATTCAATATATATACAAAAGTATAACATTATTCAAGCCTTAAAAATAGAGAAGCATAAATGATAGCTTACATAAAAATAAGGGATACAGCTGCACAAATTCACTTGTTTTTACGAATATCATTATCAAATGAGATTCTGACATAAATTATTTGAATACATTATTTGTACATGAGTGTAGGTGGATCTAAACAAAATCGATATAACATATTTCTTATATTTGGAAAGATGCAGTTATCTTTTAGAATCCAGTGATGGATTACCCTTTTAATTTTCATATAAATATGTAAGCATTATAATGATTCACCCGATTGATTTCTTTGGCAAACAGAATAGATCCACTGTTTCCTCCTTTGCATGTTGCTTGAGACCAGTCCCATAGAAATGGGATTGACAAACTCATCATGTAAAAGCCATAGCTTTGGAAACACCTCTGCAAATAACTGGAATTATGATTTTCTAAAAGCTTTTTAAGGTAAACTGAATGTAGGGTTGGACATGTGCTTTAACAAATGGACCAACAAGAAAACTATTTATATTACTGTTAAAACAATTATAAATTGTTTGATCATGAAATATAAAAAAAATGTTAACAATCCCAGATGTTTATATACCGAGATTCCAACAGTTACTACCTATCTCCTATAGTCAGTTACCAAAGTGTTCTCCCAGCCCACATAATCTTTCTTTATCATCTACGATATGAAGCCGCCATAGAACATTGATCTACACATGCTGCTTGCCCCATGTTTCTATTTAAAACCACAGTTTAATCCAGCCAAAGAGGTTACCTGTATTTTGGTGATACCATCAGTTACCAGTCCTTTTTAGGCCATCTTTAGCTTTCTCATTAATCTCTTTTTCTGTGGTGTCTAGACAAGGACATGTCTGGTTATATGATCGTCTTATGAATAGGTTTTGGTTGTTGACATCTACAAGTCTGTTTTTGTTATTACTTCTCGCCATGTGATTAAAAATGTGTAAAAGAGAGACTGATGACACATTTTTGGTCAAATGCTATGAACCTATTTGTTTTTACTTGACTGCCTTGATGTTTCTGAAACATCTGCAAAATTATGAACTCCAAAGTGTTTACCAATCGGCCCTTATATTCCTGTTCGTCTACCTGATATTGTTTGTTACAGCTCACTCGTTACAAGGAAGACCATCATATTAGAAGTAACTGACATCCTTTCACAACCACAATTTGTGTGTTCAAACATTCACAAAATCCATCACAGCGGTTCTCAAACTCAAACAAAATGAAGGTCGCATGAACTTAGGTTATTATACAAAAGGCCAAACTGAATTAAGGTAATGGAACACGGGCTGCATGAAGTAAAGTTAATGGACCAACAGCTGTATGATGTCAAGTTGATAGACAAAGGGTCATAAGTAGTTAAGGTAATGGACAAATTGCTGTACAGAACTAAGTTAATGGACCAATGGCTACTTGAAGCCAAGTTAATGGACCAAGAGCTGAATGATGTCAAGTTGATAAACAAAGGGTCATAAGTAGTTAAGGTAAGGGACAAATTGCTGCACAGAACTAAGTAAATAGACCAATGGCTACTTGGAGACCAACTTAATGAACAAATGGCTGCATGAAAAGAAGTTTTATAGCTCAAGTAATTCACCAATAATCTGCATAATAGTTGTCCATCACAAGTGATGAAGACCACTCTCTTTGTTCAGCCGTGTGGACAGTCGTATCTCTTGCTGTGTCCGCTGAAATGGGTGACTTGCGCGGTGATTTGGATTAAAGTGAGGAAGAAACTGCGCCTTTTGTCAACCTCACCCACAGAGCCTAAGCTACCTTTTGCCAGTGGCAAGACATTCATCGAGACGACTGGAGATAGCATAGGATACAGATTTTGTTTCAGGGTTACCACCGAAGCCTTTCCGTAAACATGTAACCCGCAGGGTAGAAAGGTGGGATGTCATCTAACGCAGTTTGTCGTGCCTTTTCGATAACCACAAGAGGTCGAATAATCTGCATACATGCTTGATAAAGACATTTTAATCTAAATGTCATTGCTGGCTAGTTTAAATTTGTAAAACTATTCTATAGCTCACTCGTTTCTTCTTCACCATTGAAACTTGTCAATTGTTTTATGTATGCCCTACTTTCTTGTTCTCGTATTTGATGTTATCAGTAACATGTGTTTTGTTGTGGGCACATATAGATGCAGCCTGTCATACGTGAATTCCTTTCACAGTAACCACCTCCACCCCAATAAAAACACCAGACAACGAGCAGACCTATTCGATTCAGTGGTCCTACCAGAGCTATGCTTTGGAAGTGAAACCTGGTCTCTGATAGAAACCACGGAGAACTAACTAGCTGAGGAAAACACATGCCTCGTCTAGGAGCCGGCTTGTGAGACCATCACTGGAGTGCAGCAATGCCAGACGTACCTATACAACAGTGACATCCGGGTACTTGCACATGCCAAAGATATCCTACAGCATGCAAACAACTCAAAGCACCACTGGACTGGCCATGCAATCAGAAGTAAAGACGAACGCTGGATCACAGCAACCACTTTGTGGTATCTGCGTGGCAAATATAGACCTCCTGAAAGACCTCATGGCAGACCTCATGACAGACCTCATGGAAGACCTCGTCACTCGACGACAAGATTTGCTTCAGCTTCACAACAACATTCCCGACCCTGAAACGAACAAGCTAGCCATCCACTGGTGAGCCCGTGTTCAAGACGGAACCAGCTAGGACTCGCACAAGACCTAAGAACGCAATTCTGCTCGAGGCCAGACCGTTAAGCAGAAACATGCATCTACTGGCTACAGTTAACTTGTAAATGAGCTGGGACCTGCATAAGGCCAGGGCAACGGTCTTTGCAGACTATCCCAACCTCTACTGCTAGTCACATCGTAGGCCAGGTACTATTAGTCGCGGCGAACCACATGTGGCCCCTGGACCACATGTCAGAGACCTCCGGCCTATAATCTTCAATTAGTGAGAGCAAAAAGGTTGACATATATTTGATATAATGTTTTCTAGTGAAGATTTGTGTAAGGCAACAGGTTATGTCAGAAATCTTTGGTACACGACAACATAGCATCAGGTCAATAATCCGAGTCTGTGGGATCATATTTAAGTTCCTCATCACTTTCATAGTCATCAAAGCATACCTTGGCCTCCGGTAGACCGTTGGAGTCTTTGTTTGGAAACGACACTTTATCCTGTGAGAATAAAATTAAAATTGATAATTGTTATCAAGGATGATACGATTAGATATAATGAGTAAATAATAGGGGACAGCATAGGTGAGATGAGCGTAGTCGGGATGGGTGAGGTAAGAGTGGTCAGGATGGGCGAGGTAAGAGTAGTCAGGATGGGTGAGGTAAGAGTAGTCAGGATGGGTGAGGTAAGAGTAGACAGGATGAGTAAGGTAAGAGTAGACAGGATGGCGAGGTAAGAGTAGTCAGGATGGGCGAGGGAAGAGTAGACAGGGGATGGGTGAGGTAGGAGTAGACAGGATGAGTAAGGTAAGAGTAGACAGAATGGGCGAGGTAAGAGTAGACATGTGAGGTAAGAGTAGTCAGAATGGGCGAGGTAAAATATGGGTGAGGTAAGAGTGAGCAGGGTGAGCGAGGTAAGAGTAGACAGGATGAGTAAGGTAAGAGTAGACAGAATGGGCGAGGTAAGTAGTCAGGAAGGGTGATGTAACAGTAGTTAGGATGGCTGAGGTAAGAGTAGTCAGGATGAGTAAAGTAAGAGTAGTCAGGATGAGTAAGATAAGAGTCGACAGGATGAGTAAGGTAAAATTAGACAGGTGAGTGAGGGAAGAGATGTGCGAGGTAAGAGATGTACGAGATAAGAGTAGTCAGGATGGGCGAGGTAACAGTAGTCAGGAGGGGTGACGTAAGAGTAGTCAGGATGAGTAAGGTAAAAGTAGACAGGATGAGTAAGGTACGATCGACAGGATGAGCAAGATGAAATTAGACAGGGGAGTGAGGTAAAAGTACACAAGAGTTAGGTAAGAGTAGACAGGTTGAGTAGGGTAACAGTTGACAGGATAACTGAGGTAAAAGTAGGCAGGTAAGTGAGGTAATAGTAAAAAGATGAGTGAGGTATGAGTAGCTAGATGAATGAGGTAAGAGTGGACAGGTGAGTGAGGTCAGAGTAAACAGGATGAATGAATAAGTCAAAAGTAGACAGGCGAGTGAGGTAAAAGTAGACAGATGAGTGAGGTAAGAGGGAACCTGGTGAGTGAGGTAAGAGTAGACATGAGTGAGTTAAGAGTAGACATGACATTTCTTTTGTTTGGGGTGAATTAAGACTCAAGTACCCATATTTTTTAAAATCGATGACCATGGTCAAATATACCAATATTATTGCAAATTTGACCCAAAAATACCTATATAACCAAATGAAAGACAAAATACCCTTGAAAAAATCGGCTGCTGTGACAACTCTGGATATGACGGGAACAACGGAAATGATGTTAATGACGGAAATGACGTTAATGTAAATAGTCGTTTCATTATAATGTGTATGATCGGTCATGAAGTAATACAGGATATTCACGATATTAACTAACAAAACAGAGTGTTAGACGGAAATGGAAAGGAAAGGCAATGTCGCTGCAATACAAAGAAGTGTGATGTCCTGTAAGTCATGTAGAATTGCTGTTTGTAGAACGATCAATATTTCAAGAGTGTGAGTCAGAGATCCCAATTCCCTGATTGAAGTGCTAAAATTCCTGTCTGGGGACTGAGGTAGTGGGAGGGGGAGAGGAATTTCGGCCATTCTGGTTGATGCAGGGCATCTTGAATGTTATTAGGGGTACACATTGTCATTCCTTCCCGATTAGTCATCCTGTTTTTTTTTATCCACTACTATTGTATAACATGATCTGCAGTTGTAAGACCAAAAAGGGTATGGGAGATGAGAACGAGGTGGAGTGGAGAGCTCTATTATTTTCTACATTTCAGGCCTTATGCTCATATACTCGCTCCTTGATAAATATATATATAAAACAAACGAGGGCCAGAGAGAAGAACACATTTGATTTGAACATCTTTGTTTATTCTACAATACAGATGCGGAGAAATAATTAACATTGAAACATTCTTTTATGTTGCAATCCATATCAGATTATCACGAGGCTTAGTAAATACGTGTACATAAAATAGCACTATTGTGGATACTATTTTAGAATATAGACAGAAAATGCGAACGTATGTCCATGAAGTGCAAGCAGACTTCCGAAAAGGCAGAGAGACCAGAGATCATATATGAAGAACATCTATGAAAAATGTAGAGAGTATAACGTAGATCTGTTTACACGTTTTATCGATTACATCAAGACCTTTGATTGCGTTAAACATAAGAAATTATGAAAAATCTTGATAGATCTTAGGTTTCCAGTACATCTAATCGAATAATTATATAAGGGACAACAAGCTGCTTTCAGAGAATCTGGTGAAACATCAGATTGGTTTTAAGTGCAAATGGGATTAAGGCAGGGATGTGTCATCTCCCCATACCTCTCTAACATTTATGCAGAGTGCATAATAAGGAACGTTAGAAGGGATGATAATATCGAAAGCTACTCTCTTTTTACATTCGGTGGATACAAGATCCCAGAGATACGATACCCAGGCGATACTGTGATACTTTCAAACAGTGCACTGTTTAAAGCAGCTATTTGTAGCCGTAAGCAGATGCAACTAAGATCAAAGCCTCTTTGTAACCATAAACAATACAAAGATAATTACCACCGACAAAACAAGACGTTAAATAAATTAAAATTCGGGGGTGGGGTTGGAATGGGTGTGGTGAGTGTAAATAAAATAGGTCACGAACTTCGATTATCTGGAGCCCAGAGTTGACGACAATAGCGACTGCTCAAAAGAAATCAGAAGGATATTGACGATAGCAATGCAGAGGCTACACGATCTGAGTAAACTATAGCAGAATACCAACAAAACCAACACAAGTGAACATGTTGAGAAGCTGTGTTTTTCCTGTGGCAACATACGACTAGAAAACGTGGAAAGTTCCACAAATCTCATGGAAGAATATCGAGTCCTTCGAGTGGTAATGTTATAGAAAGGTCCTCAGAATACCACGGACTGATAAAAAAAGAACAATGCAGATATTCGACTAGAGTTGGTCATATAGGAGAACTATTTCATAAATTCCACAATGAACAGAACATTAAAATACTTTGGCCACATCAGAAGACACAACGGTCTTGAAAGAACGGCAATGGAAGGTATAGTGCCGAGGAAAAGAGGCAGAAGAAGACCAAGACAGTGATGGCACCAAGATGTCAAGGAATGATTGGGCATGACTCTGGAGCAGACTTGAGATTTGGCAAGAGATCTAGTTCCTTTCAGACGGGCTGTGATGGGAGCCATGTACTGAAAAGGAAATACCACACAATGACGATGATGAAACGAAATATACATAACCAATATTTACTTTACAAAGAGAGTTTTTATGGCCTTTTTGTGAACAATGTCGAATTAATTGTTTGACTTAACAATTAGCATGGGCCATTATAGACCTTAAAGAACGTTTAAAAAGCTTCACCTTGCACAATGCGTTGTTGCAGAACTATTGTTGATGGGGTTCTTAATAGTATTCTGAAGCTAACACAAACCTTTGGGAACAGGTCACCAAGTCTGAACTCTTTTAACAAGTTAAACATATTTAGTGGTTCTAACGGCGTACTTACAATATTGTCTTCATGATCTGAGGTCAAATGTTACACTTCATTTTTAAAATCATCACCATTAAGATCAACAGAATATTGCTCTGTTAAAGACAAAAGCTTTTCTCTCCACACCATTTTCAGAAATGGTGAGATATTTCCACAAATCACAGGTGTCCGCCAACCACTTTGCAACATTTTAACAGGCATTTAATCCAATTTTAACATTGTCTACTAAAAAGTAAAACACAAACTTTCTGAAACAGGCTTCTTTTATCGTATTATCTGTGTCATTCATTTCTTTCCAGGTAACGTCATGTACCGCAGCTAAGAAAAAAATAATGTTTTTTAAACTTAATTTAACGTCTTTACACTAGTTTATAAGACTACAGTTTTTGTATAGAATCAGTTTCTTTGAGCGTGGTTAACTGATGTGCGAGTCAATCTTAACAGACTCAAACACTAGAGCAAAGTAGACCTGCAACTTATTAGGCGCCATCTATGCTGCTCTCAACAAACCATCTAACTGTGGCCGGAGTTAATGTTAACTCCCACAGTTTTACTGACATTTTCTTTGCACTGCTGATCAGCATTATCGACCTGCTGATCTATTGGAAATCAAGATTACAAGAAGAGATTATCTCAAACGTACATAACTTTTCAATTCGTGCTCACAAGTAAATGTTTGTTTGACTGATTTAAAAGTGATGACATGAATAATCTTGTCTTATCGATTTCTGATACATCACTAGACTATGCACACATATAAGAAAATTAGAATTGGAGCAGAAGTCTTTTAGTGGTGTCGGTGTGTAAGCTTCGTTTTAATACCAACATATCGGGTTCGAAATCACTTCGTGTTCTGTTGGAGAGGACATTGCCACGATTTTTCTCGGCATGACCAGTTCTCAACGTTCGGAAAGGGTTGACACAATTAATGTACACCAAAACTGCAGTAGTGGAAAACACATAACATTTTACAAACAGATAAACAAACGCACACATGCACTGGCCAATACGTTCTAATTTAAACTAAAAGACTGGCATCTAGGTGTTGAAAAGGCGTGAGTTCGTTAGTAAAATCCAGAAGGACAAACCTTTAAACAAAACAATAAAAAGGGAGAAACAAATTAAGTCTTGAATATGTGAAGTGTCCTTTTAGATACGTTACCTTTCTGACTATTTTATCTCTGGTTTGTTTTGCCTTCTTTTTTACAATGTGCCCCACATCGCTCAGTTTCTGCTGGGTTTGACTAGCAGCAGTTGTTATCTTTGTCTGTAGTTTGAGGGAAACAAAAATGGTTATACTACAAATTGTCATTTGTTTATTTGAATGTCAATATTATCATGTCGATGCTAAGGAAACTAAAGTTTGTGTTAATAATGAAAACCATATAATCAAGAATCTTTCTTATTTAATTCAAAAAAGTTCCTCTTACCCACTAGAGGTAAAGATAAAGGTCAGTCCCATGGCAACAATTGATGTTGGGGAGGAAGATAATGCTTCATGTAACATTATAATACATTTATACAAGTTTAATCTAATCAGAAATAATTACCAAGGGTTTACTAGAGAGATATCGTACTTAACAAATCTATTGGAATTCATGGAGGAGGTTACTAATATGATAGATAAAGGAGTGCCAGTGGATGTTATTTATCTAGATTTTGTAAAGGCTTTTGATAGAGCACCTCATCAGAGATAAAAGCACGTGGGACAGGTGGGGAAGTTGCCAAAATGGATTGAAAGTTGGTTAACGGGAAGAAGGCAGAGGGTGGGCATAAATAAGGAGTACTCTGAGTGGTGTGAAATAAAACGTGGAGCGCCACAGAGCTCAGTTTTGGGACCAATTTTGTTCTTCATATTTATAGACGATTTGGACATTGATATGGGATCCATGGTTGCAAAATTCGCTGATGACACAAAACTATTCTGCAGTATCTAATCTAGAACGGAAGTGGATATATTAAGATCGGATTTAGATAAAATCCATATAAGAATGGTCTGTGAGCTGGGAAATAGAGTTTAATGTAGATAAATGTACAATCATCCACAGGGGTAGATCAAATATGGAGCATAATTACAGAATGGGCCAGAACAATATTAGAATGAAAGAAAAGGAAAGGGACCTAGGAGTTATAATAGATCGTTCAATTAAAGTGAGTGAGCGGGTCCAGGTAGCAGTGAAAAGGGCAAATGCAATATTAGGTATGATAACAATAAATATTAAACATAGGAGCAAGGACGTGATAGTCAAATTGTATAAAGGGTTAGTTTGATCTAGATTGGAGTACTGTGTACAGGTGTGGAGTCATTATTATAGAGGGAATATAAACATGCAGGAAATGATACAATAAGGAGCGACAAAACTGATAGTGGGATTCCAGAATTTCAATTATGAGGAAAGAAAAACCGGCCTATAGTTTCTAGAAATGAGAAGAATTTGAAGTGACCTAATACAGGTTTAGAAGATGATCAGAGGAACGGATAAATTAGACTACAGCAAGATTTTCTAAATATATAACTACCTACAAGAACAAGAGGGCATAGCTACAAATTAACTAAATAAAGGTCCAGTTTGGATAATAGGAAACATTTTTTTAGTCAGAGAGCGGTGAATGCTTGGAATGCATTGCCACAGGAAGTAGTGGAGGCAGAGACAATTGATGCATTTAAGAATATATTTGATGCGCATAGCTTTTAGAGCAAGGAAATGTCAATGAAACTGGTCGCATACAGACTCTGCAGAGTCTTCTAAACCAGTATAAAGACGTTAAGTTAAGTTAAGTTATGTACTAAGCCGCAGCCTATGTGAGGTGGCGTGACCAGTTCCTTTCCTTGCTGTTTATACCGTTCCCAACGCATAAGTCATAACTCATCCTACCCATTATACAAAACTAAATTACACTTAAACCCTCTTACATGTAATAAAACACCAGTTAACACGTAAACCCTCTTACCTGTAATAAAACACCAGTTAACACTTAAACCATCTTACCTGTAATTAAACACCAGTTAACACTTAAAGTGATCTACCCGTGGGATCAAGACGCCGAGCAGCGCATGAGCTGCAGCGGTCATCGACCCAAAGCTGACAGCTAGGGCCAGTGCCAGCGAACCAGAACTGCCAAGACTCATCTACACCTCCACGCGGTGATCCTGGGTAATATGCAGCAACAGAGCAGACTGGCTAAGTAGAAGGGATCGAAGAGGGAAGGCAACCCGGTACGCAAAAATGCCTATTGAAGTGGGATGTGTTGGACCGAAAGGTACAAATACAGCAGTCAATCTGTAAACTACGACACAACGCATTCCGTTCTCTGGACTACATCCTGCTACCTGCAAATCCCTTTTCAGGGCTTCGTAGTGGGAGATTGAGATCGAAGAAGAAGAATCTTACCTGTAACAAAAAACCAAATGACACTTATTACCATCTTATCTGTCGTAAAGAACCAAATGGCACTTAATGTCATCTTACCTGTAACAGAGAACCTATTTCACTTAGTATCAGTGCTCCCCACGACAGGCCAAAAAGAATCCAGAAGCCTAGAATTATCCTATAAACATTTTGCGTCTTCACTTGTCTTTCGGCTGAAAAAAAAAATAAAGTGTGTATCAGCAGATTGTTACAAAAACATGACTCAATCTGTTGTATAAATGAATATGCATATATTTATATAATATTATCACTGGCAACTTTTCTCAATGTATTTTCCCAAAACAAATAAGGAATAACACTAAGGAATGATGATTTATATAATCTTTATTAGTTTTCGCTTATGTAATACCTAAGAGATTCAAATTTACAAAAAGTCTAAATTATTCGAATACTGCATATAAAAGTTATCAAGCAGTCCTGAAAAAAAAAACACATTTTAAAAGTATAAATGGTCAAGTACCTAAAGCTTGTTGGAGACACTACTGGTATATAGATGTTTACGTGTGTTCTGTTTGTGATTCATGCGACGCGACACGTTCAAATGGTGAAGTGGAGGTAGAGAATATTGAAGCAGCAGTTGAAAACAGTTTGACCTAACAGAATTGGTGCCGCTAGAAGTGATGATTTTTAGTGAGTCGGTACTGGAGGCATTGAATACATTTTTAGTAGGAAGGGTGATAACAACACACCCGATAAATGTTACCATGAAATGGGTCCCTGGACATAGTGAGATACCAGGAAATAAGGTAACTGACAGACTAGCAAAAACAGAAGCTCAAAACAGAAACAAAATTAAAAAAAGGATAGGCTCTGCAGTAACTACACAGTTAAACGAATCAAAAGGAAAAATAGCAAGGAAATCTGGCCAGGTGGGGATGCGACGTGGACATCGGGTAGCAGTGCATTTAATGAAATGTCACAGCAAAGATAATGAGGACTGCACAATCGACAGCAAAATCACATCTATCTGTCCCAAACAGGATATCTTGATCTTGATGACCCGTTCCTCATCGTAGTTGCGGGTCCCAACTTCGTCTCCAGCAGACCCTGTCTTGTGCCATGGACGTTCAGTGCACGGTAAGCCCTCTTTCAGAGGCGTCTCGGATGTTGTTGCGTGCATCAAGGGAGTATGACCAACGCATTAGAGGTCTTCCCAGCGGTCTCTTCTTACCTCGGGGGTACCAGATTGCTCTCGCTGTACTCCATCGACCATCGTTTCGTCACAACATGTGACCTGCCCATCTATGTTTTGCCTTTGTCTGCATAGATTACCGTATCATTGACCTAACGACACTAGTAGGTCGGAATTGTGGAGCTTTTGTATACGTTGGTTCATGAGAGTGATTCCGACCAAGCGTCTCTCAAAAGATGCCTGGGTCACTCTCATTTTGTTTTCCAGTGATTCTGTTAGTTGCCATGTCTCAGTACCCTAGCACATAGCACGCAGCACAGCGTAATTAAAAAGAGAGGCTCCTAGGAGATGGTCTTAGCAACTGTCGAGATCTAGCTAATGGACGATGCGGCGACGTTTTGTCAATTCAGGTTCCATGGTTCTTCTCCATATTGAGGAGGCGCCCAAGATAGATGTACTCGCTGACATCCCCTAATCGTATCTCGCCAAGGAACACTGGATCACAATTGGCGAAACAATTGCACAACACTTTGGTCTTCAAGACCACGTCGCCAAAATCCAGACATGCGGCGTCGGACCAGAGTGTCCGAGTTGGAGGGGAGACTCGTCTTTGCGACACCTCGACATTACGGACGAGATCGAACGACCGGATACCGAGGATGCGTCGCTGGTTGCGCATGTGAAAGGCATCGAGTCTTGATATGTCCTGTTTAAAAAGGGTCCAAAGACGTTAAAGCACTAAAGAAATGTTACCTCATCACAATACGTACAAATGAAAACAGTAAAGTTTGATCAAACAGAGAACTAGGTGATATGATTTGTTCTTTTTTTTATTTTTTATTTGAAACCAAGGGGAAACAATTTATTAACTCATTTATAATCTAAAAATTACGAGGCGTGTTCAAATTAAACCGGACCTAACTACACCAAGTGAACATACGTACTATGCGCCTGACCTGGTCTCGGGAGATCTTTCGTTAACTCACGTCCTACTTTAAACATCATTGTCCAGTTCTTCACTGTTGTCTTGGATATACTTTTGTCATCCTACACTGCCTGCATTCTGCGATGAATGTCAACTGATCGACATACTTCAACTGTTAGAAACCGAATCACCGCTCACTGATCATCTCTGGACAGATTCCTTTCATACCCGTCATGTTTTCAACCGTTTGCTGAGGAAACTATGAGTCAGAGAATAATGCAATTATGCAAACTTGCCGGTTGGTATATGCTGTTTACACTTGAAGTGACGTCATCATGCGCATCGTACGTATGTTCACTCGGTGTAGTTAGGTCCGGTTTCATTTGAATACGTCTCGTAATTTGTTTCCGGATCGTTCTTGTTTTTAATTAACCCTGAAAAGATCTTGCATTTAAGGCACCTCGACACTTTTATTACTGCAATTTCTTAAAACTGCTTATAAATTGTTATTTTGTTTTAGCATGATAATAATGCTGACCTTGAAGCAAAGAAGAAAGTTGTCAGTTTTGTGATGCCTGCTAATTTGTTTGTTCGTTGTGCAGGTTTACCTTACTTACGACAAAGGTGCGTCCTTTCAACCAATCTGTTTGATTATATCATGACCCATAAGTTAATGTGTGAATATACGTGAGAACGTTTGTTTGTCTGATTGTGATATGTGCGTATAGTATTGAATGGATTCTCCCGTTCATACATCACGCTTCATCCATGATTTACTGCTGAGACATTGCATTAGATATGTTCGGCACCACCTACCCCTTCCCCTCTCTCATATTCACCAGACATCGCTTACTGCAACTTTTGGCTCATTCTAAGACTCAATGTAGCACTCAGAGGGAAGGATTTTCAGGACACATAAAAAATCAAGGAAAGGGCGTTTAAGTGCCTTATGGATATACACAATGCAACGCTGCTGCATGTCCTTCTAAATAGCGAGTGATATAATAAGTCTACAATAAACCAAATCAAACAAACGAACAACCCGATCTTCCGTGCAATGAAACATAAAGTCACTTTGCCACTCCTCTTCTACCATGTAGTGTAAAGGCCTTTTCTTGTGGCTGATAGTTTCTACGTGATGTAGCAGGCCACATGCTTAACCCCCCCCCCCCCCCTTTAGCCTCCACCCCTAAGCGAAATGCCTTGCAGGTTACAGATTGTATTTTTTGCTTATCTTTCGTTACAATTAAATGATACATTGCTTTATTACACGTTGAATTAAAAGATAAATGCCTCTATTATACTTGTACGTTAGAATTAAACGATAAATTCCTCTATTATACTTGGACGTTTGAATTTAATAGACACATCCGTCTATTATACTTGCGCGTTAGAATTAAACAACACTTTCCTTTATTATACTTGCACGTTATAATTTAGAGATACATTCCTCTTTTATACATGAACGTAAGAATTAAAAGATTCAGGTCAGGTCAGGTCATCCCGTTCCGGTGATGTCGTTGGGGCACACATAAAGACATCCTCACAATGCCACGCCACCCTTCTCTGCCAGCGGCCTTTGCCTGTGACTCTTCTGGTCGGAGATTGGTCCATTCTTTTATGTTGTCCTCCCATCTCTTTTTGGGACGGCCTCTTCGTTGTCTGCCATGCACCTTTTCGTGGATGATTGTATTTGCCAGACCATTTGATCTCGATATGTGACCGTACCAAGCGAGTTTCCTTCTTTTGACAGTTGCCAAGAGGTCTTCGAAAGGTCCTATTGCTGTTGTAATTCTATCTGGTATTTCCTCATTTGAAACTTGATTTTTGTACGTAACGTTTCGGAAGCATCTCATCTCCAAGGCATGTATCCTTTGTTGAAGGTCAGCTGTAACGGTCCATGTCTCACAAAAATAGAGGAATATTCACAGTACAAGTGCACGCATTATCTGATTTTCGTGCATAGTCCTTTTATCTTGCCAGATTTTGTTAAGCCGTGCAAGCTAAACTGCTATTCTGGCCAACACCTCACATTTTGATCCTTCATCACTGACAATCGACCCGAGATATTTAAAACGGCCAACCAGTTCCTGACCGTTAGCTTTTATCCTGCTGTTGAAGCCCTCTGAGTTGTTGGTCATTACTTTTGTCTTTCCAGCGTTTATCTCCATACCATAGTCAAGAGCTGTTTCATCGAGACTTCTGACCCATTCCTGGAGTTCTGCTTCTGAACCCACCAACCCGTCTATATCATCTGCAAAACGAAGGTTGTAAATCGTTCGGCCCTCTATCTTGACAGTAAAAACGTGACATCCAAGTGCATCACTCATAATTCCCTCAAGGAATATATTGAAAAGAGTTGGAGAGAGTGTGCACCCCTGTCTCACACCAACTGATGTGCGAAACCAGTCCCCTCGCCTCCCATTCACAAGAACTGCGCTGGACGCCTTGTCATACAGGTGTTCAAGGCCCGTTATAATATTTCCGTTGATTTTATACATCCTCATGGTTGCCCAAAGCGCTTTATGCCATACCCTATCAAACGCCTTCTTAAAATCAACAAATACATGATACAGTGTTTGCTGCTGTTCTAGATATTTTTCGCTTAGCAGCCTTAAATTAAATATCTGTTCTGTAGTGCTTCTTCCCTGTCTGAACCCTGCTTGCTCCTCAGCAATGATGTTCTCTGCTTGGGGTTTCAATCGGTCGAGGATTAATCTAAGCATGACCTTGCTAGGGTCGCTAATGAGGCTTATTGTTCTGTAATTTTGGCACAGCTTTAGGTTTCCAGACTTATGTAACGGTATAACCATTGATTTCGTCCATAAGTCCGGCCAGTTTCCTGTCGCCCATATTTTGTTGCAGATGTGTGTCAGGCCTTCCACCACTACCTCTCCACCTGCTTGTAAGAGCTTTGCTGGTATACTGTCCACGCCGGCCGCCTTCTCTCTTCTCAATGTCTTTACCGCTGCAGTTACCTCTTCCTTCGTTATCAGTTGGTTATCCTCTATATTTGATTTTGTTGAAGGGATTGTTTTCTAAAAGATTCATTCCTCTATTATACTTGTAAGTTAGAATTAAAAGACACATTCCTTTATTATACATGAACGTTAGAGTTGAAAAATAATTCCTTTATTGTACTTACACGGTACACTTAAAAGACACATTCATCTATTATACTTGGACTTTAGAACTTAAAAAAACATTTTTTTATTATACTTGCACGTTAGAATTTAGAGATACATTTCTCTATTATACTTGCACGCTAGAATTAAAAGATACATTTCTCTATTATACATGAACGTTAGAATGAAAAGATACATTTCTCTGTTATACTTGAACGCTAGAATTAAAAGACACATTTCTCTATTATACTTGTACTTTATAATTCAAGACGTATTCATCTATTACAAGTGAACATTATAATGATCACCCCGTTAATATTCAATTCATCGCTTATGCTACCGCCATCAACATGTTCCTTGATATCAACAGTTGAAGACCACTAATAAAAAGATGTGATGCACACCGTTAATATGTTAATGTGCACTACTTCCATTTTTTTTAAACCGCTGAACCTCCAATTAATTATTTCCTTTGTTATGTTAAAATGTTATTATATTAAACGTTTTTTAATCGCCTGGGACAAGCACTGACAGCTGGTGGGGCTGAAAAGTTTGCTTATTTACGGGAGAGTGCATGCACGAGCATATTTGTGTTTTTGGTTTGAAGTACGTCTACGAGATCATCATCAAGTGAACCGGTTAGTGAGGGTTATACCGTGTGACGAGGGCGTAATCTGTTACATACTTCGTAACTAATACCACATGGCAAAACGTGCAAGATATCCTTCAGATACCATCTATCTCTTCGTGACCATGCTCTTAGATACGTACTTGAACCGGAATGAGTTTATGAGCATTACCTTGCGAAGTCTGCTTTATGAAGTGCTCAGGTAATGATGTAACGTAGAGGCAGCAGAAAGTGTAACGATCGACTTCGTTCTGTCTTACAAAACAGAGATTTTGATGATGTTTTCGGAGTTGTTGTATGAAGCTAATCGTGCTGTATTCATCATTCTTCCCTGATTTTCTCTTTTGGCGAGCAGTAGAGGTTCTAGTGGGCCTGACTTCTCTCCACTGCAGTGCATTACAAGACGTCTCAGCATGTTCTCAAAAACAGGAAAAACAGTGATTCTAGCGTGCAAGTATAATAGAGGAATGTATTTCTTAATTCTAACGTGCAAGAATAATAAATGAATGTGTTTGTTAATTTTACGCGCAAGCATAATAGAGGGATGGATCTATAACACTATAATGGTCAATGTGCTGCAACAGCTTATTTGGAGATGCACGATGTAGACTTTTTTTGTCATACATGTGCATTTCCCCTTATTCTGATACGACCGACATGGAACCCAGTTTCAAAGCCAAATATTATATATAAATATATGGAGTCCATCATCAGTCAATGCGATTGGGCAACCTTTTACAACAACATCAAGCGACTTAACCACCTCCGCTTCGCAGATGACATAGTGGTCATCACAGAAACAGCCAAAAACGCCAACCAGATCGTAGCTATCCTTCACAAAATATGGAGAAAAGCGGGACTCGAGATGAACACCTTCAAGTCTGGTGCCCACGAGACAGAAGACGGCCAATGGGAAGACCACTTAGGCGCTGGTGTGACTCCCTCGATCTCAGAACCAACATCTACGATTCTACATACGGGAAACTTAGCACCCACTGGACCACCGTGGCCAAAGACAGAAGACCATGGAAACAAAGTTGGGACCCGCAGCGGCGTAACGGTCTCTGAGGAACGGGTAATCCCGTATATAAATATATATATATATATATATATATATATATATATATATATATATATATATATATATATATAATAATAATACAAATAATAATAATAATAAAAATAATAGTACTCCTAGGCCCCTAGGTCCCCAGGACCCGTCACGCCGAATCGCAATGTCCATGATCACGTATGAAGACTGCGTCCCAGGCAGCCTGCAGTTCTGTTGGGAAGGTGGCGATCTGTCTTAGCCAGGTGTTGCTAGGGCGGCCCCGATGACGTCTTCAGGATAAGCACGGCTTCTTCCCGTAACTCGCCCTTCCCCCTCTCCCTCAGTCTGTCGGAGCACATCACGTGGACTGGGACTTCCCGGGAAAGGCGAGCAACCTGGCCGAAGAGGGAGACGACGGTGATCAATCGTTGAGGCAATGTCTGCAAGTTGAGTACCTCGAAATACTTCGCTGTTGGCAATCATGTCATGCCAGACGATTTCGAGGATGGGTCTCTGGTGGCGCAGGTGGAAGGCCTCAAGGCGCTGTCGGTCTGCTGTAGTAGTGTCCAGGACTCGGAGCCGTACCGGGAAATGGGGACAATGCAGGAGGAGTAAATACGAAGCCTGTAATTTTACACAAATATAATGTATGTCCAAGTTCTATTGCCAATGGTTAATCCCGAAGTAACCTCACAAATGTTTAATGTGAACGCCTTTTGTTACTTTACAAATGTCAATGCAGTAATCTAATTCGTTCCACACGCGTTGCAGCATGTTTTCATCAATGGTTTGAACTGCAGTGGTAAAGCGATCTTGCAGTTCACACAAATCTTGTCGGAGTGGTATTTAGTTAACAATTTATTTAACATATTCCCATTAAAAGAAGTCACACGATGTGGGGTTCGGTGACCTTGGTTCCCAACGTAGAAGATGTTTATCACTGTTATTTACATAGCTATTCCACCGATGTAACAGTCTCTAATTAAGGACTTTCCTTACATTATGATGGTAATGGTATGGGGCTTCATCGAGAAGCAAGATAAAGTCGGTACTGTCATGCTCCAGCTATGGTATAAGTCACGTACTGAGCACGTTCAGGAATATATATATATTAGGTCACGTATTAGTAACTCAATGAACCAATAAAATAGTTAGTTAGTTTAGTTTAAAATAAAATTATTCAGCTCTGTGTGGGTTCAACCCTTAGCCTCTATCTATGTATGAATCTCTGTTACTTAATATCCGCGGCTCTCGGCAACATGTGGTATATTCTTAAATCCAGCTTTGAGTCATAACAGCATGATAAATCATAAATATGGTGTCTAACTTTGTATTTTACAGTTAGTTGTTCATAAGTTCTAAATTATTAAGCAAACAAACTTATGTATATTGGTCAAATGTACGCATTGCTACTGTAGATGAAAACGAAAATTGTAAATGGAGATTATCATTTTGCGTTGCGATCGATAGATTACTGGCAAAACGTATTGGTTCAGGACCCTAATTAGCGTTTTTTTGTCAAACAATGGCACATCTATTCACTCTTACGTTTGAGTCGACTTTAGATGTGGTTTCATTAAAACAGTGAGATTGTTATCATTTCTTCTAATTTTAACATTCTGCTGTGTACACAAATCTCATCATCATGTAGCATGTCCTAGACAGAACGTCACTCTCGTCACTCAGCCATTCGATAAAATCTCGATCAGCAGTTGATCTACTCGCCTGGTCCATGTTCATGTTCAGGGTGTCCTTGATGTCTTGTGTCCATCTACGTCTTAGTCGATCCCTGAAACCCCCCCTCCCCCCCCCCCCCCCCCCCCCCCGTGGACCGCTTTTTCCAGTCCATCATGGCGCTTGATGTGGTCGAAAAACCTGAATTTCCGAGACATAAAGTGGTTTATAAGCCATTTCTTTACGACACTCAGATCTTGCAGGATGGCTTTATTCGTTATTTTTCTTACCCAAGGTATTTTGAGCATTCTCCTATAGCATTTTGTCTCGAAAGCGCCGATCCTCTTTCTTAATATTTGTGTGATGGTCCATGTTTTGCATCCGTTCATTGCCACCGGGAATACGCATGTTCTGAGGATCTTCCATTTTATTTCTTTGTTAGTATTGTGCTACACATATTACATACTATTCAGTTTCTGCATCGCTACGGACAATCGTCTCCTTATTTCCCCTGCACAGTTCCATCGTTTGTTATCAAAGAGCCAAAGTAACACAAATCTAAGTGACGATTTTTCAATTTTCGTATCCAATTTATTATAGATGAAACCAGGAAACGGAAAAACAAGTAATTGATATTTCCCATAATCCGACATTCGCTATATACAAAAAGTGGCATTGATATTAGAAGTTCACATCTCTGAGTTTTGTATTTATATATGAATGCTGTCAACTTATTTTTCAGCTTATTTATGAGAAAGGGTTGGTAGTTCCCTTCCTCACTACTTTTCCTTCGATAACAGTTAGCTAGATACCCATTTGTAACTGGGTCGAATAGTGCATGCCGTGAGAAGAGAGCTCTCAACCACTAAGACGCTGTGTCTGCCATCTAAGGTGAAAGGGCCAAGGTATTTAATTCTACGGGCTTGTTTAAAGGGCTTCAATTACTTTCATGATCCATTCTGGTGAATTTTAATTCTTTGGGATAATCAGTTCCGTTTATCCCCGTCTTGCAATCCCTAACAATAAGCCAAGTACCCAATTTTAGTTGGGGCTTCTGGAACATGTTGCTAACGGAGATATAACTGGATACCTCTGCCGTGAGAAGCAAGAGCTCTTCCCCACTGTTACTCAAATACTCTAGCATGACTGTATAATATTTCAACCCCTCAATTTCAGTGAGTTATTTGAGTGTTTCTTCTGTCACCCAGGTGTACTTTAGAATGTTACAAACCCAGGTGTACTTTAGAATGTTACAACATCTGCTTTAGGGGTAGGAGGGGCGTTTTTCCGACAAATGAACAACATGCCCATTTCACATGATTTGATTACTCTGCAGCAGCGTGTGGATGCTCAAGTCTTGTCGTAGTGAGCACTTCAAAAATGGGTGTTTTATCTTGCCAGCTCAATTTAAGCAACCTGTGGAGACATCTCGTGTGGAAATGATTGAGTTTCCTTGCATGTCTGATATAGACAGTCCTTGTTTTATACATGTATAGAAGAGTGGATATAACCACATAACTACAGACCTTGATTTTGGTGGCAACACTGATGTCTGGTCGGATACAAATATATGCTCTTAATCTTCGCCAAACAACACACGTCTTCGTAATCCTGTTGTGAGCCTCTCAAAACAATGAGAGATGTCAACAAGCCCTTGAAGACAGTATTTTAAGCTAGCCAGTGGAATACATAATTTTAGAAATAGTTTGTAGAAGCACATGTCTGCGCTAAAATAATAGCCTTTTGCACAAGCAAAGCCTGCTAAAATAATAACCAGTTGTACAAGAAATGTCTAATCTAAAAAAAAAAATACAATCAGTTATGCAGAAAATATATGTGCTAAATAATAGCTATATGCATAAGCAATGTCTGCTCTAAAATGATAAAAGGCTGAACAGGCAATGTTTGCGCTAAAATAATATTATGCTGAACAAGCAATGTCTGTGCTAAAATAATATTATGCTGAACAAGCAATGTCTGTGCTAAAATAATATTATGCTGAACAAGCAATGTCTGTGCTAAAATAATATTATGCTGAACAAGCAATGTCTGCGCTAAAATAATATTATGCTGAACAAGCAATGTCTGTGCTAAAATAATATTATGCTGAACAAGCAATGTCTGTGCTAAAATAATATTATGCTGAACAAGCAATGTCTGTGCTAAAATAATATTATGCTGAACAAGCAATGTCTGTGCTAAAATAATATTATGCTGAACAAGCAATGTCTGTGCTAAAATAATATTATGCTGAACAAGCAATGTCTGCGCTAAAATAATATTATGCTGAACAAGCAATGTCTGTGCTAAAATAATATTATGCTGAACAAGCAATGTATGCGATAAAATAATAAACAGTTGCGTAAACAAACAAAAAATCTGTAAATCAGTCCTGTAAGAAAAGCTTTCTGGGAAATATTAAACAGCTGTACAAGAAATGCATCATGTGAAATATTAACCAGCTATGCAAGAAATGCATCATGTGAAATATTAACCTCTTGTGCAAATGCATCATGTGAAATATTAACCTCTTGTGCAAATGCATCATGTGAAATATTAACTTCTTGTGCAAGAAATACATCATGTGAAATATTAACCAGCTGTGCAAGAAATGCATCATGTGAAACATTAACCAGCTGTGCAAGAAATGTATCGTTTGAAGAAATAACCAGCTGTGCAAGAAATGCTTCATGTGAAACATTAACCAGCTGTGCAAGAAATGTATCTTTTGAAGTAATAACCAGCTATGCAAGAAATGCTTCATGTGAAACATTAACCAGCTGTACAAGAAATGTATCTTTTAAAGTAATAACCAGCTGTGCAAACATGTATTTATGTTAAAATAAAAACTTGTAACGCAAGCAAGCGAAGTATCACACCACGACTTAGCAAAGCGAAGTCAGTATGCGTGTAATGAAAAATACAAATGTGTTTAGAAAGTGCAAGAAAGTATATGTCTCTAGTAAACTGTTAGCGGAAACGAGCAATCACCAGTGAGTAGTTTTTGTGACACAAACACACAAACGGAGGCCACACATAAATATTCCATTAGCTGTGGTTAGATATTTAAACAAAAACCATGCAAACATTAATATCAACCTGGTTTCTCGAAGTAACCTGTATGAAGTTGATGGAAGCAATGTTATACATTTAGAGCTGCCGGTTCATTTTCATTTTCCAGCGGGTCCTATTTTACAATATACTTGCAAAACACTTGACAGAATCTACCAGTAAATCTAACTGTACAATGTGAAAGTAATAACAGCAGTTTAACAAGTAAAGGATCTCTCCGTTCCCGCACAGCTCATCTGTCTTCTTCTTCTTCTTCATCGTTCGTTCTCAATCTCCCGCTACCAAACCCTGAAAGGGCTTAAGTAGCAGAATGTAGTCCAGAGAACGGAATGAGTTATGTCATAGTTTGCAGCTTGACTGCGATATTTGCACCTTTCGGTCCAACACATCCGACTTCAGCAAGCATTTTTTGAGTACCGGGTTAGCATTCCCTCTTCGATCCCTTCTCCCTAGCCAGTCTGCCCTACTGCAGCCTGTTATCCAGGATCACTGCGTGGAGGTGTAGAAGGGTCTTGGCAGCTATGGTTCGCTGGCCCAGACGATAGCACTCAGCTATGGGTCGCTGACCACTACAGCTCATGCGCTGCTCAGCATCTTGACCCCTCTCATCTGGCTAACATCCGGTAACCCCCCACACCCCCCCCCCCCAGCTCAACCATCCCTTCCCCCTCTCTTCAACACACGCCCCCTTCTCTCTCAACCCCCACGTCTCTTCATCATTCAACCTGCCCATCACCCAGCCCATTTCAGTGATGATGTCACTACTCTGTGTGTACTCGTATTCTGTATTTTTAATGTCGCTAACTCTTTTCAGTATCTTCACATTTTTCGTTGAGTTCTCAGCATCTTTATCTACTTACTTACTCCAAAACAACAACAACAATATGCTGGTAAGCAGCTCATACTTCTATATGTGCGATGTAATTAAAAATAAATACACAAAATTATCAATATAAAAACACACATCGAAAACGTGATTCTTCTTCTTTGGAAGTGTAGCAGAAACTGAACGAACCAAATCCGTGTCTTAAACTCAAGACGTCTTTGGCTGAGCTATATTTGGTGCTGGTCAATATGGTAAACATTCTTATATTTTCAGACAGACGCAACAAACTCGCAGATAAGCTTAGGGAATTATGTAATAGGATTTAGTTCATTATAAACATTTTGATTAAATCATGAAATATTATGAACTTTTTCTTTCATCATGTTATAACACAATGCATTTTTGTACAGTAAAAACACATGTTATGGCTCATATCTGCTTCACATGAAATATATCTGTCCCCATGAATGAAACCTGTAAAAGTATGTACTTGCGCATTGACAGAGGTGGCTTACGTAACATCTGTTTTACATAATGAGGGTAGCTAACCGTATGTACAAATAAATGCCCTGCTAGATCAAATGGCACAGATAAATGTTCATAACGCATAGGACTTCCAGTACTGTGCGATAGATGAATATTTATGTGGCCTTAAAGCAACGAATCACGCATTGACCTGGTGATTTGAAGATATTTCAAGCTGTCGTTATATGAATAATACTCTTCTATAGCGAGATGTTACAATCGTTTCTAGCAAATGATAATGTAATTGTATATTTACTCTTATATACAGAGAGGTTAGAATAGTTTCTGTCAATTATAGTGTATTCGAATATATATTCTCCTATTAACCGAAAGGTTAGAATCGTTTCTGTCAATAGCATCGTACTTGCATATATACTATTCTATAGCGAAAAGTTAAAATCGTATTTATATATATATATATATATATATATATATATATATATATATATATATATATATATAAATGATTTGTTGCAGGTATATATATATTGTTGTTTGTGAATGCCCACAATGAGTAGGTTACTCTTTTCTGCGCCCTGAAAAAGACGTTACGTGGTGGGTTGCAGTAGCTTTCTTCACATCCCGAGCAAGTTGATGAAGGTGAACCCGAGTCATCCAGACGGTTGTAATGCTGAGCATCATCTGCGTGTCGTTCACTACTACGGGGATCACGTCGATCATTAACCTTGTTAGTCAGGCTGCCATGAAAACAGCCAGTTTCCAGGGAGGTCTGCGAGGAAGCCGAGGTGAGGGTCTTGGACAGTATATTTTGCCTAACCTTGTCCAACATGTCTGATCAGTATGTTGGGCCTAACCCTAACCAACATGTCTGATCAGTATGTTGTGCCTGATCCTGACCAACATGTCTGATTAGAATGTTGTACCTGTGTCTTCCTCCCCATATATATATATATACTCTTCTATGGTGAGAGGTTAAAATCGCTTCAATCAATTATAGTGATAGTGTATACGTAGTCTTATATAGGGAAAGGTTAGCATTGGTTCTTCTAATAATCTTTGGTAAGGTTGGTATATTTATATACTCTCATATAGTTATTTTTATTATCACCGCCATCATCTTTCCTTTTAATCTCCATTAGGAGGATGAGATTACTACCGCAGTTGGTGTCTCCGCAAGAAGTCTGCACCTAAACGTTTATACGCTTTTGTAGGGGTTTCTAATTCCATTTTTAGAACTACGTAATGAAGTTTCCATGCACGACTCTGCTCAGTCCCGATATTCATACTAAGGTTCCGTGATAATATTATATTATCTCCAAAGACGGATTCACACAAAGAAATAAAAATAAACAAAAATAAACATACTTCAATGCAATGCCTAGTTCATCGTACTGAGCGCAATTGAATGTTGAGATGCATACAAGCAGTGCAATGCAATGGTGAGCTGTGTGCACTCAGCGCAATGCAGTAATAAGCTTTTCACTCACGGCAATGCAGTGATGAGTTGTACACCCAGTGTAATGCAATGATGAGCTATATATACTCAGTGCAATGCAATGATAATATGAACACTCGGCACAATGCAATGATGAGTTGTACACACAGTGCAATGCAATGAAGAGCTGTATACACTCCGTGGAATGCAATAAAATGAGTTGCTACCATAGCCCTGGCAGCCAATCACCTCAACCAACCCTCGAGACCTCGAGAGAGTCCTGTATCCATCCGTTCCCCCATGTTTCTACTTTGCAATAGGGTGTGTGACCAACTAATCTTAGTTTAATGTCGAGTTGGGCACATCTAGGGCAGTGCAATGATGAGTAGAATACATTCAGTGCAGTGCAATCATGAGTTGGGCACATTCAGGGCATGGCAATGACGAGTTGGATACATTCAGGGCAGTGCAACGATGGGCTGCTACTGGATTCCTGGTAGCCTGCTATCTCCGCAAACCCAAATGATGTCGAGTGAATCCCTTGAAACAGTGCGTCCCAAACTGTATGACGTCGCACCCTGGGGTGCAGTTACTGGTCTACAGGCAAAACATTCAAATAGTATCATCTGTGCACTGCAACTCTTAAGTTGGATTATTTTCTGACTTGAGGTGCCGTGGACCTTAGTACACTAAGGGTGCCGTGGACCGAAAAGGTGTGGGAATCACTGCCTTAAAATGTTCCCCAATGTTACAGCTTTAAGGCACAAGACACACTCAGCTCTCTGGGAACAGCGGATCCCTTCAGCACCGGCCATTTTCAAGAGATGAATATTTCCGCTTGCCGTCTGTCGTTAAGACATGCATTGTATCGATAGGACAGGCCTTTAGAAATGATTCTGATATTCGATTTGCCTGTCTCAAACTCGTCGTAAGAGAATAGATATTTCGCAATTGGTAAGAGACTGTACTGTATATATTATTCATATTAAAATATACACGAGTCTCGTAATGACTTATCACTAATATTTTATGGCACAATTTCAATATTTAAGAGACGTTACCTGGTACCAAATCTCCGAACCCTACTGTTGTTAAGGTGATGACAGTGTAATAGATAGACTCCAGGTAGCTCCAATGTTGAGTAATTTTAAAAACCAGAGACGGCAGGAACACGATAATGCATGTACCTGAAATCGGTTTGAAATAATAAAAGATGGTGACGTCTGCATTGATGATAGTGATAATATATGTAGATGTCCAACAACAGCAACACACTGATGAGAGTAGTGATGGTTATAGGGATGGCAGCAACGATAGCTTTAGTGAGTTTTATGTGACCAAAATGCTTTAATCGATTGCTCTTTTTCCGTTCGGCAATGCTGTTTTTACCTTTAATTTCCCCAAGACTTCTTTATTTGTATTCTTTTATTTTCAAAAGATGCACATCCCCCCCTTATTAAACACACACACAGACACACGCGCACACACACACACACACACACACACGCACGCACACACACACACACACACACGCACACACACACACACACACACACACATATAAATTTCATCAAATGCATCAACTCTATTTAATTGTTTGTTCATTGTCCAAGTTTCTACGCCATGTGGCAAAGCCTAATACACACGTCTCCAGATCGCTCTTATTTTGTTCATTTGTGAGATATTTGTTAGAATATCAATACGTGACTTTCGTTGCTAAAAATAGATTTGGTCATGTCTATTCTCTTTTTGATTTCCAATTCGGATCTTATATCTTTAGTTGTTATACGAGGGGCAGTCATTAAGTAACAGCAATTTTATTAACAGCATTTTTAAAAGCGTGCGAACCAGAAATTGTTTATGTCCTTTCTTTTCTTTTCACATAGTCCCGGTGTCTGGCAGTACACTTTGTCCACCTGTCCATTAGCTTGTGGATGCCCTCTAGAAAACAAAAAAACGTCTTGTGCTGTAACCTTTGACCAATTTTGCACCGCCTTCATTGCCTCATTGTCAGGGAAGGAAGACTAACCACCAAACTGACCAGACATGTTAGTCAAGGTCAGGCAAAATATACTGGCCAAGACCCTCACATCGGCTTTCTCGTAGCTCTCCCTAGAAACGGGATGTTTTCGTGGCAGCCAGGCCAATGAGTAGTAGTAGTGAGTGACATGCAGATGCAGTCAAGCATAGCACAACCGCCTGAAGGGCCCCGGTCCACCTTCAACAGCATTTTCGGGATGTGAGAAAATATACGACAACCCGTCACTTAACGTCTTTTTTAGGGCGCATAAAAGAGTAATCCTACTCATTGTTGGCATTCAGCTACAACAACAACAACAACAACAACAACATCAACGTCATTGTCAGTGGCCATGGAGCCATCTGCTTCACACTTTCCCCAAGGTCATTATGGACAATTTTGTGCCGTAACTCATGTTGAAATCTACGGTTAATTCATAAATAATGACTCGTCTGTTGCAACGGATTAGCTGGTCGATCTGCTGTTTCACTGCTACGTTTGCATTGTTCTCACTACGCGATTCATCAATGACGTTTTGTCTTCCGTTTTGAAATTTTGTATTGCCCATTCATACACTCTCCTCTGACTCAAACAGCTCTCTCCATACTGAAGCTTTATTCTTCTGTAAAGTTAAGAAGGTTTCATACCCTTTTACTACCAAAAATAAACAATTAAGAACAACGGATAACGCCGCGTTGTTCTTAAACTGTGAAAGTCGACAGTGGGGCGGCCATACTGTAGGCTATATTGCGCAAGCACATACTGCTTGATCGTCACAATCGCTACATGGAGGGATATTGCTAAAAAGTTTTTTTTATATCCGGAAATAATATTTTCCGTTGTACATACTCTTCCATGCATTTATAATAAAATTGCTGTTACTTAATCTTACAGTGTCTAGAAGAGGTTTATAAGATGATCAGAGGAATGGATAAATTAGACTAAAAAGTTTTTTTTAAAAATACAGCCTCCCACAAGAACAGGAGGGCATAGCTAAAAACTAACTAAAGAGAGGTCCAGATTAAATATTAGGAATAAATTGGATGCACATATCTTTTAGAGCAAGGTAATGTAAATGAAACTGGTTGTATACAGACTGCAGAGTCTTCTAAACCAATATAAAGACGTTAAGTTAAGTTAATGACTGTCCCTCGTATTTCCAAGATAGGATATGCTCTTCACGTGTTCCAGTGTTTGATAGTTTATTAGTATCTGTAGTGTAGGTTTCGAGTCTTCTTCTTCTTTGCGTTCAGGATATTTTGGTCATTCTATATCTGCAGGCCAGTCGCCATGATGAAGTCGATAGTCTTCACCAGGTCAGAGCGGCTGCCCCACAGCTTTTGTCTCAGCTACGTACCCTCTGGCCAGGTCCGGTATCTCATTTTTTTATAGAGTGGACATTCCTGTAGAATGTGTTCAGGATTCTGGCCTCCTGTTCCACATTGGCATTCATCGGTGTATGAGATCTTCAGTCGGTATATATGTTCTAGTAGTCTGCAGTGACCAGTTCTCAGGCGAATAAGATAGTTTGTTGGTTTCTTTTGAGTTGGTGAATTGGGTCTGGTGCACTGCTATGTTTCTGTCTTCTCTCGATTGGTGTATATACTGATTTTCGATGATGTTCTCTCTGTATGGTACTCGATGATTAAAGTGTGCCTTTCTGCTGCCATTTTTTGCCAGTTCGGCAGCTCTCTCATTTCCTGTGATTCCGCAGTGGGATGGTAGCCATTGGAGTGCTATTGTTGAGGATCTCTGGAGTTTTGCTAGTTCTGCTCTGATTTCTGATAACAGCAGTTCGTTGTTTGTTTTTTTTTTTTTTTGTATTGCCTCTATTACAAATCTGCAGTCTGTGAAAACAACTATTTTTGTTGGTGGTTGCTTATCTGGGTTGTGAGTCTAATTTGCTACTTATAAAAGTTTTTATTATTTTCTGCGCAAGTGTCCAACCAATGAATTTGACTTCTGTTCTTTAGTTAAATCACCAATTTGTGAAGTTCTTGTTCACTTTCAACCAGCACACCTATGTCATCCCCATATCTGAGATTGTATATTGATAATGAAAATGATATTGATAATGACATTGATAATGCCATTGATAATGATAATGCTAATGAGGTGATAATGAGTCTTGATATTTCCTTTATCCGTCGAAATAAATTGTTCCGTGTAAATGTTAAACAGACAAGAGGACAGTACACATCCTTGTCGAACTTCTCTTTTTACATCTACAAATGCTGAGCAAAGTCTTGTAGACCTCCGCGTTGCAGTTTGCATCCAGTTCAGGTTATTGAGTACACATGTGTTTTTCCATCCATGCCTATTTTTCGCTGACATGGTATTCGTTTCTGGTGTTTGGCTCTGTCAGAGAGACTTTTATAGTGTACAGAGCACACACATTTATACATTTGTATAAATGCTTTCTTTGACTCAATATATTTTTCTGCTAGTGTCTTCATACACAATATTGTTTCTGTTGTTTGCTGTCCTGTGATAATCCTAGTTTTTCAACTGGAACTGCGTTGTCTACGTTATATCTAATTCTCTCCTTGATCATTGTCAGTGTGGCCCATCATACTGATTGTTCTAAATTCTGAATATGGTTTGGTTTGGCTTCGTTCGTTCTCAATCTCCCGCTACCAAACCCTAAAAGGTCTTAAGTAGCAGAATGTAGTCCAGAGAACGGAATGCGTTGTGTCGTAGTTTACAGCTTGACTGCGATATTTGCACCTGTCGGTCCAACACATCCGACTTCAGCAAGCATTTTTGAGTACCGGGTTAGCATTCCCTCTTCAATCCCTTCTCCTTAGCCAGTCTGCACTGCTGCAGCCTGTTATCCAGGATCACCGCGTGGAGGTGTAGAAGGGTCTTGGCAGCTGTGGTTCGCTGGCCCTGACGCTAGCAGACAGCTATGGGTCGCTGACCACTGCAGGTCATGCGCTGCTCAGCATCTTGATCCCAAATTCTGAATATTCGATTGCTCGAGGTTTCTTGGGTAGTGTTACAAAAACATATGTAATTATGTCGCTAGGTATTGATCACGAACTGCAGATGTTATTACAGAGATCAGTGATTTTGTCTACACCAATCTCCTCTAAAGCTCCTACATTCTCTATATTTATTATATCTAGATCTGTTGCTTTCCATCTCTATCTCTTAATGTTTTCTCTACTTTTGGTCCAAGGAAGTTGGGGGCTGTCATGACTAAATTGTGATAGTTTGTCTACCTCTGTTATCGTCGAATAGTTCTCGAACAAATTCCGTCCACCTGTACGATATTATTTTTCTCATCAAGAAAAATGTTGCCACCCTTAATTCATTCTCCTTCTTGAGCCAGTCTTGTGTTTGAAAGATGTTTCATTACTGCATGCATAGCTCTCGTTTGTGCTTATTTCCAGTGTTTGCTTTTACCTTAAATTTTGATTATATCCATTGTCGTTTGCATGTCGGTACATACTACTTATCGCATTGTTCAGCACATTATATTCTGAAGTGTTTTCTGCCCATGTTCTTTCTTTAATTTTGCGAAGGATGTCTTCTGTCATCCATACTTGATTTTTTCGCATATTGGTTTACCGTAGAGCTTTATTGCAATTTTTTTAGATAGTCACATTCAGTATTTATATTCTCTTCTGGACTTTCTCTTTTGTTTTGCTTCATGCTTTCTGACAGTACGCAATCATATTTATGTTTGAGTTCCACAAGATATTTATGCTTAATCTATGGCCGTTTCAATGCGGATATATCTATTTGGGGATCCGATATATATCTTCTAACAGTCTCGCTTTATTATTATAAATTTTGAACATGAGAAATAGTGGATATGGTATTGTTGTGATTTTAATAAAGATGATATGTAGTGATCAAGATGGTGATAACTGCAGTGGCAAGTGTATCTGGTGAAAGCAGAAGTGGCAGTGATAATGATGGTTTTAAAAATGCAATTTTGGATATGTTAAAACGAAAGTGCCCTATATTTCTTGACAATATATTAAAAAGGTTAGATTTTTCAGTCAGTCTATATAATAGATTATACTAAACCAGTCTGTACATGAGATAGTGACCTGAGTGGCAGAGCTATTAAAGAATGTGTCTGTTATCACAAATGGACACAGTTCGCAAATCTAGTCTGCACATTTAAAAATAGAAACATAGTTTAAAAAGTTACATAGCTCCCATATTAAGATATGCACGAGACTGGCAACCTCATCATGCCAAACAAAAGGCCACAGAAACCACTTTCACAACAACACATAAAGGCTTTGAGTGATGACTAAGGAAACATTGCAATAGAGACAGGCTTGAGTATAATCTGACTGAACCTGTTATATGACTGAATATGATATGACTGGTTGAAAATGTTATCTGGCTTAATATGATGAATCTCTGCAAAAACGTAAACTTAAGAAATAGAACACATTCTCAAACTGGAGTTTACAAAAATATATGATGACTTCCATGCATGTTTCAGTTTTCTTACCCACAGATAAGAAAACGATGGACTTGAGTTGTGCGTCCCTGGACTCATTATCTTTGATCCATGGTCTCCATTTGTGGACCTTCTTGATTGGTATTTGTAATCTTTCTCCTGTGCCCACGAGAACAGTGGCAAACATCGGAACTCCAATCAAAACATAGAAGATGCAAAACAGCTGGCCTTTCCAGGATTTTGGTGACATGTTTCCGTAACCTGAGATATGAAAAAGTTACATTGCAACAAAATAAAATTATGTAAATAATTGTCTATACATTTCAAATTGGTTTACTCTAAAACAAATCGGCAATAATTAACACTGGCGGAGATTGCAGTGATACAGTGGAGATTTTTAGGACACACTACATAAAGAGACCAGGTATTCGAACGATAAATATGCTGGCGTTGGAACTCATAGTGAAAGAGACGACTAGGAAAACCAATATCCACCCGAAAAAGAATGAAGGCAGTTGGATCCTCGTTAATGGAAATATGGTGTAACGTAATATTGCAAAAGGGATCTGATGTCTGTCTGTCTGTCCGTCCGCAGGTCCGTCCGTCCGTCTGCTGGTCCGTCCGTCCGCTGGTCCGTCCGTCCGTCCGTCCGCGGTCCATCCCTCTGTCATTCCGTCCAACCATCCATCCACCCTGGCTATTTGCATGTCCGTCTGTCTGTCTGTCTGTCTGTCTGTCTGTCTGTCCGTCCGTCTGTCTGTCTGTCTATCTACCTACCTTCCTATCTATCTATCTATCTATCTATCTATCTATCTATCTATCTATCTATCTATCTATCTATCTATCTATCTATCTATCTATCTATCTATCTATCTATCTATATATCTATCTATCTATCTATCTATCTATCTATCTATCTATCTATCTATCTATCTATCTATCTATCTATCTATCTATCTATCTCTCAGATTGTTTTACTTTTCGGTCTGTCTACCCGCCTACCTGTCTGTTGTTCTGTTTGACCTTCTATCTGTCTGCCGGTTTGTGTATCTTTCAGCAACATACGAGTCATAATCTTTCTGGATACATTAGGGCGCAATTGTAAAAAAAAACGTTATCCGTAGTGTCGCAGACATGGTCTTTAAATAGGAACATAATTTAAAGAAAAATACGAATAGTGAAAGTAAGAAGGGCCGACAATACACATAACTCCTAGCTTATATAACCAATGAGAGGAAATGGTCGTTTCCTGAGAAGGGCATGCAAGTAGTGACAGAGTGGTTGAGGTGTTGCCTCTCACAGTAAAACTATGCTGGTATGTATAATAGTCGCCATGCTCTCGTCGGTCACGATATACATCGTTATATGACTGTTACAGCAAACAACGATTTCTTAGACGAAATGGTATCATCGGTATTACATTTTGCTATTATTAAACAATCCAATTGCTGTTCTTATGCCAAACTGCTGTATAGCTTTGGGAAGTTGGGAGGGAGGGGGGGGGGGGGGGGTCTTTTCAGTCGCTACTGGTGTTGCGTTTTACCGCACTCATTTCATTGAGTTAAGAAAGTCAAGCCGACGAGGAAACGAACTACATCTCATCGCAGTTGTGACCTTGTTTAATGAACTCTCTAGCACCTCCCCAATTGCTCCCCCAACATTAACATCCCTGCTGCTTTACATGTTAGTTGTCCCCCTTGAAAGGCTTTGGCAGTAGACTGTGCGTTATAATCTACATTCTCTTCTATCTCCAGTCGTCTCGATTACGTCTTGCCACTGGACCGAAGTAGTTCAGGACGAAATAGTGTGGTTGACGACAGAGCAGCACATCTCACTCCTTTGAATCTATTTAAGCACAGGTCACAATATCAGGCATACCAAATGAACCGTGCAATTGAAATAGAATGATAGCTTCTGCTTTAAGCACTTGGAGCGTGCGAACATTACTTGATATCGGCATGGCCGAAAAATCCGGAAGGGGATGGCACTTGTGGCCACAGAACTGGCACGCTACAAGAAGAATGCTGCTGCTCTACGTGATACTGTAACATGTAGAGGGCCAAATCTCACAATATGCTGGCCCTACGTATTCTTCTGCTGTGTGTGGAACAACATAGAAAGGCGAAAGACCAGTGCCCGATTAACCACAGGGCACCACTGATAGTTATTGACTCTCCAACATCTCACCAGGACACGGAAAGAGTGCTACCCTTATCAATGTATATGCCCCGACAACAACTAATCTTGTTGAATAAATGATACAATGAGCTACGCTCAGTCGTCTCGTCGGTTTTAAAGTCCGAGGAGCTCGTTGTTCTTGATGACTTTAATGCCAGAGTAAGGACATCCATTAGTCCTGGGAAGCAGTACTTGAAATAATCGGCATAGGCAAGTGCAACAACAATGGGTTACTATTATGAGCTTCTGTCGCCACTAAGAATCTCTCCATTACTATGTCGCCACTAAGAATCTCTCCATTACTATGTCACCACTAAGAATCTCTCCATTACTATGTCACGACTAAGAATCTCTCCATTACTATGTCACGACTAAGAATATCTCCATTACTATGTCACCACTAAGAATCTCTCCATTACTATGTCGCCACTAAGAATCTCTCCATTACTATGTCGCCACTAAGAATCTCTCCATTACTATGTCGCCACTAAGAATCTCTCGATTACTATGTCGCCACTAAGAATCTCTCCATTACTATGTCGCCACTAAGAATCTCTCCATTACTATGTCGCCACTAAGAATCTCTCGATTACTATGTCGCCACTAAGAATCTCTCCATTACTATGTCGCCACTAAGAATCTCTCCATTACTATGTCGCCACTAAGAATCTCTCCATTACTATGTCGCCACTAAGAATCTCTCGATTACTATGTCGCCACTAAGAATCTCTCCATTACTATGTCGCCACTAAGAATCTCTCCATTACTATGTCGCCACTAAGAATCTCTCCATTACTATGTCACGACTAAGAATCTCTCCATTACTATGTCACCACTAGGAATCTCTCGATTACTATGTCGCCACTAAGAATCTCTCCATTACTATGTAGCCACTAAGAATCTCTCGATTACTATGTCGCCACTAAGAATCTCTCCATTACTATGTCACCACTAAGAATCTCTCCATTACTATGTCGCCACTAAGAATCTCTCCATTACTATGTCGCCACTAAGAATCTCTCGATTACTATGTCGCCACTAAGAATCTCTCGATTACTATGTCGCCACTAAGAATCTCTCCATTACTATGTCGCCACTAAGAATCTCTCCATTACTATGTCGCCACTAAGAATCTCTCGATTACTATGTCGCCACTAAGAATCTCTCCATTACTATGTCGCCACTAAGAATCTCTCCATTACTATGTCGCCACTAAGAATCTCTCCATTACTATGTCGCCACTAAGAATCTCTCGATTACTATGTCGCCACTAAGAATCTCTCCATTACTATGTCGCCACTAAGAATCTCTCCATTACTATGTCGCCACTAAGAATCTCTCCATTACTATGTCACGACTAAGAATCTCTCCATTACTATGTCACCACTAGGAATCTCTCGATTACTATGTCGCCACTAAGAATCTCTCCATTACTATGTCGCCACTAAGAATCTCTCCATTACTAACACTATGTTTCGACTGCCCACTGACAACAAATCGGCTTGGATGCATCCCCACTCTATCAGTGGAATCTTAATGACTATGTCCTCACTAAAAAAAGAGACTGTCACAGTAAATGTGCTGTGCCGGATGCTGAACAGACCACGGGTTGATTGTGTCAAAGTTTAATCTCTACAGAGAGCTCAGGCAAATTCATCAGGGTCGGAAACCTGTGAAGAGATTTAACATCTCCAAACTGCTAACTGGGCCCTATTAGAAGAGTTCTGAACAGTTGGTTAATGGATACACTATTCTTCATTAATACCGAGGATGATCAATCGGCCTTTTTCAAAATGCTGCCTTATCTACAGCGTGTGATTACAAGGATTATGCAGCTAGCAGGAACTTTACTGGGTTGATGAGTACAATGACTCCACTTGGTGAGTACTTTGGTGCTCTACTAAACTATACGTTCACCATCAGCGCACTAAACATAACATATGCTGAAGTTGATATCGATTAGTATCACGATTTTCTAATGCATTCGGTATTTTGTTTTTGTAGTGCCTCTACAGCTGCTGGCTTACGAGTTTCTATTGAGATCCTGAAACGATACAAAGACTCTGAAAGTATCTCTGAACAGTTTTCCCATTTTCACCTATTGGGAGCTGCTTGCCCCGAACTGCTGAACCCGACGCACTGCCATCGCACAAGATGCTGCATCGCTAAAAAGATAATTTTCATAGCATCACAGGAAAACCGAACTGTACGAAAGGACAATGCAAGACGCAGTTCGCGTGTGCATCACGTGCCAAAGAATTGGTGGCGCACGGATTAGACTGTACAGTCATATGCGGTCACATGAGAATACACTTGTCATCCACTGTCGCCATTCTTGGTCACGATTTTCACTTGCGATTGGTAACTATTATTATAACATTTGCTATGGGACAACGTTTGTTTGTGTGCATTTTAGTCACCATTAGTATTGCGTTTTACTGCAGCTTCTCATTTATTGGAAGGCTAGTAAGAAAGGATAGGCGAGGTCTAGAGGAACTGTACATCTTCTTTTACAGACGTTGTAACCTTGTATATTGAACTGTCTAACATCTCCGCTCCTCATTCCCTCGCCTCCCTCAGCTGTGCATCTGCTCTCAAAAGAGCAGCAAAGATGGCGCCGTACTGGCTGCGGGTCTAACATTGCTATGCTGTTTTAGTTCATTTTGGACGCTTTAGGCACTCACAATAGTCGATGACTATTTTCCCCCTCAGATTATCCTGGCGTGGAATTCGGCTAAATGAATTAGTACCCCGGTTAAACCTGTGTCGTATTTTCACGGTCTAGTGCACAATGCTGAATTTCACGAGATTGTCCTAGCTGCAGACAGCGTCGGTTTTGGTGCTGCTGTGAAATTTAAACACGTAACTATAATTAATGGACTAGAAAACGTCGCCCGGAAGAGATGACCAACACATCACTCACACGCTGAGTAATGTCCCTATGACGTCTTGCGGTTATGGGGAAGGCAGGACATACAACGACATATGCCATATCCCACCCGCTGCATTGAGGGATACCTGTTTACGGAAAAGGCTTCTGAAGTAAATCCTGATAAAAAATCTGCATCCTGTCCTATTTCCAGTTGTCTCGATAATGTCTTGCCCCTGACCATTGTAGCTCAGGACAAGAGAGTGAGTTTAACAAAAGGCACAGTTTCTTTCGTGCTTTAATCCAAATTACCGCGGAGACAGCAACCAAAAAGACTGTCGACACGACTGAACAGAGAGAGTAGTCTTCATCACATGTGATGGATGAACATCATCACATCTTCTCTCACAAAAGATGAAACCTGGTATAATGAACCCACTCCCTCGAGTCGGCTACCATGAAACGCTGAGAGAGCGTACATGTCTCAATGATCCCCGAAGCTAAGCCAACAGAAGCGAAAGCTTCCAGAATGAACACCCAACCCGAATATGTCATGGGGGAAGGAACAGAAAAAACACAAACAAGTCATACAGAGTATAACAGGTTAGGTTAGAGCCGACCATCCCAGTCTATAAAAACAGTTGGTTGCAAAAACTTTCAAGACAGAGCAAAAGCAGACGGCCTTGTGGAAAAGGGGGCCGGGGTGTTGGGGGGGGGGGGGAGGGACTTCAGTAACAGGGAGAATGAGAATGTGAGAAGGAACTAAGAGTAAATGATCACGCCTTGAGTGAGTCAGAAGGAACTAAGAGTAAATGATCACGCCTGGAGTGAGGCAGAAGGAACTAAGAGTAAATGATCACGCCTGGAGTGAGGCAGAAGGAACTAAGAGTAAATGATCACGCCTGGAGTGAGGCAGAAGGAACTAAGAGTAAATGATCACGCCTGGAGTGAGGCAGAAGGAACTAAGAGTAAATGATCACGCCTGGAGTGAGGCAGAAGGAACTAAGAGTAAATGATCACGCATGGAGTGAGGCAGAAGGAACTAAGAGTAAATGATCACGCCTGGAGTGAGGCAGAAGGAACTAAGAGTAAATGATCACGCCTGGAGTGAGGCAGAAGGAACTAAGAGTAAATGATCACGCCTGGAGGGAGGCAGAAGGAACTAAGAGTAAATGATCACGCCTGGAGTGAGGCAGAAGGAACTAAGAGTAAATGATCACGCCTGGAGTGAGGCAGAAAGAGCAGCCCAGGACCGTGCATGCTGGCCAGATGTTGTCAATGGTCTATGCATGGAGAGGAGTGACGGGATTTAATTGACAATGAACTCTCTAACATATGTCTACCAATTGTAATTCTACCAATTGTAATTCTACCAATTGTAATTCTACCAATTGTAATACCTGCCGTGTTATAATACCCTTCTTACAAGGTACATGTCTGGGGTTATTTTCCTTCAAATGGTGGAGATCCATATGTATGGCTGGAGCGGCTTAATAGCATATGGTAGAGTACTCGCTTCACACGGCACAAGGTCTCAAGTGCGATCCTCGTTATCGATATGTTCCAGTCGACCCAGTTATAGATGTGCCTAGCTGATAGGGAAAGAAATGCCGCGAGGAATGAAAATCCCACCTTAATAAACGCTGAAGCCTGGGGCAATGACGTCTCTAACACTTCATCCCCAACAGCAGTTTCTACCCTATACACGGCAGGTCACTCGTTGTGAGATCAGACTAAGCCTGTTTTGGATCTTTAGCAGTTTCCGTCTCGTTTATTTCATTTTCTTGAACTTTCCTTTGTTGTTATTCCTGTTTGTCTTCCAACATTCATCAAACAGTCCATGTTTTTCAGCAGTTTAATATATTTGTACTTACCCGTAAGTAGAAGACTCCCCGACGTATGATAGGGCTCATCTGGACATTCACACAAGTCAAACGCCTGACAAATGTTGTGTTGCGATTCTTCTTTTTGTTCTTGTTCTTCTTCGTTCACGCTCAAATAGTCGCATCTATCTCTCTAATAAACCTGGCGTTCCTTCTTAGGCTTGTCTCGTCACCAAACAGTTTATTTCGCAATTGGGTTGGGGACGGGCCAAGTAGTCATTATGCTCTTCTCGTGGAGCCGGCAAACATGAAGAACATGTTCCACTGTTTGCTTGTTCTCCCACATGGGCACATGTCTGTGTGCCCACTTTTCAATCTGTTGAACAGATGACTTTTTAGTTTGTAGGACCCGTTCGCAGTCTGAATATTGTCACTTGATCCCTTCTTGTCAAAGAGTAGTATGCATGTGCTATATCAGATCCTGGGAAGCTCTCTATGCCACTTGTCTTTTAAGATAAATTGTAACATTGTCTTCATTTCTTCATATGTAGCTCTGTCGTCAGTTTGGGGTTTGCCGCCTCCTTCCCTCTTTGGAAGATACAAACAAGGTTCTCGCAGTTCGACAACAGACATCGTCGTGTTAGATGAAATGCTAAAGAATTGATTTGTACCAGTTTGTTTCTGAGGTGGGGGTGATCATTTCTTTTCCTCGTCGTCATGTATTAGCTCTAACTGTCCGCCAGGTACATTTTTCTAGCTGCATAGACTGGAGCATGCCAAGTCTATAGATAAACCCCTAGGTTTTGCCGACGGCGAGAAATTCATTATACAGAAGGTTGGAAGATGTAGATGAATGTTTAAAATAATTGAATTGCCTAATTTTCTTTATCTCATTCGTAGCTTCTTTTCTCTTTTCGACTTTTTCAAGGACTATTTCTTTGATTTGCATCTTCTGTATATACATATTTGTAAGAGATGAAATATTTCTTACGTTTCTTATTTTATTATAATTTGTTTCTAAACCAAGCAATGATGACGAATATTTGAACTACCTGATAATTCTCGTGTATAGCTATTATTTTCTCGAATGTTGATATCTTGTTAATGTCCACAATAGTTTTGTCCACAAGAGATCGACACAAACAATACTTATTGGTTGGGTGGAGTAGTAATACATGCAAGACAGGTCAAGTACAGTATAACAGAAGCTGGTCGCTGATTAAATTTATAAACGTCCCCGAACGAGGTATCCGCTTGTGTTCGATAGTTGATCAACAATATTAATTTCGACCTTGTCATCCCTAATTGTAATTCAAGCAAGCCATTTACAGCTGGTTAGATTGGAACGTACCACGATCGAGAAGCGAGCCTAATTCTTTTTCTCGAGAGACAAGGGTTCTAACCGCTCTGTCCCGCACACAAGGACCGATGATATAATGTCTTTGTCTGTTCTTTGTTGTGTCAACGTGTATAAACTGTTTGGCACCTAAATATCGTGGATATTTAGTTTTATCATCAGTAACAAATGTTATTACTGCTAAATTTTCATTTTCAAGTAAGCAAACAACTTTATCAATCGAACGATACATTTAAGAATTCCCCAAGTGCCAACTATCCTGCGTCTAACTCAAGCTGGCTGATATTCTAGAGAGCTCGACTTCCCTACAAGCTGTCAATCGGGGCGCCATTATGTGTGGAACTAGTGCGATAAAACTGCTGACGGTAATATTTAAAACAGCGGAGGGATTATGTTGTAACAATATTATCATGTCGAATATTAATGTCAACCAGTCCACCTCTATTATTAATGTATGTAGAACCAGTACAACCGACTCGTGCAATCCCATCTGTCAAGGGAGGAAATAATGTAATGTTTGGGGGAGGGGGTTGGGGGGGGGGGGGGGTGGCTATTCATTATAAAAATGAGCATTATATACGACGTCTTATGAAAAGTTATTTGACCTTAGGCTGAAAATGGTAAATCAGAAACTGACTATTTAGAACAAAAACAAATTCCCTTCGAAATAGGCCCCTTCTGAGTTGATACACTTTTCCCAGCGGTGCTCCCCTTGTAGAAAGAATTTCTGGAAGTCATATTTCGGGATTTCCACCAGGAGTTTCGTCGCATTTGCCTTGGTTTCTTCTATTTCCCGAAATCTGTTCCATTTGAGAGGCATCTTGAGTCTTGGAGGTAGCCACAAGTGGCAGGGAGCCACGTCTGGAGAGTAGGTGGAGTGCCAAACCAGTCCATTGTCATGACAGATCATCCTGTCAACGCATTGCATCTATTTCAGGATGTGTTGTTAAAACACGATACACAGGATCAATAAATCCCCACTTTCTTGTCTTGTCACAAGCCTATATTTTTCTATAAACAAAGTAAGTTGCATGTTCTGAGCTTCTTACAACTGCAAGCTATTTGGCTGTTATAAGCTTCTTGTCATTACTTTCCGTACGTGGAGGAACAATCTCCCGAGAAAAGAAATCCAGTGTCTGTCAAACTGGACTCGGTGGGAATCCAACCCGATGCGTTGGGATTGTGAAAACCAAGCGAGTTTTATAACGTTAAATTCTATATTCTCTGTTTTTTTCCTTTATGTCTCCCGTAACTAATAGCATATATGTTGATTTTTAGTGTTTTCAGTAGTTGTATTTCTTCATAATATTAATCTATTTTGTCTTTTCTGTAATCTGAAGTTGGGGGACATGTTTGCTGGATGCATATATAGCCCTTAATAACATCCTTCTGTCAGTATGTGTCCAGCTTATATTTTGCTTTTTACTTTATCAATAAACTCACTCTCTGCACATAACTTGACTTAACGTTTTTATACTGGTTTAGACGACTATGCAGCGTCTGTAAACAACCAGTTTCATTTACTTTTCCTTGGTCTAAAAACTATGTGCATCCAACCTATTCTTAAATGCATTAATTGTCGCTGCCTCCACTAACTTAACTTAACGTTTTTACACTGGTTTACAAGACTCATCAGAGTCTGTAGACAACCAGTCATATCTGTATTACCCTGCTATAAAAACTATACACATCCAATCTATTCTTAAATGCATTAACTGTTTCTGCCTCCACCACCTCCTGGGGTAATGCAAGCATATTTCCTTATATCCAATCTGGACGTTTCTTTAGTTAATTTGAATCTATGCCCTCTTGTTCTCGTTGGTGGTTGTATTCTGAAATCTTGTTATAGCCTAATTTTACCTTTCCTGTGATTATCTTATTAACCTCTATTAAATCACCTCGAATTCCTCTCTTTTCTACACAGTGGGCTGGTTTTTCCTCATCTAATTCTGGAATCCTACTATCAGCTTCATCGCTCTTTTTGCATCCTTTCCTGCATGTTTATATCGCCTCTACAATAAAGACTTCAAACCTGTACACAGTACTCACATCTAGGTCTAACTAATCCTTTATACAGCTTGACTACCACTTTCTTGCTGCTATGTTTAAAATTTATTTTTATCATACCTAACATTGCATTTGCCTTTTTCACTGCCACCTGGACTACCTCACTCACTTTACCTGTAGGATCTATTATAACCCCTACGACTCTTTCCTTTTATATCATTCTAATACTGTTCTCGCATATTCTGTAATTATGTTCCATATTTGATCTACTCATGTGGATGACTGTACATTAATCTACATTAAACTCCATTTTCCAGCTCGTAGACCATTCTCGAAATTGAACTAAATCCGTCTTCAATATATCCATTTCTGCTTTAGATGAGACAGTACTGCATAGTTTTATGTCATCAGCTAATTTTGCAATCATGGATTCGATATCACTACCGTTTATATATATCAAGAACAAATTGGTTCCAAAACCGAGCCCTATGGCACTCCACTCTTTACTTCACACCACTCAGAGTACTCCTTATTGATGTCCGATCTCTGCCTTCATCCGGTTAACCAATTTGTAATCCATTTGGCAACTACCCCATCCATTCCATGTGATTTAAATTTGTAAATAATCTTTAATGAGGTACTCTATCAAAGGCCTTTGCAAAATCAAGATAAATAAGATCCACTGGCGCCCCTTTATCTATCCTTTTAGTAACCTCCTCAGTGAATTCTAATAGATTTGTTAAGCACGATCCCCCTCTAGTAAACCCATACTGACTATTTCTGATTAGATTAAACTTGTCTAAATACATTACAATGTTTTCTTTGATTATTGACTTCAAACTCACCGGTCTATAATTTGCTGAACTGATTGTTTGCTCTTTTTTATTAAGGGATCACTCCTGCATCTTTCCATTCCCCTGGAACATTCCCTTTTGCAAGTGATTGAGAACAAAATATAGCCAATGGTTTTGCTAGTTGGTCTCTAATTTCAAACAACAATTTTGGATGAATACCATCATGACTTACACATTATCCACTTTCAGCCCATCCAATTAAAAAAAACAATTTGCTCTGTAATACAGATTGATATTAATCCCTCGGTATCCATGTCTCTTAGGAATATATATATAGGCTCTGTGATCGCGGAGCAGTCTTCTTTTGTGTAGATGTTGTTCTCCTCTTGAGTGTATGAACATGTGTTGTTCTTTTGTTTCCGCCACTAGATGCTATGGATGTACCAAACATGGGGGTTTTACTATTCAGACCATAATGAATGTAGGCCTTTAACTATTCGGCCGAATACCAATAGTAACCGTCACGCAGGTAAAACCAGGCATAGTAAAACAGCCTGGATGTCCCCGATTCACCTTCATCAGCCTGCTCGAGGTGTGAGAAAAGCTAGTACACCCCTCCACTTAACGCACCTTTAAGGGCGCACAAGAGCAAACTTGCTCTTTCTGGGCATTACCCATCAGCAACTAACAATAGCACCAACAACAAGCAGGTCAAAAAGTTGAAATGTCTGGGAAGTATTTTTACAGAAGAATGAAGATCGATAGAGAAATTGAAACTAGATGTTACAAAGCCTCTTTTGTGATTTATCAACTGCCAGCACTAATTTAAGACCAGACCATCAGCTTTGCGACATTAAGAACACTGATAAACAATATATTTATGCCTGCTCTGTGCTACCAATTTCAAATTTGTCCTTATCCACGGCTCAGGATAGAAAAATAATAGCGTGTTAAATCAAATATAAAACAAAATTCATGTGTGTCCCGAAGAGAGATAAAATGGGAAATAAGAACTTTATAATTATGATAAGAGCTCCCGCTATGCTAATTACATTTGAAGACAGACGATACGATGGCTCAATCATCTCATGAAAATGCATCTTGAGGAACTATTTCTGGACGTTTACATAGCTAGAAGACCTGGCTACAAGACAGGAGGAAAGCAATATGTCAAGCGGATAGATTTCATTTGAGAAGTACAGCAACAACACGGGTTCACAGCAATCGACACAACACACTTGGCCCAAGAAAGGCGAGTTGATCTGCCCAGAAGACATAACGGTACAAGTAGATGGTGTATGTTTGTGTGTGTGCGCGTGTGTGAAATGCAGTGTCAGTGTTGGGTATTATGTAATAGTGTTAGTGTAAGGTATATGTGAAATTGTCATGTATGAAGCATGAGATATATAACATTCAATTTGGCCACTGAGGGCTAATGATGACTTAGACAATGGAAGCATGTTTTGGCGCATGTGTGAGAAGGTTCAGGCAGAGTTCAGAACATCTGCCAATTCTAACAAAGCCAGCGGGGATTTTTCATTGTCCAGTAATCACGGCAGGGTAAACTCAGACGGTCAGAATTATTGTAAGTATTATCACAGTCCAGGGCGATAATGCTAAAGATTTAACACGGTAAGATTTGGTAGAGGCAAGTCAATTCAGAGAGATGTGGAAGAGTTACCGTATCGCCAATGTTGTAGTGGCTAGTGGACACATGAAGGCTTATTAGGAACTTTAGCTCCTTCCAGGCGGTGGTGTCTAGAACGACATTAATCTGCCGGAACTGAGCCACTTATGATTGAGTGAAAAGCTGTCGCAATGAGATTTGTATGGGAACAAGATAGCTCAGTGTAATTGGTATGGGTTTCAGAAATGGGGAACTTAACATATTTACAGGCGGTGCGAAAAAGGAGCAGTGAAAAGGGCTGGTTAATGAGGTGTGGACAGAAGTTCCTCGTGACAGGCGGCAATGTTGGATAGGAAAGAGCATGCAGGCCAATAACGGCCGAAACACAAAGCAGAACGGATATAGCTGACCGGGAAGTTTCCTACAACGAGTTTCACAGGCATTGCACAATTGCTTGATGGAAAAGACGGTGAACTGACCCCAGCGAACATGAGAGTAATGGCCGAAACGTAGTTTAGATTCAACAGGCAGGCCTGCCCGCTGGAAATAGCAGTAAGCTGATTTGATAACTCAGGAGTGAGAGATCGAGTCAGGGTCAGAACGATACTGTAGATTCCACAGGCACTGGGACTGGAGCCTGCTCTGCTGGAAATAACAGTAAGTTGAGTCGATAACACGGAAGTGAGAGAACGAATTAGTAAGGTGTACCATAAACACAAGAGATCATTTCCTGAAGTCAGAGTCAGTAAGGCGTACCATAAACACATGATATAATTTCTCGAAGTCAGAGTCAGTAAGGTGTACCGTAAACTATCCAGGCAGCACGCTCAAAAAGCTTGTGTGGGTAAACTTGAATTCCACAGCGCAGGCTAGACGGGCGGAAGCTTCAGACCATATACGTCGCCAGAGAGAAAAACCACAAGATAGCAAGATAATTAATTAAGTACTAGTTTCAAATTGTTAGGAAGGTATAGATCCGGAGATTCCATCAAGCTAAGTGCTTAAAACCTTCGCGTATAGAAAGATTAGGGATAGTTTGGTTAGTTGATAAGGTTGTGAAAGATTTAACTATGCAATAAATCAATCAACATGTGTTTTTAGATTGAAAGAAGAAGTTCAAGCGTTTCATCTATTTTGGTGTGAGGAGAGTCAATTTAATGAAAGGGGGAATGAGGCTGATATACGTCACACAAAGATAAACTGATTAAAGAGAGTAAAAGAGTAGAGGGCTGTTCCATATTGACAAAGTCGTTCCTGTGACAAGAACTGCTACAATGGAAAAGTCAGTAAGTATAGAGCAATCACCGAAAAAATGTTGACATTTCAAAGTGTTACATAGTTACAAAAATGGGGTAAATAAAAACAACTCATAATACTAACTGCTAATAAATCAGTTTTTTAGAGTTCTTTTTAAACGTTAGTTGCTATTTGACATGAATTCGTTTTACCAAATATGAGCCGATCAAAATTTTCTATTTACAGACGATATAAATTGTCGTGAAACGTGTTTCCGGCAGTGCTGAACAAACGTTCACTTTAGAAGCTTGTTGGAGGTGCACATTTCTTAAACTTGAACAGTCACTATATAGTTTAGCAAAACAACAAAGCACGATTTAAATTAACACTGCAGTCACAAAGCGAGCGCTAACACAGGTGTTGATTTTACATGACTGGTTTTAATCGAATGGTTGCCTTTTCTCAACAGCCAGCTGCAATACACGTCACGATAAAGTTTTCATCGCAAAGAGCAGTTTTGGGCATGTATCGCAGCCCCACCGTAAGCTGTGACACAGGGTAACAAAACGTCTCTTTAGGATGAACGGCAAAGAAGAGAAAGAATTAAACTTTGAAGGTCTAAAATTAACACATCGCTATTCAATATATTTGTATTCGGCTGCAGTGCACTATTAGACTGAAAACGAATAGTTAATTTAATGCACATTCTGTATCGAATGGATTACACATTGAACATTCGGTTTATCCTTACTTGATACCATTTATTCTGTGTAGCATTCTTCCCCTCTTCCCGGACAGTATGCCTTCCACTATCAGTCTCCCCGTATCATTATTCTTATCATTCAACTGAAAAATCTATCTTTACCCCCTGATCTTGTTTATAAGCCAATTTACTTATATATTCAGTGATTGCGAAATTTCTCTAATTGCTTTCTTTTCTGTTTATCATATTTCCAGCATCTGATATCTATTATCCTCAAACACTGAAAACGTGAAACTGTGCGTGTTGCTGACCTACTTTGATGTTACTCATTATATTTTCGACATAAATATTAAAGCGATGCGGGAAAAGGATACAGCCTTCTCATTTTGCCGTTTGAACCATTTTGATGTTTGGCCAATTATCCGTATGGCAGGCTATTGTTCGCAGTACAGTTGTGCGATGAATTACATTTTAGCGTGTGTGTGTGTTTGTGTAACTGAAAATCTGTTCGTTTGATTTGCTGTTTGTTCGCTCCTTAAATGCTGTTTTTTTCATTCCTTATATGCTGTTTGTTCATTCCTTATTTGTTGCGTGTTCATTCCTTATTTGCTGTTTGTTCATTCCTTATATAGTTGAAAACAGCTGCAATGATCTGAACTACATTTTAGGATACTTACGACATTACCGGCTTTTAAGGTTTAAAGAAAAAAAAGAAAACAATAGTTCATACAATTAAAAAAATATTTACAAAGGTAGAATAGAAAAATACTGATGGTGATCTCATGACTCTGCTTGGTCACACCATGGCCTACTGTAGATAGGTCACAGTCAAATCATGGCCTACTGTAGATAGGTCGCGGTCAAATCATGGCCTACTGTAGATAGGTGACGGTCTTAACTTAACTTAACTTAACTTAGCGTCTTTATACTGGTTTAGAAGACTCTGCAGAGTCTGTATACAACCAGTTCCATTTACATCACCTTGCTCTAGAAGCTGTACGCATCCAATTTATTCTTAAATGCATTAACTGTCCCAGCCTCCACCACCTCACTTGGCAATGCATTCCAAGCATTCACAACTCTCTGGCTAAAAAAATACTTCCTAATATCTAATCTGGACCTCTCCTTAGTCAACTTGTAGCTGTGCCCTCTTGTTCATGTTGGTGGTTGTATTTAAAAAAACTTGTTATAGTCTAACTTATCCATTCCTCTGATCATCTTATACACCTGTATTAAGTCACCACAAATTCTTCTCTCTTCCAGACACTGTAAGCCGGTTTTTAAAAATCTTTCCTCATAACTGTAATTCTGGAATCCCACTATCAGCTTTGTCGCTATTTTTTGTATTCTCTCCAGCATGTCTATATCCCCTCTCTGATAAGGACTCCACACCTGTACACAGTACTCCAATCTAGGTCTAACTAATGCTTTATACAGTTAGACTATCACTTCCTTGCTCCTATGTTTAATATTTTTTTTTATCATACCTAACATTGCATTTGCCTTTTTTACTGCTACTTTAACTTGCTCACTCACCTTTCCTGTATGATCTATTATAACCTCTTAGTCCCTTTCTTTATCCATCTTTCTAATATTGTTCTCTCCCATTCTGTAATTATGTTCCATATTGGATCTACCCATGTGCATGACTGTACATTTATCTACATTAAACTCCATTTGCCAGATTACAGACCATTCTCGAATTTTATCTAAATCCGACCTCAATATATCCACTTCTGCTTTAGATGAGACAGTACTGCATTGTTTTGTGTCATCTTCAAATTTTGCAATAATGGATCCCATACCTATGTCCAAATCATTTATATAAATCAAGAATAAATTTTGATCCCAAATCCGAGCCCTGTGACACTCCACTTTTCACTTCACACTACTCAGAGTACTCCTTATTTATACCCACCCTTTGCCTTCTTCCCGTTAACCAATTTTCAATCCATTTGGCAACTTCCCCACCTATTCCATGTGATTTTAACTTTCGAAATAATCTTAAATGAGGTACACTATCATTCCCCACCTATTCCATGTGATTTTAACTTTCGAAATAATCTTAAATGAGGTACTCTATCAAAGGCCTTTGCAAAATCCATAAAAATAACATTCACTGGCTCCCCTTTATCTAACATTTTGGTAACCTCCTCCATGAATTCTAATAGATTTGTTAAGCATGATCTCACTCTGGTAAACCCATGCTGACTATTTCTAATTAGATTAAATTTGTCTAAATGCATTACAATGTTTTCTTTGATTATTGACTCTAACAATTTACAGACTATGCTCGTTAAGCTCACAGGTCTATAGTTTGCTGGATCTGCTTTTTTGCCCTTTTTGAATAAGGGGATCACTCCCGCATCTTTCCAATCCCGTGGAACAATCCCTTGTGCAAGTGATTGAGAACATAATATAGCCAATGGTTTTGCTAATTGGTCTCTAATTTCAAACAGCAATTTTGGATGAATACCATCTTGATCTGGACATGTATCCACTTTCATCCCCTCCAATTTTTTAAAAACCATTTCCTCTGTAATACAGATTGATTTTATTCCCGCTGTATCCATGTCTCTTTGAAAAATATCTACAGGCTCTGGGATCTTGGAGCAGTCCTCTTTTGTGTACACTGTGCCAAAGTAGTGATTGAGTAGATTTGCTGCCTCCCTATTCTCACTTATTTGTTTCCCTGTACTGTCTATGAGAGGGCCTACTTTGTCTTTTGATCTCTGTTTATTTCTAACATAAGAGAAGAAGCTTTTACTATCAGTCTTGATCCTCTGAGCAAGTTTTTTTTCGAAGTCTATTTTTGCTCTTGAATTCACTTTCTGAGATATGTATTGCTTGTCCAAATATTTTAAATATGTTTCTTTTGATTTACCTGCCTCTATAAATTTTCTCCATGCTTTATTTTGGGCTCTTCTACATTTAACTACAATTCTAGTTATCCACTGTTTACGCTTGGGGTTTACCTCCCTATATGGAACACATTCCTCTTTTAGCTTTTCTAGAATTGTTTTAAAACTCTCCCACTCCTGTTCAACATTTGTTCCTCTGACAATATCTTCCCAGATTATGTGGTTCGCTGCCTCTTTCATCCTCTTAACATCTGTCTTATCACAACGTACGGTAGATAGGTCACGGTCAAATCATGTCTTACTGTAGGTCTCTCTCTCTGTTCTTTGCGCGCCAAATACACGCATAAGACAGAAATAAATGATCTCAAGTCGGAACGGTGTTACGCAACTGTATTTTGATCTTGTACAATGCTGCAGCTCATAGTTGAGCCCTCTCGCATAATTGTTCTTCTGAGTGTTACCTTGTGTCTCCCTCTTTTCCGAACGCCCCTTAGTGTCCATTCGAGTGCTTGTAATGGAAGACGGTTGTTGTTCATTCTAAGGACATGTCCGATGAATGTCTATCGTTTTTTCCGGATGATGGTTTCTGTAAATAGGTCACGGTCAAATCACAGCTTACTGTAGATAGGCCACGGTCAGATGCGTTTGTTTGATAACGTATTATCTTTATTAAATGTATGGACGCCACAGCACCAATTGACGCTAACGTAAGATATGCAAGCAGATGTTTCGGGTAGCCAATTCCGAATTATTAAACGTATCGTCGTTATTCGAGCAAAAAATGTAAGGTCTTGATCGTTTTTTCAAGACATACTTTTATTTTAAAGAATTGCATACATATTAGGGCAGGTTGAGTGTGAACGAGTTGGTGGAGGGATAAGTTGTTAGAGTGTGGTAGAGAAAGGCAGGCTGAGCGGGGAGGGAGAAATGAGTGAGTTGAGGAGAAGAAAGAAATGGGCGGTTTAAAAGGGGACGAGAAGGATGGGTTGGAGAGTGAAAAGTGGAAGTGCAATGGCGGATGTGCGGCGGACGTGAAGAGGGTTTTATAAATTAACTTTCATAATTATCAACGGCAACGTAAGAGGAAATAGGACGGATAGTTGAGAGAGAGAGAGAGAGAGAGAGAGAGTTAGTGGGAGAGAGACAGATTGGTGGGTTAATGAGGAGAGAGGGGAGGAGGGGGGTGAGGGCCGGTGGTTGAGATGGATGGCTGAAAGGAAAGAGACGGAGGGGTTGAAGGGGGAAGAGATTGTCGGATTGAGAAGAGGAGATTTGTGAGTTGAGATGAGGGGGGGGGGGGTGTTAAGAGATTGGCGGTTTGATGGGAGGAAAAGATTCGTGAATTGAGTGAACCCTTCAACCTGCTAATCTCAATTCCTCAATCTTTACCTGCTTCAACTTTACTTTATCTTTCCTTCCAACCGCTCAATCCCTTTCCTCTCATCTTGTAGCTGTCCCCCCAAACTCAATTTTTCATTTCACTACTTCGCCCATAAACAGTTGTAAAACTAATGGATGGAAATTTCATAAAACAAACTGGGACGTGAACAAATAATTTATCAAATACCTTCCAACAAAGAAGGCTTTATCAACGTCTTTCTATGCATTATTTGTTTTGTCGTGATTATATTCGCAAGCGATTAGGTTCTTCAAAGTTAAGCTTTGGTCTTTTCATATCAGTTATTTCAAATGTCAGTAACTCTTGATTATTTATTGGTCTACATTAAGATTTTTTAAAAATAACTCAAGCACTTAGCACGAATGTTTATTGTAAAAATGATAATGAATCGGAGATGGTTGTATTGCTTGAAATAAGGCGTTTATTGAGACAGGAAACACATCGGAAGAATCTTACTAATAAATGGCAGTTATGTACACATAGTCCCGAGCGGTCCGCCGGGCTCGTTGTGTATAACAAGAACAAGAATAGTCCCACTGTCCCACAGAGAACATGTCGCAAGAGGTGATTAACTATGTGACATTTTATAGTTAAGTGGTTTGCCTAGAGCAGCATAGATGGCGCATAACAGGCTGCGGGATTACTTTGCTATAGTGTTTGAGTCTATTAAGATGGACTGGCACTTCCGTTACCCACCTCCATGGCACTTGTCCCAACCCAGCAGAGTAATAAGCTGCTCGAGCTACGAAATTGATAGTGAGATTCCAGAATTCCAGTTGTGAAGAAAGACAGAAAAACCACCTTCAGTGTCCAGAAAAGAGAGTATTTGAGATGATTTAATACAGGGTTATAAGATAACCAACGGAAAGGATAAGAAGTATTTCAATGCACAGTTGCCTACATGAACAAGAGCTCAGCCACAAATTAATTCAAGAAAGATCCAGATTAGATACAAGGAAATATTATTTTTGTCAGAGAGTGGCGAATGCTTGAAATGCATTGCCACAGGGAATAGTAGAGGCAGGTTCAATTGATTAATTTAAGAATATATTTGATGAACAAAGGTATTTTTTGGATCAAGTGAATGTAAAAGAGACTGGTTGTATACAGACTCTGCAGAGTCTTCTAAACCAGTACTTACTTACTTTCCGTGTCCTTACTACGTCATACAGTATGCATGCAGTGTTCAGCGACATGGATAGCCGTGTCATTTGTTTCCAGCACGGCGCAGCAATTACATGTTTCTTGGAGGTTGGGGCAGGGCATCACGTGATCTGGGTCCTGTATTGCGCCACAATCACATGTGTCCTCATCTGTTTAACACATCGTTTCATATTCCTCTTGCACCTCGATACACCAGTTGTCTGTTCAGCGACTTTCATGTTGTGTATAGTAGATTATGTCCTGGGGCAGGTTCCTCCCCGAGCTCCATCTCCGAGACCTGCATCAATTCATGCCATCTATCGATACGGCGACTTTCAGGGTTTGTCTGTACGGACTGTGTTGATTTTAGGAAGCTATTTTTTTATTTTTTAAACTAGTATAAAGACGTTAGGTTTAAATTAAGAGCCGATGGGACGGCGTGGCCTAGTGGTTAAGTGGCACGGCTCACGACCCGAAGGTGCTGGGTTCGATCCCAATCACAGCACTGGCCGTTACCCCGGGGAAGCAAACCCTTAGAAAATGCAGGAGGAAGCAGACCCTTACATAAAATGCGTGCTGAAGTCGGATGCACTAGGCCGACAGGAGCAAAATAAAAACACAGTGCAACGCACACCGCCTTGGGGATTAGAGAAAAATAAGGCGAAGGCAAAAAAAAATAAAAAAATCAAGAGCCTTGCCCGCTAATCAGGAAATCCTCCTCCCGGCTACATTTAGCTCATACCAGAGCTGATAACTGCACATGGGCATCTGTAGAAGTACAGGTGGACTAAGAACTAAGAACTATATACACATACAATATGTGTACCACTGTCTGATTCCTGGTACACCCATACTGTAGAGGAAAGAATGGACCACTGTACCTTGCTACTCATTTCGTAAAAGACCACCATATAAGAGTGATAGGTAGGGCTATAGGTTTCCTCGTGTAAAACATAGCAACACAAAAACCATCACTCCAACGGCAGATAAACGCCTTGGTACAAGCTTGTCAAAGGGAGAACGTTTAAGGATTATCCTTGAAATTATTAGTGACACGAATTATTGGATTTTGTTCTTCATGCTTTTTTTATAAATGGTATACTGACATTTTCTTGCTTTGATCGCCGTCACCTCTCCCTCTTCGGTCACGTTGTTTGCCCTTCCCGGGAAGTCCCAGCCCACGAAGATGCTCCGGAAGGCTGTAGAGCCGAGAGGCGGGAAGAGGCAGTGCTCATCTTGAAGATGTCCTCGGGGCCGCCCTCGCAACACATGGCTAAAACATATCGCCTTCCCCCTAACAAAACTGCAAGCCGCCTGGGACGTGGCCATTGGACGGGGTCATGTACATGGTCATTCGACGAAACCTACGATTATTGCATTGATATTGATTTAAACTGTTTACTATTTTAGTCTGTGCTGTTTTTGTTTGCCCAGTCCTCGATGAAGGCCTTTTCTGTCGAAACGTCAGTTAATGTATGTGACTGTTCTCGTTTAAATATTTTTTTACGCTGTTGGTATCCAGCTGTTGATATACATGAAAAGTACACACAAACAAACACATAATGCTTCACTCACCTATTGTACTGATGAGAGTAATACAGAACAATATTGATGATGGAATATCCCATTTTGTCGCAGTGTTCTCAATGTCCGCCATTGTTCCGTTTTCGTTAGCCAACTTATTGGTGATCGTAGTGACCGACACACCTGCACTCTGGGTTTCCATCACCGTAAGAACGTACTGTTCCAAGACTTCTGGTGTGATGCACGTGTGGTTTCCTGGAAAACGTCACAGTGGGATATCATTATGTTGATTAGTGATCTCAAACTACAATAGTGGTCGGATGCTAACAAGCTCCATGAGCTAAAACTAATATGGTAACAGACAAGTTGGCTAAAATGTCATTTAATAGCAAACTCGATGAGTCACTTGAAAACAACCTCGATAGTCTAATACCCACTTGATAACAAGCTCGATAGTCTAATACCCACTTGATAACAAGCTCGATAGTCTAATACCCACTTGATAACAAGCTTGATGGTCTAATGCCCACTTGATAACAAGCTCGATAGTCTAATGCCCACTTGATAACAAGCTCGATGGTCTAATACCCATTTGATAACAAGGTCGATAGTCTAATGCCCACTTAATAACAAGCTTGGTGGTCTAATGCCCACTTGATAACAAGCTCGATAGTCTAATGCCCACTTGATAACAAGCTTGATGGTCTAATGCCCTCTTGATAACAAGCTTGATGGTCTAATCGTCACTTTATAACGTGCTAGGTAGTTCAAACATCACTTGACAACAAGTTTGATAATCTAATGCCCACTTAATAACAAGCTCAATGGCATGAAGGTCACTTGAGAACAACCTAAATAGACCAAAGTGCTAAGTATATGTTTTAAAGATTTAACATTCCAGGTCGTATCATCGTACAGTCAGTGATGGTTGAAAGCGGCTGATTAACTAGGTCAAAGTTAACTTGATAGCAAGCTCGGTGGCACAAATGTCACTTGATTACAAGCGATGGCATAAATGTAATTTGATAACAATATCGATGGCATAAATGTCATTTGGTGACAAGCTCGATTACCAAAATGACATTTGAAAATAAACTCGATTACTAAAATGACATTTGAAAATAAGCTCGGTGGCATAATGTCATTTGACAACGAGCTCGATAGTTCAAATGCCACTTGTTGGCAAGCGTGATGGCCAAAAAGACACTGATATTAAGCTCGATGGCATAAAGGTCAATTGATAACATGCGCGATGACTCGAATGTCACTTGGACATTTTTAGATTTAGTGCTTTAAATTATGCATAGACCTATAAACCTCGTCAGCCAAAATAATTTTAATCAGCCATTGCAAAGGCTCCGTTCAGGCTTAGTGTAATAGAAACTACTGCAGTTGAGAAACATTTATTTGAAGTAAAAAGGTGAATTATTGCACGTGGTCGGAGACCGGCTAACATGGAAGTGGTGCGGGAAGCGGGGGGTATGCTTCACTTTGGAGCGAACGTATAAAAACATATCTAGTTAATGGACCAATAGATGCACCATGTCAGGTCAAAACAAAACAAAACTTCCGTTACGGCCAACGGTCTTCGTCAGGGTCAAAGATAAAACTAAAACAAATAACAAAACCAAACAAATAAATTGCTTGACGTATAACGACGATACAATACGATTTGAGTTGGTAGCTAATACAAGGAAATGGCCAGTAACGTGGGAGTCACGGTGTCATTGTTATGAAAAAAAGTATGCCAACAAGAAATGATTAATATTATTACATGTATAACGAAGATAAATGAAAAACTGCACATTTAGGCACATTTGATGAAAACATATATAGGCTCACTGACCGTAACAGTAAAAACAACAATTAAAGGTCACAAGAACTCTTCAGTTGAAAAAACACATACAAAAACAACAAACTTTTTACAAAACAAATAAATAAAAAGAGATATACATATTTAAATATATATATATATATATATATATATATATATATATATATATATATATATATATATATATATATACATACACACACATACGAGGCGTGTTCAAATAAAACCGGACCAAATTACAACAAGTAAACATACGTACGATACGCATGCTGACGTCACTTCTGGTGTAAACAGCACACGCCAAAAGGTCAAGTTTGAAAAATGTCATTATCATCCGACTCCTGACAGTTTCTTCAGCAGACCGTTGAAAACATGGCGGGTGTGATACGGATTCAGTCCAGAGTTGATCAGCGATCGGTGATTCGGTTTCTAACAACTGAAGGTTGTCGACCAGTGACATTCATCGCAGAATGCAGGCAGTGTATGGTGACAAAAGTGTGTCGAAGACAACAGTGACGAACTGGACAACGATGTTTAAAGAAGGACGCGAGTTAACGAAAGATCTTCCGAGACCAGGTCAGGCGTATATTGTTGCGCTAACTAACGTCCTTCTTTAAACATCGTTGTCCAGTTCTTCGCTGTTGTCTTCGACACACTTTTGTCACCATACACTGCCTGCATTCTGCGATAAACGTCAGCTGGTCGACATCCCTCAGCTGTTAGAAACTGAATCACCGATCGCTGATCAACTCTGACCGGATTCCGTATCACACCTGCCATGTTTTCAACGGTCTGCTGAAGAAACTATCAGGAGTCGGAGGATATTGACATTTTTCAAAATTGCCGGTTGGTAACTGCTGTTTACGCAAGAAGTGACGTCATCATGCGCATTGTACGTATGTGCACTTGTTGAAATTTGGCCCGGATTCATTTGAACACGCCTCGTATAAGTATGGAATAGAAAAGTGTGAAACAGAGAGAGAAAGAGAGGAATGTGCATGAGAGTAAACGCAGAAGAATTCGTGAGGTTTAATTAAAACATCCCACGAGAAAGGTACAATGATTCACAAGCTTTTACCTGTTTTGATACTTGGATGAGCAGAAACCGATGTCAGTGACTCTGTTATCAATCGCATCCTGGTCTCCAGGACTATTAATTAAAATGGTTAGTCAATAGAGAGCTTGGGATTCAAGGTCAGTCTCCTCCATGTATGTCAGGTTGCAAATAGTAGTGTAGATTAAGTTATGTGACTTTGAAGTGAGCTCCGCTTTTATCTGAAAAACTGATTTCAGGGAGACCTCCGAACATGTCTGAATAACATAGGGACACGCTACGCAACCATCGTAATTTTTGCAAGGCAAGGGAATGTGGTGATCCATGCAGTGGATTTTGAGTCGGCTTCTAGAACAGAGAGCCAGTCAAGTTCCTACCACGTCTGTAGGCTACCAGAGGAGGATATGAAATAACCACACGTATGGAAGGATTTGAATGGGTAGATAGACGGTGGAACCACACGTATGGAAGGATTTGAATGGGTAGATAGACGGCGGAACCACACGTGTTGAAGGATTGGAATGGGTAGATAGACGGCGGAACCTCACGTGTTGAAGGATTGGAATGGGTAGATAGACGGTGGAACCACACGTATTGAGGGATTGGAATGGGTAGATAGACGGCGGAACCTCAATGGCAGAAGTGGAGTGAGGATGGAACGGAAGAGCCAGTTCGCGCCGTCAAATTGCGGACAACGGGAACAGGTTGATGTAGGTACGAAAGAAAGATAGAGATGACACAGTGAAGGGTGGAAATATGAATGACTTGAGTAGAGAGACGCTTGCAGAAAATCCAAGCATCTTTTTGGTCTATCTTATGCAGAATGTCGTCGCTTCTCTGGCATAGGCGACGAAGTCGTAGCAAGCGGGAGAACGTCAGAATATCACGGCAAGATTCAGGGTCAGAAGTCGTGTAAAAGATATAGCTATGTGTGTCATAACATCCTTAACAGAAACAGCACACGCAACAACACTGACAGCACCACTAGTTCATAACATATTCAAAATATTTAGGATAACTTACTGAGGAACTCTGTGTGTGCTTTGGCAAAATAAATCTTGGCGTCTGCTTCATAATCTTTCTCCATGAAGTGAAAGACCACGGCCCCGATTATCAAGTAGGTGAATGTAATCAACACCATCGCTAGGTAGACATTCCACTTCATTGTTCGTCTATGGTATGATGATCTTATCCTGCACTGAAACAACACATACGGACATGTTGAAATGTTTGATACAATATCAATTGGTCTATCGTATGTAAGTAGCAGCAGTTGTCCCATCTAAATGTATGTTAATGTCTAAATCTTAATATCGTAATCGATTTCTACTCGTTTTGTCGTGGGCACGAGTTCACATTATGGGCAGGGCCATTCTGATGTTAATGTATCGCGATAAAAACATAGTTCATCTAACTGAACGAATTGTTATGTTTGCCACATCCAGGTACAGGTAACATTTGATTTCGATTCTCATATCTTTGTAGGGCCATCTCAGATTGACAAGCTGATGATACAAGCTTTGATTGACAAGCTGATGATACAAGAAGTTTAGACTCGCAAGACAATGAGTTTTGACTGACAATCCTTTAAAACAGTGAACGTGGACTGATAATTCGATGATAAACGAGATTAGTCTGAAGAACGTTTGACACAATGTATTTAGACGGACATACTGATGATACACCGATCTTAAACTGATAAATTGATGACACGATAAGCTTAGACTTACAAGACAATGATACAAGGAGATTCATTTGGCATGCCGATGATACCCCGAATTTAGACTCACATGACTATGATACACCGAATTTAGACTATCATGACTTTGATATACCGAATTTATACTGAAATGACTATGATACACCGAATTTATACTGAAATGGCTATGATACACCGAATTTATACTGAAATGACTATGATACACCGAATTTATACTGAAATGACTATGATACACCGAATTTAGACTCACATGACTATGATACACCGAATTTAGACTATCATGACTTTGATATACCGAATTTATACTGAAATGACTATGATACACCGAATTTATACTGACATGGCTATGATACACCGAATTTATACTGAAATGACTATGATACACCGAATTTATACTGAAATGACTATGATACACCGAATTTAGACTATCATGACTTTGATACACCGAATTTAGACTGAGATGCCAATGATACACCGAATTTAGATCGGCATGCCAATGATACACCGAATTTAGATCGGCATGCCAATGATACACCGAATTTAGATCGGCATGCCAATGATACACCGAATTTAGATCGGCATGCCAATGATACACCGAATTTAGATCGGCATGCCAATGATACACCGAATTTAGATCGGCATGCCAATGATACATCGAATTTAGATCGGCATGCCAATGATACATCGAATTTAGATCGGCATGCCAATGATACACCGAATTTAGATCGGCATGCCAATGATACACCGAATTTAGATCGGCATGCCAATGATACACCGAATTTAGATCGGCATGCCAATGATACACCGAATTTAGATCGGCATGCCAATGATACACCGAATTTAGACTGAGATGCCAATGATACACCGAATTTAGATCGGCATGCCAATGATACACCGAATTTAGATCGGCATGCCAATGATACATCAAACTTTTAAGAATACTTCTCGTTGTTTGAAGTCTTCACGAATAACGCCATTAGTTTCCCTCCTTTACTTGTTTTTGTTTGTCAGACTGAGCTTTCTCCTGTCATCATACATCTTATCTCTCATTAGGATTGCAGTGAGTCATGCTGTTGTTGTGCTCCTCCCGTTACGTTAATCACTTAGAGAATATGTTCTACTGTTTGTGTGCCCTCCACTCTATTCACCCTCCCCATAAACAGACACGAATGCACTCATACAATCGCACACACACACGCGCACGCACGCACACACACACACACACACACACACACACACACATAGCACGCTCGCGGACGCCATACAACTTTATGCCAACTGGAGAAAGTTTCAATGATCAAATGTTTACCGAGATAATTGGCCAGATACGCCTGACGTTGAGCTGTTTATATCTGTTGAAGTTGTGTGGCCTAAAGTGTACTGGATGGAACAGCCAGCCACATGCTCAACCCTCTTTAGTCGCTTATTACCACATACCTGGCAGGTTACATTCTCTCTATTCTTTGTTTCACATTAGACCCTAGTAACACTTGAGCGATGTAACACCAAGAAAAGAACACAGTTTTGACAGCGTTTTTTTTTTCTTGACAAGTCATACCAGTTTTCGAAACACGTCCGGTAAAAATGATTAGTAAAATCAGTATTCCATATAAACGTTTGTCAATAAAGACAAGTCCTACCAGTATTCGAAAAACATCCAGTAATAATGACTATTCATATCAGTATTCGATACACGTCTGGTAATAATGACTAGTCGTATCAGTATTCGAAATACGTCTAGTAATAATAACTAGTCATATCCGTATTCAATAAACGTCCGGTAATAATGACTAGTTAAATCAGTATTTGATAAACGTTTGTCAATAAAGACAAGCCGTACCAGTATTAGAAAAATATATGTGAATAGTCACAAATCCAACTAATTACAGTTAATGTTCAATGTAACATGTAATTAAATTTGATATTTTCCAACAAAATCTTAAAAATCGGTTATTTTTAACTTTTCAGTTAACTTTTTCTGCAAAATCGTATAACTCACAGGTCCCCAGCCTTTTTCAAGTCCCGACCCCATTTTATAGAAGCAAAGTGACCAGCGACCCTGATATATTTAAAAAAAAATATTTAATAAGGTAAAAGGAAACACATCAAAAATAAATTGTTCGGTATAAATATTCAATATAACTTTAACTTGCGACATATTTAATGGTATGATTTAAATTGTAACTCGCTAACAAGCATCAAAATTCGCGGTTGAGTTCGCGTTAATTCCAGCCACATGCCGTTCTCAACATTTAATCTGTTTCTTGTTTTGTTTTCTAATGATGAAATGTTAAAATTCTATCCACATAGAGATATGTAGAATCAAAGTGGTGTTCAACCCGAAACTCAAGCAATGTGACATTTGGATATAACTGATACATATCACACCAGAATTGAGTCAGCAATTTTTTATGAAATGAGTTTCGTGCCGAGGAATCGTTCCACAGATCCAAGAATTCACCTTGTACTTGATCTGGAATGCTGTACACATCAAGGGAGGGAAGCAGAGAACAGATTTCACACCAATGCAGCTTCGCTTTTTTGCCAGTCAGGGAAGTAACGCTGGAGTTCGTTGTAAAGCGATTTGAGATGCCCAGTAATCTCTTCTTAACAAATGACAGTTATTTGACCTTCACATTCGTCTTCCCTACTACATAATTTCTCAAACATGGCAAGGTTTCCTAGATTTATTTTTGTTCGTCCGGTTGAGTTTGGATGAAAATCCCTTGAGATTATCTTGAAATTCCATAACACTCATTCGTTTTCCTTGAAGTTTCAGGTTAAGCATATTTTACTGTGTCAGCCGGCGACCCTACCGAAAACCCTCTACAACCCCATTTGCGGTCGTGACTCATGGGTTGGGAACCCGTGGTATAACTATTAAACAAAGAACTGGTATTTCGAATATTAGTATTAATTATATATTATTAATGTATTTAATAATAATTAATTATTATATATTATTCATAATTGACATACACATATTCGTGGTCCATCCCTGGAAACGGGCTGTTTTCATGGCAGCCTGGCTAATGAGGTGAGAGAACGACATGATCCCCGTAAAAGAGAGTGAGACGCAGATGAAGCCAAGCATAGCACAACCGCATGGAGGGCCCTGGTCCACCTTCATCAGCATGCTCGGGGGCGCACAAAAGAGTAACATAACTAATTGTTTGCATTCTGTTAGACAGATTTCTACACGGACCGAAAACGTTACAACTGAATGTTGTAGAACAATCAAGAACATTCATATTTGTCTTGTCAGCAAACAGACAGCCAGTAAGGTTTACCTCAATATAAAATCAAAAGTTAGAAACCTTTTAAATGTCAGAAAAATAAGCGCTTCTACAATTCCATTTAAGATTGCCAACATCAAAGAAAATCTACAGTTTACCGATTGGATGCTAGAAAACTTTAAAAGAAGCACTCACATGGCATACATAATTGTTTCCTTCACCTTATGGGGCAAGCAAGCTTGCATAAGTGATCAAGACTTACTGCATCGTTCTATCTCGAAAGTTGTTTAGATAACTCTAACAAAGCTATCACTTCTTTCTTCATCGTTCTATCTCGAAAGTTGTTTAGATAACTCTAACAAAGCTATCACTTCTTTCTTCATCGTTCTATCTCGAAAGTTGTTTAGATAACTCTAACAAAGCTATCACTTCTTTCTTCATCGTTCTATCTCGAAAGTTGTTTAGATAACTCTAACAAAGCTATCACTTCTTTCTTCATCGTTCTATCTCTAAAGTTGTTTAGATAACTCTAACGAAGCTATCACTTCTTTCTATCTCGAAAGTTTTTTACTTAACTCTAACGAAGCTATCAGGTCACTCTTCAACTTTCTATGCCGACAGTTGTTCGTCAACACTGTAACGAATCTAAAAGGTCGGAACTGCAGTTTAGGTGACATTCACTTGTTACGTCATTGAAATTTTGCCCGTAAAAATTATGCCCTTTATTTTTCCTCCTCTCGTTACACTTTGTCAAGTAAACCGAGACACTACCCCCTCAATATGACGTCATAAATCTCATACTTCACCCACCCATTTTGAAATCGAATTTTTAAATAAAAAGAGTAAACGGAATGTTAATGAGGTTCCGTTCCAATTTGTTAAGGACCGACGTCACTTCACTCCGGACGAACCAATCGGAGATCAACTCCCGTAGCGTTTGGTGAAGAGTATGAATACAAACGTTTCAGTATCCCGCTGGTCGTACATACTGCTGCGTTATCTAAGGCAAGCTCTCTTCTCAATCCACAACTGATTTTCAAATTCTATTAGGTGGATGGCCAGCTCATCTATTGCAGTGCTATCAGCCAAGAGACGCACATTGAATGACTACAAACACGTTGTCCATATTCTTATCCAAAATCCGCAGCATGGGCGCCTTTAAGTCGATGAAGTCCGCTTGTTTATTGTCATGAACCCCAGGAAAAGGACAGAACAAACCCCTAAAGGCTCGACGTTCCTGTGTCCACCATCACCTCCCTAGGAGGAAAAGGACAGAACAAGCCCATAAAGACTCGACGTCTCTGTGTCTGTCATCCTCTCCGATATCCCCTCCCCATGATGACAAGGACCTAACAAGCCCCTAAAGGTTCGGCATTTCTATCTCAGCTATCCCTTCCACAGGATGACCAGAACAGGACAAGCCCATATAAGCTCGATGTCTCTATGTTTGACATTTCCTCGTCAGGATGACTAAAACAGGATAAGCAATTAAAGGTTCCACGGCTCTATGCCCACCATCCCCTCCCCATGATTACGAGGACAGAAAAAGCTCCTAAATGCTCGACGTCTCTTTGTCCGTCATCCACTCCCAATGATGACCAGGACAGAACAAGCCCCTAAATGCTCGACGCCTCTAAGTTCATCATCCCCTCCCAATGATCACCAGGACAGAACCAGCCCCTAAATGCTCGACGCCTCTATGTCCGTCATCCCCTCCCCATGATGACCAGGACAAAACAAGCCCCTAAATGCTCGACTTATCTATGTCCGTCATCCCCTCCCCATGATGACCAGGACAGAACAAGCCCCTAAATGCTCGACTTCTCTATGTCCGTCATCCCATCCCCAATGATGACCAGGACAGAACAAGCCCCTAAATGCTCGACTTCTCTATGTCCGTCATCCCACCCCCATGATGACCAGGACAGAACAAGCCCCTAAATGCTCGACTTCTCTATGTCAGTCATCCCATCCCCATGATGACCAGGACAGAACAAGCCCCTAAATGCTCAACTTCTCTATGTCCACCATTCCCTCAACCCATAGTAAGCCATACTTTACCTTGTGAAGCTCGGATCAAGAGTTCATCAAACCAAGTTCATCAAACATCATTACCAAGAGTCCTGCAGGCTAACTCCCTTAGACTAAATGGTTACCCCTGAATTACTTCCCTCTCTAAATTTCAACATGAGCAATTGCTCCGGAATATAAAACAATGACTGAGTTTATTACATGACAACTTATAGTTACCCAAATACAATACTAAGCTACCATTATCAATCGCTGAACTAACAACTCGGAGGTTTTGTGCTATAGCAGGATGTCTCCATTGCTGTAATCGATCACCAGGCTCGCATCTCTTGGTCCTAACCTAATCTGCTTCTTTCTCTAATAACACAATCTAATTGTTGGCTAAATTCATGTTTCTTGTACATCGTATCTTTGCAACGTATCTGGAAAGTTTAACGTTCTGGTAGCTTCGTTCGTTCAGGTTCCGCTGGAGAATAATAAGGGGTTCTGGAATCTGTCTAGAGATCTGTGTATTACTATCGTTGTTCTCTCTCGGAACTCAGGGAAGTGATACCTGCTGTTTTACTAACACTTTTCAAGGATAAGTCGCTTTTGGGCTACGATAAACCTCGAGACACACTGACTGTCGAACATATACTTACTATAATCAGGCGATCAGTGTCAGCTAGAGACAATTGGATGCAGGCCTAAGCTTTACCGATATTCTGATCTCTCCATAAGTCATCTGAATGGCTCCCTAATGCCCACTCATAGAGTTAAATTGGATCTGATTCTGGAATCAAGATGCTGAGCAGCACATGAGGTGCTGTGGTTAGCGACCCATAGCTGACTGCTAGCGTCAGGGCCAGCGAACATAGCTGTCAAGACCCTTCTACACCTCCACGCGGTGATCCTGGATAACAGGCTGCAGCAAGGCAAACTGGCTAAGGAGAAGGGATAGAAGAGGGAATGCTAACCCGGTACTCAAAAAATGCTTGCTGAAGTCGGATGTGTTGGACCGAAAGGTGCAAATATCGCAGCCAAGCTGTAAACTAAGACACAACGCATTCCGTTCTCTGGACTTCATTCTGCTACTTTAGCCCTTTCAGGGTTTGGTAGTGGGAGATTGAGAACGAACGAAGAAGAAGAAGAAGGATCTGATTCTGCTACGAATCTATCTCGAATGCCAAGATACACCTCTTGCTATGTGCCTCCTAAGTACCGCCCTCCTTTCTTGGTTGCTGCTTGGAACTAATCACATGATCCTAAATGTCTCTCCTGTATGGACAATTCTTGCGTTTGTTTTCGTGACCTGTCCACTCGTACTATAAAGCTCAGCTTCTATGTTCATCTCTATCCTTTCTAAACAGCGATTACCCACACCATTCTGCTTGTCCCCACTACAGTACCGGTTGATTTGGAATAGACCCTAAGTTCATGCTCTGGTCCTCCAGTTAAAATTTGCTACAACATGTGACGGTCCTATTACGGCATGAGTTACCAGCTGGGTCTGGTTTTGCTGTCTACCACACCATCCCTTCTGGACAAGCCTACCCACAAATTCAACTAGGGGTTTAGGAATAATTCCCAAGTTTGACATGTGAGATTCACATGTCCATTTTTGTCCAGTTATGCAGGTTATAACCTTTTTGATATATTTCGCTAAAGTTTGGCGTGAACCTGACCAGCAGTGTGAAGAAATAAATGTCTTAATAATTCTCATTCTCTAGTGACCTTGAGGCGGAATAATAGCAGTTACAATTTACCTTCAATGACCCCTTGTTTTGGGATCTCTACTTGGCATCCCTGCGACCCTGTCACAAGAGCATTATCACGTCTCAGCTAGTCAACATTGAGCTGCGCTTTCCTATCGTACCACTCTTTGCATTTGCTACCAAGTGACGACTCAGATATAGTTCGCCATTTCATAGCCATTATTCAGGTCGTCCCACTCGCTAAAGACCCCTGGTTTTCACTTATAACTTTTAAATCAATGAATGTAATTCAATATAATTAGCAGCTCAAATTAAATGTTGCAAGTGGTCACCATTACCAATACGACTCTACGTATTACGTAAAGGTATTCACCAACGCACTAGGAGTTACAAACTCAGTTTCCCGCCGAATGTTTTTTGCAGGCTTGCTGCTTGACCCTCGCAGCACGGCCCATAGGAAGAAATCCAGTGGGGTAAGGTCATGCGACCTTGGTGGTCACAGTCCCTTAGAAATTACACAATCTTCAAAGAAGGAAACAATTTTAGCCATGCTGACATTTGAGGTGTGACATGTGGCTCCACCCTCCTGGAAATAGCCAGTACGTAGTTCCTTGTCGTCCAACTAGTTCACAGTATGCCCATGTCAAATTGTATTGAATTGCGTTCAATGTATTCAAAGTTGTAAAGGAAAACCAGGGGCCGACAAAGGGTGGGACACCGAGTGTTCACACACACACACGCACGCACGCACGCACTCACGCACACACACACACACACACACACCTACACACACACACTTACACGCACACACACCTACACGCACGCACACCTACTCGCACGCACACCTACACGCACGCACGCACACACACACACACACACCTACACACACACACCTACACACACACACCTACACACACACACCTACCCACACACACACCTACACACACACACCTACACACACACACACCTACACATGCGTACGCACGCACGCACACACACACACACGCACACACACACACGCACGCACGCCCGAACACACACACACACACTTGTTACATTTACTATAAGCTCATTTTGTTTCCCATATACCAAGATATGTCACTGTCAAATTGTATTGCATTACGTTCATTGGCTTAACAAATATAAGGGGAAACCAGCGACCGGTAGCGAGTGGGACACCCTGAAGATCTACCCCCTCCCCCTTCAAAATATAGTCTCAAATATGGTCATCTAACGAAACGTCAGTCTAATTCTGTAATCGATGATATTCCGTTTCAAATTCTTGTTTCCTTGATGCCTATAAGTTGTGTAGTTTTGACTCGCATGTAGGCGTTCGCCTGGGAAAATTCTACAGACATACGCACAAGCATGTATCGCATTTTTACAACAGTGGTATCCCATGTGGAAACCAGAGCCGATTGCATTCCTTCGTTCTGGATACTCCCCAAGATTTTACACCGTGTACATGACAATGTGAGGATACCCAGTCCATATGTGACGTCCAACTGCACAAGCTGTTGATACAGATAAAAAAGCGTCCACTGGCCCATGTTTACAGCTATCATTGTCTTGAGTGCTGCCAGATCTGGCATATATCTCTGTACACTTTCCTTTACCGTGTTTAATTTAATTTGTGGCTGTTTTTTTAAATTCATGTGACTTGAGATGGTCGGTATCTTTTGATGTATGTAAGCGTGTTTTGTAGACTGCGTACAGTGTAACTCATAATTGCATTGAGTTGGATTATGTGGGTGGGAAATTGCGTCATTGCAAATAAGGTACCCGGGCTATTTAATCTGTTTCCTGGATAAATGATAATGAGAGCGTTTCGCTCCCGAGATAAGATGAGGATAGTGTGGACGAACGGTATGTGTATGTTGTAAAGTGTTAAGAACTTTATTGTATTCTACCTCGTGAGATGGGGAAACTAGTTCTTTCCCACTACCTGTCCTTCATTATCCGTAAATTATGTTTCCATTTACAGCTGGGTAGATTAGTGCGTGTCGATACCGGAGATTGAACCCAGTACTTGTGTTCCGAGAAGTTTGTGTTCTAACTACTCATCTACTCAGAAGCCTATGATCTGTAGGGAATAAACAGATAAAGCAGCAATGGCTGAATATGTGAATGACTGCTGGAAATGAATAGAGACACAACAACGATAACACAAAAAAACCATATCAATAATTATTTTGTAACTTCGGCACATGTTTTATTTTTAAAATTTACTTTTCAAAAACGGCATACACTCGTGTAAATACGCCCTCCACAAAACAAGAAGAAATTAACTATCACAACAACCACGTGGCATAGTAATGTATGGACCGTTTTTACACTGTCTGAAATGCAAGATGAAAGATGCAGGATGAAAGAGGCAGCGAACCACATAATCTGGAAAGATATTATTGTAGGAACAGATGTTGAACAGGAGTGGGAAAGTTTTAAAACAATTCTAGAAACGCTAAAAGAGGAATGTGTTCCATGTAGGGAGGTAAACCCCAAGCGTAAAAAGTGGATAACTAGATTTGTAGTGAAATGTAGAAGAGCAAAAAATAAAGCATGGCAAAAATATATAGAGGAAGGTAAATCAAAAGAAACATATGTAAAATATTTGGACAAGCAGAACATATCTCAGAAAGCGAATAAAACAGCAAAAATAGACTTTGAAAAAAAACTTGCTCAGAGGATCAAGACTGACAGTAAAAGCTTCTTTTCTTATGTTAGAAATAAACAAAGAACGAAAGACAAAGTAGGCCCTCTCATAGACAGTACAGGGAAAATAATAAGTGAGAATAGGGAGGCTGCTAATCTGCTTAATCAGTACTTTGGCACAGTCTTCACAAAGGAGGACTGCTCCGAGATCCCAGAGCCTATAGATATTTTTCAAAGAGACATGGATACAGCGGGATTAAGATCAATCTGTATTACAGAGGAAATGGTTTTTAAAAAATTGGAGGGGTTGAAAGTGAATAAATGTCCAGGTCAAGATGGTATTCACCCAAAATTGCTGTATGAAATTAGAAACCAACTAGCAAAACCATTGGCTATATTATGTTCTCAATCACTTACAAAAGGGATTGTTCCACGGGATTGGAAAGATGCAGGAGTGATCCCCTTATTCAAAAAAGGCAAAAAATCAGATCCGGCAAATTATAGACCGGTGAGTTTAACGAGCATAGTCTGTAAATTGTTAGAGTCAATAATCAAAGAAAACATTGTAATGCATTTAGACAAATTTAATCTAATTAGAAATAGTCAGCATGGGTTTACTAGAGGGAGATCATGCTTAACAAATCTATTAGAATTCATGGAGGAGGTTACTAAAATCATAGATAAAGGGGAGCCAGTGGATGTTATTTATCTAGACTTTGCAAAGGCCTTTGATAGAGTACCTCATCAAAGATTATTTCGAAAGTTAAAATCACATGGAATAGGTGGCGAAGTTGCCAAATGGATTGAAAATTGGTTAACAGGAAGAAGGCAGAGGGTGGGCATAAATAAGGAGTACTCTGAGTGGAGTGAAGTGAAAAGTGGTGTGCCACAGGGATCGGTTTTGGGACCAATTTTGTTCTTGATATATATAAATGATTTGGACATTGATATGAGATCTATGATTGCAAAATTTGCTGATGACACAAAACTATGCAGTAGTGTCTCATCTAAAGCGGAAGTGGATATATTGATGTCGGATTTAGATAAAATTCGAGAATGGTCTGTAAGCTGGCAAATGGAGTTTAATGTAGATAAATGTACAGTCATCCACATGGGTAGATCCAATATGGAACATAAATACAGAATGGGAGAAAACAATATTAGAAAGATAGATAAGGAAAGGGACCTAGGGGTTATAATAGATCATACAGGAAAGGTGAGTGAGCAAGTTAAGGTAGCAGTGAAAAAGGCAAATGCAATGTTAGGTATGATAAAAAGAAATATTAAACACAGGAGCAAGGAAGTGATCGTCAAACTGTATAAAGCTTTAGTTAGACCTAGATTGGAGTACTGTGTACAGGTGTGGAGTCCTTATCATAGAGGGGACATAAACATGCTAGAAAGAATACAAAAAAGAGCGACAAAGATGATAGTTGGATTCCAGAATTACAGTTATGAGGAACGACTCAGAAAAACGGGCCTACAGTGTCTCGAAGAGAGAAGAATTCGTGGTGACTTAATACAGGTTTATAAGATGATCAGAGGAATCGATAAATTAGACTATAACAAGTTTTTTTAAAATACAGCCACCTACAATAACACGAGGGCATAGCTACAAGCTGATTAAAGAGAGGTCCAGGTTAGATATTAGGAAATATTTTTTTAGTCAGAGAGTGGTGTCTGCTTGGAATGCATTGCCAGGGGAGGTAGTGGAGGCAGGGACAGTTAATGCGTTTAAGAATAAACTGGATGCGCATAGATTTTAGAGCAAGGTGATGTAAATGTAACTGGTTGTATACAGACTCTGCAGGGTCTTCTAAACCAGTATAAAGACGTTAAGTTAAGTTAAGAAAGTAAAGTGACTTTCCGCCTTTTTCTCAAAAAATGTCCGTAAATAGTGACGGTTTATAAATTTATGTTGTCTGGATTCGTTATCTGAGGTAAAAGGTATTATTGCACTCGGCAACAAACGTACTTTCACAGTTGATTGTCTCTATACCACTTGGTTGCACACGATGAGTATATTAACACCATATACAACCCTCCTCAGTCGCATCTTACTATCTACACGTTAACGAGCAGAGAGCATATCCTCTCTTCCCCATTAACGAGAGCCCGACTGACAAAAGAAAGTAGTTTTACATTAATGAAGTAACACAATAACAAAATATGTTTGCGAGTAAACGGTTTAGCAGATGTAAACCAGGCGCGAAAAATAGTTATACGAACGTCTGCTGGCGGGAAAGCGCATCATCTTCAACATACATCACATTCCTCATCGACCATTCCAACATTCCGACCTTCACTTCGCACGCCCGTAGCACATTCAGTCTGTTTGTCTATGAAAGAACATGCTTAAGATGTGTAGCTTTATTCATCTTGGTCGATCGAAGGATTGCGCACTATTTTAGTATAGAGTTTTTGAATAGCAGAGTGGGAGAGCTAGCTGAACGCTTCTCATAGGTAGATGCACTGTGCTAGTTTTTTTCCCTCGTTCCCTCTGTTTCCCATGGCGTTAACATTTAATTGTGTTCCGCGTCTTAATGTCCCAGTGCATCCGACTTCAACAAGAATGTTACAAGAGTTTACTTCTCATAGGGACACCACCTTGATGTTTCATGAATCAGAACACAAATAAGTTTGAGTTGTGATTTCCGTTATAGACACGCTTCGGTTGACCCAGCTGCAAATAGCAACCTTATTCACTATTAAGAAAGAAAACGCAACGAGGAAGGCGACCGGCTACCTGACAGGATAAGAGGCTGAGGTGTACTACAATGTTTTCAATTGAAAGAAAGGTATGGAAAAAAAATGGTTAAACACAAAACTTCTAATCAACATCAAAATACAATACGCCAATATTTTGCTGGTAAATATCGTATTTCAAATGACAAAACTGTAATATCTGGTTTGATCAGTCAGGAGCGTGGCCAAGTCGAAAAGAATAGAGAGCTTTTGAAAGGGATGATAAACATGGCGCTGTTCTTAGCAAAACAAGGTTTGCCATTCAGAGGACACAAAGAACATTCTTCCTTGAGTGATAGTAATAGCAAAAATACCGGACATTTTTGTGAAATGTTATCTTTATTAGTCAAATATGATTCAACTTTGGACATAGACAATCATCTAAAGATTGAAAAGAAAACTGAACTTTATTTAAGTCATAATGTGCAAAATTATTTAATTCAATCACTGGCATCTGAATTATCGGTGAAAATTGATAATGAAGTGAAGTCTGCACAGTTATTTTCTTTAATTATTGATTCAACTATTGATATATACAGAATTGATCAGATCAGTTTCTTTACGATCAGTTTTAAAATCAGGACATGTTGAAAGATTTATAGGCTTCTATACACTGGAAAAGCAGCAATGACACAGCATTTACTGAGGTAATTTTAACAGAGCTACAAAAGCGAAACATTGATTTTACACTCTGTCGAGGCATACGATGGTGCCTCTGTGATGTTTGGAGTTAAGAGTGGCCTTCAAACTCAGATAAAGACACTTTCACCAAACGCTATCTATGTTCATGTTTTGAATTTGGTGACCACCGAAGCAATGTCTGTCAACAGTGATGTACAGTTGTCCTTCGGCCCAACAGAAAAGATGTAAATGTTCCTTACGTCTAGTTTCCCATTATCATTTTTCCAGGAAACAGATAATAACCCGTCAACCTAATCTGCAATGACTCAAATTTTCCACTCACAAAATCCAACCCAGTGCAATTATGAGATACACTGTACGCAGTCTACAAAACAAGCTTACGTAAATCCAGAGATACCGAAATTCTCAAGTCACATTAATTTTAAAAAATATGTTGCCACAAATTAAATTAAACACGGTAAATCAAAGTATACAGAGATACACGCCAGATCTGGCAGACCTCAAGACAATCAAAGCGGTAAACATGGGGCAGTGAATGCTTTTTTCTCTGCATCAACAGCTGGTGCAGTCGGACGTGCCCTATGGACTGGATATCCTCACATTGTCATGTGCGTGGTGTAAAAGCTTGGGGAGTATCCAGAATGAAGGAATGCAATCGGCTCTGGTTTCCACATGGTACCACTATTGTAAAAATGCGATACATGACTGTGCGTATGTCTGTAAAATCTAAATTTGAATTGGCTCAGGCGAACGCCTACATGCGAGTCAAAAATACAAAACGTGTAGGCATAAAGTAAACAAGAATTTGAAACGTAATATCATCGATTGCACAAGCAGACTGACGTTTCGTTAGATGACCATATTTGAGACTATATTTATGGGGGGGGGGGGAAGAGGAAGATCTTCAGGGTGTCCCACTCGCTACCGGCACCTGGTTTCCCCTACATACTGTTGAAAAACATATAAAATCTCAATATGAATCAACGGAAGATACTCTGAAACGACTTTCTGAAACAATGTGAGCAAGCCGGAAGGATGCAGGTGTTTGGTCTTTCTATGCTATGGTATTCTAGCCACCCTAGATTATATAGATCTAGGGGAATCAAAAGAACATAAAGGAATTGTGCAAGCAGAAGCTAGGGGATTATTTGTTTTGATAAATAAATATTCTTTTGCTTTTCTAATGCTATATCTACAAAAGCTGTTAGATACTATCTACGTGCTATCAAATTACTTGTAACGCATCGACATTGACATATCTTTTGCTTAAACAATTGATCAATGTTGCAAGAAAGACGTTTGCTGGCATGAGAAACGTATGGCAGACAAACTTAGCAGAGATGACAGGATTGATGATCCAACTACACTTTTTAAATGTGAAAAGTACTTTACTGTACTGAATACGATTGTTACACAAACAGATGAACAGTTTAACGACTTTTGTTTAAAACATTGACTGGGATCAAGATGCTAAGCAGCGCATGAGCTACAGTGGTCAGCGACCCATAGCTGACTGCTAGCGTCAGGGTCAGCGAACTAAAACTGGCAAGACCCTTCTACACCTCCACATGGTGATCCTGGATAACATGCTGCAGCAGGGCAGACTAGCTAAGGAGAAGGGATCTAAGAGGGAATACTAACCTGGTACTCAAAAAATGCTTGCTGAAGTCGGATGTGTTGGACCGAAAGGTGCAAATATCGCAGTCAAGCTGTAAACTACGACACAACGCATTCCGTTCTCTGGACTACATTCGGCTACTTAAGCCCTTTCAAGGCTTGGTAGCGGGAGATTGAGAACGAACGAAGCCAAGCCAAGCCCTAATAAAATTACTTATTTCTGTTCTCTTGATCCATCACAAATATTGGAAGAAAATAAATATTCTTTTAGAAGTTTATGCGAAATTTACAAAAACGACATTAACATTAAAGAAGCAATCGTAGAATATGATATATTCAAAGACGTGTATGCATCATTACGTCCATCGCTATCTAGTGAACTGAAACTTTAAGAGGTTTTTCTTGATTGAAAAACAGATGGCACAAAGTCTCCCTAATTTGTCAATACTCTATAAAATTTACTTGACTCTTTCTGTTTCATCTGCTACCGCTGAAAGAAGTTTCAGTAGATTGAGGATTATCAAAGATTATTTGCTATCAACAATGACAAACCAGTCTATCTGGTTTGGCATTAATCTCAATTGAACGGGATCTTGCTGATAACATTGACTTTGAATCAACAATAAATCGCTTTGCCTCGAAGAAGTCACGCAGAAAGCAATTCATATAAACTGGTCAGTTTCTTGTTTATATTAATACATACAATAATTGACACTCATTTATGTTACTAAAGTTTATAAAAAGTCACTGTTTAGAGTTTAGATTGTTGATGTTGTTCGACGAATTAGTAGATTTTGTATCCCGGCGCCACCTTGAAATTCTTTTTACCTCCACCCCACGCAACTAAATCTAAATCCGCCACTGATTCCCACTTATGAATTAGTAACCATAAGTTGTCATGTATCGATCTAAATGTTACAGGCTATATAGTATGAACAAGTGCATCCATTTAATCACAGTCCTACATGGGCAGCATGAGTGGCCTTTAATCAACCATTACTTATCAAGGAAACAATGGGGCCACGCGTTTAACGCCTGTCTCTATTTATTTGTTTAAAAACACACACCTCAGATCAAGGGTACAAGGATACATAATATCGATTGAAAGTCTCGCGTCAAGTATTACACTAGATGTCCTAGTAATTAGTGGACTGTACATAACTAACAGCTGTGACTAATATATTTTTCATCCCCTGCAACAGGTTCAGAGGATTACACCATTAAACCGACTGAGCTGTGAATGCATGCCTTAAAAAATGTAAGAGCAGTCCAGCACTAAGAAAGCAGAGAACCTTCGTAGAGAATGTTTTTATTTGTATTTCCGTCCTTGTGTGCAATTGTTCGTAGTTGTCAAAGCTACTCATCACCATCACGTGTCACGCTTATTGACGTTGACAATGATATCCATCCGCAACCTTCTGTCCTATTTGCAATTCATCACTTCTGATGCTCTATGTTTTTTCATTCATTTTGTCATGCTATTCCATTATTTTGTGTAAGTCTTCCTCTTCCTTTTTTGTCCTAGAACTTTCTTGTTGTCAAAATATTATCCAGGTTCCTTCTCCGGAGAATGTGTCCAATGAACCTAGCTTGTCTTGTTTTCATTACATTTAGCAGTAATCTTTTGATATTGTTTTCTTGTAATTTATCTTGGTTGAATTGTCAAACTACGGAAGATTTACCGTATTCTTCTCGTGATCTCGATTTCTGCTACATGATAGTGATGTTCACGTTTGTCCATTCATTGTCTAGGTCTCACCGTATAAGAAATATAGGTTCTCCAAGCGTCATGATATTATCCACTATCAAAACAAGCGTGAAAATGTATCTCTATTATCATTCATATCGATTTTATGCAAGTTGTTTGATTTACGTGGGGAGTTGCGTAGCGCAGTGGTTAGCGCTCTGGCTTCGCATCTGAGTGGTCCTGGGTTCATTCCCCAGTTGAGGCGGTATTGGTTTTTCAACCCGCAATGGGTTCGGGTCGACCCAGCCTTAAATGGGTACCGGTTCAGTCCGGGGAGTAAAGGCGGCCGGTGTGATGCTGACCACATCATCCACTAAGTGCCATTGGTTACAAAATAATATGAGCCTAACACCATATTGGCTATGCATCGCACGGCTTTACATTTTAAAACAAAATTTGATTGACATCCTATCAGTCTCGACAGACAATGTACTTCTCGTTAGAGAGGTAGGTCTTAGTCAGTCGTTGGCCTTGCTTTCGCTGTACACGTTTGGAGATTGCTTCTTGACGCATTTTGGCTTCCTCTACTTGCATGCCAGCCCACATAGCCATCCTCCAATTAAGTCTGTCCATAATAGTGTTGGTGCACAGGACATGATCCACTAGCCGATGTCCATTTTTCAACCAGACGCGTTTCTTGGAGCGTGACGATGTAGACCTGAAGCATTTTGAGCACCCCGTTAAGGATTGAGGTCTTGCGAACATCGTTTATCGCCTGGAGGATATTCTCCGACTCATAGTTTCCTCAGCAGACCGCTGAAAACATGGCGGGTGTGATACAGATCCGCCCAGAGTTGTTCAGCGAGTGGTGATTCTGTTTCTAACAGCTGAAGGATGTCGATCAGTTGACGCTCATCGCAGAATACAGGCGGTGTATGGTGACACAAGTGTGTCGAAAACAGCAGTGAAGGACTGGACAAGGATGTTTAAAAAAACACGTGAGTTAACGCAACAATATGCGCCTGACCTGGTCTCGGAAGATCTTTCTTTAACTCACACAGTCTCGAGAGAGTGTGGTTGACATATTCCTTCCTTTAATCTTAATCCCCGCGTAAGTCACTCATATCAGCGGATAGAGCAAAATGGACAGATTGTCCACTTGGGAATAGTTATGCGAGGGTCCGAGAAGAATTCTGAGAGAGTACGTTTTTTTGAGGTTGACGTAGGTGCCGTAGGGATGCGCAGAGTCACATCGGGGTCGGAAAAAAGTACTGCCAGAGTACACTGTGTAACGGGAGGGCGGGTTTGGGGGACGAGGGTCCGTGAAGAGTCATGTGTGAATCGGGAATCCAAACAGTGTTCTGTAGGATTCACGAAAACTTCTGTACATGTCTGACAACAGAATATCTACATTTTAAGAATGGGTTTTAGGTTTTCTGTTTAATTTTGATTTCATTCAGCGTTTCTTAGATGCTATTTGCTCAAGTGGAAGAAATAATAGAATTACTGAAACCTTTATCTCACGTGAAGGGCACCCAAGGAATAACCGACGTGTAGCTAAAAGGCCCACTATCGTTATTCAAGCATACCGGAAAAGGCGACTAATGAAGGCGGTGCTATCAACCTCATAATGTCAACTCAACCTATAAAATCACCACTACTAGCTCTCGAATAAAGGCTCCATGTAGCGGGGTCAACTGTACTGGTTGGCTTTTGCTTCACTCGGAGCAAAACAATGGGTCAGCATTATCATATGAGGTGTGATGGAAACAACAAGGGGTTGAAAAAGGGTAGGGAAGGGATAATCATTAGGGATTCGCGATACTTTTTCGAACCTTCACCCTCCCCCCCCCTCCCTTCTTTACTCTATCATTCGGGTATCCCCCGCGTGAGATGAAATTAAATGAAGGTTGCAGTATTCCTAAATGTTGAGAACCGTTGACCTAATATAAAGTTCAGTTGACAGCGTGGGTCCCAGTTCACTGGGGATGACAGAATAAGGGTCCTGAATATTTCATCTTTTGTACCTCTAAAGGAATTTGTCATTTTCTATTCTATATCATATGGGTAATTGATTCTATAATTTTCGTTTTCGAAGTCAGGCTATTATCATTAATCCGACTTGCGACCTGCGTGCAAATCCGTGAGTTTAGAGTCTTCTACCCCAAAAAGAGTTAGAACACACTGATATATAACTATTAGGGCAGGCTCTTAGTGTGGCGTTGGTCATATTATGTCCACTGTCAGACCTAGAGCTACCCCTGGAAACCACTTTGCATACCATACTGTAAAAGGGACGAGACGTGTTCAAATGAAACCGGACCAAACTGCAACAACTAAACATATTTACGACGATAGTGATGATGTAAACAGTGTAAACAGCACATGTCAACCGTCAAGTTTGCAAAATTTCATTATCCTCCGACTCATAGTTTCCTCAGCAGACCGTTGAAAACATGGCAGGTGTGATACGGAATCCGTCCAGAGTTGATCAGCGATCGGTAATTCGGTTTCTAACAGCTGAAGTGTGTCGACCAGTTGAGATTCATCGCATAATGCAGGCAGTGTATGGTAACAAAAGTGTGTCGAAGACAACAGTGAAGAACTGGACAACGATGTTTAAAAAAGGACGTGAGTTAACGAAAGATTTTCAGAGACCAGGCCAGTCTCACATTGTTGCGTTAACTCATGTCCTTCTTTAAATGCCCAGTTCTTCACTATTGTCTTCGACACACGTTTGTCACCATACATTGCCTGCATTCTGCGATAAATCTCAACTGGTCGACATCCTTCAGCTGTTAAAAATCGAATTACCGATCGCTGATCAACTCTGGACGGACAATAAAACTTGGAGATCTGACAGTTTCTCGTATGATAGTGCTTGGAGTACTGATTTTGCATCTGTCAGAAATACCACATGATACGGGCCAAGATTGGTGTTCAGTAATTTTTCTGTCGCCAATTTCATCGTTTGTATCTCTGCGTCGTAATTTTGGCAGAATTTCCCTGTTGGTGCTGCAACTGTTTCCATAGTGTTATTTGGGTATTCTATACACTCCTGCTCCTACATTCTTTACTGCATTCTGTGCTGACCCATCTGTATACTTGAATTCATAGATCCTGTGGATATTCTTCATCCAAGAAACTGAGAGCGAAATTGTCTTTCGTTGCACACGACAAAGATGATAGTGGGATTCCAGAATTACAGTTATGAGGAAAGACTCAAGAAAAACTGGCCTAGTGTCTAAAAAAGAGATTAATTCGAGGTGACTTAATACAGGTTTATAAGATGATCAGAGGAAAGGATAAATTCGATTTTTCAAAATACGACCACCTACAAGTACAAGAGGGCATAGCTACAAATTAGCTATAGAAAAATCCAGATTAGATATTAGAAAATATTTTTTTAGTCAGAGAGTGGTGAATGCTTGGAATGCACTGCCACAAGAAGTAGTGGAAGCATGGACAATTAATGCATTAAAAATATATTGGAATACACATATCTTTTAGAGCAAGGAAATGTAAATGAAACTGGCCGTATACAGACTGCAGAGTCTTCTAAACCAGTATGAAGACGTTAAGTTAAGTTAAATAATTCGAAGGCGAAAACTGCAATTTTCATTATGATGAGCCGTCTGAGGAGCTACACTACAGCCACAGGACACATGTCCACTTTCTCATGTACGCCTCTGTATGTAAGACAAGCCACTGTAACTCGTTACCAAAGAAACGACGACAAGAGATAACTCAACTCAGCGATAATACGAATAACAACAACAACCACAGTCCAGAGTTATTTCTGTTTGTGTGTGCGTTCCTTCAGCGTTTCTTTCAAAACCGTGTATGATCTTTGTTGTTCGCTCAAGTGGAAAAAGTAATAGGCCTACTGGAACCGCATACATTTGTCGTGAAAGGTGCATGGTGTTAGCAATATAATCTTGTAGAACAAATTGCCACAGAGCTCACCCACCCCTGCAGGATGACATGTAACAATGATACAGGCTTCCTGTAAGGGAGTTAACTGATGTAATGAGTGTATGTATGTCTTTCAATTGATGGAACAAGACATGTAGATCTGACAGTTTCTCGAATGATAGTGAGAGGAGTACTGATTTTGAATCTGTTAGAAATACCACATGATACAGTCCAAGGTTGGTATGCATGAGTGTATGTATGTCTTTCTATTGATGGAACAGGACATAAGAAGAGTAGAATGTTCTATGTTGCAGAAACAGCATTTCTCTCTCCCTCTCTTTCTCTCAATCGTTCTCTTCTCCCTTACATTCTCTTCCAGTCTCTCTCAGTATCTATTGCCCACTCAATCTACCAATCTATTTCTCTCTTACACATTGTTTATCAATTTCTCTCAGTAATTGGATTTCGGTTTCATATGGGCAGTCACTTGTGTGAAATATCTTAAGCCAATGTAGGTGATCCAATAGTCTGCAGTTGCCTGTTCTCATGCGAAAGATGATGGTTTGTTGGTGTCTGTGGAGCTGGTAGGTTGGGTCAGGTCTATTGCTCACGTCCATGTCTTTCTTCTGGGCACGAAACTGTGTGGACAAGTTGCTCTATCTTGCCACCTGCTCTGGACAGGACATCAACTCTTTCGTTCCCTGTGATTCCGCAATTGTTGAGGTTTTGTTGATTTTGTTGAGCTCTGATTTTTTTTTTTTTTTTTGCGTTCGCCTTATTTCTCTAATCCCCAAGGTGATGTTCATTGCACTGTAGTTTTTATTTTCTGCCTGTCAGCCCAGTGCATACGACTTCAGCATGCATTTTATGTAAGGGTGTGCTTCCTCCTGCATTTTCTAAGGGTTTGCTTCTCCGGTGTAACGGCCGGTGCTGTGATGGGGACCCAACCCAGCTATGATCTAATTTCACGCAGCATTTGTTCACTTATGGTGTTTTGTATTGCTTCTAGTCGTGATCTGCAATCTGTACAGAATACCATCTGAGTTGGCGGCTGCTTGTCAGATCTGATGAACATTCTTATTGCCTGCAGGAGCGCCACTGACTCTGCCATAATGCTGGAAGAAATCGTCCCAGTAGGAAAAGCCCTAAGGATTGTTCTCCAATTGTTGTATCTTACAAAAATGCCTCCGCCACCATCTGTGACTAAGCCCACTGCAGATCTGTCTGTGTATACGTGAGTCCGGTCCTTAGGGCGGTAGATCAGTGTGAATGAATGAGTCCAGGGAACACGACTAGTGTGAGGAACAGGTGAGATATAAGGATAATCGATCAGTGTATATGAATCAGTCGAGAAGACAAAACTAGTGTGAGGAACAGGTGAGATATAAGGGTAATCGATCAATGTAGATAAATCATTCGAAGAGACAAAACTAGTGTGAGGAACAGGTGAGATATAAGGGTAATCGATAAGTGTATATAAATCATTCGAAGAGACAAAACTAGTGTGAGGAACAGGTGAGATAAAAGGGTAATCGATCAATGTAGATAAATCATTCGAAGAGACAAAACTAGTGTGAGGAACAGGTGAGATATAATGACAAAGATCTCACACAACGTCCTCGCCGTAGAACCGAAAACACGCACGCATTACAGAAGAGCCACGAGCCACTGTAACCTGCAACCAAAGAAATGTAAAGCGTAAAGAACTTCGCAAGTACAGCTTCTACAACAACAGGAACAACAACAACCTACACCAGTATATTTATATGTTTGTCCTGTATGGAATATCACTTTCATTACAAGCTTAATAGGCCAGTGCTGCCTTCCACTTAAACCTTTTAGCTAAAACGGTTCATATCGCTCCAACACAACTTAGGTTACATAGAAGTAACGACCATACTTCGCATTGCTCTGCAGTATCAAACTTCTATGACGTGGTCATATCCACTCCAATAATTGCGATAGTTCAATTCTCAAACTCTATTATTTTGCCTCCATTATTATTATGTTGTCATCTTTTGCTCTGTCGATTCGTGTCCTTGCACTGTGTTGCCTTGTTTTCGTAATTATTTAAGAGTAGTAAATATATAATTTCTGAAAGTTAAAGTAAATCAACAATTCAGAGAGATATTTCTTTTACCGTTTTCATATAAGTTGTTCAACTGTTCGGATTATAGTATGAAAATCAACATAAAGAAAATAGAAGTTATGACGATTGCAAGACAAGAAATAGAAACAACAATATCTATGCCGAAACCAACTAATAAAACAGGTAAAACATGTCATGTAGTTAGGTAACATAATCTCAGCAGATGGCAAAGGTGACCGAAATCCAACACAGATGTAATAAAGCAAGTCAAATCATTGGGGGCAAATGTCCCCGATGTTACAATGTAAGCATGTGGCAATGGATACAAAAGAACGCTATACAAGGGGCTTGTCATAAGTCTTTATCCAGACTATGGAGGAATAGGAGGAGAAAGTTTAAATTTGGCACATATGTAGCTCATTCAATTTGTACTGAACTTGAGAAGTATGCATTTCCCTCCTTGACGGGTTTACCCGGTATGGTGCATGGCGCAACACACCTTATTGACCAGATCTGCTATTCTAACGGTTTGTCAGAACAATATAGAAATCAGAGGCCAGAACTGGGATAACATTCTTGATGTTGTAGGGAAAAACACCTACAGAAATACACAGGGAGATAAAACCAGTGTTTGAAGAATTATGTCCTTCGTATGCTTCTGTAAAAAAATTGGTGTAGGCAGTTAAAGTGTGGCCGTTCCCATGTTGCTGATCTTCCAAGATCAGGAAAACCATCCTCAGAGTGCAGCGATGAAAATGCTGCAAGAGTGAAGATAATCATTGACCAGAATAGGAAAAGACAATTGCAGAGATATCTAGGTCAGCAAAACTGAATGTAGGTACAGGTTTTAGACTTTTACACAACAGACTGAACATGAGTAAAGTGTGTGCCTGTTGGGTCACGCGTTTGCTGATATGTGAACAGAAACAAACTGAGGGTTGATTGCTGTGATCAGCTGTTCAAAATGTGTCAGTCGAAAAACACGTTGCCGACCATGGTGACAGTAGATGAGACTTGGGTTCACCATTATGACCCAGAATAAAAAATTTCCAGCATGCAGTGGAAAACCCCTGGTTCACCAACACATGGCAAGCCAAGAGCACAGAAATCTGCAAGAAAAGTGATGCTGACTGTATTTTTTGGGACGTCAAATGTGTCATATTGAAAGATTACCTGCTTCATGGCAACACGGTTAATGAGCAATATTATGCAGATCTCCTTACCAAACTAAGAAAGACTGTGACAAGAAAACGAGGGATAGCGCGCACTCAAATTCTGCCTTTGCTGCAAGACAACGCGCCCTCCCAAAAAGCAAGGCTTGTACTGCAAACAGCCAACGATTTGAATATTGAAATTCTTCCACACCCACCATATTCTCCGAATTTAGCTCCATCAGACTGTTTTCATTTCCCAAAACTTAAAAAACAGCTGAAAGGAAATTATTGTGACAGTGACGAAGATGTCATACTGGCTTGTGATAACTGGTTTAGTTTGAAAAATAGCTTACTTTATTCTGAAGGTCTTTACAAGGTCACATAGAGATGACAGAAATGTATGAATTCGGGTGGTGGTTACATTGTGAAGTAATAAGCACTGTGCCAAATAACAACTTTCTACTCCTACTCTTTCATGGTCAGGGTAAAGACTTTTGACAATATTCCTACCCATAGTGTGCTATCAGAGTCATAACTGGACATTAACAGAGACAGAAGAAACATCGTAACAACAGAGATGAAATGTCTGCGCAGAATGCTTGGAGTAACAAGAATGGATAGAATCAGAAACGGAGATATCAGGAGAAAAGTAGGTAAATACCAGTGCTAGACCTCATCAAAAGACAGCAATGCAAATAATTCGGCCACATGACACGTCAAACACCAGATAGTATTCCTCAAAAAGCAATGCTATTAAGATACAATGGATTCAAAGCCAAGGGCCGACCACGCAAAAGAATGATAGTGGAAATAACAGAAGCAGTACAGCTCCCTTTGTACGAAGCACATACTACGGTCCGGTCAAGAAACCTCTTCATAACCTGATGCTGAAAAGCATAAGCAGAACAACAACAACAAGAAAGAAGACATAACTGCATCAGTTAGTCTAATATGTTTTGTATTCTGTCGGTGATAAATTCATATTATAAAACATATTGTCGTAATGTTATCGTGTCTTAATCAAACTGAGCCAGACTTGGAATTTGAGAATTTTTATTTTGGCATAGTTAAAAAAGGATTGACATTATTAATAAAACACATACATATCATATTATGTCCCAAAACGATATATAATTTAGACTGAAACGAAATCCTTCACATTGTTTCGTTAGCAGTTAAAGTAAAGATAAATATAGTCTTACAAATTATTTTATTAACAAATTGTTAATCATCGCAAACAAGGATGGCAACTTTGTCAGGATAACAAGAATTTTGCAAATTGTCCAAGGTCTGGCACTGAGACTTGCACTTTAAATAGATTTAAGTGAAAAATATTTGCGCTATCATCAACTACAAACTCTTTCATCAATAGCACAGAATACAGATTGTGTTTCTCAGATTTACTCCAGTCGTGCTGCTTGAGTCGGGAGCAGCGTTATCGCGGTGGTTAAACGATCAGGATTCAAACCCTAGTTAGTGACGAATTTAGTTTATTTTCCTACCGCAAACCGGTTCTTGTGGTCGCCTCATCCTCTAAAATTGGGTATCAGAGCAGCCTGGAAAGTACAGGCGGTCGGCGTGATACTGACCACTCTACCCACTATATGCCGTGGGTTGCCAACAAATATAGGAATAACATCATATTTCCTATACACCATATGGAGGCAAACAAGATTTTGTTTACACTGCTTGAGTAGGCATTTAATTAATTTCTGAAAGTGGGCCGGAATCCTTCTGGCTGTTGTGGTATGCTTGGCTTCATTTGCGTGTCACTCACTACTACGGGGATCACGTCTTCTCTACAGTGTAATAAAAGCAACTAAGTCCGCGTATTATTTAGTGTTGTTTTTAATGTTTTGTTATGTATGTTTTATGTCAAGTTTTATCTCTTCATCTGTTAGCTGACTCAACGTGGTATTTAGCTGCCTCTGTGTTTACATCTGTTAGCTGAATCAACATTGTATTTAGCTGTCTTTGCAGTCACATGTCTTAACTGACTCAACCTGGTATTTAGCCGACTCAGGATGGTATTTAGTTGCCTTTGTAGTCCCATCTGTTAGCTGACTTAACATGGTATTTAGATGGCTTTGTAGTCACATCTGTTAGCTGACTTAACATGGTATTTAGATGTCTTTGTAGTCACATCTGTTAGCTGACTTAACATGGTATTTAGATGGCTTTGTAGTCACATCTGTTAGCTGACTTAACATGGTATTTAGCTCTCTATGTAGTCCCATCTGTTAGCTGACTTAACATGATATTTAGCTGTCTTTGTAGTTATTTGTGCTTTGTGTTGTTCCTCTTGTAAACTTTCATTGTTTTCGTCCATGAAAGTGCGTCGTCTTTTAGCATATAGTGTTTTTATGCTCTTTGATTATTGTGGTACTTTCTTTTTGCAAGTCGTTCTTGTTGTTCTTGACATTTTTGTGTATTTTCTTGACTGAATAAATTGTTCCCTCTTGTATCCACTGTCCATACACAGATTGTGGATGTGTCCCTAGAGCTTCCATTCAATCATAATGGCTATTTGCACTTGACAAGGTGTGTCACATAAAGTCTTTGGGTTTCTTTCACTTTAGATTTTTTTAAATGTCTGGTTATTTATTTAAATATTGACCTGAAAACATGTTCAAGTTTTAGACACACCTTATTTATTTTCTGTACCCTAACCGCGCACCATCTACCACCTAATTCAATTCAGAACAAGTTTAAGATACGAGCAAAATGATTAGTATTTTCCTTTTCTTCTAGCAGGCCAAATGTGTCAGTACATGTCAGTACGGTTGTTTGCGTCAAGTCAAAAATGTGTGGGGTTGTTTGCGTGTACCAAGGTGGATTAACTTTGCTAATCTCTAGAAGCAAAGATTACAGTCAGATTGCATATCTCTTTCACTTTGTATCATTTCCCAAATTACCTCTTTCTTTCGCCTTCTCTCTCCCCTCCCCCTCTCTCTCTCTCTCTCTCTCTTGTGCGTGTGTCTCCCTCTACATATTCCTTGCAAACTTACATAACATACTAACAAGTTATGTCTGGATCATTACGTTTAGTCAGGTGAGAATTGAGACAAACCACGAAAAACAAATGCAATAATACATTGAAGAATAGTGTTTGCTGAAAACATTTTTACCAAAAAGAGTAAAAATAACAAAAGATTAAGTTACAATCTGGCGAGGAGAATATGATATTTATAAACAAACACTTCAATCATAGGTACATTAACATGATAATGAAAAGTACGCCATCTGTTGAAATACTGGCGTCTGATTAATTAATCATACTATTTATGTTGTTTATGTTGCCCTTGTAATGTGCCCCTTTCTATGCCCTCACCCTTGATCTAATCTCGAATGGATGATGGCATTAAACTGTTCATTACCGTATTTTACTACTAATTGTAATATCTTGTCTATCGTCAGCTTCATATCCCCGCAGCAAATGGCAGCCATTTTGGTTCTTGTATGCGGGGATTGGATCATTGGTGTTCATTCTCCCCGTCAAATCCTCGATGCCATTAACAAGCAAGATCTTAGATGTCGGTCTGGTATTTGTGAGTTTTTGTAAATCAATTGTTGACACACATCTTGCTCCTGGTACAACGCATACCATGGACAGCTGCTGTTGTTGTTGTGTTTGAAGTTACTCGCGCTGAGTTCTTCCCATTTGACACATTTTCTAAGTTAACGGTTTTGCAGTTTTGAAAAAAAAATATCCATGCGTTAATTATGTTGTAAATTTGCAACCATTATTCATTGTGTAGTGACTTTACGGCATAGTAAAAGCAAAACGCGCATAAAGGTACATAGTAAAGTAACGTCTTTATTGAATCCACCCACACGTGTTCACAGTCTCACATAGTTCAGTGGTAAATTGGCATGGCTTCGTTCGTTCTCAATCTCCCGTTACTAAACTCTGAAAAGGGCTTAAGTAGCAGAATATAGTCCAGAGAACGAAATGCGTTAAGTCTTAGTTTACAGCTTGACTGCGAGATTTGCTTCTTAATGACTTTATTTGATTTAGTACTGTTATATTCAAAGGTTTTGGCATCTCTAAAGAAAATTCTCAAAAAGAAAGTGTCATTTCAATGCAGAACTACAGAGTGAATTTAATTTCCTAACACCAGAAGGAGGGAGTGGAGATTGTATCGCTGCGTATTGCTTCTTGTGTAATAGCAAGTTTTCCCCTTGGATTTGGTGGGAGAAGATACATTAAAACATGTAGACGCTTAGAAACATCCGAAGCCTGTAAAAGCAGATAATGTCAGTAGCACGTTCAATGCATTTTTTAAAAACAAACAGTCTGAATCTGAAAACTGTGCTCCGGTATCTAAGAAAGCTACATTTTCTTTTTAACTCGGTTGAAAAGATCATGTGACTGTTAATCAAAATGTTTCCAAACTTTACGTCAAATATTCCAACGCCATAACAACATCGGAAGCTATAGCTAATGACGTGATTGCTACTTAAATGAGGGATAAAGTACAACATGAATTAAATTGTACACATTTATAACAAAATTTGTAGTTGCCTCAAACAGATTAGATTTAAACCGCGTACCTGTTTTAGCTAGAATAGTTGTTCCTCAGGTGGGTGTTAGTGAGACTGATAGAGTTTGATGATTTAGCTGGATAGACAGCACGTATTTTAACCGAGGATGTGATTAAAACAATTCAGAAGTTTTGCTTAGAAAATAAAATGGTATCGTTCTGTGCAGATAACATAAATACAAACGTTGGGAGAGTGAGAAGGCAGGGCATAACCAATGCCAACACAAAGCTACAAGATATGGATTGAACACGTGGATATTGTACTCATGTTGTTCTCATGTGTGTGCAAGCGGTGTTGATCATACAGACCATTTTCAATTTTTACAAGGAGAGTAGATAAACTGAAATGATTTTGTTAGTCTGCTGGTACCGAGTGTAGGAAAGTGTTATCACACAGTACCCCCATATTTGTAAGTCTACTACCAGATATAGAAATGATTCTTTTTCATCTGCGATAAACTGAAATCTTACTTTTTTCATATTGTGAAAATGCATGCTTCAATCTAATCAGAGAGTGTTTTTAAAGCTCACCAAGTGATTTACTGGCTACGTTAAGTTAAGTTACGTATTTACCAAGAAGCTGTGTTGTGCTTTGAAAGAAATTAAATTTTAGCTAAAATGTAGCACGGATGAACGAAGAACTAAAAGTGTAGTTGGTAAGAAGGGACAAAAAGTTCAAACCTGAACTTTGCAAGCAAAGACTAATCCTCTCTATGTCACCAATGGGGATGTGTGCACAAGTAATTGAGAAAGACATATCTTGAACTTTGAGGGATACATCTTCAACTTAGAAAAGTGGGAAACCAGCTTTAAAGATACAGAGCAGTTTTCTTGGATAAAAAAGATCCAGGATTTTTTAAATAGTCAGTGTGCAGTTGTTGAAACATCTTAAGAATTTGTTAATTTAGTCGTTAATTTAGTCGCTCCTTCTGTTTCTAAAAAGGGAGCTATTGATATAAACAAACTATTTGATGATTTTTATGTCATACAGATAATTCGTGAAGACGTGAAAAGGAAACTTGGCAAGGATAAGGAATAAGAAGGCAAAAATGAGGAAGGTTACTAGAAACTTACATCAGTAGGTGTTGTTAGTTTGTGGGTTGATGTTTTCAACAAAGCAAGTGGAAGTGAATATCCAAAGTTTGAGAAGCTGATGGAGTTCACCTTATGTTTGCTTACAAGCCCATCAACAATCCCCTTTGAAAGAATTTAGTCTCATTCTTGGAAAAGACATTTTGCCGAAAACGTTAAAGGTCTTTACAGATAAAAATAAATTCACTCGTGAACTATCTGCAGTTTTATAAATCAATTACAGATAACACATTTTTTAACGAAAGTTCATTTGTCTGAAACATATGAACATTTAATGATAGTGAGATGAGTTAATATAGTGTGTGAATGATAAGATCTCAACACTTATTACTATTGATGCTACTGTTGTAATGATAAAGTGTGGGAAGTTGTAACTTACTAAACAAACCTAAGAGCAGAGACAAGGTACGCGGTAAACAAAGGAAAACTGCACCTTGAAAGAGTGTAGTAAATTGTAACTTTATTTTGTTTGTTCACATTCACTACATTAAAATATGGTATTATATAGTAAAAGAAACACACTCTACGATACAGCTGTTAAACACATTGGCCCACTCACGCGCAAGCATAAGGACTGGTTTGATGAGAACGATCTGGAAATACAGGGCCTTCTCGATGCAAAACATGAAGCGCACAGGGAATACCAGAGGGACACACCATCTCCGGCAGCAAAAGCTGCCTTCAATACTGCTCGCTAAGCTGTCCAGACCAGGCTTAGAGAGATGCAAGACTCCTGGCTCAGCAAAAGAGCTGACGAAATTGAGATGTTCGCCGAGCGTCATGACACCAAACGGTTTTACGAGGCACTGAAAGCTCTCTACGGCCCGCAGCCCTCTAGTAATACTCCAGTTCGCAGTGCAGATGGGGTACTGCTAACAGATAAGGTTCAGATTCTAGACAGATGGGCAGACCACTTCTGCAAAATACTAAACCACACATCGTCCATAAATGAAGAGGCCATCCGGCGAATGCCGCAGGTGGAACTGAACCTGGCGTTGGATGAAGTCATTACTGAGGAGGAAGTCAACAGGGCAATCAGTTCACTATCTATAGGAAAAGCTCCAGGAGCTGATGCAATACCAGCAGAGGTATATAAGACAGCTGGCCCATCCCTCACCAGAAGGATCACTGAACTCTTCTGTCACATGTGGGCTGAAGGAAAAATTCCGCAGGAGCTAAAGGACGCCACAATCGTTCACCTGTACAAAAGAAAAGGCAACCGTCAGGAATGCGACAATCATCGTGGAATATCGCTACTCTCCGTAACAGGCAAGATCCTAGCTCGCGTACTGCTAAACAGGCTCAACAAACACCTTGAACAAAGCCACCACCTCCCAGAAAGCCAATGTGGATTCAGAGCCGGAAGAGGAACAGTGGACATGATTATTGCCGCTCGCCAAGTACAAGAGAAGTGTCGAGAACAAAATCAGGCCTTGTACACCACATTTATTGATTTGACAAAGGCATTTTATACAGTTAACAGAGGAGGGCTGTGGATGATAATGCCCCAACAAGTTCATAACAATGGTAAAACAGCTACACGAAGGCATGTGTGCTCGTGTACTGGACAGCGGTGCAATCTCTAAAACGTTTCTAGTATCAAACGGAGTAAAACAAGGATGTGTACTCGCCCCGACTTTGTTCAGCATGATGTTCACGGCCACGATGACAGACGCCTTCAGATCATTGAAGCTTGGAATATCCATAAAGTACCGCACAGATGGAAAATTACTCAATTCCAGAAAAATAAAGGCCAAAACCAAAGTGGCTGGCGACATAATCATGGAACTTGTATTTGCTGACGACTGCGCTCTAATGAGCAATTCAGAACTGAACATGCAAGTTGGAATGGACCAGTTCTCTGCCGCATGCAAACATTTTGGCCTGACCATAAATGCCCAAAAAAAACAGAGGTCATGTACCAACCAGCACCAGGCATGCCGTACACAAAACCAGAGACTACAGTCAGCTGGCAGACGTTGAATGCCGTAGACAAATTCACATATCTGGGCAGCACGCTGTCGAGATCTGTCAGCCTAGACTATGAGGTGGCAAGCAGAATAGCAAAGGCCAGCACAGCCTTTGGTAGAATGCGCTCAATGGTCTGGGCACGTCGTGGCATCAGCGTCAAGACCAAACTCAAAGTCTACCGTACAACCATCATTCCAACCCTACTATACGCTTGCGAAAGCTGGACTGTTTACTCTGGACATGCAAGGAGGTTAAACCACTTTCACACAGGTTGCCTGAGGCGAATATTCCACATCCGATGGCAAGATCGTGTCACTGACATCGAGGTTCTCTCGAGGGCTAACATGCCCAGCATCGATGCACTGCTAGAAAAAGCACGACTAGGATGGGCCGGACACCTCGTCCGTATGTCAGACGAGCGGCTCCCAAAGAAGCTTCTCTACGGCGTGCTGAGAGAGGGATGGCGCGAGAGAGGGCACCCAAAGAAACGTTTTAAAGACGGTCTGAAGGACTCACTAAAAAGTTGCCAGATAGACATCGACACCCGGGATGTCTTGCGCAAAACAGATCTGACTGGAGAAGCGCAGTCAAATCGGGTGTAGCTGCCGGTGAAGACGACCGTGCTGTGAAAGCCCAAAGCAGACGCGAGACGCGGAAATCCCGAGCAGCGGGAACACCATCCCCTTCTACAAACCTCGTGTGCCCGATACATATCGCAGATGTTTTCGTGCTCGCATTGGCCTGTTCAGCCACATGCGCACCCACACCCAACAGGGAAATCTGTGACTAGGATGATGTCGGCGGTCCTCATCGACAACGATGGACAGCTATTATTATATTAAAATAAGGAAGGTATGGTGCCAGGTAAAAGAGGAAGGGTTGGACAAAGAAGATGATGGCACCAAGATATCAAGGAATGTCTGAGTATGACTGGCGGAGGCAATCGTTTTTACAAGGAAACGAGTTTCTTTTTAGACAGACTGTGATGGGAGCGACGTTCTATAAAGGACATGCTACACGATGATGATGACATTAAAATATGATCATCTAAAATGTACTATATCTGTTCCTTTTGTTCTACACAGAAGGGTGTGTTTCCACTACTTGTAACGGTAATTTGTCCTTATTTAGTCTTATTGTAAAACTAATTTGTCGGTATTTAGTCGTATTGTAAAACTAATTTGTCCGTATTTAGTCTTGTTGTAAAACTAATGTGTCCACATTTAGCCTTCTATTGTAACTCTAGTAATAATGATTATTTATGAGTAGTGTAGGAAGATTGCATAATTGAACTTGGTTTATATCATTGTCGTAAAGCAGCATGACTATTGATGTGTCCGGTACGCCTTAAAAACCCCCACAGAAACGGTTTGAATTGTGTGGCATGCTGTACCCATATATGATATAAGCAGCCGTCTCTGAGATGTATCTCTTCTAGTCGATGAACAGTGTGTACGAAGGAAGTAAGCAAACTGGATTTTTAAATTTGAAGAAAAGATTGGTTCTGAGGATTGTGTTAGTTGGGTTGGGTAAGAAGCGGGGCTGGGATGGGCTCCAGGAAGTGAGTCGGCGGGGCCGGCCGAGGTCTGAACGCCGCTTACACTTCCCTGTGGACCGCTTTATGCGGTGACTAACGCCTTCTCTGGAGGTCGCCCGCGTCGGCTGGTATTCAGCTGTCAAATAAGGATTGGTACGGACCAGGGGAACCTGCTTGTCTAAATAAACGAAAGCATTGCAACCACTGTTACGTGGTGTTCACGCAATATGATTTCTGCCTAGTGCCCTGGATGTAAAAGTGAAGAAATTGAACCAAGGGTGGGTAAATTATGGGAGTAACTAATGACTCACTTAATGTAGTCGAATAAATCGTCATTTAATCAGCGGCGCGCTGGAATGTCTAAACGAGATTTCTCGAGATTTCCACCAACCCAATCTACTATTTAGCGAAACCACCGTCAAAGGAATTGGTTTTGTCCAACCAATAGAAAAAACAAGACCCATTGAGTTTTGACTAGTGTCCTATTTAAAGACAAGCAGAAAGTTTAGCTGGGATGGTACATCTGCAAAAAGGTAACGCATGTGTTCTAATGCGAGCTCAGGCAGAGAGACAATTCCACTTGGATCAAAAGGGCAAAAACTAGTTTGATTTTTTTTTTCAGTACGAATACAGACCATACAACTGTGACTTGTGGATCATTATAAGCAAAAGGTGTGAGAATGGGTAACTAGCTGGTGGAATCTAAGCACGCATAGCGACGCTGCTTTTTTGATCATTTAATGTCAGCTCTTCCTCACGTCTATGTCTCAATGATTAACACTTAGTATACCGACACTAAAACCACGTTTTTACACCTTCTGTTTCATAATTACTTTTTTTAGGTTAGAGTTACATTACATATTGTATCCTAATTTTATTATTTTAAACATTACATTAATTTATCTCATATGCAAATATGGGGACGGCGTGGGCTAGTGGTTAAGTGGCACGGCTCACAACCCGAAGGTGCTGGGTTCAATCCTCATAACAGCACCGGCCGTTACCCCGGGGAAGCAGACCCTTAGAAAATGCAGGAGGAAGCAGACCCTTACATAAAATGCATGCTGAAGTCGGATGCACTGGGCCGACGAGGGCAAAATAAAAACCACAGTACAACGCACATCGCCTTGGGTATTAGAGAAATATGGCGAACGCAAAAAAAAATATATATATATATACAAAAATGATGAATTTAATGGACTATCAAACATAACTACTTCGTGTCTTTATATTTAAAAAAATAATAGATAAATAATAATTTACGTTTATTGTAAATACATTTTTATACAATTTTATTTTCAAGTTTGAACTTCCCCATAATATATCAAGCTTCGTGCATGTCCCAACATTATCCCAGCTCTCAACATTAGCCATCACTGATAACATATCCATTTATACACAACATATACAAGTTGTATCATTTTCTGTCAGTAAATAAAGATTTAGTGTGCATTTGTATCTTTGAAATGACATTGTGGAAAAAAAAGTCAGCAAGAAAGCTATATGTTGAGGTTATGTCACCATAATATATTATAACATAATTTTTCTTATTTTAACATTTCATTTTGTTTATGCAATTTATGTTCAAAATTGAATAGGATGGCAGATAGCATCAATTTGTCTTAACATAGAGAAGAATATAAACTATTAGTGGTCCACATATATTGCAAATACATTTTAAACAAAATATGTTTTTAAATGTTTGAACTGACCATAATATATCATAATATATTTGGACAGGTATGAAGCTCCTAACACTAATCCTCACTAACGATATCAATGTATACACAACATATGTCAGTTTTATCATTTTCCATGAATAGATAAGCTGTAGTGCTTGTTCTAGTGATAATCTTTGCTTACGATCATTGGAAGCCACTTTTATCAAACAAATTTTGCTGAAGCAAATTAATTGATCAATTTCTTAAATTCGAGATTCTTTGTCTAAGAAAAAGTTCATCAAAAGGAAGTGACATTAAACATGTTGGATTGGTCTAAGCTTCGAAAATTGTTTTATAAACTTTCCTAATAGCGATCTGACATGACTAGCCACTCTTAGTGATTTGTGTAAAAATGAGTCCAAAAATACGTCTCCTAAAGTGGCTCAGGTAGTCGAGGAGTTAAGCCAGGCATGTCAAAGTTCGCACTGTCTCAAAACGCTGAACATGTATCATGCCCTTTTCTAAGACTGAAACATTGAAGTTGACAGATGTGGGACTCTATCGAGGCCGTATATTGGGGATAGAGGTGTTAACTCCACCAGAGCTCCTCAGATTTGCTAACTCAACATTCTTAATCAGCGTGTGTGTGTGTGTACGCGCGTGTGTGTGTGTACGCGCGTGTGTGTATTGTATACAGGTGTATGTGTGTGTGTACGCGCGTGTGTGTATTGTATACAGGTGTATGTGTGTGCGAACGCACGTGTGTGTGTGTCCGTATCGAGAAGTGTGTCAGTCCGCCTGGTGCAGCAAGCAGTATATCAGAGCTCAACAATGATCTCCCCCAACGTCTGTCTCTCGCAAGGAGAATGGGACTTGTAAATCATAAGCTGACAATGTTTCTGAAAGCTCGACGTGCTGATGCATAGCTTATGTTATGTCGACAGGTGGCAAGCGGCAGTCAATATTCGTCTACTAAAAATCTCAGTGGACGAAAGGTTTCGTTCTGAACAGAGCGCTTATATATATATATATCTCTCGCTAAGCGAGAGTCCGTTTGATAGACGTGCATCTGACCGCTATCCGATTGCTGCTTAGTCTTATGCTTGTCTCAAAGATTAAACCAGGTATACCTACGTTCACACGATCTGGCTGTGAAACCTTGAATGACTCATTCAATCAGCCGTTTCCTTAAATTATACGATTCTAATGGGATAACTGACAATTCTAGACCTAATATATCGCTGCTGTTTCTCCAGCAGATTATGTCCAGCGCGGTCAAGTGAATTTTGAGTTTCTGTTGATCTGTATATTTACGAAGTATTCGTTGGTCATCTGCGAACAACAGTTCCTATGTAAAATTATAATCTGGATCGTGCGTCGCAGTCTGATAGGCATCTGACACAATTTTGATAATATAAATATTAAAAAGCAGCGGCGACAGGACACCTCTCTGACACATACTCTTGGTGATTGCAAAATCATCTATGACATGTGGTCTCCGTACGCTCCACACTCTCGTTTCCTCGGTACAGTGCCCTCACGTTGTCAAGAAACTCACAATGTTTGCGGTGCTTTTTATGATTGATACATGATTAATAAATAGAAATTTCAAATATCAGTTGGAGCTTAAAGCATTACTTTGAAAAAAATTACCAGGAAAGCATGCATTATCAAAGGTACCTTCACGGTATGTGATTCGCTATTTCTCCGAGATAGGCCAAGAACAGCAAAGTTCGACTTTATTTTTTAATGGCATACAGGCCGTTTCAGATCTAGAAGGACTTGCTCTATCCGTGTTTAAAACAAAGTTACATCGTGATAATGTCGGCTTATCATTTTTATCAGCGCTAGATATATCTTAAACCGTTTCATGTGTTTTAAAAACAGCATAATTTATTACGCGTTTCACAGCGATTATTAAAAATATGTCTGTGTGTGTGTGGAGGGGGGTATGTCTATGTGTACACGAGCCTGTGTGTGTATGTGTGTGCGTGTGTGTAGCATAAACGAGATAGCCGATACGAGATTTTATTCCTACTTCCGGTGAAAACATGTGTTGACACATCAGGTACTGAGGATAGTCGGGCTTGTCAACGACTAAAAGAAGCCTATTTTCCAATTAGTTTGCTGAATACTGACAAAGTATTTCATAGCAGAGGCTGCCGCCAGGGATACAGTGTTAGAGATTGCATTGTAAATGGTCTAAGCTTTTTCTGGTGTGGGGTGATGTTTTTCCCTTCCTCTTCATCTTGCATTCCTAACTGTAAGCTGGTTGCTCAATTACATCAGGGTAGACTCTAGCAATATTAAGAGATTGCATGGTTGTATCAACAAACCCCGTGAGAAAAAAATTGGGGGCCCGAAGTGGTTCGACAATGTTACAAACGAAAGCTTATGGGAGAAAACAGGATATAGAGGTGGAAAAGGAATTTTTTGTCAAGAAGGTGGCACTGAACAGGCAACACAAAGCCAATATCATCAGACAACGTCTTTTATGGAACCCACAGGAAAAGAAAAGAGTCAAAGGAATGTATAAGAACAAGCGGAGAAGAAACCCAGAGACTGATACAAGGAGAGCAACGAGAAGCTTAACGAACTGTAGACAATTCACAGGGCAGGTCGGCTTGGATGAAACGCACCAAGGCGATACGGGCAAAGAAGAAGACTGTACGGATTATTGAACACAGTTCCCGTGCCACGAGATGTAGCACTCTAATCGCTCAGCTAGTGAATCTGCTTTGTTGTTGTTTACTGCCCACAATGAGTAAGTTTACTCTTTTGTGCACCCTGAAAAGGGCGTTATGTGAAAAGTTGCAGTAACCTTCCTCATATCCCGAGCGGTATCAAGACGCTGAGCAGCGCATGAGCTGCAGTGGTCAGCGACCCATAGCTGACTGCTAGCGTCAGGGCCAGCGAACCAGAGCTGCTAAGACCCTTCTACACCTCCACGCGGTGATCCTGGATAACAGGCTGCAGCAGGGCAGACTGGCTAAGGAGAAGGGATCGAAGAGGGAATGCTAACGCGGTACTCAAAAAATGCTTGCTGAAGTCAGATGTGTTGGACCAAAGGTGCAAATATCGCAGTCAAGCTGTAAACTACGACACAACGCATTACGTTCTCTGGACTACATTCTGCTACTTAAGCCCTTTCTGGGTTTGGTAGCGGGAGATTCAGAACGAACGCAGAAGAAGAAGAATATCCCGAGCGTGCTGATGAAGGTGGACCACCTTCTTTCATGCGGTTATGCAATGCTTGACTTCACCTGCCGACCTCACTACTATGGGGACCAGGGGCGTTAAATATATTAACAGCCAAAGTCAACCAATCCCAATACAATATAAGTAATGTTTGTCAAAGAATACACGATGTCACTCAGAAGGTGGCCTCGTGTAAAAACGCCATGCACTGTTGCTGCTGTGACACAATCTCACACGATGAAGTTACTGGCACCACTAACGATCCTCGTTAAACCTCTTTTACTACATCATTGGTACGTTGCAGTAGTCCAAGACAGCAAATACTTTAACGTAGACTGTGAAATGTGTTAATTAACTTGACTGACAGTTTTGTGTGAGTGATTCGTTCGATATTTTCGTTTGTTCTTGTCTCTGACGAAGGTCCTGTGGCCATAATTTGTATTTCGTGTGTTTCTGTCCCATGGCAGGAACTTAGACATACATAGTTATGATTTTATCCACTTTGGGAATATGACTCTAACAGACGCTCTCTATCCACTCTTGTCACTGGACATCTTAAGTTCCACCATCTCCCTACCAACACCTATAACAGAATATTATCTTAAGTTCGACCATATGATTGGCAACTTCTTTTTTGGATCGTCTTCTTGAGTTCCGTCATCAAAGTCTTGCTGACCTGGCCCTCTCATCTGGGTCATGTTTTCTTTGCTTGTCATCGATTCTTCTCGCATGTGAGTTTCATTCCAAGGTAGTTCTGGCTGTGTTGTTCCGTTTAGCTCAGAGTACCAATAGTGCGTGCTGTCCTCATCGTAGCCGTGTTCTTTACATAAGGAATGTGTTTGATATCTTATATTTACTCAGAATCAACAAGCTGTTGTAAAAGGTTTTCACGAGAGTTTCTATATTATTGCCATTAACTCTGAAATAACCACCTTTATTTCCCTTCATGCATTTGCTGGTATGTCCCTTGCTACCATACAATTTATACCCCAACTGAGTTAGAGATAGTCACTATGTCACCCTGTTCGACAGACTTGAATTGATTTACATTTTGTTTGTCCTCACATACGGAAAAATGTATGTGTGCCTAACCTAAAGTTATTCTAGAGCAACAAGAAATTGAGAAAGTCACAAGTTTTGAGTATCTCGGCTCAATTATAAGCAACAATGAAGACTACTTGAAGGAAGTCAGATCGAGAAAGGTTATTGCAATGCAGGGGTTGAATAAAATGAGAAAATTATTACAGAACTAACAAAATGACGAACATAAAAATCCAGCGAACTTGCATCTTCCCGGTGCCAACGTACGGATGTGAAACGTCGACCACCACAAAAACACTTAAGAAAAGGATTGAGTCTTTTAAACTAAAATGTTACACAAGGGTGCTTAAAATACCATCGATAGCGGAAAGGAAAAATGCAGATATTCTAAAAGAACTGGATATCAAGGAAAAATGGTTAGTAAACAAAATCTTGTCCAGAAAGCTAAACTATTTTGGCCACATTAAACTCATAATGGCCTTGAGAGAACGATACTGGAGAGTATGATATCTGGAAAGCGGGATAGAGGCAGACATCACGGAGATCCTGAAGATAACAACGACAGAGGCGGGAGTTATGGCTAGAGATCGAGAGTTTTCCACATCGGCTGTTATGAGAGCGACGTCCTGTAAAGGACATGCTACATGGCGATTATGATGATGCCTAACATTTGTTGAACAGTCGGTATCTGAGTCTACAGTGGCCGGTTCGAAGTCCGAATTTTGCCAACTGATCTATGGTTGGTAAGTAATTAGCACGTGTCTGTTCCACAAATCCTAGGTATGTTCTCTAAGCCACATGTCAACATGTCAACGACGCCGGTTTTTATCACTAAAAAACGGCTCTTTTTCGTTTGATGTTCATGTCAGTCGGCCTATTCTGTAGAAGATTAACACCTTAGGTCGAACGGTTACGATATGTTGCAGAGTATTTGATCATCGTAGTAGTGAGCGACACGCAGATGAAGCAAAGCATAGCACAATAGCCTGGAGGACCTCGGTTCACCTTCATCAGCAGACTCGGAATGTGAGCAAACATTCTTCAACCCGCCCTTTTCATGGCAAACTAAAGAGTAAACATACTCATCGCGGGCATTAAACAACAACAACAACAGCTAAATACGGGAATCCACACGAATTAGATTTCAGTACAGCAATTAACAATACAAATTGGTTGATTGATAAAAGTTCTCTTACCTTAGATCACCTGTAGTCTCTCAAAGAAGTCACGCAAAAATAAACTTAATTCACGAATGGAAGCTGCGAAATGCAGATGTTACAATCCACATAATAATCTCAGAAGAATATATTCTTACTGTACTAAAGCCTACTTTCAACAAACAGTTTGTACAGAATTACCAGCAGTTTTACAGAGCACCACGCCCGTTGCTAAAATTATTCTCGCAAAACTAAAATCGTAACGTTATCCACAAAATCTGTTCCCGATACTGAGACTGCGAGCGTAACTTCTCCTATAGCATTGCTATAACACCATAAGGTATATTTGAAAAACAAGACTATGTATTTCACGTACAACTAATACTAACCAGTAAGGCTGAGCTGTGAAACGCCGGCAGAACGCACTATAATAACATGCGCAGTGTATTTCTCATGTCTGCCTACCTAGTTTTCTATTTGACGTCTCGCTAAGACCAACCGACACATATCCCGCGGTTTTTTAATACATTTTATTGGGGATTCTGATGACTAACTTATTCAAAATGTATTCCTTTCATGAAAGCGATATACTAGAATGGTATCCACATTGGAAGTAAAGAATATAACCATTCTAACCTTTCAAGTATGTCGTAAAAGACGTCTACATAGGGTTGTGCATAAGACTAGCACGTAAAACGAACTGCTAGAGAAACAACTGCAAACATGCACGCAAGTGATGTAACGCAGTCTTCATTTTAGAAGGCCAGCTACAGTGTAAACCATTTACTTTCTTCGGAGCGGGAAAAAACAATACCAGAAAACAAAACGCCAACTCTGTGTGTTTTTTTTAAGTAGTCTCATGCTGGCTCTTTGTAATTACCTTAAAAAACGTGAATACCACATTAAGAGCAAACCAAGTTATCATTAAAACAAGCCGCTCTCTTTTCCTACAAACGACGTCTGTCTCGTGTATTATAGATCGCTTGTACTCTTTGACATTTCAACACCATACACATGTGTTCATAATGTGATCATACATATACGCTCACAGCACTGTTGTATTTGTGTCAATGAGTGACAGCTTTGTTTGGGCTGGCAGACTGAAACATTCTCGTCGTCTGCGTTTCATCAACATTAGCTTTGATTAGCAGCAATTAACTCAGATAAAGAGTATCAATGTTTGATATGATTTTCCTGAGTTCATTGTTGATACTGATTCCATCACTGAATGGCATTCATTCATAACTCACCTTCGCCAGTGTGAAGCATAGATACACCACTAAAACTGTTCACCTTGCAGTAAGGATATCAAGCAATCCTGAATACTGCTCAATGACAGTTCGTTGGTCTGCAAGCCGCACCACAGTAAAGTGTGTAGTTATATATTACTTCCCAGTAACATTGGATGATGTTAGTGCGTCGTATCTCACCGTATTAGGAATTGTCTGTTGTTGGTGTTCGAAAAGGCATTCTGCTGCTTGGCAAACTCTTGTTTCAGCGCCCTAACTGTTTCCTCGCTCCTTTGTCCAGTGATATCATCAGAGATCGCCAAGCATTATATCGCGGTAACTTTTAGCAACTGTTGTTTTAAGACAAATAAAGCATCGAACTTAGACCTTACTTCATGTGGGGAAATATAATAACAATAGCTGTCCACTGTTGTCGACGAGAACCACCGACATCACTCGTGTCACATATTATCCTAATGAGTTTTGGTGCGCGTGTGGCTGGACTGGCCAATGCGGGCACGAAAACATATGTGGCATGACGGGCACACGAGGTTTGTAGAAGGCTTTAGTGTTCCCACTGTTCGTGATTTGAGGTTCTCTCGTCTGCCCTGTGCCTTCACAACACGATGGTCTTCGCTGGTAGCTACGTCCGATATGACTGCGCTTTTCCGGTTAGATCTGTTTTGCACAAGACATTCTCAGGTGGTGACATCTGTATGGCACCTTTGAGTGAGTCCCTCTGACTGTCTTTAAAACGGTTTTTTTTTTGGGTGCACTATCTCGCGCTATCCCTCTCTCAGCTCGCCGTATATGAGCTTCTTTGGGAGTTGTTCGTCTGACATACGTACGAGGTGTTCAGCCCAACATAGTTGTGATTTTGTAGCAGTGCATGGATGCTGGGCATGTCAGCCCTCGAGAGAACCTCGATGTCAGTGACACGATCTTGCCATCGGATGTGTTGTATTCACCCCAGGCAACCTGTGTGGAAGTTGTTTAACTTCCGTGCATGTCCAGAGTATTGCTATTATGCTTGCCACCTCATCGTCAAGACTGACAGATCTCGACAGCGTGCTGCCCAGATACATGAATTTTCCTACAACATTCAGCGTTTGCCCGCTGGCTGTAGTTTTTGTGTACGACATGCCTGGTGATGGTTGGTACATGACCTCTGTTTTCTTGGCATTTATGGTCAGGTCAACATTTTCGCATGCGGCAGACAACCGGTCTATGCCAACCTGCATGTTCAGTTCTGAGTTGCTGAAAATATATATTATCCAATTAATCCAGAAAGTGCTGCAGATTTAACGAAGAATAATTTCAAAATACTGACCAACACTTCTTCAACATGAATAGATGTTTACAAGCTATATCAGGATACACAAAAACTCCCACAGGTTGTAGCTAGGATTGTATTCCCATTCGGTCACAGCAAATGTAAAATGTGTGTATCATCGTAAATTAGCTAGTGAGTGATGCGTACAAGTAATTATAATAAATATAGTAATAGTTATATAATAATAATTTTTACAGTAACCAATATAATAATAGTTATATAATAACCAATATAATAATAGTTATATAATAATCAATGCGATAATAGTTACTATAATAATCAAATGATATTGACATAGTATCATATACCGGCAATCATTAGCCACCCGTTCTGGGACAAGGTAGTTAATCTTGTTTGGGTCCCAATCCTTCCTCCTGTCGTGTGGTCTTGTCAAAAAGTGACTAATAGACGATTTGATTGTTTATGCCCCCTAAAGTCACCCCAGCGAGGTCTATGATGTCATTTCTGGAGTTGGGATCGACCATGGCATACTGTTTTAGAAGCCTTTTAGCTGGCCGCCATTTTGCCTGCTGATGTCCAGTCATATGTAATCTAACATCGTCTAAAAGGGCATGATATCGGAAGTATAAACCGATTTTACTGTAGATTTTAATGTATATTGTATCTGTTAATAATAAAAATGCAAATTCTAATGAATTAACACTAAAATAACACAAAATTACATTTTCTAATGCTGTTTACAACGTCCTAATGTAGTGGCAGATAACACCGCCACAAACATTTTCCAACATGCACTGAATTCAGATTATATGATTATAGTTTTGTTACGAATTCTGTTGTCCATAATTCTCGGGTTATAACATAGACTACTAAGTAGTCACACCACATATATTACTTGGAGTAGATAAGTAATATTGTCCATGAAAACTTTACTCTGTACAACTTTCAACCTATTTAAATTTGTCTAATTTTCATTTCTTAATTAAAGAAGGCCATGCTATTGACAAATCTATTTCCGGTTCAGTGGGCCAGGCTTCAATTGCACCACTCCCTCCTTTACCCCCCTGTTTACTTGCAATCCACATAATACAGATAATAAAATATAACATAATATCATACAATATAATATACTTACTTCTCTTCTACCATAGTCTAGTGGTTTACCAGAAAGTACGCCATACCATTCTTTTAGCTGTCTTCATCTTGGTCTGGTTCAGTCTCTTATAGGCTGTCTTATGTCGTCATCCCAGTAGACTGGATCGTCCTCAGATTCTGCACTCTTTGCTTCCCATGGCTGCCGTGATAGCCGATGTTCTTTCATTCTGCAGACATGGCTAAAACCACCCAAGCTAAAATTGCTCAACTCGAGTTTGTAAGGACTGGGCTTCGAGATCTTATTGTAGTGCCTGAGCGTGGACCACCTACCTTACATCTCAATTATGACGATTGGAGCTGACGTTTATGGGTTGTTGCCATGACCCATTTCAAAACTGGTACACAGGTGGTGTGCTTTACAGTCATCTTAGTTTCTTACCCATTTCAAAACTGGTACACAGGTGGTGTGCTTTACAGTCATCTTAGTTTCTTACCCATTTCAAAACTGGTACACAGGTGGTGTGCTTTACAGTCATCTTAGTTTCTTACCCATTTCAAAACTGGTACACAGGTGGTGTGCTTTACAGTCATCTTAGTTTCTTACCCATTTCAAAACTGGTACACAGGTGGTGTGCTTTACAGTCATCTTAGTTTCTTACCCATTTCAAAACTGGTACACAGGTGGTGTGCTTTACAGTCATCTTAGTTTCTTACCCATTTCAAAACTGGTACACAGGTGGTGTGCTTTACAGTCATCTTAGTTTCTTACCCATTTCAAAACTGGTACACAGGTGGTGTGCTTTACAGTCATCTTAGTTTCTTACCCATTTCAAAACTGGTACACATGTGGTGTGCTTTACAGTCATCTTAGTTTCTTACTCATTTCTCTTTTTGCCGAGGAATCCTCTATTTATGGCACGAAAAAGTTGACTGGTTGCTGTCCTTCGTAAAGTCAACTCTTCTTTAATACATTCGTTCTGGTTCATTACAACCCCAGGGTATTTGAACTGCTTGACCTGTTACAGAAAAATGTGATATCTTTTCTCTTCTCTCGAGAGCACCATGGTTTTTGAACTGCTAATTGTGACCCCTTTCTTCTTCAGCTCTTGTTTCCAAATTTGAAGGTTGGTCTTGGGATGATGGTGACATAGTGATATAATATAGCTCTGTCTGAAGCCACCGGTGATCTTGAACTACTCTGACATTCAGTTTCCTGTCCCAATGTGGTTTCTTATAAAAGTTCTATATAGTGTAGATCGAGGATGCTGGACTTTTCCAGGCAGATAGCGGGGTATTTTTCAAATCACAAATGTTCATGATGTATTTAAAGTAAAGTAAAGTAACCCATAGCATTACTGTTAGCGATCTCACATTTCAAAGGCTCGGCTATATGAGGGCGGTAGCCATCTCCTCTCCCTCGCCGCTTTTACTTCCCGGACTGAGCCGGTATCCATTTAAGGCTGGGTCGACCCGGGATAAATTGCGGTCTGAAAAAAACATTACCGCCTCAACTGGGGAATGAACCCAGGACCACTCAGATGCGAAGCCAATGTACGGTGTATTTCTAATTGTAATGCTCTTTCAACCTATTATCCGTTAGATATATAATTAAAGTCGTATTTTCTATAAAATGTGACAATATTTTGATTCAGCATGTAGAGGTAGCTTACCAGAGGCCTAATATTTACTACATAGAAAAATATGACTGAAAACGTTATCGTTGGGGAACTATTTGGCTCAAGTGACCATCAGATCATCCGCTGGAATCTTATAGCGAGGAGAGATGTAAATATAAACTCGAGAGCATACGACTACTCTAAGACAGATGTACTGAACATGAAAGAGACAGCAAGCCCCAGAATCACATGCCAGGAAAGATGGGCGGGGTGGGGGTGGGGAGTGGAAATGAGCTGGTTGAGGATTTGGACGGGGAGTAGGCGGGTTGGGGGAAATGGGTAGATTAAGAGGATAAGTGAAGAGATTAATGGAGAAGAGTTTGAGAAAAGATGGACGGGTTAATGGGTTAGTTGATGTTGGGATATATGGGCATAACTTGAAATATCGTGTCACTACTTAGGGGGACTGGCAGGGAGGGTAGTGGGGATGACAGTATGCAGGGAAAGAGAACTTACAAGTTGAGTTCTTACGAGGGGCATTCAAGTTAAACCGGGACTTTTTGTTCTAGTTCTACCCGCATGGATTATAGCGTGCTGGAACTACTATCACTAGTAATGACCACTTGTGTCATATTACTTGCCGTAGACCATTCACGTGACAGTTAAATACAAATGGTGGACAACACTGTTAATTGCACGGAACAGCGTGTTATGATGAAGTTTATTGTGAAAGAAGGCCTGCGGAAATTTACAGAAGACTGCAATCACAATTCGGTGATGAGACTCTTGACCGCAGTAAGACATTTGAATGGTGTAAACGTTTTAGATAAGGCCGTACATCCGTGATTGATGATTCCGACCGTGGTGGCTCTCCATCCACCAGTCATTCCTGTGAATATCCAGATTGTGGAACGCCTTATCCTGGATGTTGATTTTCTTCCCCGAGATGCCACTATCAACAGTGGACAGTACATACGCATTGGTAGTGATGTGCGTAACCGTCTGCGTAAAAAAAACGGCCTGGTTTGATCACAAAAGGCGTCCTGCTCCTGTAAGATAACGCTCGACCTCATAGGGCTCACCGCACGGTGTGCCATCTGCAGCAACTCAGCTGGAAAGTATAGCCACATCCACCTTACAGCCCAGACCTCGCTCCAAGCGATTCCCACCTGTTTGGACCCCTAAAAGAATTCCTGGGAGGTCAGCATTTTAGCACTGATGACGAAGTGAAACAGGTTGTCCTGTGATGAGTGCATACAAGTCGCCGGAGATTATAGCGAAAAATAAATGGCATTTGACTATTTGAACATTTTTTTCTTTCATTAAAAAAAAGTTCTTGTTTGACTAGTACATAACAAACCCTGGACAATGCAACGTAATACAAATATTTTTTATTGAATACACTTAGGTGTGCAGCCAACTTTCTGATAGAGGGCGACTTGAAAAGTTTGACCTCCAGTGCCCTAACTGCGACAACAGTGTTCAAAGCCACGTGACACCTATGTGAAAAATATTCTCCCATGTAGTGAATATAGCGGCATGAGCCTGAAACGTAACGCCTGCGCGCAGCAGACAGAAAAATGACGGCCTACATGGACATGCAATTGAAGTTATATGCTGTGAGTGAATCCCTGACGGCCTACATGGACATGACGTTAAAGTAACATGATGTGAGTGAATAACTGACGGCAAAAGGTGGTGTTCTTATCGACATGCATCGAAGAATGACTGCGATATGTGGTGACGCTTGTGCTGATGTCAGAAGGTGGACACGGACTGCATAAGGTGATATTTCAGCCATAACAAACTTGTAATACAAGTCTCCCAGCGGACTACTGATCACAGCTGTGTATACACAGTACCAAGCTCGCGTGGACTAACTGATTCACGCCAATCGCCAAGTCAAACAGAAAGATGTCGCAATGCTTACTATTTAGATGGACCGAGTCCATCACATTATGCATGATGTCCTGCTTGGATATTGAAAAGTGTGTGCGAGATGGATTCCTCGCATGCTGACAGCAGGCGTGTCGTAAACTTCTGACACGATAAGGTTGTATTTTTTTCGTTGGCCTTATTTCTCTATTCTCCAAAGCGGTGCGTGTTGCACTATGTTTTTATTTTGCCCCTGTTGGCCCAGTGCATCCGACTTCAGCATGTATTTTATGTAAGGGTCTGCTTCCTCCTGCATTTTCTAAGGGTTTGCTTCCACGGGGTAACGGGCGATGCTGTGTTGGGGATCGAATCCAGCACCTTAGAATTGTGAATTGTGTCACTTAACCACTAGGCCACGCCATCCCCTATGATGCGATATGAACAGGAAGGGGCTCCTCTTTCTGCCATATTGTCATTGACGACGAGTCATTATGTAGTTATGACCCAGAAAACAAGCGCCACACTGAGAGCGTAACTCACATTGAAGTTTTGAAAAATGGCAATGCAGTAAACTCCGACCGATGTGTGAAAACTTTGAGCAGGATTGTTGCGTGTTCGTTTGGGCAAGCATGCAATTCTTCAATGTCCGCCTACACATGAGTCAACAAACAATGGCTGCCTGCATTGAAGCGTCTAAAGTTTGACATTTTACCACACCAATCGTACAGTGCCGATCTGGCAACCTTGTAACATCTTCCTCTTCCTGTAGCTGAAGGAACACCTCAAGGGACACCATTATGCTTCTGACGAGGAGGTGCAAGCAGCTGTGAATATCTGGTTTCGGGAGAAGACGTCTGATTTTGTCCTCGCCGGAATGCAACAACTTGTTCAACGTTGGCGTCTGTATGTGGACCGGGATGGTGACTTTGTAGAAAAATAATGACCCATCACCTAAATGACATTTCAAGCTTTACTTTAAGAAAATATATAGCTCATGTGTTAATCTTGCACATAATGAAATTATCTGATCAAAGGCAAAACTTTTCAAATCGCCTTCGCAAATCGACTCATGCTGTGCAGTGATTTAAGAAGAGCAACTTCTCTTGTTATTAAATAAGTACACCTGAATTATATGGCCAAGCATTTTATTAATATTCAGACAAAACAGGTATACATGAACAGAATACTTGTCAGGTGCTAACAATTAGCAAACATTACATTTAAAAATAAAGTGTTCTATTCTGAAAAGTGTGAACGCAGAAACAATATAAATCAATTTTATATACACACTTTTATAGATTTATATCTCGACATGAAGTTTACGTTGCGGAGGATTCAAAAGAAAATCTTAAAATCGTGATAGATATTCGAAACACTGTGCCATTGTCAGTATCGTTAAGAACTTGAAGAGTGTCCAGCAGGTGGTATCACAGCGCAGACGAGCCACGTGATGGTCATAAAGATGGCCGCTCCACTAGAGATGTGCACCAAGGAGGAGCAGCATTTTGATATTAATTCTTTAGACTAGCGAAGGGATGAAACCTACCGAAGTTGATCAGTGAATTTCGGTTTAATACGGTGATGCAGGGGGGTCTCAGTGGTTTCAAGGTAAGGTGTCCACCTCGGATGCCAAAGGTTGTTTGTTAAAATCACGATGGCGACCATAATTTTTTTTATGTTGACTTCTGGTAAAAATCCCCATAATCTCTGGGTATTCAGTGTCGAACACGTTAAAAATCCCTTGGCAGTTAGAAATCAAAAAGATTATGCTTTACGGCCGCTGCCTGGACAAATTGTTAAAAATGTAGTTAAAAATCTACCAAAATTATTTGTACCTTTCCCCAGGCCTAGTAAGTAACAGGAAGTTTAAAATACCTGCTACAGATAGATAGTCTTTGGCTACCTGCCAACAGACATTAACAACATGCCTGTTTATATACCAGGATTCCACATACGGCGATGCAACAAGTGTATGAGTGAAAGAGGAAGTTACAAAAAAGAATGAGTTCTATGACAGATTGCTCGCGACTGGGTCATTCACCCCAAGTAGTTACAGCAGTGTTGACTGCAGCAGTTGAATGCATCGTGCTGAAAAATTTATGAGAGACTGTATGAAACAGTCACACTTTTGGACATCAGCGAAGTTTCAGCACACCACACCATCCATGATGTGTTGCAATTTGACAAAGTGTCTGTAAGGTGGATGCTGTAGCAGTAGACTCTAGAATTGAAATGAGACGAAGTTTCTTGTGAAAAACTTTTGTGGAGCTTTGAAATAGAATATGGTTTCCTAACTAGAATTGTTACTGGAAATGAAACCTGGGTTTACTACCATCAGCCGGAAATCAGGAAAGTAATGGCGTCATCCCTCCTCACCAAACTGAAGGAAGTTCCGCACACAGTCATCAACCGGGTGGGTTATGCTGACTCTGTTTTCGAATGAATGCAACATTATTTTAGAGCACAACATGCCCAAGTAGAACACTGTCCCCAGTGTCAAGTACACAGATCTTCTCAGGAATCATCTTCGACTCGCAATTAAATTCAAACAGCGTGGACTTCTGACTACAACAGTCAAACTTGACAAAGCTCTGTCCAATGGTTGTAACCATTGAGAGCCTACATTTTTGTATGTCCACCGTACTCATTAGACCCTGCCCCAAGGGATTTAGACCACTAAAAATAGCGATGGGAGAAAAGACTTTCAAGCCCAATGAAGAGATGCAGTTGGTGTATATGTGGTTATACATACGACCAAAAGACTTTTTTTTCTGAAAGGATCCATTCACTATGTAAGCATTATCGACTTGTATTGAGTGCAATGGAATTTGTCACTTTTTCTTTAAAAATGTTGAGATGAAAATGCAAGGTTTTTAATCGTAGCACCCTTATAAACGAAATGATGTCTCTTGTCTTTTCCAGTTGTGATGACTTGTTCAAGTTTACAGACAAGGAAGAAGAAATCGGTATCATTGATAACCGTGACATGAAAATAGCCATGGATGCATACCTCCAGGATGACCCAAAGCTTGATCAGAAGACATTAGACGAACTGTAAAATGTTGTTCCAGTCAGAGAAAGGACGAGATCTCATAGCCTATGACAGCTAAACTCCAGTTAATGCAGAGACTTTCTACTAACAGGAGAAATGGTGAAATGAATCTCTAGGGCACTAAAACTGGAATGTTCTGGGTAGATAAAGCATGTAAGCCATACGTGAGTGATAATTCATCATGAAAAAAGGAAACTCTGGCATCAAACCAATTTTTACGTCCAGGTAGTCTGCCGACAGAAAAAGGATAAAAAGGATAAAACAAGCTCACCCGAATAACAAAAATTGTGAAAGTGGCTGTGTCACATCAATGATATCGCAGTCCAACTGTTAAATGAGGCACAACATATCTTGCACTAAGAAAAAGTAGACAAAACCAAACAGGATACATCCTCTATGACAGCATAGTATTCTCTCTAGTTAACATCTCTGGCTATGATATGATTGACTAAGTAAGTGTGCGAGTTCAGAATGCAAGTTCAGACCAACAAAAGCATAACATTTTAACATATCATGTTCATACTAAATACAAAGAAAGCACACATTTGAATGTTTTAGTTATAAGAATGACAGAGTCTGAATATCAATACATTTATCCTTTAACTATTACGTTTAGTGACAAGTAAAAGAGAATATTTTTCTTGTAAACATGTCATTGCTTCCATTGTATGTGTGACTTTGTCACATACACACGTTATTTTAGTTCAGATAACATAAATTGAAGCACAACATAAAACATGACAACCCAAGAAACTGGAAATTTATTAAGTAGAGATGGATACAACACAATGGCTGCCTTCTCAGTAAACAACAACAGACAGTTCATGAAATTCATGCAAATTGGAAGTTAAACCCAGAGTTTGGTCGATTTCTAACGCTTTAATGTGATGCGGATAGAACACCCTAAGAAAGCAACTTAACAGTACAACTAATCATGCATTTGATTAGAACTCACACAGAGAAGAATGAGTAGATTCAAGAAGAATACTAGAGGAAACCATAGCAATTGAAGATTCAAGAGAAATTGAGTTTTATTGTTAGAGAAATCCCATGTTGTTGTACAGAAGTCTAGGTATTTCAACAGCAGAAAAGTATGTGTGTGTGTGTGACATTATTAAAAGCAGGTTATACCTGAAAATTGTCTTTTCATAAATAGAATGACATTTCAAGATACAATATGAACAAATGAAATAAATGTAAGAAATGGTGCAATAAAACTGGATACCAATGATGACGTGAAAAGAAACAAGATTTATGAGCAGTTGTACATAAAAACACCAATAAGAGTGACAGATATTTTACGGAATTTAGGCCTTCATCAAGGACAGAACAAATTACAACATCACTTGTGATTAATTATACAAATATTTGTTCTTTAACCTTTGTCCATCTGGAATGAAACAATAGCGAAATATACTGCATTTTTCTCAGACTAAATTGCAATATTCTTTTCTGGTTAAGTTATGAAAAATATGACACTTTGTTGAAAATTCATATTTCAAAGCATAAGGAAAGCAGTGATTATAATTGGGAACAATTAATAATGTCAATAAGTGGACCAGAATGGCAAATTTTTTGGGTAAAAATGTACCATCAAGGCAAGAGTCAAGAAGTGTTGTAGTTCAGTTATATTTAGTCTTCAATGATGAGATGGCACCTGATAATGGTAATTCATAACCAAATGTATTTCTCTCATAACTTTGGCATCATGTCTCAGACTTCTCTATATAATTTGTTTGGAGAGGGTCATGCCGTCACCCTGCTTTTGTCATGGAACTAAGAGATCTGGAGAAAATCGTGTGATATTTCTGTCTGCAGAGGCCAGTTTGCAGTCTGAATGTTGCCACTTGATCTCTTCTTGGTAAGGAGTAGTGCTTTTATTTGCTATATGTCCATTATCCACCTATGCCATACTGGGTTTTGTCTCAACTATGTACTATATACCAGTGTATTGTTCTATAATTGTTTGTCGATATTCTCTTTACAGTGCTTTACTTATTACGATATTGTGCCAGTTTGTCTCATGGCTCAATAATTTTCTAAATTACATTTCTCAACTGGTATTTTGTTTTTTGTTTGCGCATAGTGTAAAAGCACTCACATGCAAGATTCCAGTACAATTATAACTTAAGCATTTCTTAATTCAAGGACTGTTTGAAATCTGTTTAAAAAACATATTGCTGCTGTTGTTCAGTTTAAATACTCCTACAACATCATTGATTAGTAGAAACGGTGGTAGTGGCGAAAGTAAGGGGATGGCGTGGCTTAGTGGTTAAGTGATAAGGCTCACAACCAGAATGTGCTGAATTTGATCCCCATCACAGCACCAGCCGTTACCCTGGGGAAGCAAACCCTTAGAAAATGCAGGAGGAAGCAGACCCTTACATAAAATGCATGCTGGAGTCAGATGCACTGGGCCGACAGGCGCAAAATAAAAACGACAGTGCAACGCAACACCACCTTGCGGATTAGAGAAATAAGACGAACGCAACAAAAAAAAGCGGCGATAGTAGTAGCAGTATCAGCCCCTTACAAACACGACTATAGGATGACGCGAACTTGGAGTGGTAACTCTCTGCTAAGTTTTTGTTTTAGGCTTGTCGTTTCACATCTCCGCTGCAAGAGATTCTTTTCACCCAGCATATGGTGGTTCTTCAGGATACATCTCCCCTTGGAAAGGCCTACAGCTTCGTCTTCCCAGGATGTGAGCCTCATCTCCAGTACCTTCATGCCATGCTTGCATGCATCTTTGAACCTCAGCTATGGTCATCCAACTGTTCTTTTGCCATCTGCCAACAGTCCATAGAGGATATCTTTAGGGGTGTGACCAACATGACCAAGCCATTGTAGCCTTGGCTGTCTAAGGAGAGTGTACATGTTTGGGGCACCTGTGCGAGAGTGCACCTCTGCATTTGTCCCAAGAATGGATTGCAGGCGATGCAGATGGAAGGCTTGTGCTCTTGTTTGGCATAAGTTGCCCAAGTTTCTTTAACAAACAGGCACATGTGTGTGATGACACTTGTATTGTAAACAGTATTGCCTTATTGTATTGCCTTAGTTTTAATTTTAAGTTTCTAGTTTTCTCAAACATGTGTTGTGAGGCGAGCAAATATAGCAGCAGCTTTGCCAATGTGATTGTCTATTTCTAGGTCTAGAGAGAGCTTGTCATTGATGAAGGATCCCAGGTATATGAACCGGTGCAACAGTAAAAATTGTCTATTTCTAGGTCTAGAGAGAGCTTGTCATTGATGAAGGATCCCAGGTATATGAACCGGTGCAACAGTTTACATTTCATAACTATCGACATTAGAGTTGGAATGGCATCTACTTCCTGTTCCAGACTTATTGTGAGACCAAAATCATTGCATGCCTGGGAGAAGTGATCTATCAGACTCTGAAGTTCCTGGTGACTGTGTTGCAATAGCATCGGCAAAAAACAAGTCCCTGATGGTTACCTCCCTGATCTTCATTTTGCAATTGAGTCTTGCAAGGGTAAATAGCAGACCATCCAAGCTAGTGTAAAGGCAGATTCCGTCAATTGGGTTACCAAACGCATGCTTCAGTAGCAGAGCAAAGATGATTCCGAATAGGGTCAGGTGCGGGATATAGCCTTACTTAGCACCATTGTGTATACCAGATGGTTGTGATATGCTAATATCAAATTGGACTGTTCACATGGCCTTGTGGAACAATATTATTAGCCATAGCAGTTTGCTTAGGCAGCCAATTTTAAAGAGGATTTTGAAGAATCTGTTCCTACTAACCAAATAAAATGCCTTCATCAGGTCAATGAAGGCGATAAAAAGGGTCGATTCTGCTCATGTGACTTTTAAAGTTGGAGAAGAGAAAATAAATCATGCCAATCGTTGATCTTCCAGACCTAAGACCACACTGTGACTCCAGATACACATATTCAGCAAATATTTGTAGCAAAAGTCAGATTACTCTGACCAAAACTATGTCTACAACTGGATGAGAGAAACACATAGAGGCTGATTTCAGTGATTAATTGGTGGTTTAATTGCTTTTACAATATTTCTAGTCAAATGATTAAAAATGTAATATGCAGAAGGTTAGAATATAATAAACCACAGAAAGCAGCATATTCATTAGATCAATCAATACGACGATGTTACAGGGTAGTTAATACTACTTCTTTGTTTACTCTCAAATAATTCCATCTATCTAGCTCATAAACTTGGAGGTCCCTCGTAAATAATCCCATCTGTCCAGCTCATAAACTTGGAGGTCCTTCTCAGGTTGCCCTTAAATATCACTCTCATAGATTTCTCTCTTCACCATAAAGTCAACAGATTTGAAGGACATATTCCACTGGTTATCTGTTATCCATAACCAGGACAGAACTATTGGAGTGTCATTAGCATTCAGTCATGTGTTGTACACATTTTAATTTCTGTATACTTTCTGTGCAACAAAACATGAAGCAAAAACATAAAATGGAGAGGAACAGCACAATAAATTTACAATACAATTTAGTCAGTGAGAACACTGTAAGAGTATAAGATACTTTTCTCTACTTATTATTCTACAATTCTTAGAATATATAGCAATAACAATACATGATGCACATGCCTTACTAAGGCTCAAAATTGGAGTAAAGAATAGTAACACTGTAACCTGTCATACATGCTACAAGAGACGACTAGGAAGGTTTGAACATCAGCCATGTACCCCATCCTGTTGAAACTATAGATAATAATAATGATAAATGTGCAACAACTAAGTCAAGTCATCTACAAGACTTTTTTAATAACACAGGATAAATAGTGTTTCTGAAATCAATATTTCATGTTTGCCGTCACTGCAGAATGGAAGTTGCCTTTTTATATAAGGTCTGTTCAAGAAGTTTCAGAACTCCTTTTTTTGTACAACTTTTTCAGACGTATCTGGAACCTAGATGGTCTTTTCTACATTACTCCCAATTACATTTCACTTGGAAGCACCCCTGGTAAGTATTATTATTAGATTATGTGTAGATTAGATATCAAACACAACCGAATGCCAATGTTGAACCGAGTTCAGATCTATGAACGAACAAAATGATCCGAATGCAGAAGAAAAAGAAATTATTCCTAATGTGAGTCGATCACCATTTGTTGACTGCTGACCATCCTTAAATCACTTAAACCATTCGCAACAACGTGTATGGCTCCTGCACTGAGTCTTATAAACTTGTTTTAACATTTTCACGAGTCTCCATGAAAATCTTCTCAGGCTTGAAGCAAAACGTCATGTAGATTCGCCGCTCATGAAATTAAGACATCTTGAAAAATGCTAAACACAATATGCTACAGGATAAAAAAAAAAACAACACAACAGAAAAACATAAGAAACAGTAGATTACTTTAAAAAGTAATCACTAGGCAGCAAAGTCTGGGCTAGACGTCCCGCTCGTTAAAGGAAAGTGAAGCGTCTGTTATAGCCTCTCCTTTCCAGGTGCAGAGATTGCCGCTGGATTCACTGTTCATTTTGCAATTCAGGAGTTTCCATGCCAATAGCCTCTCCTACATTATTGTGTCCCCAGCAGCACCTTCATGAGGGGCCCCCTGTTTCTTACAGAGCCTACTGTGGGGGCACAACCGAGGTGAGCTGGTGCCAAATTGTCATGCTTTGGATTACACCGGCCAGGCAGAGAGGGGGATCCTACAGTTTGGGCAGCCCAGTGTCTCCATATTCAGTGCCCAGGGTACCATTCGCATGGTCTGCAAAGACAGACGCCTATGATGATGAGGCAGCGCCACTTATCAGAAGTTGCTTAGACATCCCATCCCCGAACAATTTGAATAGTTTTGGAACTTTTTAAACAGATATTGTGCATAACTGTTGCCGCAGCATACTTCTATCTGCATATGAGCTATATTTATGTACAAGATACATACCGTGTACAAAGCCGAATAACTGGCAAACCAATAAGCAGACCTTACAGTATGGACAATGGCTTAAAGACTGGCACATGGTCTCTTTCTTACTTCCCCACCCTGACTAAACATCGAAAGTTGCAGCCGGTCCAAACAATCAGTGGATATATCCTACCCTGAGATAAACACTGCCAAACTGACCAGGACTATGGTGTTACAAATAGTATACTGAAATATATATATGGACATTTGTATTGTTCTTTTTTGTTTAAAAAACTTAATTTCCTTACTGTAATAAAAAGAATGTGTCACCACAATTTTAGCATTCACTATTGTCACACAAGGAGATTATCTGCAGCTGATACATATATTGTCATAAAGATTAGCATCAGTAACAGCCTCAATAGTAGAGAATGAAGTATAACAGTGCAGTGATGCGCTCAAGGGCAGACTCAGATTGTCAAATCAGGCTAGAATGTCTGCACTCCTGGCAAGAATTTTATTGCATTTCATATGTTAATTCTAATTTTGTTTTTGGTTGGTAAATTGTAATGAACACAGAAAAAAACATTAGGACAATAATATATTTTAAAAGGTAGTGTGATTGTGGATTGCGATAATCATAACAGTGATAAATATATCTGAACCCTGCATTTAAGGAGTTATAATTAGTCTTAATAAACTTTTTCCCCAGACCTAGTCAGCTGCATGAAGGATACTACTCACACACTTGCTATTAAAAGGCAAATGTAAGTCAGAAGGCCAAAAGACAAACCGGAGAAGACACAGAATGGTACTTGCTAAGTGCTAACCAGATGGATTTGCAGAACAAAAGAATAATATTTTTTAACTATCTGACATCAATCACTGATCTACCTGATTGAATACCAGGATTCAAGAACTGGATTTTGCACGAGCAGCTTCACACACAATGTTTGATTTTCTTAGACAATATAACTATGATACTTAATTCTGGAATATTCTGCCCACTACAGAGTTGCTGCACTAGATATGCACTGTCATTTGATAATACAATAACAAATACACACAATACAAAAGAGATTTCTTTACACAGCCCAGGTTCCAATACCAGGCTAAGGTTTTCATTGGCAACAATACAATATTACTGACAAAGATTCACATTAGTTTGTAACACATTGAAAAACAATTTAATATTAAGACACAAAAAAAATGTTTAAAACTATTTTTGCAATTCAGAATTTTATGTAAAGTTCCAAACCGTGTTAATATAAAGAAAAAATAGACTATATTAGCTTCATCAAAAACAAAGATTGTGACTAAAATAGGACCCCGCCCTAAAAAAAACAACTTCCTGCCAAACTTTAAATAAGACAGTGAGGTCAATAAGAATAAGAGCAAAATATCTGTAATATGAAAAACAAGAAATGTGTCATGAAAACATCTGTCACAACTATTTACAGATCTTGATAAGTCAGATGTCCAAATCGGATCACCTATTCTGAAGAATTGCATCCACAGCCTTCATATTCTTAATGCACAGAAGACAAGTCAGTCCTGTGTGTTCTGGTTCAACATTGATGCTTAGTATTTTGCCATCTTCAATTACTAGTGAGTACCTGAAGGAACCAAATAGAGAGCAGCTACATTAGAAAACTGACATGGGAATGCAATATACTATCTTTGTCAAATTTTTGATTTGGTAGACATTACTTGAGTTTATTTGACAGTTGTCAATGATTACACATAACCAGTTGAATCATGCTTCAGTCTTCCAGGTGTAAATAGTCACCTGAGTTAGATTTAGTGACGGCAAGACAATGAGGAAGGGAACTGGTCTCCTCACAAATTATGAAATATAATGGTAGAGTCTACAATATGGTTCACCTTTACATGTATTTAGCAATTTTTGTTAGTTTTTGCGTTCGCCTTATTTCTCTATCCCCAAGGTGATGTGCGTTGCACTGTGGTTTATATTTTGCGCCTCTCGGACCAGTGCATCCGACTTCAGCATGCAGTTTTTAGCAATGACAACATATCAATTTATATGAGTCTCTTCTAGCTTATCAGTTCATTCAGATTATCCTCAGCGTCAGTCTGGCAAATATGCCGTATGCGAGGAAGCCAACAAAATTCTGTATGCGTCCTGATCTTTTGCAACTCTGTACCAATGCGTGTCTAGGTCTTTGGTCAGTCCATCTCGCCATCACATAGGTGGGCGACACTGTGCATGTATACAGGCATATAGCCACCAAAATGTTGGTTGTTCTATGTCTGGATATCTATGTCTTTTATATGTTGTACTGAAACATCACGGGGTCGACAGTTGGAGGATATCATCATGTGTCTTGGACAGTCTGTCATCAACACTTATTTTAGTTGGCTTTAGGTAGCGTCGAAGGTTGACTTACTTCGTGTGGCTCCCTAGACCTGGGGGAGGTGCGACTAAAGCATTAAAAATCGACCAAACACTGGACTTAACTTCCCATCGTTTGGAATTTGATAGGTGAGCGGTTGCTGTTTGTAACAGAGGCAGCCATCTTGTTCTTATCAGCAGTTTCCAAAAAAACACATCTGGCAGTCTCAATAAAAGTCTGAGACAGATATTACCTTACACAGATATGGAACATATTAGTTTCTATAAGGACCTCAATCACTGAGGAAGAGATCATCTAACAGCTAGACATGCTCTCACGTGGAATCCGCAAGGGAAGAAAAAGAGAGGCAGACCTAAAAATTCATGGAGAAGAGATGTGAGAGGGAACTAAGATTAAATGGCTACACCAGGAAACAGACAGAAAGAGTAGCCCATGACTGCATATGCTGGCAAGATGTGGTCAATGACCTCCTATGTATTGAGAAGGAATGGGCTTTGATTGACTGATTAGGAATTTTATGCAAATCAAACTTTGACCGTTGCAATGTACATTTACTAGTTAATGAACAAATGATAATGTTCAAATGCCACAACAGATGAAAATATCTATTGAACAAACACAAGATGGGAACTGATGGGAGATGTCGTTGAACATTTGCTCTTAACCCACGAGAAACAGAGAATGCACATAAGACCGCTATCAGACCATTCCTTGAAAAGATAACCTTAGGCTGACAGATGTGCTCTTAAAGCTATGAAGAAGAATATGCAGAGTGATCAAAAAGTCTATGTGCACCTGATGATTACAGTAGAGAAAAACACATAAAATTAGTTAAAATCAATTGCATCACGTGTCATTATAGTTACAGGTAATGTTCAAAGGTCTCCCCACAATCTCCAGACATTTCTTGACTCGCTGAACCTTGTTCGTGAAGATTCAGTTTTTCTCTGTACGCTGTCAGACGTCGACTTGAATTTGTTCAAAGAAAGCAGTGGTCATCCTGTGGCTGTCAACACTGCCATAGAGCTTGTCTAACGTTGGTCACATATGCTTTATCTGGATTTCATATTTCGGGCAATTTTGCGGCAGAAATTCAGGGGTTATTTTCCCAGTACCACAGGTGCATTCGTCAGTAGCACCTGTCTTCAGTTTATTGAATAGATGGTACCTCAGTCTGTTGTGCCTGTGCGAAAATTAAAAACTACCACCTGTTCCTTTCTGTTCAACTGGTAATAAGTATAATTTTTTGTGTAGCCAGTATGCTCTGTTTCCTATTTGTTCATGTAATTGGCCCTAATAAACCTTTTAGACTTTGTAAGTAACACTTGAATCTGGTTGTTATAACCTTCCCCCTTCTTTCACCAGTCTGTCTGCCTCCTTGTTGCCTTGAATGTTAATGTGGGATGGGACTCACTGTACTATGACTCTTCTGGGTTTGGACTGCTGACAAAGTTCACAAAGAGTACTGATATTAGGTCAGTTAGGTCTGTATTTTTCTGGCTCTTTAGCACTGTAACCATGGACAAGGCATCTGCAAAAAAGACTACCTGGCTTTCATTGCTTTCGCCTGTCAGAATAGCTTCTACTGCAGCTTTCAATGCCTCTGTTATTAAATTACTTGAGAATTTTCCTGTTGCCAATGACAGCGTTATCTCTTTAACATTTTTAGGCTCAGAAATACCCCTCAATCTCCATTTTCTGTTGCGTTTGTTGCAGAACAATCAGTGTATGCATGGCACCAGGTCAGTACTTGAACAGTTCTTTATTTATTTCAGGGTTATAGATTTTTCTTTTTCAGTCTGCTCTTGTTTCTGATACCTGGTGTATCTTCTATGACCTCTGGAAAGAGATGCTGCTTCTAGATGGGTTTGCGCACATTAAGGATGGGTTTTGATGTCAATATGGCGTTCTCTCATCTTTATTTTGGCTATTTCTACAAAATTACTCCACTTTAGGAAGACTGTTCAGTATTGCATGGTCCACATTCTGAATGTATTCTGTGATGCTCTTTCTCAAATGATCAATTATGTGGGGATTATCCCAAAACACTTTTGAGTTTTTCATCGCATACCAGAGAAAATAAAATAGGGCGGAGAAAGATCAGAAGATCTTGAGGACCAAATGGTTTCAGAAATGACTTCTATCCACCAACACTTCATTCAAAAGTGCCATAGACATAAGCGCTGTATGAGCAATAGCACTATCCTGTTGAAAGTAGGCCATGACAATTTCATTTTCTGTCAATTGCACAATAAAAGGATACAGAATATTGTCTAAGCACTGTTTGCCGTTGATTGTCTCAGTAAAAAATAAGAGTCCAACTGCGCATATGTGATATTTCAACACAAACACCAATCTTATCATCATGCAGTGGCGACTCATGCGGACTGTATGCACACAAGACACTCGCATTTTGACTGTTTACCCTGACAAATGGAAGTAGGCCTCATCTGTGAAGAATGTGAAGTCCAAAATGTCCTCTTCTTCATGGCCAAGAAACCATCTGCAGTACTTTACTTGTTTAAAATTGTCACCAGGTCTCAATTCATGCACAGCTGTCATTTTGTAAGGGTGTAGGCCTAGGCAATTTTTAACCCTTTGAACATGCATCACCCATTTCAAGGTGTGTGCAGATACCCCATTCCCTGAGCCATCCGTATGCGAGGTGGACCATTATTTTAAGGCGTATTTTGAGCTGCACTGCTTCGATTTTGGCCATAATATAGTGACATCTACTCAGTATATCTCACATAATGTATCAAGTATATTTGATGAATATATTCCACATACTGAAGTAGGAACATTGGAGATTAGCAGGTCAGTCAATTTTAGACAGAATAATTAAATTAGAGCACATATTCTTGTCATAGTTAAAAACAACTCATGTTTACATTGAGCGTATTTTCTCAGGAGCACAGCAATGGGATTTTATGTACCGCGTAGCCAGGATTCAAAGGTTAAAGTCGCATGGGCAGTGCCATATGAGACACCAACCTGCTGGGATAATTTCTTGATTGACTTCTTCAGACTTTGGAACATGCGGTCTGAGATATCCAACACTTTCTCCACTGTCAGTATTGATGGCCTTCCAGATCAGCTAGCGTCACATATAGAACCGGTTTCTTGGAATACTATAATCAACTGTCGCACCACATTACAAAGTGACACCGTGGTCTCCAGAAACTCTGCATAGAACCACCATTGAACATCCTGTGTGTATTCTGTACCACACAGAAACACATGTTCCACTAGAAACTTACGCTCCTCAACAGATAACACCATTATCACAATGGCTGCCTTGGGACAGTACTTTGGGGAACATTAGGTGCACAGAAACTTTTTGATCACCCTGTACCATATTGTTAAAAAAGTTTTATAGCTAAAAATATATGATAATTTCATGATATGATCTTTGACTTACTTCTGAGACCGTATTCCTCCTAGAACCTGTTTGCAGTCGAGATCCATACCCAGAGCTTTAGTGAACTCTCCACGAGGGTCAGCCAGCATTCGAATCTGCAAGTTTATAAGCACAATTAACAAAATCTTTGTATTCTGCTAAGGCACTATAGAAATGACTTCCTGGTGTACCAAGTCTAATAGAACTACCATGCTTAAAAATGAAAGCACAGAAACAAGGAGACAATCCAAAGATAGCGAATTGATAAACAAAGTAGCGACAATGATTGTATTCATCACGGGAAGTCTGTGCTTCAATTGTGGATTGCCTACTATTTATAGAGCTGAGAAATACAGGCAGCTTGCCAGTACAGTTGCCGGCTAGGTTTTTATTTCACCCTATACAGTCAATCAAAGCCCATCGCTAATCTCAGTTCATACGCTATCGACAACATCTCGCCAGTGTGCACGGTCCTGGGCTGCTATTTCTGCCTCTCCAGGTGTAATTATTTCATTTTCGCTCCTCTTATTCTCTTCACGTATTTTTGGGTCTACCTCTCTCTCTTTTCCCTTGAGGATTCCAGGTAAATATCTGTCTGGCTATGTTAAACTGTGTTCTGTAGTGTATGTCCTATCCAGCCCCATTTTCTTCACTTAATATGTTGTTCCAATGGCTGTTGTTGGCTCTTTTCCACCAACTCTCTATTCCTCATGATGTCCTTCCACTTTATGCCCATTATCTTTCGTAGGCATCTGTTAACGAAGGACTGGAATCTTTGTTGTATGACCTTGGTTGTTCTCTATGTCTCCGCTCCATATAGCAACACTGACTAGACACTGGCGTTGAATATTCTAATTTTGGTGTGAATCTTGATTTCTCTGAATCTCCATATATTGTTCAGTGTCAGGAATGCCCCTCTTGCCTTTACAATTCTGATCCTTACATCTGCATCTGTACCTCCTGATGTGTCTATTGTGCTGCCCAAATAGGTGAAGGTATCCCCTTCCTTTAACTGCTCTCCTTCCAGCATGATTGGTTCTTTGCTGTTAGTGTTGAGTTTAAGGAGCTTGGTTTTCTTTGTGCTGATATCCAGTCTCAGTTTGGCCGATTGTTCTGTAACCCTTTCAAGTTTCTCTTGCATTTGACTGTGACACTAAAGTGCCAGATCATCTGCATAGTCCAGGTCCTCCAATTGTGACAATAGTGTTAACGGAATACCTGTTTTTTTTGCCTTCGATTGATGTCTTCATTTTCCAATCTATAGCCAACAAGAACAGGAGAGATGAGAGCAGGCATACCTGTCTCACCCTTGATTGCACCTAGAAGCTGTCAGCCAGTACTCCTTCAAGTGCTACTCTACTAATTGTGTTTTGTATATAGTCTAGATGAGGGTTGTGCCCTTCTCTGGTATCCCATAGTGTCTCAACAGTTGCCATAGAGTACATCGATCCACACTGTCAAACGCCTTTTCATAGTCTATAAAATGCGCGTATAGGGATGATTTCCATTCAATGCTTTGTTCTACTATGATGTGTAGCATAGCTATATAATTTGTGCAAAATCTTTCCTGGCGAAATCCTGCCTGTACCCCTCTCAGCTACTTCGGTTTTTAATCTAAGATGATTCTGTTGAATATCTTGCCTGACACCAACAGCCATGTAATCCCCCCCCCCCCCCCCCCCCCATAATAGCTGCATTCTGCCAGGTTCTCCTTCTAAGGCAGTTTAATCAGATGTCCTTCTTTCCATTCTATTGGCACTCTTCCCATATCTTCTTGAATAATCCTTGCAATGTATCAGTGGCCTTTTCTATATCTGCCATATGGCTTCTGTTGCTATTCCACCTGGTCCTGCCGCTTTCCCTTTCTTGAGTTTTGATATGGCCCTTTGGATTTCTATCTTACTTAGTGGGTTGCTATCCAAGTTCAGTGTCTCCTCTGCTGGTAGGATATTGTGGTGCTTCCTGTGGTGGTCTGTTTAGACTTTCTCTGAAATACTCAACCCATCGTTTCTGTTGTTCCTCCGATGATGTCAATATTATGCCTTCTCTATCTTTGATTGATTTGCCATTTTCTTTGTTAATGAGTAGAGATCTCTCATATTTCCTCTATCTGCTGTCTATTCTGCCTTCTGTGCCAGCTTGTCAATACATTCCCTTTTATTATTCCTTATACATGTCTTGACCTCTTTGTCTGTAACAGTATAATTAATCTGTGCTTCTGCTTTGGTGGCTTGGGTTCAACAATTGTTGAATATAGCTTTCTTCTTTTTCCTTTATTTTATGCAATGTCTCTGGTGTGATCCATTCTTTGTGTTGGTTTCTCTTGAATCCCAGTTTCTTCACATGTCTTATTCCACGTCTCTTATCCTGGTCCCACATACTATTAATGTCCATTTCTTCATCCTCAAAAAGCTCTTGGCAGCACTTGGTATATGTGATTAAGTTTTAAGCTAAATTATGTCTTCTTCTCCTGGTGTTGTAATAAATGCATGTTATATCTTGTTCTCCTTGCGCCCTGTACTGGCTACTTTTTTAGTTTGAGCTGCGAAATCCCCAGCAACATGTGGTGGTCTGACACTACATCTGCACTTCGCTTTACTCTTACATCTTGTAGTGTACTCCTGAAAGCTTGACTGACACAGATGTGCTCAATCTGATTTTCCATTACATGGTCTGGAGAACTCCATGTGGCTTTATGCAGTAGTTGGGCTCTAAGGCTATGCCTCATTGGTCATCAAAATAATCAATGTCATAACGAACATGAGACGGTGTGGCCTATGGGTGAAACATCGTTTCACAATCTCAATACACCAGGCTCAAATTCATACCGCATCCAGTTTTGCAGACACAGGTTTTTCTCTCTCTGTGCGATCGCTCCTCCATGTAATGGCAACCTACCGTACTGCACACATGCCAAGACATTTATAACAGATTGGTGGTTATAAAAAGTGAAGGATATACTACTTACATAGCAAACATAATGTCTTCAAAAAATGTTGTGGTGTGGTTTCTGTTCACTTAATAAAAGTTCATTATTGTCTGCTGCATAACTCAGAAGTTGTCCTGACATTATATCCTTACTCTCAATGACAGCTAGCACTCTGACAAATTCTAATATTACTAACCCAGAGTTAATGTGCCTTCACTAATCAGTTCAGTTCATCCCGTAACCCATCAGGTTGTTGGGGCACACTTGAAGACACTCCCAAAATACCACACCATTTTTCTCTGTCTGTCGCCGCCTGTCGTATCTCACCGGGACGAAGGCCTGACCACTCAGTGATGTTGTCCACCCACCTCTTCCTTGGATGTCCTCGCCCTCTCTGTCCCGGTACGGAACCAAAAAGTATCGAGTTGGTAATTCCGTTGGACCTTGCGGCGTGCCCGCACCAGGCCATCTTTAATCTTTTGATTGTTGTGAACAGATCTTCAAAAGGGCCAATAGCGTTTTCAACTCTCTTGTCGTATTTCTACGTTCGTGACACGATCTTTATATGTAACATTTAGAAGTTTTCTATAGCACCTCATTTCCATTGCATGTATTCTGCCCTGGATATCTGCTGTAATGATGAATCACACTTCACTAATCTAATACACAAAAAAGGAGACACAAAGCATATGAAGGATACATTTGGATACTGATGAGAAAAGAAGTATGTGTATCTTACTTATGAATGCAAGGGTATTAGATGACTCATACTATTGCAAAAATACATTTACACGCATTACAACATTTCAGTCAACATGTGTGCTTACATTCCAAGATTTCATCACAAATGGATTATTCTGACATGTAAAAGAAATAAAGTAGGAATAACACATCTTGTTGAAAGATAAGAGAAAGAATTAGTTAGATGCTTCTTGGACATATGAACCTAATGAAATTAGATTAACTCATACTATTAGATTAACTCAAGCTATGACAACATATCTTGTTTATTACCTTTCCAGCCGCATTTGTACTGATGCCCCAGGCTGTCATCACAAAGGGGTCATTTACAGATACACAAGATATCATGTAACCTTCCTCCTATTAACAAAATATATATGGATGAAATAATGTAGAAACAAATGACTAAAGTATAATAATCCTACCACTATTAATGCCCTTTATTGCAATGTTACGCCTGCACATCAAATGAAATGAAAATTGTCATAGCTGTGTATTCAATATCATTAATGTTGCCACAAACTGCTGCAGTAAATAAAAATATAAATGCATCTGATTATGAATATGAGAACATTTGAATTGTACTTGTCTGTATTTAAATTATGCCATTGCAATAGTCTATAACTGCATATTTAGGTATAAACATTGTATTGTTTAGTCCATTTCCATATTCTGTGGCATCTGAAAGAAAGCTGATGTCGATAACTTGAGGTTATCTTCTTCAAAGAACTTGTCCAGGAATGCTATTGGTGATGAACACATGTGCTTTCTCTAGTATTCACATATTGAGGTTTTTGCAGGAGATGTTCTACAGCCATTCTAGCAGTACTGACTGAGGATGTACTCATCAATAATTCCTATATTTAATTTGTTGAACATCTGGTGTCTCAGTTTTTGTGTGAAGTTTGCAGACTTACCAGCAGTAATGATCATTTATTATTATTATTATTTGTGTCTCCTACAGTAGTCAGGGAATGTCCGTGATGTGTATTTCCTTTATCTTAGACAACTAGGTTGACTCAAATAGTGAAGCAACTCTTTTAGAAGTAGTTAAACACAAAGTAAGTGATGTTTGTTATCGTTTCAATAGTGGCTACTATACAAGGTCTATGAATAAATTGTAATGTTTTTATTTACCTTGAATTTCTCATATAAAGACAAGTAGTCTGGTATGTGCGTCTGTGGAAAACAAAAACTGAATTTTATCCTTAGGGTAGTTAACAGTTTATAAGTGTCAATTGTGAACTTAAAAAATAAATTCAACTGCAAAGTTCAGACAAACAGAAAACAGCCCATAATCGAAGACGGAATCTATGAAATTGTGGGTAGCTGCTTTACTGGCTTGCAGGCCTAACTTCACTCTGAGCGACAGCTATGCTGCCAGTATAGCTTCTGGGGTCATGGGGACACACAAGCTCATCTGCCATGACAAGGTGGAGAAACGAGAGAGCAGGGAGCATAGGTTTACCCCTTGCAGGAAGTCTATATTAAAGCTATTTATGTATGTAATGGAGCGCTTTATATGAGGTTTCTAGTCCACACACAATTCTACTCTAAGGCAGGGCATCAGACATTTGGCTATAAGTTTGAGGAGACTAAATAGAACAATGCTTTCACTTTTCTAAATACAATGCATGTGGTGAAAAAAGAGACCCTAAAAATCAGTGGAATTGTAGAAAAACTGACAAATAAATGCTGATAATAGCATGAATAGGTATGCGTTAATTTAATGGGACAGACGGATACAAAAACAACATATGCTAATATCTAAATAATAATGATGGCAAGGCATACAGGAATGATGAACTTAACCAGACACTAGTGAGACAATATATGGTTGTAGTAAACTATAACATAAGAAAACAGAAAATGGCGCATCGAACTGTCTTCATTTACTGCTGGGTCAACTGGTAGAGGCGTTCATACCATGAAAAAAACAGCAAAATTCCTGGTCTGTCAAACTTAGGATGACACAATTTCAACCTGGTATGTCTTCTTTGTCTTAGTCGACCTGTATTTCTACAGGGGCATAAGCACCTGTGCAGGTCCCATCTCTGATGTGAGCTGGATGTAGCCAAGAGGATTTCCTGCTTAGCGGGCTAGGCTCGAGCAGCTTATTACTCCCCTATGGTGGGTGGTTAACTGATGTGCAAGACCATCTTAATAAACTCAAACACTAGAGCAAAGAAGACCTGCAGCTTGTCAGGCGCCATCTATGCTGCTCTTAACAAACCACCTAACCATGGCCGGTGTTATGCTATGTCACACAGTTAGTCAGTCGCCTCTTACGATATGCTCTCTGTGGGGCAGTGGTGATATTCTAGTCCTTGTCATACAATAGACCCTGGGACACCTGGTATGTTGGGACTGTAAACCAAACTCTTGCCTAGGCTAGGCCATCGAATCCCAGATGTGTACTTTAATGATTTCAGAATAGCCAAATCTTAGATTTTCAAATTCGAACAACCAAATAGATAAAGATTCTTTAATAAATAATTATTCAGACAATCAAATAAATAAAGATTCTTTCATAAATAATTAATCTCTTACATTAGTACATCCTGGAGTGAATGCTCCCACTACTGCAAACAAAACACCTTTCTTCCCTTTGTACAGTTGGCGTGCAGATATTGCATTATCTGGATTTTCTTCATACAAGTTCACATCTGGCAGTGTTTCCCCAACCTACTGACAAAAAACAATACAGAATTGAAGTCATTTTAAATTAAAAAAACTTTAAGCCGGGGCTCGACTTCATTGCCTTGGTTTTTTTCCCCCATTTTAGCTCGGTCTTTCTCGACAGATGGATACCCCATCTGTCAAGAGCATCGAACAAAGCACAAACTCCGAAGCTCCAGCGATAAACCCAGGGATTTCCAGAAAAAATTGACATCATGGACAGACCGTCGCAGCTCGAAATCGAACCCTGACCGCCCGAACACGAGGCAAATGGCTTGACCACTTCGCCACAGAGTAACTGTTTTCATTAATCAATAACAAAAGTCTGATGCATGAAAATGATATTATACTGATTTAAATAAATGTAAACAGTAATTAAAAGACCAAAGAGAATATGAATAAAATGTCAACTGTAAAACAAATATATATAGCCTATGAGAACACAAAAACATGTGTAGTCAGTCACAGAGTCTAACAGCTCAGATCAGTATAACTTATTGAAAGAAGTTTGTTTGGTCTTGAAAGTCAATTACATTTTTTATGAATAGATGAATTGTCTTAGATCATAGAACCTAAACATCTTACAAATTTTGTGGACATACATTTGAGATTTCCTGTTTTCCCTGCCCATTTTGTTTTTTCACGATATGAGTGTCCAAGCAGCATGTTTGACTACTTTATCATGGGAAGGGTACAGGGTTTAATTCACAATCTGACATGATCCAGTCTACCCAAATGTGAATGATAACCCAACTCAGGAAGACATGGCTCTCGCCAGTTCACTGTCTGTTGTCCCCTGCCTTACCCTTTCCTGTGGGTGCTCGTCAGTATCCTTGATGACCGGATTTAACTTTGAAAATTGCTTCATCAGATGCCTGAATAATGGTGCATGGAATAAAACTTGATTTCTATATTGGTGGTTTTCTAAACTAGAGGCAATGATTAACTGAAACAAATAGGGGTATTCATATTGCGATGTTAGAGGTAAAATTCTTGGATTGTCACAAGATGAGTAACTGTTTTTATTAATCAATAACAAAATACTGATGCATGAAAATGATATCATACTGTTGTAGTTCTAACCATAAACAATGCGAACCACAGGAATTGCTTCAATGACTCTGAAGACAGCTTCCAGAAAACCAAAGTATTTGGGTTTCAAGGAGAGAATGGTTGCAAAGCTGAAAATTAAAGGAATTGACAGGACGATAACCCAAGGAGTGCAGCATGCAGTTCAATTTAACTCAACATAGGGAAAACCCACCTGGTCAGGACATTGTAAGGATTGACAGATTAATAAGATTTCTTTATTCAGTCAGTGGTGATGCATTGCTGTTCTTGGTGTAGCAATTTATTTTGATAACAAATGAAATTTTAGCTTATTAAATAGTTCGTCAGTCCCCTAAATATGTCTGTGCAACTTCTTAGAGGGACAAGTGGTATTTAGCCACAATGAGATTGAACACTAGATGTCCAAGACCGCACCTGGTCTACACTGAATGAATCAGTGTCAAGAAGCTTTCATTTGTAGTGTCACACTGAGTGTGCAATGAAGACTGCACAGCCAACCTAGGTTAGTGGTCATCCCATATTGTGTGAGAGTGGTCCTACTGATGACATGTAGTTGCTGTTTTTACAATTGTCACGAATTATCATATGTGAGTGTGGTCCTAATGATGACATTCAGCTGCTGCTATGGTCACAACTGTTGTGATAGGAATAAAATGCTTCTCAATCACCCAAGTGGTTCCAACCATACTGCTAATGCTAACTAGAACTGTGAATATGAATTAGAGAAAGAATCCATGTGAACAGCAGTCATCCCTGGCCTGTATGTATACAAACAGCCATCACTACTGAAAGGCTCCAAGTGACAAGGAAAAATGTGCATCCTGTGTTATTTCCAGTCGTCTCTATGACATATTGCCATTGGGCCAAGATAGCTTAGAATGATAGAGTGAAGATGATAATATGCGGCAAGTCTTACTCCCTTAAATCAAATTAAAGTATTTAAAGCGCAAGTCACTCAGGGTCGGATCAGAAGAACTGCAAAATCATGTTCTGGTGAGACTCAGACTGATGCTATCCGAACCCCCAATCTTCGCTTGCAATGAGCAACTATTATAGATGGCAAAGATGGGGGAGGGAAGTTACATAAGGTATAACAGTTATTATAACATCATACATAAAACTATAACACAGAAAAGAAGACAATAAATAAAATATCCTATTTTATTTATTGTCTTCTTTTCTGTTATAGTTTTTAATAGGCATAGGGTTTTACTAAATTACTATCAATAAGACATAAGTTAAGTCAAGTCTATATAAATACTACTGAGTCACTGAGACAATAATACTAATAGTCTATAATAATAGTACTGTGTCACTGTACTACTACTTGAAGTTAGTACTTGAGAGTTAAAATAGTTTCACACCTGTATTTAAATTACATAAAGTTAAAGTATAAACTAGATGTATTACTTATACTAGTTTTAAAATAAATATTTTTGTAAATTTAGTAAACTCCAATAATTTTGGCAATATTCAGATTGTTTCTGTATCATGTATAGTAATTAAATTAGTAATAGTATAGTAATTTGTATGTCTGACGCCTTTACTAAACAACTTTACCTGTAGAAATAATCTTTTTGAAGAATAAAATCTGCTGTTGCCAACATACTTTGCAAACCTCTGAAACGAAAAGTTGCTGAAACGTGCTAATGGCGCCATGGTTTACGTCGACATTCCTGGCTACGGTAGACAGCTAAGAAACGGAAGGACTTCACAGAGAAAAGAACCAACAATAAAGGCTGAACCAAGGACAGTTTCTCAGAAAGCTCAAGGAACTGGCAGGCACAAAGAAAAATTACGAAATTGCTTACACATGGGACACTAATCTGCTTCGTACGCGGGAACATTCGCTGAAATAATGTCATGTTAATTTCATTGTTTGATGTATGAAAATTATAAATATTGTATGTGCTTCTCCTCCGGCGTTTGTCCTGAATAGAACGATGTGTTGTTGTTTACAGCAAAGCTGTAATATTTTTACTTTTCAGCCGACCTATGCGGGTTCGGCATGACCTTTAGGGCCGTATTAGCTTCTCTCTTCGATCCTTATTCTCTACATCGGTGAAAGTCTGTTTCTAGAGCCGTCATTTGCAGGTGTAACATGGTCTTGGTCAACTATGATTTGCTGACCCTGATGCAAGCAGCCAGCTACGAGTAGCTGGTTGCTGTCAGCTCACTCACTGCTGCTGCATCTCGGCCCCATAAATACTGCATGATGACACTACAAATGTCTGAATCATGATATAAACTGAAAGCATGTTTTGGCATAGTTTGGATTGCAACAATGAAAGAGCTGATACTCTGACATCTAAATGCACGAGCAGTAGAGGCACTTGAAATGGATAGAGGTGATATTTTAAAGTTGATCAACGAGCAGCTCTAGCTTTAGTACACTAATTTAACTGCAATTAAGGTAGGAGTGCACCTGTAATCTGATCAAAATGCGTTTTTTCAGTATATTTAATTTTGTTGGGCTATTGTGAAAGTATAGTCAATCTTAATCTTCTTACAAATGCAGCTTGAATGTTATGTATAGTATCCGTAGTTTTCAAGATATAGACTCAAACATGTCTATGGTCAGTCCCAAATATTGATTTTAAAAATTCAAAATGGCTGCCAGTTACCAGTTTCAAATTATTGCTTCGCTAGAAGCAGTGTATGATGACTCTCTGGTACTCTATCATTCTATCACCAGTGTGGATCCATTCTTCCCCTTTGGCTATCGTCTCAGCTGGAGTGACGTGTCCGATTGTTGTCTCAGCATGTGCCATCCACGACGACCCTCTCTTGATTCTTGATCCCTTGATGTCTGAGATACTACTGTGCAGAGGGTGTCGAGTGTCTGTGGTGACACGCATATAGGCTTTGACTTGTGCCAGTTTATGTCTGGATGTCACTGATAACAATCCCAACATGTACCGCATCATTACAATCGGTGTATCTCTAGTGCAGCCCATAACCAGACGCATACCTTCATTCTGGATGCGGTCCAACTTTACACACTGTGTTCTTGATAGTGTGAGGATGCCTAGTCCGTAATCGATGACAGACAACACGACCTGACGAAATAGGATGAACAGGAGGCGTCGTTCCAAGTCGGCAGCAGCCATGGTCTTGAGTGCTCCTAACCCTCTCTCGCATCTTTGTACGATGTGGTCAACATGGCAGTTATAGGAAAGACTGCGGTCAAATGTCACTCCGAGGTATTTCAACCTGTCACACCTGTCGATGGTGCAACCATCAAAAGTGACGCCCGGGAGTTCAGCCTTTACTATGGAATTATTCAAAGAGCACCACATCATGCAGGCCTTGTTCGGATTGATCTTGGAGCTTGAGTCGCTGCACCACTGTGAGATTCCTTCCAAGGTTTCCTGGATGTCTTTGGGCAACTCTTGCCTGTCTGAGCCAGTCCTGTACGTTAGGATGTCATCGGCAAATGTCAACGTTCGCCCTGTGCCTGTGGGTTGAAAATTGGCCACTTTTACTGTGTAAATGTTGAACAGCACCGGTGAGAGCGGAGACCCTTGAGGCAGTCCTGGACATATTCGCCTCGGTTCTGATGTCCACGATCCCACGCGTAGTGCAACTGTTCTTTCCATCACGGAAGCTGATATCCAACTAACCAGCCACGGGTTTAAACCACACTGCTGCAGACAGGTAATTAAGGTCTCAAAATCGACACGGTTGTATGCGTCTTCCAGGTCGAGTGCCACCGCGAATGTTTCTTGCTTTGACTGAAACCTCTCGTACACATCATACGCCAAAGTTCCAGAGTTAGCTCAGGTCTCCTTCTCTGTTCTATAGCTGCCCAGCGTATCGGGTAGAATCTGCTCTCGTTCAAGGTAGGCCATTATTTTCCTGGCCACTATCTTCTCGAGCAATTTGCCATATACATTTTGTATAGTGATTATTCGATAGCTGCCGAGAAGCGTGGAGTCCTTACCAGGTTTAGGCAGTGGGCATAGATAGCTATGAAGCCAGTCCTCAGTCCCATGTGCCTTCTCTATAGTGTGGTTGAACTCCTTCACCATATTTCTTATATCTGTCTCATCCAACTGCTTGATGTGGTAATACTGTACTCCATCAGGACCTGTGGCTGTGTTTTTGCTTGTACGTAGGCTATTTACGACCTCTGCCTCAGTGATAAGGTCTAAGATGCCTTTCCGAGTTTCCTGACGGGCATCTCTGTCACCTTTGTCAGTCTGGGCAACATATCGACTGAAAAAACTTAGACCCTTCTCTTCATCTGTCTTCAGGAGCCTTCCTGTAGTGTTTTGAATGTTGGAGATAAGCTGGCTTTTAGTTTGTCTATTCATCTTTCGATGCATGTGCCAGAACTTCTTGAGGGTATTATCATTACCCACTCATGTGATGAACTCCTCCCATTGCTCGCTTTTGGACTCCCTAGCTAACGCTTTAAAGGAATTGGTAGCTTTGCGTTTTACCTCCTCCTTCTCGTTCAATGCGTCGACATTTATACCAGCTCTCTTTCTGGTTTTACGTTAATCCTTTGTTGCAGCCTCCTTTTCTCTCCAAGTCGTATCAACATCTTGAGTCCACCAGGGTGGTTAGACAAAAGGGGATCTAGTGGTCCTGCGTCCTATCGTCTGGCACAGCTTGTTCCCTACATTAATTCTGTTCGTACGTGGATCTGAACACCTGTTTGGCTTTCCGGTGTCTGGTGTGTTTTTCTCTGGGAATAAGTCCGACACACGGCAGAGTACCAGAGTCATCATAACCTTAGGCAAGGAATGCAGAGAACGGAACGAGAGTGCAGAGCGCGAGGTAAATCAGCTGATAACTGAGAAAACCCCGGAGAGTGACGCTATCATATACACCGACGAATCAGTCGTGCGAAGTGGGACATCAGGCTGGTGTTTCTCGGGTAGAGTGAGATGAGAGGTCGTTGCTGAGCGCAGTAGGGCATACATGTCAACAACCTCCAGTATGACAATGGAGACGGAAGCAGTGACCTCAGAACTGAAATGGATATATGGAACTTCTATAACAGAAGCAGTCATCGTGACAGACGCGCAAGCCGTACTTTAGAAAGTACAGAAGGGATGGCTTAGGTACGAGTGGATAGCTGCTGTTGAGGCCTCAAACCTCCAGGCGCTGACCTGGATCTACTGTCCTGCTCATGCCGGGGTTTAGGGCAATGAAAGAGCTGACATCTTGGCTTCACGGGCTCCCATCCTGGACACATTGGTGATGGACAGACGTGACATTCTGAAATCAATCAATGACCGCCTGCTGGATGAGGACTATGCAGGAGGAGTAAATACGAAGCCTAGTCTCCGGGGAAAGCCTTTGCTGGGACCAAACTCTGCGGAGCGAGTGCATGGATGAGGACACCACAATAGATGAAGCAGCAATCCACAGGTTCGACATTAAACGAGGCTCGAGCGGAGTGGGGCTCATGAGAGGACGGAGCAGGAGCGTGTACAACTAGCGAGCTACAGGGACCATCAGCATCCATACCTTACGCATTTGATGAGAGAGACTGAGCACCTATGGGTATGCCCGGAGTGCAGTGACGTCGATTCTTAGAAACAGAAACAGAAGCAGTGTATAGTACACTCAAGAATTTCAGCTGACTTAATACAAGTTTATAAATTAATCAATGGAATCGATAAATTAGACTATACCAAGTTTTCAAAGTTCCACCGGCTACAAGAAATAAAGGACACAGCTTCAAATTATTTAAAGTCAGACTCAGCTGAAACATTCGGAAGCTTTTTTTTTTAAACCAGAGAGTGGTGAATGTTTGGAATGCATTGCCACAAAATGTGGTGAAGGCAGGGTCAGATAATGCATTCAAAAATAGATTGGATGATCACAGTCATTTTTAGTATCAGCAGAGTGGAATAAACTAGCTGTATACAGACTTTGTAGAGTCTTCTAAACCAGTACAATGAAGTTAATTTTAGTAAGAATTTAATTTTCACAACAAACAATGTGGTTTTTTTTTCTCGTAACTCGTCCCCACAGCCTGTCGGAGAATCTCGTGGAGGGGACTTCCCGGGAAAGGCGAGCAACGTGACCGAAGATGGAGAGACGACGGCGATCAATCGTTGAGACAATGCCTGCAAGTTGAGTACGTCGAACTACTTCACTGTTGGAAATCATGTCATGCCAGACGATCCTGAGGATACGCCTCTGGTTGCGCAGGTGGAAGGCCTCAAGACGCTGCTGGTCCTGCTGTAGTAGTGTCCAGGACTCGGAGCAGTACCGAAGAATGGGGACAATGCAGGAGGTGTAAAAACGAAGCCTGGTCTCCGGGCAAAGCCTTTGCTGGGACCAGACTCTGCGGAGCGAGTGCATGGATGAAGCCGCTAAGCCCATCATACGGGTGCTGTCGGGGCTGTCGCGTGCGTCAGAGGACTGCCAGCTGCCGAGGTATACAAAGTCCTCGGTGGCTGCAACGGGGCTGTCGTTCACGGTGATGCACAGCGCAGAGGGGCCCCTGCTGAAGTTTTGGATTTTCGTCTTTGCCCAGGAAATGTGCAAGCCTAGGTGGGTAGCCAATCGATCCAGTGCCTCTATGGGGCCTACCAGGGTTTGAGAATCGTAGCCCGGTATGACGACATCAGCGTAGACGAGATCGGTAATCCGGGAGACGCCGGCGAGGACCCCTTTGTTGTGTGCAGAAGACTGTGTGAGTATCCAGTCCATGGCTCGGCAGAAAAGTGCAGGGTCGAGAACCCAGACATGTCGGACACCGGATGATGTAGAGAACTCCTCTGTGAGATCCCGCCAGAGCCGAATGTTTGCGGTGTCGCTGTGAAGCTCCTCAATTAGGACCAGTAGTGTGCCTGGGATACCCCCGTATTATAGGGCCTTTCACAGGGCGTGTCTGTCCACATAATCGAAGGCAGCCAGTAGGTCAACGTAGGTGACGTGAAGAGGGCGGTTAAACTCGCGGTGCTGTTCTGTGAGGAGGCGGAGTGCGAGGATGGCGTCAATGGTGGAGCGAAAAGTTGTGAGCCCTAACTGTTGGGGGTGAGGATGGTGGAGCGAGAAGTTGTGAGCCCTAACTGTTGGGGGCGACGATGGTGGAGCGAGAAGTTGTGAGCCCTAACTGTTGGGGGCGACGATGGTGGAGCGAGAAGTTGTGAGCCCTAACTGTTGGGGGCGACGATGGTGGAGCGAGAAGCTGGGGACCCTGACTGTTGGGGGCGACGATGGTGGAGCGAGAAACTGTGAGCCCTGACTGTTGGGGACGACGATGCCTCGTTAACAGGTGCTGCAGTCTGGAGAGGAGCACATGCGCGAAGATCTTGCCGGGGACGGACAGCAGGATAACAGGTCTGTAATTGCCGCATTCCAGACCGGAGCCCTTTCCTTTGTACAAGGAAATTATTATTCCGTCGCGCCATGCCGATGGCATTTGGCCAGTATTCCACGCCCTTGCGAAGAGTTGATGCAGCGTGGTGGTCATCGGGTCCAAGGCGTACTTTAAAGGCTCAGGTGAAATATTGTCGGCGCTCGTGTGTCTTTCAGTTTTTCTATTGCTGCCTTAACTACAGTAATGGTAGGGGCGTCATGGCTGGTGTCAGCGTCAGGAGTAGCTGTCAGAGACTCACGGAGTAGATCTGACGAGGGGATGTTGGAAGGGTGGTTCAAAGCTGCGCTGTAATGTTCCACCCACCTGCTAGCTATTTCCTCTCTTGAGGTGCAGGTGGATCCATCGAATTTATTCAGGTATCCATCACAGTCTGTTTAAAAGAAACTCTTTCCCAAGCCAAAACTTCAATCTCCGTCACAGTCGTACTCAGTTATTTCTGGATACCTTGATGCCATGTGTCTTTGTCTACTCCTGCATCGTTTGCCTGGGACCATACCTTCCATCTCTGTTCTCTAAAGATCTTTGTGTCTCTTGATATGACCAAAGTATTTATATTTATTTTGCCAAAATAGAGTTGAAAAATCAGTTCAGCTCTATGTTTAACTCTTGCCGACCGAATATCTATATATGTCTTGTTCTCCGTCCATGATATTCTCAGGATCTTTCTGTAACATTTTGACTCGAAGGATTAGTTTATTTTTCTAGAAGTTTTGGTAATTGTTCAACGATTCGCAGTCATAAGCTGCTACAAGAAATACACATGCTCTGAAGACTTTAACTTTTGGCCTTTTGTTAGTGCTCTGTGATAATTTCTTAAGGCTGTTCAGCCTCTTCGTTGTCGTGGCGAGTCTTCTTCTGGTTTCTTTGGAGATGTTGCCATTTTACTCAATTCTGGAGCACAGATATTCAAATTGCGTGAATTATGTTTATTTTATGTTTATAGACAGGTTTTTATTTTTGCTGTATCTCTTTACGGCTTAAAGTAGCTGCTCTAGCCCTTCTGCACTTCTTGATAGTATCACTGTGTCATCTGCGTATCGTAATTCTGAAATCTCGTAACCACCAATCGCTAATGCATCAAACCTTTCAATGTTCTCGTCTTCTCTAACGTTTCTCATTATACATTTCGCATAAATGTTATACAGATAAGGTAAAAGGGTACATCCCTGTCTTACTCCCTTTTGTACTGCGAATCAACCTGATGTTTGACCAAATACTTGGGCAGCAGCTTGAACTAATTTTTTGATAGGATGGATAATATGTACATGAAAACCCATTTCTTTTATGATGTTCCACGGGATCTGATATTTTACAGTATCAAAGACTTGGTGTAATCAAATGAAGCTAGTTTACAGGTATACATTAACTGTTTTTGTATGATAACATTTTTGTGTTTTCAAAGCAATTGTCATGAAACTTTGCACATAAATTCAACATAACCATGGCTTAATTGTGAACTGTAGAAACCAAGCTATGTTGCAATGTTTAAGAATTATTATAATTTGTAGTTTCACAATTTTTAACAAAATTTAGTAAATATTTGAATTTTCATAAAAACACAACTGTAAAAATGTAGCTTTGGTCTATTATGAAGAGATAATATTTAAAACCAATATAAGAAAACATTAAGTGTATATGATCAAAGACACAGGATATATTACATACAGAGTTTTACCATTTATTTTAATATAAATGTTCAGTATTTTTTGTTTAATTAAGTTTTATACCAACATTTGGAGTGCTACATTATAATAAATCAAATCATGTTATAAGGTGATCATCGTTACAGCACTTGTCGAAAAACTCTACGGATATATAAATTTGTAATAAAGATACAACAATTATAAAAAATAATACCCCTCACTAGGTGATACTCCTCCCTTAATGAATAGGCAAGAAATCATATTCCGCATATTTTAAAATGAGAAAGGGACGCATGGAATGACGAAGCAGGTGTGTTGCCAACCAGTGAGCTACGGCAGCCATCAGTATTTGCGCACTTCACCTTTGTTTGTCAGAGACTGCTCTTCTATTCGTTTATCCAGAGAACAACAACGGAGATTTTTGCTAAAGTGTCGCACATAGTTCAGCTCTATCGGCTTTGGCGTTATCTTGCAAGGAGTGAGCGATCCAGGTGCTGATGGCTAGTCTTCAGTGTTTTCTTCGTGTGTACAATTTACCTGGTGTGTCGTGCGCTTTGTTTGAACTGCATTTTTTTTAAGTAAAGCGTAAAAGGGTTACTGTGATTGTCAATCTCACTCTCTTCGCCTGAACTATTTGGGCCAAACAGCAAGACGAAGTCGAGACTGATGAAGATAGAAACGATTGCCCTTGCCGTACTGTGTGTTTCGACAGGTTTTCTTGCGTTGCCCACTTCATTGCTGGAACTAGTTCTGCTAACTGTTGAACTAAAGAATTGCATCTAGACTTCACATACTCATGTAGACATCCCTGATCCACACAACATTTGCGCTTAGAATGATAGTCGGAGCGGCATGACGTTTCATATCCCAATAACTACAATTCAGTAGGCGAAGACGAGATTAGCTGCCGATGTTTAAACTGAATTGTACCATGAATTTCTGAGCTGAGCGACAAATGGTAGAATTGCAGTAACCTATTTATATAGTCTGTAGATAAAGGTAAACTTGCTCGTGGCAACGAATTCTGACATCAAATTTTGTCTAACCCATAAATTAAGATCACACGAACAAAAAATGTTAATCACAGAAACAAGCAATCAAATTTAAAACAAACAAAGAAATTTAAAATTACCAGTTCTCTGGTGAACGGGTAAGTCTACTGGACACAACTACAACAGGAGCCGCTTCGTCTTGAGGTCTTCCAATTGCGTAACCATAGGTGCACCCTTGGTATCGTCTGGCATGACATGATTTCCAACAGTGAAGTAGTTCGACGTTCTCAACTTGCAGGCATTGTTTCAACGGTTGATCGCCGTCGTCTCTCCCTCTTCGGTCATATTATTTGCCTTTCCCGGGAAGCCCCAACCCGCGAGAAGCTCTGGCAGGCTGTGGGAGCGAGTTACGGGAAGAAGCCGTGCTCACACTGGAGACGTTCTAAGGGCCGCCCTCGCAACACCTGGCTAAAACCGATCGCTACCTCTCCAACATAACTGCAGGCCGCCTGGGACGTGGTCATCTGACGTGGTCATGGACACGGTCAGTTGACGTGACGGGCCCTGGTCACCTTAGCGTATTATTGTATTGTATTGTTACAGAAGGAATTTAAAATTGTAATGAACAGAAAAAAGACAAATAGAGAAATTGTGCAATCGCTGCAATAAAGAAAAAAAAAGGTTCCTTGATAAAATGGCAAGACAAAGAAACGTGGATATTTCGTTCATGTGAAAAGACATAACCGTGAATATGAGAGTGAATATGGACGGCATGGGTCCTGGAATGAGGAAAACAGGTCGACCCCGACGATTGTGTCACCAGGACATTAAGGACAGTCTGTGGATGTCTGTGTACAACGCGGACTGACTCGCCTTAAACCGAGATGCTTACAGAGCTGTCGTGACGAGACCCGGGTCGACTCGCCCTAAACCGAGATGCTTACAGAGCTGTCGTGACGAGACCCGGGTTGACTCGCCCTAAACCGAGATGCTTACAGAGCTGTCGTGACGAGACCCGGGTCGACTCGCCCTAAACCGAGATGCTTACAGAGCTGTCGTGACGAGACCCGGGTCGACTCGCCCAAAACCAATATGCTGACAGATCTGTTGTAACGAGACCAGGGTCGACTGGCCCGAAACCAATATGCTGACAGATCTGTTGTAACGAGACCAGGGTCGACTGGCCCGAAATGGTCGACTGGCCCGAAACCAATATGCTTACAGAGCTGTCGGGATTGAGCAAATAGTTATAACAAATAGTTATTCTTTCAATTGTTTTTGTTTGTTTTGTTTTGCGTTCTCCTTATTTCTCTAGTCCACAAGGCGGTGTGCGTTGCACTGTGGTTTTTATTTTGCGCCTGTCGGCCCAGTGCATCCGACTTCAGCATGCATTTTATGTAAGGGTCTGCTTCCTTCTGCATTTTCTAAGGGTTTGCTTCCCTGGGATCGAACCCAGCACCTTCGGGTTGTGAGCCGTGCCACTTAACTACTAGGCCACGCAGTCCCCCTATTCTTTCTATTGATTTATCGCTAAGTATAATCAGGTTATTATTCTAACAGAAACCCAATACGACTTTACCTGCGGTATCCATTTTGTTTCCTCATCGTGCCCTCTGATGATAATTAAAATCTCAAAATACCAGTGTCCTATTGCTCATTTTGTCACTAATTTAGGTCATGTCATTGATGTGTAGTTTGCCTTTTGGGTTACCTGCATTTTTTAATTGTTATGCCCTCGGGTTTTTATTGTTATAAATGTTTTCATGCATCTCTGTCTAAAACGTTTCCAATACATTATTTTGAACTACTGGTGCACTGTGAAGGTTATCCCTCCCCCATTTCCTTCCTCTCTGTCATTTCTAATGGTCGTGTAACAAAGTATGTGGTTGAGTTTGAGGATTGTTGCATGTATTTCATACATTATTTATTGTACTGTGCCATTTCAGTAGTAACGTTTATCTTGACACGTATAGCATTCCGTTTTGCAATTTGTATGTGAGCTGCAGTCATTATCGGCTGTGCGAAAGTATGAATGTGTCTATCAGGTCTAGAATTCTTCTTCTTCTTCTTTGTTCGTTCTCAATCTCCCTCTACCAAGCCATGAAGAGGGTTTTGCAAGTTGCAGGATATAGTCCAGAGAACGGAATGCGTTGTGTCGTAGTTCACAACTTGACTGCGATATTTGCACCTTTCGGTTCGACACATCCGATTTCAGCAGGCATTTTTGATTACCGGGTTGCCTTCCCGCTTCGATCTCTTCTTCTTAGCCATTCTGCTCTATTGCAGCCTGTTATCCAGGATGACCGCATGGCGGTGTAGAAGGGTCTTGGCAGCTCTAGTTCGCAGGCCCTGACGTTAGCAGTCAGCTATGGGTCGCTAATGGCTGTAGCTCATGCACTGCTCCGCATCTTGATCCCCGAGAACGGAGATTGAGATAATTACTGCCGCTGTAATGTGGCTGTCGAAGACTTCATTATCATGGACATCATAGTGCGAAGCCGCGGAAGATCCAAGAGAGACGACAACACCATGAGGGGATAGCAGACATGTAGGTTTTAATTGAAGAGACGTTTGGGAAGTGCTCAATGTCAATGAAACTGTTAATATACCATCAATGAAAAGACCAAAAGTGGGAACATTATATCTGGATTTAAAGGGGTGGAGGCACAAGGAAGTCACTCTCTGAACGTTTATTAAATTAAGATACTAAAATAAAGCAAATATGCAAACCTGATACTGTTGGAGTCTGTAATATATCGGACGATGATTAAAGACGAAACGGACCACATAACCAGCAAGCTACAAGAACCATCTGTTTAAATTCTTGTTGCCCAATATTGAACGACGCTGAGCAACTATGGTGAAAGTGGGTACATGTTTTGGTTATAACGGTGTTCACCCAACATTCCTGTTTGAACTGAGAGACTAGATTTTATTCTCAACCTCTTGAGAAAAGGATTAGTGGAACAAGGGATTGGAAAGATGCAGGTGTGATCCCCTTGTTAAACAGGGCAAGAAAATAGATTCAAGGAATTACAGACCAGTGAGTTTGGCGAGCATACTCCACACAATTTTAGAATCAATTTTCAAATACAACATAGTTATACGCTTGGACTATTTTAGCCTTATAAGGAAGAGTCAGTATGGGTTAACTAAGGGGAGATTGTGCTTAACAAATCTATTAGATTTCACGGAGGACGTTACCAAAATGTTAGATGTTGGAGAGCCTGAAGATGTTATTTATCTGTATTTTGCGAAGGCCTTTGATAGAGAACCGTATCAAAGATTGTTTCAGAAGTTACAACCACATAGAGTTGCCAATTGTTAAGAAAATAGGATAACGGGCAGAAGGCAGAGAGTTAGTATAACTTGTAAATAAGGAGTACTCTAATTGGTGTTATCTAATATGTGTAGTGCCTCATGGATCGATATTGGTACCAATTTTGTTCTTGATATACATACATTATTTGGACGATATCGGATCAATGATTGCAAAATTCGTTTCGAGGATGGCACACAATTATGTAGCATAGTCTCCTCTCCGGCAGAGGTGGATCTTTTATGATCGAATTTATTAACGATTCACAAATGGTATGAGAGCTGGCAGATAGAGTTTAATGTCGCAAAATGTATAGTCATCCACATGGGAAGATCCAATAAGGATTATAATTACATGATATGAGAAAACAATATTAGGACAATAAAAAATGAAAAGGACCTAGGTGTTATAATAGATCATAAAGGAAAGGTACGGGAGCAAGTCCGGGTGACAGTGAAAAAGGCTAATTTAAGACTGAGTATGATTAAAAGAAACATTACACATAGGAGCAAGGAAGTTATAGTCAAACTATATAAATCATTGGTGAGACCTAGATTGAAGTACAGAGTTCAGGTGTGGAGTCCTTATCATAGAGTGGATATAGACATGCTAGAAAGGATACAAAGAAGAGCTACAAAAATTATCGTGGGATTCCAGAATTGTAGTTATGAGGAAAGACTTTGACAATCTGGTATACATTGTCTAGAACAGAGAAGAATTCGAGGTGACTTAATACAGTTTATAAATTAATCAATGGAAACGAAATATTAGATTATACCAAGTTTTTCAAAGTTCAACCGGCTACAGGAACAAATTGTTTAAAGACAGGTCCAGATTAGATATTATGAAATATTTATTTAGCCAGAGAGTGGTGATTGTTTGGAAGGCATTGCCACATGATTTGGTGGTGGAGGCAGGGTCAGTTAACGCATTAAAAAAATAGATTGGATGATCACAGTAATTTTTAGTATCGGTGGAGTGATATAAACTGGTTGTATACAGATCCTGTAGAGCTTTCTAAACCAGTATAATGAAGTTAAGTCAAGTTAAGTTTGGGACCGAACGAAAAGAACACATTTTGTTAAATCTCGCCGTGTCCAGTTTGGCAGACATGGGATTTTTCATGCTAGTTGCGACCTCTCCTCCGCGTGCGCAAGGTAATGGCAACGTGCCTTACTGCACGGGGAACTGAGGCGCTAGTCACAACATACTGACCAGGACGTCGCATCAGGGTCAGGCACAATACACTGACCTGGACCCACACTCTTTCTTCCATGTAGCGTTCCCTGGAAACAGGCTGTCTTCACGGCAGCCTGGCTGACGAAAAGTGGATTGATGTGATCCCCGTAGTAGTGAGCGCCACGCAGATGAAGCCAAGCATTGCACAACGGACTGGAGGACCGCTGTTCACCTTCATTAGCATGCTCGGGATGTGAGGAAAGCTAAACAATTCAGCAATTTATCGTCCTTTTCAGGTCGCACAAAAGAGCAAACTTACTCATGTGGGCATTCAACAACAACAACCTTACTGTACTGCACACATACCAATATATTTACAACAGACAAATAGGTTGGCGGTTGTAGGAAGCGACGTTATGCAAAGACCATGCTACTTACATACATGTTACATTTTCCTCGTTCTGCCTCTCTGTCTAATTAAACAAATTGTCAACAGCAGTAGATGAGACAAGTATTATCAGCACATTTAGTAAAGTCTCGTATGTCTATTCTCTCCTGACAGCAATATTTTAACTACATTCATTCAATCAATTTGATTTCTGCTGAAAAACAGTTTATAATAATCGTTTTTCCATTTGAAATTGTGAGAAGATTTTAAATATGATATATTTTTATCTTTTTGTTTTGTGTATATCAATAAGCCCCAAACATCAGTTTAAAAACAACATTCAGAAAGAAATTCAAGCGCAACAGCCAGACATTAATAGAAGTCATGGAACATGCTGTTGAAAGAGACGGTGTCTGCGAAACGTGACGTCATGTATCTTTCTATTCATAGTTTAATAAGCAAATATTTGTATGGACACTTTATTATTTACGATATTACGCATACTATAGAAACAGTTGTTGAATTTTTAAATGGAAAAGCATATTGTCCAAGTGTCAGCTCTGTAGAATCATCGTAATAATTGTAATTGTATCTATGCATGAGCATGGATCGATCAAGTTCCGATAGCTTTGAGTCAAGTATGTTATATTATTAATGACACAAGTTTTTTATTTTGAGATAAGTAGGTTTGGGGTGGATAGGTATGTCAAGTTGGTATAATCTTCTAACTCAAGTATATCTTTGCAGCAAGGTTCATCCGTGAGTTGGTTTGTATCCGGATTGCTCATTATTTTACCTGTGTTTCTGTTTTCTGGTGTATATGTTTTCCCAGTGCCAAGAATATACTTGTCTTTGCGATTGTTCTGAATATTTTGTTTATTGACTATCCTCAAAGGTTTCATTTGTTTTCTTATATATACAACACAATTGTATTTCTATATTCTTTCTAAATAAATACTAAAACCCAAAAGATAATGGTGTATATATTTTTTAAAAATTATTTCGACAAGGTGTACCGACCAGTGTATGTGACAAGTATGTGTATCTGTTTGTAGTGTTTGAATTGTATTTTTTGTTTTAATTTAAAATAATTAATATTTATTTTATTGGATTGTCTTTTTTTATTTTTTTATTTTGGTTAGATGTTTGCCTCACTAGTTTCTACTGGCGGAGGCACGCCATTTTCCACCCCAGACCGTAGTCCATTGGGCGATATCAGGTCACATAAACCAGAGTTGGATGCATGTGTGCATCTTCTTCTTCTTCTTCTTCTTCTTCTTCTTCTTCTTCTTCTTCTTCTTCTTCTTCTTCTTCGTATGCAGTCAGACAGTAACCATTATTTTTTTGAAAAAAGCGGCGGTCATCCTGAGGCTGTCGCCACTGCCATAGAGCTTGTCTTGCAGTTCCACTGGTGATGGCCACATCTGCTCTCTCTGATCCTCGTATGTCGGGCAGTTCTGCAGCAGATGTTCAGCGGTCATTTTACCAGTACCGCACGGGCATTCGTCGGTACCACCTATCTTCAATTTGTTGAATAGGTGGTACCTCAGTCTATTGTGGCCAGTGCGAAGTCTGAAGACAACGACCTGCTCTCTTCGGTTCAACTGGTAATAGGCATCGTTTTTGGTGTAACCAGTTTGTTCGGTTTCCCATTTGGTCATGTATCTGGCTTTGATAAGCCGTTTTGACTCTTCTTACGTCATATTAGTATCTGTTTGTGGTAGTCTTGCACCTACTTTTGCCAGTCTGTCTGCCTCCTCGTTGCCTTGGATGTTGCAGTGTGATGGGACCCACTGTACCACTACCCTTTTTGGTGCGGACTGCTGGCACAGTTTGCAGAGTGCTGCTCTTAAGTCATTAAGCTCAGTGTTTTTCTGGCTTTTTAGCGCTGTGACTACGGCGAGAGCATCTGTAAGCAGGACTATAGGGCTTTCATTTTCATTGTGTGCCACCATTTCTTCCACTGCCGCCCTCAGTGCCTCTGCCTCCGCTCTGAAATTGCTTGTGAACTTACCAGTAGCGAATGACATTGTTATTTGTTTGCCATTTGGTAGGTTCAGGAATGCTCCTGCCCCTCCGTTCTGTGTATTGTTTGTTACAGAACCGTCGGTGTATGCATGGGTCCAGTCCATGCTTGGGTAGCTTTTCGATATGAAGCTTATGTGTGCATCTGTATGTACCTATGCTAGCCCAACCAAAGTGCAATGGAAGGGCTTTACCACGAGGGCGCGTGTGAAAGTTGTGCAAGGGTGTGACTGTGGGACAGAGTCAAATGAAACAGAGTGAGGTAAGAGGAGAGAGAAGGGGAAGAGTGGCCCCCGGGGTGAGCAATTTTTTTTTTTTTTTTTTGCTTAGATGTTTGCCTCACTAGTTTCTACTGGCGGAGGCGCGCCATTTTCCACCCCAGACCGTAGTCAATTTGGGCGATATCAGGACGCATAAACCAGTGCTTGGATGCATGTGTGCATCTGTATGTACCTATGCTAGGTTTGTGCGCCCTCAGAAGCTAGCCCAACCAAAGTGCTATGGAAGGGCTTTACCACGAGGGCGCGTGTGAAAGTTGTGCAAGGGTGTGACTGTAGGACAGAGTCAAATGAAACAGAGTGAGGTGAGAAAAGAGAAGAGTGGTAAGTATGATCCCGGGGTGAGCAATGATCTTTGTCCACATACATGTTGTATTAATGTTTACACGTGTTTGAATAGCGGTAGTTACGTAACTATACATATTATAACTTTGCCTAGCTGTAGGTTTCCCGTCTCCTCTAAGGTACAGCAAATCAGAAACACACATATATTGAAACGTTCAGTCACAGTACACAACGTAAACGGAGCCAACAACGTAATAGTTTGACCCTTCGTAAGCCAATGAGGCATAGTTGTCCGAGTTATGGTTCCAGAGTGCGCGACTTGCAAGTTGTATCCCTTGATGCTTGTTCTGAATCGCCGTAACTGTCGCGATGATTTTGTACCTGTATATGAGTCACACGATATATTAGACATGTTCCATTTTCTTCTTACCAACCCACATCTTAATCGATATTACAATATTGTCATTGTCTGTATGAGCACATTCTCCACCACTGTCATCATATATATATATATATATATATATATATATATATATATATATATATATATATATATATATATATATGGTGAAAACGAAGATAAGGGAGATCACCAATAGAGACCAGCTTTTTGCTGATGAGGCTGCAATTGTCACACACAGTCAGCAGGAACCAGAGGTTGATAGGTCGCTACTTCCAGGCTTTCAAAGATTGAAGGTCTCACAATAAGTCTCAACAAAGCAAATGTGCTGAGACAAGAAGTAGATGCCTCATCAAGTCGTAGCATCGATAATTATGAACTGGCAATTGTACACCAATTCACATTCCTGGGATCCCTCATCAACGACAAGCCCTCTCTAGACACAGAAATGAAGAAAGCCAGAGAAGGTTCACCCTGGGGGCAGCTCTTCCCCTGCTCTCTTCACACCACTCTCTGTTTCACTAGACTCTGTCCTACAGTCACACTCTTGCACAACTTTCACATGCGCCGTCACGGCGAGGCCCTTCCATTGCACTTTGGTTGGGTAGGAACATACAGACGCACACATGCATCCAAGCACTGGGTTATACGTCCTGATATCGCCCAATGGACTACTGTCTGGGGTGGAATGGGCGCGCCTCCACCAGTAGAAACTAGTGAGGCAAACATCTAAGCAACAACAATAACAACAGACCCAGAAATAGACAATCGCACTGCCAAAGCTGTTTCTACATTTTCTCTCCCAACAACGTACGTTTGAAAAAAAAAACAACCCAGAAACTGACTATTAAAACCAGAGCCATGGTGTACGATGTATGTGTCGTCAGCACACTTCTATATGACAGCAAGGCTTGGACAACTTATGTAAAATAGGAACACAACAAACGATAAGCAAATAAATAAATAAATATATATATATATATATATGTTGTTCATAGCTCCAAGTCATATCATTCTATAGTCAGTCATAACTGAAAGGGGATACTATAATATACTTCCTACAGAGCAATATTATCACCACCACCATCACAATCACAGCACTACCATCACCATTACTTCCTACAGCACGATCACTATCACGACCATAATCCCCCACATCGCTACCCTCATCACCACAAAAATATAATCACCATCCCTTTCTACACCACCCCCATCATTGCCACCGTCATCATCACAAACACTACCATCACCATCACTTCCTACAGCATCATCTCCACCCACATCATCACAACAACTACCCTCGCCATCACTTCTTACAGCACCATTATCATCACTTCTTACAACATCATTATCATCCCCACCCACATCATCACAACTACCCTCGCCATCACTTCTTACAGCACCATTATCATCCCTACCATAGTTTTCGTGGCCGTTGTTTACATTCTATGTTCAGACATGCTTGGCATCAATTCCTTTTATTGTTAATCTATTTTGTCTGCCTTATACTTCTCCTTCTCCACCATCCTTTATTGCACAACTTGATGAAGTGATATGTTACCTATCCAGACCTTGCATCTTCACCCTTTCTCTAATCAGTTCAGTCAGTGTTTTGATCAGTCTCGAGAACACGCTGGGATCATAGGCTTTCCCTCGCAGATAATGTTCAAAAACGTCTTGAATGACCTTTCAACAGAAGAATTGAAACAAATTAGTGGTTTAGAACGGCGATTATGTAACTAACAATACCTTCGACAAGTTGATGATAAATACTTTGCTGTTTCAGTTTTTGTTGTTGTGAGGTGAGGTGAGGTGATCAGTTCCCTTCTTGGGTTACTTAACTGTAAATCGGGTAGTCAGTCACATCTGGGTAGACTAGAGTATAACGTGACCGTCAAACGAACCCTGTCCGTTTTTTTTTTTTTTTTTTGCGTTCGCCTTATTTATCTATTCCCCAAGGAGTGTGTGCGTTACACTGTGGTTTTTATTTTTGCGCCTGTCGGCCCAGTGCATCCGACTTCAGCATGCATTTTATGTAAGGGTCTGCTTCCTCCTGCATTTTCTAAGGGTTTGCTTCCCCGGGGTAACGGCCGGTGCTGTGATGGGAATCGAGCCCAGCACCTTCGGGTCGTGAGCCGTGCCACTTAACCACTAGGCCACGCCGTCCCCTCCTGTCCGTTTGATTGCGTGTTAACGGCTTTCAAGGAATAATTTTGTCTACGGGCTCCACGTAAAGAAACTGTTCCCTTTTTCGTAAATACACGAGTATCTCGCTTTAAATTATGGCGAAGCTTCATTACAATTAATAAGACAACAATTATATAATTGGGAAGGTATGACACAATAGTAGCGACAGAAAAACCTGCAATATCTAATGACTTTATTTTTTTGAAAAGACAATAACTAGTAACGATGAAATACTATATTTGCTAACATGGTAACGTGATGAAACAAATATTGAATAGTAACAGCAAATGTAGCAGTTATAGATTTAAAGAGTTGCAACTTTATAGTTTTATAATTGTATACTTCATTTGTTTCATGTCCACCAAATTCTTCCTGACGTTCACAATTTACACACACACAAACATATTTGGGATTTAGCTCTATTGTTGGAGTCCATCGGGAGGATTACTAGATCGGAAGGATTACTAGAGCTGGAGGATTACTAGAGCGGTAGGATTACTAGAGCGGGAGGATTACTAGAGCTAGGGAATGATAGCCGCTTGTCCCTGCAGTCAGCACGCAGTGTACATGTTAGATTTTTATTTTACTCTGGATAGAAAAAGAACTTACACCATATCGAGGTTTTGAACCCGTATTCACATAATCAACATATCGGTATGCAAACCTCTCTGCCAGCCTCTCTCATAATATTAAGAATATTCATGTGGCGAGGAGACTAAAGTCCGGTCAGGTAGATCATATTGATCGGACAATGTTAGTCAAAGTCAAGTGCGCATTCTCACCAAGACCACACCTCACTACCATGCAGTTCTCTCTAGATACAGGATGTTTCACGACAGTCTAGATAACAAGAGAATGGGGGGGGGGGGGGTAGATCGATTGATCCACGTATTAGTAAGCAACAAACAGATGAAGTCAATCATAGCACAATCGCCTGGAGGACTTCGGCCCACCTTAATGAGCAGGCTCGAGATGTGAGAAAAGTTATAGCAACGCGAAACCTAAAGCCATTTTCAGGGCACACTAAAAAGTAAACAAACTCACTGTGGGCTTTAACAATAACAACAACAAAAACAACAATTACTAACTTAAAAATACGAAAATGTAAACATGCTGTTAAGCTTCATCCTGCACCTGCAAGAGTGAAACGCGTTTCCTTTTCGCGTGGCCGTTAGCCAAGCCAGGAAACTAACATGCCGTAAAACGGATGTTGGCTGTACTGACATCAATTTAGTATAAATAGATGTACAATAAAAGACAAATTATTTAATTTATCTATTCAATGTTGTACTCTTAATTCTTATGTATTCAGCATACATTTTGTTATCTTTCATAATCATTCCATTTCATTCATTCTCGTTGTACACCTCACTACATTGCATTTTCACAATAATTTGTAAATATGTGATGATGGTTTGATATTTAAAGAACAAAAATATTACTAAAAAAAAATTAAAAAAAATGTAAATAAAAAAAAAATTATTATTATTTATATATATATATATATGTACATATATTTAAATCAGGAAAAAAAAAATAACTAGGGGTCCGGATAAATTATGAAGGAAAATAAATATACTCATTCCCAAAATGGTCCCTTGAAAACAATTGTGCATATTTTGCCTCGAAAACCCGACAGGGTAAACTAAAGAACACAAGAAAATGAAAATTGCAACCAAATATCTACGAAGAACGACATGATTATCAAATGGCGAGGAATAATGGGAGGAACATCACGGAAACATCAGGTTAGGAACAAACAGATACACACACGCATCCAAGCACTGATTTATGACCAAATTCACTACGGCCGGGATGTGGAATAGGCGCGCTTCCGCCAGTAGAAACTAGTGAGGCAAACACATAAAATTACAAAATTAAAAAAAAATATAAAATAATTCAAAGAAATAATATATTTGGACGATTTATAAATAGTTATTTAAAGGACATCAATTACAGCTGAGATTAATAATAGTTGCAAGATGTTGTAAAAATGTGAACAATTTTTGTTACAGATATAGATGTGGATGAGGTATACATATTAAGAAAATAACGAAAATAATTTTTAGTAATACAGAAAAAATGCAACAAATGATAACAAGTATAAATAGAGATATGTTCAATGAAAGCGAAAAGTTGTTTAAACCTGGAACGCAACATACAGGTAGCTGATAAATGATAATCTAAGGAGACGAAAAATGAGTTAAAAATTATCTACGTTTCAAAAATGAAATAGAAATATAGATATTGAATGACAAATTGTAAGAAGGAATAACAACCAAACATCATCTGCCGTTTCTTGCAGGAAGGACCTTCGTGATCATGCAGTGTTAGTTTCTGTTACTCTTTTTATTATATGACTAGTTTGCCAACTCTATACACAACTCTCCCTAGTCACGTTTTGTGACATACATGTCCATAATATGATGTGGCAGCCATATTCTTTCTCTCATTGCCCCCACATGATAGACAATATAAAAACCACCTAATCGGGTGGATATTCTTGTTGTTGTTTAATGTCCCAAATGCGTTTGTTTACTCTTTTGTACGTTCTGAAAAGGGCTCGAAGTGGCGTGTTGCTATAGCTGTCCTCCCATTCCAAGCGTGCTTGTGAACGTGCACCGGAGTCCTCCATGATATTGTGCTATAATTGACTTTATCTGCGTGACGCTCTCTACCATGGGGACCGAGTCGATCCCCATCTCGTTGGCTATACTGCCATGAAACATTCTGTTCCCTGGAATAACTGCATGGAAATGGGATCCTGGTTAAAATATTTCATCTGACTCTACTAACACGAAGATAGCAATATAACTAGACATTACAGTTAGTTAATGTAACAGACCCTCTGCTGCCGTGATCGAACTTAGAACATTCTCACACTCATCCACATCATCATGACCATACTCAGTAAATGACATATCACACAGCAGATGGCATATTTATTATATCATACTCATATCATAGAATGAGTAGAGAAATTACAAACACAATATAATACATATCTTAACTAAACATTCAACTAAAACGGGAATTGTAAGCATTAGCTATTGATGGAATTCCCAACTATCTAAAAACCCAGTTCTATTGCCTTGCAATTGCATCACACACACATCGCCTTAACTGCGTCTTCAACACACCTTATCAAATACTCTTCCTCACTGAAATCCCCTCAGGCGGGCGATCTCGACATAACTCGTTCACAATGTGTCCTTGCTTACAAACACACTTTCACATTATCTATTAATGCAAAACTCACACACCTATTTGAGCGATCCTGTTCTATCACTAAACATTCGTCCAGCAGTCTATCAATCGCTCCTCTACCTAAGTCGGTGAGTTAAACATACTATCTACATTCAGTCTCTCTCTCACTCTTACAGCCTCACTCTCTCCCTCACTCTCCATCTCTCCTCCAGCCTCCCGAGCTAAACTTTGTCTCGAGTTATATATCCTCAAGCAAGGCCAGAGCTTGACCAATCGATCTCAGGTATGGTCATCTTCAATCCCAATTGGAACGAAACACTTTGCACACCTGTCACTCATTCTCTCGCAGCAAGCCCCGTTGCCAATTTCGTCTGTCAATCAATCTCCCCCTACCAAAATCGGAAGGCCAGTGGTCAGTTTCTATCTGTCCACATTCCTTAACCCAACTCTGTTCTCCTTTGCTGAGACGGTGAGTGACCTTGACATGCATTCAGGTAGCTTTAAGCTTTACATGTTCAGGCATCCTAAACTCCCCTTGCTCCGGCGGGAACTGTTACATTAATACTAATAAACATACACAGTTTAGAACGTGAGACTTGTGATCACATGTTCGTTAAACAGTAAATAATGCGCCGATAATTAACACAATTCAGGAAAGTGGTGATTCAGTGGATTCTTTCTCATTGCAACATAGTTAACGATCAGGAGGCTGACATACTGACTAGAGAAAGCAGAACGCTGTTTCAACCTAATCAGGAGGCTGACATACTGATTAGAGAAAGCAGACCGCTGTTTCAACCTAATCAGGAGGCTGACATACTGACTAGAGAAAGCAGAACGCTGTTTCAACCTAATCAGGAGGTTGACATACTGACTAAAGAAAGCAGAACGCTGTTTCAACCTAATCAGGAGGTTGACATACTGACTAGAGAAAGCAGAACGCTGTTTCAACCTAATCAGGAGGCTGACATACTGACTAGAGAAAGCAGAACGCTGTTTCAACCTAATATATGTATAACTTATGAAGAGGCCATGAGGTTAATCCGGTATAGGTAGAAGAACAAGTGGTTAGCGGAGCATCCAGAATGACAACGAAATGACCCTTACTATCAGCTAAACAGGGTAGAACAGGTCGGAATTTTCCCCACAACAGGTTACGATACCATCTATTCAACAAGATCAAATCGGAATATACCGATGAATCTGTTTGCGGCAGTGATAATTTTTTGTTCATTTTATGTCCCTGAACATCTGCTGTATAAGTGTCACAGACTTGACCATCTCTTGTTGCAGACACGCATTATGGAGCTTTCTATAACCTTATGCGGACCATTGCTTTCTTTAGAGACATTCAAGTTGACGTCTGAAAGGGTGCGAAGATGAAGAAAGAAGAAGTGTTATCCACAGCCAAAATGTCAGGTATTCTTGCACTTTTGTAAAAAAAAACCCAACGGATATGAGTTGGTCACCTTGCTTGAATGTCAAGCGAAAGGCTTCCGAAGAGGTTCCCGCATAGTGAACTGAGTGAAGGAGAGCGTTCTCGGGGGCATCTAAAAAAGGGTTTCATTTACGGTCTGAAGGAGTCTCTTAAGTGCTGTCAAATAGATGTTAACACATGAGAAGACATGGCTCACAATCGTTCAACCAGCGTTGAAATCAGCGAGGACCTCCGTGTCCAGGAAGCCCAGGATAGACGGACAAATAGTAAGTTAAGAACAGAGTGAATGCCAGTGCCAGCTACGGATTATGTTTGCCAATCGCGTCATAGAACTTTCCTCGCTCTTGCGGGCGATTTTCAGTGCACACGAGCTCAGGAATTGATAGCTATTATTCTTGATGATTTACGTGATGTAGCCAAAAAGACTGAAAAGTTTAAGGGAGTGTTTCTTGGCCAACAGAAGGTAACAGGAGAAGGAACAACTTATTGAAAGTGAACGTTGTAATTCTCAATCTTCTTCGTTCGTTCTCAATATACCGCTAGCAAGCCATGAAAAGGGCTTTGAAAGTAACATGATGTTGTCGGGAGAAGGGAATGCGTTGTGTCGTAGTTTACAGCTTGACTGCGATAGTTCACCTTTCGGTCCAACACATCCGACTCAGCAGATGCTTTGTACTTAATTGTATGTACACGAACGTCGAATATAAAGTACACATGTGACAGAAGATTCGGAACAACAACATTTCATGAACACACTGACAAATATTATCAGTAACAGAACTAACAGCGTGTCACCTGTTCAGCTCTCTGTGTGGAAAATATGTTGTCTTTCTCGGGCTCCATCTTATACGTGTTTTCATAAGCAACAGTTGTCAGTGGTCTCTGCAAGGCTCTGGACACTTTCATAGTAGACAGCATGCGAATCTTCAATCGAAAACGGCCAAGGTTGACTTTGGCTGAAACTGCAGCAGAGCTGTCAGTACTGCTCTCACTTTTCTTGTCAGTAAACGATTTTCGCCTGGATACCAGTTTCGTTAGCCCTTCCATGTTCTTTTGGTGTCACCTCTTTCACGATTTGAGTTTCAATTCCTATTTAAAATTAAAATATTACTACATTACACACTGGCATACAACTATATTATACAACATCTTCTGTTTAAACGTTTTACATAATGAATAGTTTTAATATTGTTAAAAATCAGCTATACTGTCACCCATAGTCAGCAGAAACTTCAGAACCTGATACATCGTTTTTCACACGGGTGCATAGACTATAGCCTCACAATAAGTCTCAAGAAAACAAAATAGCTGGGGCAGGAAGTAGATGCCAATCCTACTCTTAGAATTGATAGTTAAGAACTGGCAGCTGTGCACCAATGCACATACATGAAGTCCTTTTATCAACGTCAGGCTCTTTCTAGATCCAGAAATAGACAATCGTTTGGACAAAGCTGTTGCTACAAACCAGAAAATCACAATTTAAACCAAGGCTATGGTTTACAGTGCGTGTGTCGACAGAGCGATCTTATATAGGAGCGGCACTTGGGTAACATATGTCACTCTCGCACCGGCCTCCCAAGATTGTACTCTCTCCTTAGACAGCAAAGACTACGATGACTTGTTCATGTTCGTCACATGAAAGATAGTCGCATTTCCAAAGATATCCTCTATGGACAGTTGGCATATGGCAGAAGAAGTTGGCCAACCACAACTGAGGTTCGAAGATGTGTATAAACGTGATTTGAAGACACTGGACATGCATCTGAAATCATGGAAAGAAAAAGCGACAGACCGAGCCAACAAATTTATACTCTGAAGAGTCACTTCATAAAGGATGAAAAGACGCTTTTGCAGCACGGAGAAGTAAAACGACAATGTCGCACGGAGAAAGAAAAGAACAACTCAGTAGAGATTTACCATACCAAGGTAGTATTATCATATAGTCAGGTATGACTGAATGGGACGAATATGCCATGGATTGGAAATGGCAACAGTAACACAGAACGCACACGAAAGGACATTGCTAAGTCACAAGACGTCCAACGACATGTGAGCAGATGAGATGATAATATCCAAATACAAACGTAGGATCAAGACGTTGAGTAGGGTCAAGACGCTGAGTAGGGTCAAGACGGTGAGTAGGGTCAAGATGTTGAGTAGGGTCCAGATGTTGAGTAGAGTCACGACGCTGAGTAGGGTCCAGGTGTTGAGTAGGGTCAAGACGCTGAGTAGGGTCAAGATGTTGAGTAGAGTCAAGGTGTTGAGTAGGGTCAAGATGTTGATTAGGGTCAAGACGCTGAGTAGGGTCAAGATGTTGAGTAGAGTCAAGATGCTGAGTAGGGTCAAGACGCTGAGTAGGGTCAAGACGGTGAGTAGGGTCCAGATGCTGAGTAGGGTCAAGATGCTGAGTAGGGTCAAGATGCTGAGTAGGGTCAAGATGCTGAGTAGGGTCAAGGTGTTGAGTAGGGTCAAGATGCTGAGCAGGATGAAGATGCTGAGTAGGGTCAAGACGGTGAGTAGGATCAAGACTCTGAGTTAGGGTCAAGATCCTGAGCAGGATGAAGATGCTGAGTAGGGTCAAGACGGTGAGTAGGGTCAAGGTGTTGAGTAGGGTCAAGATGCTGAGCAGGATGAAGATGCTGAGTAGGGTCAAGACGGTGAGTAGGATCAAGACTCTGAATTAGGGTCAAGATGCTGAGCAGGATGAAGATGCTGAGTAGGGTCAAGACGGTGAGTAGGGTCAAGATGTTGAGTAGGGTCAAGATGTTGAGTAGGGTCAAGATGGTGAGTAAGGTCAAGGTGTTGAGTAGGGTCAAGACGGTGAGTAGGATCAAGACTCATAGTAGGGTCAAGATGCTGAGCAGGATGAAGATGCAGAGTAGGGTCAAGACGGTGAGTAGGGTCAAGATGTTTAGTAGGGTCAAGATGCTGAGCAGGATGAAGGCGCTGAGTATGGTCGAGACGTTTATTAGGGTCAAGATGTTGAGTAGGGTCAAGATGTTGAGTAGGGTCAAGATGGTGAGTAAGGTCAAGATGCTGAGAAGGGTCAAGACGGTGAGTAGGATCAAGATGTTGAGTAGGGTCAAGATGTTGAGTAGGGTCAAGATGTTGAGTAGAATCAAGATGTTGAGTAGGGTCAAGATGTTGAGTAGGGTCAAGATGTTGAGTAGGGTCAAGATGTTGAGTAGGATCAAGATGTTGAGTAGGATCAAGATGTTGAGTAGGGTCAAGATGTTGAGTAGGATCAAGATGTTGAGTAGGGTCAAGATGTTGAGTAGGGTCAAGATGTTGAGTAGGGTCAAGATGTTGAGTATGGTCACGATGTTGAGTAGGATCAAGATGTTGAGTAGGGTCAAGATGCTGAGTAGGATGAAGATGTTGAGTAGGGTCAAGATGTTGAGTAGGATCAAGATGTTGAGTATGGTCAAGATGTTGAGTAGGGTCAAGATGTTGAGTATGGTCAAGATGTTGAGTAGGATAAAGATGTTGAGTAGGGTCAAGATCCTGAGTAGGATGAAGATGTTGAGTAGGGTCAAGATGTTGAGTAGGGTCAAGACGCTGATCAGGGAGGGTCAAGATGTTGAGTAAGGGCAAGACGCTGATCATGACGAAGACACTGAGTAGGATCAATTCGTTTATAAGGGTCAAGGCGCTGAGTAGGGTCAAGACGCTGAGTAGGGTCGAGATGTAGAGCAGGGTCAAGATGTTGAGCAGGGTCGAGATGTTGAGTAGGGTCGAGATGTAGAGCAGGGTCGAGATGTTGAGCAGGGTCAAGATGTTGAGCAGGGTCGAGATGTTGAGTAGGGTCGAGATGTAGAGCAGGGTCGAGATGTTGAGCAGGGTCAAGATGTTGAACAGGGTCGAGATGTTGAGTAGGGTCGAGATGTAGAGCAGGATCGAGATGTAGAGCAGGGTCAAGATGTTGAGCAGGGTCGAGATGTTGAGTAGGGTCGAGATGTAGAGCAGGGTCGAGATGTTGAGCAGGGTCAAGATGTTGAGCAGGGTCGAGATGTTGAGTAGGGTCGAGATGTAGAGCAGGGTCGAGATGTTGAGCAGGGTCAAGATGTTGAACAGGGTCGAGATGTTGAGTAGGGTCGAGATGTAGAGCAGGATCGAGATGTAGAGCAGGGTCAAGATGTTGAGCAGGGTCGAGATGTTGAGTAGGGTCGAAATGTAGAGCAGGGTCGAGATGTTGAGTAGGGTCAAGATATTGAGCAGCGCATGAGTTGCAGGGGTTATTGACCCAAAGCTGCCAAGACCCTTATCCATCTCCACGTGGTGATCCTGGATAACAGGCTGCAACAGGAATGACTGGCTAGGGCGAAGGGATCGAAGAGGGAAGGCTAACCGAGTACTCAAAAAGGACATGCTGAAATCGGATGTGTCGGACCAAAAGTTGCAAATATCGCAATCAAGCTGTGAACTACGACATAACGCTTTACATTCGTCAGACTACATCTTGCTATTTGCAAAGCCTATTTTAGGGCTTGATAACGGGAGTTTGAGAACGAACGGCGAAGACAACCAAAAAATACAAATGTAAAGCAAACGGATTAAATGGGTGCCTAATCAAAACGGATCGAGAAACTAATATGCCAAAAGTGGCGGAAGTTTGGAAAGAATTTGCCTTGTAAAATGGCATGCACTAATAATAATGGATCACACTCGCTGAACTAGAATAAATCTGTCACACGTTTGAATGAGAAGGTAACACGGAAGTGTCTGTTACGGGGACGTTATTACGTTCAGATAATTTCATTCCTCGAGTTATAAAGATGTCGAACGGTAGGAAGATCTGAACAGAACAATGCAAGATGGGAAAGTCCCACACGATAGCATCCTTAGGCCAGTTTTCTTCACTTCTCATTCCCTTTTTTTAAATGTGTGAAAATTAGAATGGAGAATATTGAAGAACATTTTTTTTCTCAATTTCTTCTACTATGTGGAAAGGAAGACTAAAGTTTGGTCAGGCAAAACATACTGATCAGAGATGCTAATCAGGGTCAGGCAAAATATACTGGCCAAGACCTTCACCTCGTCTTCCTGGAAACGGGCTGTTTTCATGGCAGCACTGCTAACGAGGTGAGAGATCGACATGATCCCGTAGTAGTGGGCGACTCGCAGATGAAGCCAAGCATTGCACAACCGCATGGAGGACCCCGGTCCACCTTTATCAGCACGGTCGGGTGTGAGGAAAGCTACGACGACTCGCCACTTAGCGCCTTTTTCAGGGCGCACAAAAAAGTAATCCTACTCATTGTAAGCATACAACTACAACAACAACAACAACAACTTCCACTATGTAAAAACAAATCAAACATTTAAAAACAGTTATAGTTAAACATACAGTTTTCTGGTTAAATACATATTCTTAACAGTAAGACAGGTACTTATTTACAGCTGAGTCAACTAGAGCGTAATGATAATGGGAGTCGAGCCCTCTACCACTACTATAATCAGAATATACATACCCCTTAAAAAACGAATAAAGCAAATATAAACACGATTCAGCCAAATCAATCATCAATCAAGGAACAGAGTTCTATTATAGAAGAGATAACGAAGAGATGTACAAACCATTGAAGTGAGTCACGGGTAACAAATGAACACACAAACAGCTAGAGCAAACATGTTAGAGAGAATGGGTTAGGGTAATTAACGAAGTAAAGATGTCCTATTTCAGAAGTATGTTAAAAACAGCAGTTTAAAACATTGTAAAGGTCACTCGGAAGAGGAAAACAAATCACACACACACATTCACAAAAGGAAACATTAGCAAACATTCATTAAGTATAGTTTTTAGTTATTTAGTTTTATAGAAGAATCAACGTCATTGGACACAGTTTAACCCACAAATGCTCTGTACTGTCTAATATGTTCTGAGAATCTCAGCACAATACATGAATTCCGTAGCACCACAGAATCTCAGCACAATACACGAACTCCGCAGCACCAGCGATGATCCTGTCATGGATTGGGTAGATTTTTAATATAAATTTCTAATTTTGACTGGGCAGCAGCCGTTAAGCATGTTCTTTTCAATTTCCAACTGCCGATAAATTTTTTAACGCGCGCGACACTGCACACAGGCGTCCGATCTCTACCACACAGAGATTAGGGAAAATACTAAAAGGTCCACGTGAAAAAATATCGCTCTTCGCCGTGATTTCAACCGGCGACCTCAAGCACCCGAGGCTGACGTCTTACCTCGAGACCACTCTTTTTTTTATTGCGTTCCCCATATTTCTCTATTCCCCAAAGACAGCGTGCGTAGCACTACGTTTTTATTTTGCGTCTGTCGGTCCAGTGCATCCGACGTCGGCATGCATGTCATGTAAGGGTCTGTTTCCTTCTGCATTTTCTAAGGGATGCTTCCCCGGGATAACGGCCGGTGCTGTGATTCGGGAGCGAACCCAGCCCCTTCGGATTGTATGCCGTGTCACTTAACCACTAGCCCACACCGTGCCAGACCACTCAGTCCTTAGGTATGCTTTGAGTAAAGTTAACTTACACAAAAAGGCAAAACGGAGAAGCAAAACAAAAAGGCCGTTAAACGGAATAAACCAAGCACAAACTGAGTTACCTAAATCTACTGACAATATAATGAAAACCCAGAGTTTGAAGGACCATTATAACACATACCTGTCAGTTCTGATGTAAAGAAAAGAAGAAGTGAATATGGATGTTGTTTCCGGATGTTTGTTCTCTTTGACATTGGATCATTATTTATTCCAATAAGTGCACTGGGGCTATGTGTCAGTTGAGTATAAAAGTGGCCCAACTTATACATACACGTATTATTTTATACACTTTACAGACTAATAGTCGTAATTTAGATATAAACTCGTATAATTGTGTAGATATATAATCACTGCTTAGATATACAGTTATATATTTATATAAACTAATAGCCACAGTTTAGTTGCAGACATATATTTATATACACCAGTGCTCCACAACCTGGGCGCTATCGCACGCTTGTAGGCGATTTTAGATTTCAGGTGGGCGGTAGAAAAATAATTAAATGCTGTATTTAAACATAACTTGAGGAAACTCACAAAATACCAGCAAAAAACCCCCCCAAAAAAACAAACAAAAGTGCACATTTTGAGAACCCTTGAAACATGAACAATTCCCAAAAACCATCTTCTTCTTCCGCGTTCGCTCACACAATCTCTTGCTACCAAGCCCTGAACAGGGCTTTGCAAGTAGCAGGATCTAGTCCGGAGAACGAAATGCGTTGTATCGATAGCTTACAGCTTGACTGCGATATTCGCACCTTTCGGTCCAACACATCTGTCTTCGACATGACCAAAACCTTAAGAAAGAGAATCAAGTCCCTAGAGTCGAAATGTTATAGAAAGGTCTTCAGACTAATGTTGACAGAAAAAAAAGAACGCAGATATTCGATAAGAGATGAGGATAGAGGATAACTGGATCATACATTTCACCATGAACAGAAAATTGAAATACTTTGGTCACATCAAAAGACATAACGGTCTTCAGAGAACGGTAATGGAATGTATGGTGCAGGGCAAGAGAGGCAGGCAGACCAAGAAGACGATGGTACCAAGATGTCTAGGAATACTTTGACATGCCTCTGGAGCAGGCTGGAGTTTTGACAAGAGAAGAGTTTCTTTCAGGCGGGTCTGTGATGGGAGCGATACTCCGTAAAGGACATGTTACATGATTATTTAAAACATCCAAAATCCACAGACTCAGTGGACGGGATTTTCTTCAATTTAGATTTTAATGGGCTGTAAGGAAAATTTATACTCGCGAAATTGATAAAAGTGGGCACAGGGTATAAAAAGGTTGAAGAGAGGTCCATTTTCCCCGTGCGGAGTTGGATCTGAAAATGACAGTGGTATACCTCGCGACTTAAAAATGTGGTGCTTCGTGTGGTTACATTCTACTAAATTTGACCTATTGTGGTCCGTGGGTAAATTAACACACATGTGCCCATGTGGCGATAGACTCGGTGGATTGCTCTAGCTTGGCCAAAGTTTCTGTGTCGCCTGTGCCTTGCACGTGGTGATCGGTGGTCGATGCTTGTGGATTCAGTGGGAAGATGCGTCGACTGATGATGTAGCGGACTCACACTACAATTAGCCCATCTGTTATGTAGCAAGTGGGTGTGACAATTCACGAACGCTACAGTGTGCACACATGTAGATGTGCACATATGTAGGTGTGTAGATATGTACGTATGAGTATATATATGTGGACAATTTAATTTACACTTATGTATGTATTTATAGTTTTATATATGTATATCCCTTCTGCGGTCATCCTCACCACTATATATCTACACTTAATATAATTATACTACTACTACATCAACCTTTTTTATCTATAATTATTTAATCAATTATCTACCTTTCTATTGTTCTTCTGTTCCTGAGCCTACCACACATTCAACACATAATTGACTGCGAGAGCTAGAGGGCACAGGTGAGACGAGGGATCTTCAAGGTGACACACAAATCAGTGAATCGCTTACAAGTTGGAGTACATGGATGCGATGGAAAAATATATGAGAGCGGGCAAAACCTGATACACCAAGACCAGATAGAAGGAAGTCAACACAGATGGGCCACAACAGAAGGAAGACACTTTTCAATTAATTTATATTGTACTCTTAATCCTTATGTATCAAGTATATTGTTTGTCATATTTCCCAATCATTCCATCTCATTCATTCTCGTTGTACACCTCACTACACTGCTATCTTCACAATTGTGTATAAAATGTATGATGGGGTTTTATATTTAAAAAAAAAAAAAAAAAAAAAAAAAATCATGAAAAAAAAAGAGATCCGAATCAAGTATGAAAGAAAATAAATATACTCAATCCCAAAATGGTCCCAGGAAAACAATTGTGCATATTTATGCAAATACCTACGGCGGACAACTAGGAACATCAAAAGCGAGGAACAACGGGAGGAACATCACGGAAACACCAGGTTAGGTACAAACAGATACACACACGCATCCAAGCACTGGTTTATGCGTCTTAATATCGCCCAAATTGACTACGGTCTGGGGTGGAATAGGCGCGCCTCCGCCAGTAGAAACTAGTGAGGCAAACACATAAAATAAAAAAAATAAAAAATAAAAAATATAAACTAATAGCCACAGTTTTAGTTGCAGACATATACTTATATAAACTAATAGTCGCAGCTTATATACAAACTTGTAGGTTTGCATAGATGGCAATATTTTTGACAATCTGCTGTCTACAAATCATACAAGAATAAAGTCTTCTTACCTCGTTGAACAAAACTCTTGAAGAATAGTGACAAAGATACACTCCTTTTGGCTGTAAAGACACACAAACTTTATTATATTCGCGTTTGAGGCTCACAAAATTTGCAAACCGGCATATAATCAAACTAAACTGTCACTGCTTAAAGACAAGCTTGCAGGTTGACGTAGCCCACATTTATAGCCTTTGTGACTGTGTTGTCGGTCTCTACATGAGGAAAAGCCACCTTAACAAGCACGTTTCTAGAGGCGGAAGTGAGGGTAGACACTGGCAGTGGTGCTATGTAGAACCGACCGTGTTTTAGAGTATCAGAATTGGATAGCGAATAAAGAGAAAAATCAATAGCAGCGACTGAGATGTTATTACTGTTGAGAATATTACGAATACCAGACGGCTAGGAATCAAATAAAGAAATATTAATTAGAAACTGCGCAAAAATCACAGCTAATTAGTTAAACGAGCACTCAATGAAAACCATAAAGAGGCATAAGCTCTCATAGGTCACATTACATTGGAGGGTAGGACAAGTCTGAAGATATGAGAAATGTACAGGTTGTACAATTATACAAAAACAAAAGTGACAGAAGTAACTGTAATAACTATCGAGGTATCCATCTGCTCAGTGCAAATCTTCGCCAGAGTAAATGTTGTTGTTTGTCCTTCGTTTCCGAAGAGGATCACATTAACATCTGTGAATCCTATATTGCGTTCGTATGTGTCTGATCAAATCAATCCGAGCTCGAAAGTGTCTGTCACACTGAGAGCAGAGAAACACTGCCTGACCTTTAAACGGAGACAGCTCGTCTCTTGCCTTTCGTTTGGCCCGTCGCGGTGCTGTGTCCTTGATTCTTGTCTGCTTCACATGCGTCGTGCCAGCAAAGATTTGACTACGCCAGGCAGAGCGAGCAGCAGCAATGTTCTCTCAATTTTCAAGGTCAATGCCACAGCTTTCAGTAAGGTTATATTTGGCTTGGCCTCGTTCGTTCTCAATCTCCCGCTACCAAACCCTGAAAGGGCTTAAGTAGCAGAATGTAGTCCAGTGGACGAAATGCGTTGTGTCGTAGTTGACAGTTTGACTGCGATATTTGCACCTTTCGGTCCAACACAACTTCAACTTCTGGCCAACGATAGTGATAGATGGCTCATTGTATTCAGTTCTTGGGGCTGTTTGGTGCAGCACTTCAGTCCTACTGAAAGAAATGGCGAGACCGTAGTTCTTGCAAGCTGCTGCTGCTAAAAAGGTCAACAGTACATTGGATTTTAGTATTTGATTTTGGTAGTAATCAGCAAAGAGAAGTTCACATGTGGTCTCAATTTGTACTATTGTTCCTGCTTGCAGTCTCCTCGGATCGAAATACTTACTCACCGCCAAGGCGATATCGGACTTTGACTCCAGCAATCATCAAGCTGAAAAATTTGGAGTTAGGATGCATCCTTGCTTCCCCCTATTTTGTAACACTGAATGGCTCAGAGTTTTCACCATGTTCTTGAACTCGAGCCAACATACCAACTTGCAACTTCCGAACCATTGTAATAGAGGGACTGTGACATCCGAATCTTACATAGGCCGTAACGATTTACAATTTCAGAAGCTTTTGTTAAATCCACAAATGCAGTGCTTGGTGGGCATTTTGCTCTTCACATGAATGCATCTTTGAAATCTTATTGGATACGCTGCTGTTTCCACATTCCACAGAAAAGTCCGGTCAGCTTCTCAGTCAGTCTGGGTACCCCAGCTTTGTAGATCTCGACAGGAATTGAGTAGATCCCCGGAACCTTTCCACTAGTGAGGAGGTCGAAGGTTTTATATGTTTCCTGAACAATAGAACAGTAGGCTTGGGTCTCTTTAACATCTAATTGTTGCAGACGATTTATCGTCTCATCATTAAATGACGAGTGTCTGTTGAGAACGCTACTAAAGTGATCTGTCCAGTGTTCCAGTATTTTCGTTCTTTCAGCTATCGGGATGCTGTCATTTGCATTTAGCAAAGGTGAGGTGCCCAATGTATTTAGGCCATGTACTTCTTGGAGTGCACTGTAAAAGTTTATGAGATCATGTCTATCTGCAAACGCCTGTATCTGATCGGCTTTCTTGCCTATCTATGCGTCTTGCATCTCACGGAGCCTTCGTTGCACAAATTGGCGAACCCTATAAACGCATCCTTCTTTTGCACATGATTTTGGATAATTGCTACAAATGCAGACGCTGAATATCTTCGCAGTTTCCATCAAACCGATCTTAGTAATTGCGTGATGCCGTGTTAAGTGTGTCGGCAAAGGTGGAGTATAATATTTGCCTAAATCTGACCCAGCTTGCCTCTATATCAATTGTAGTGTCCACATTTACGGTGTCAAGTTGGCTGGCTAGTTTGTCTGCAAGATCATCCATGGTGTGTTGTTGCCCAGCTTCGTGATGTTAAGTCTCTTGGAAATTGTAACTCCTTGTGGACGGATTGGAGCCTGGATTCTAATGTTAAGCTTGGAGATCAGTGATCTGTGATTTGACCAGCAGACTGCACCATACATGGCCTTGGTGACCGGACATTCTGTCTCTTTTCTACGGACAATAACAAAATCTATCAGGTGCCAATGTTTTGAGCGGGAATGCATCCATGTTGTTCTATTACGCAGGCAAAAAATGATGTTGATAATCATTAGGTCATTGGTGGCACATGTCCTAAAAAGGGTGTGACCGTTTTTGTTGCAATTGCTTATTCCATATTTTCCTGTGATTTTTTCATTCCTTCACATAAAGCATTGCCTGTACCAACTCTTGGATTGAAATAGCCAAGGACGATGAGTTTGTTGCACTTCGGCAGTTACGGCCTCAAGCTCTTCATAATTACGGCCTCAAGCTCTTCATAATTACGGCCTCAAGCTCTTCATAATTACGGCCTCAAGCTCTTCATAATTACGGCCTCAAGCTCTTCATAATTACGGCCTCAAGTTCTTCATAATTACGGCCTCAAGCTCTTCATAATTACGGCCTCAAGCTCTTCATAATTACGGCCTCAAGCTCTTCATAATTACGGCCTCAAGCTCTTCATAATTACGGCCTCAAGTTCTTCATAATTACGGCCTCAAGCTCTTCATAATTACGGCCTCAAGCTCTTCATAATTACGGCCTCAAGCTCTTCATAATTACGGCCTCAAGCTCTTCATAATTACGGCCTCAAGCTCTTCATAATTACGGCCTCAAGCTCTTCATAATACGTGTCCTTGGTATTATCAGGATTTGTCATGGTAGGCGCGTAGACACTGATAATTGTTGCTACATTCTTCTAGTGGGAGATGAAGTGTCATTATCCGGTCATTTATTCCTTTTGGTAGGCTGGTTAGCTTCTTCACCAGGTTAGACTTTCTAGCTAGGCCAGCACCGTCTTCCCGGCGCTCTCCTCTGCAGAACGACCGATCCAGAAGAAGGTGTACACAGCACCAGCTTCTGTGGTCTATTCCTCTCCAGAAAGACGAGTTTCACAAAAGGCAGCAATATTGATCTTACAACGGTCAAGTACACTATTAATCAGGGCAGTTCTTCTTACTGGTCTGTTTGTATTTACCTGGTCCAGAAGGGTGCGAATCTTCCACGCACCAAAGGTCAGGGGAACTCGATGAATATTTATATTATTATTATTTCAACAGCATGAATATGTATTCAGAATATTGTCCAGTTTTTCACTGTTGTCTTTAACACACTTTTGTCACCACACACTGCCTGCAATCTGCGATAAATGTCAACTGGTCGACACCCTTCAGCTCTAAGAAACCGAATCACCGCTCGCTGATCAACTCTGGACGGATTCCGTATCACATTCGCAATGTTTTCAACGGTCTGAGAAAACTATGAGTCGGAGTATCATGAAATTTTGCAAACATGACGCTTGGTATGTGCTATTTACATTAATAGTGACGTCACCATGTGCATCGTTCGTATGTTCATTTGGGGAAGTTAGGTCCGGTTTCATTTGAACACGCCTCGTATATATATATATATATATATATATATATATATATATAGAGAGAGAGAGAGAGAGCGACAGAGAGAGAAAGAGAGGGAGGGAGAGAGAGGTGCCATAGACACGGTCTCTACACGATCAAACAAACGCTTTTGACTCCCTGTTAAAATCTAGTGTATCACGTGGGAAAAACTACAACTGTTGACTTTGACGTTAAATTTACATATAAATTAGTAGCAGTCTGCAAATGCAAGGCTCCATCAAAAATATAATTTTAATGGGGGCTAAGGAAAATAATTACATTTCGTTTCAGCAGCAACTCAGAGTTTCAGAAAAAAAATGACATTCATAGAAGAAAGGGGCCTTGAGAATAATTTGTCAATTATTAAAGGTGTCAGTTTTTTTTCTGAGGTGAGGTGACCCGTTCCTCTCTGCCTTCTCTTCACTAACATAAAGTGAAGTACCGATTTACAGACAGGTAGGCTAAATCGTGTCAAGATTGGGCGTTGTACTCGTTATCTTTGCTGTGCGTAGCAGCAAGTGTCCTAACACCTTTGCCACCCAGACATTCCAAATTCAATATATACTATCACTTCAGTTCAGTTCATCCCGTAACCCATCAGGTCGTTAGGGCACACATGAAGACATTCACAAAATCCCACGCCATCCCTATCTGTCTGACGTCGCCTGTCGTATCTCACCGGGACGAAGGCCTGACCACACAGTGATGTTGTCCACCCATCTCTTCCTTTGACGTCCTCGCCCTCTCTTTCCCGGTACGGAACCAAAGAGTATCGAGTTGGCAATTCCGTTGGACCTCGCGACGTGCCCGCACCAGGCCATCTTTCGTCTTTTGATAGCTGTGAACAGATTTTCAAAAGGACCAATAGCGTCTTCAATTCTCTGACGTATTTCTACGTTCGTGACACGATCTTTATTTGTACTATATACTATAAGAATTGTAAATGAATCGGTACACAATATGTCAAATCACAATTAGTTGTCCATCGCTAGCGATGATGGCCTCACAGTAACGAAGATTGTTAAGCTTCAGAAGCGACGGTTGTTGTTGAATGCCCACAAGGAGAAAATTACTATTTTGTGAGTCATGAAACGGGTTGCAATATATTTCCTCCCATCCCTAGCTAACTGATGAAGGTGGATAGGGCGGGTGTGCGTGTCGCTATCTACTACGGGTATCATATCGATCCCCCACCTCGTTAACCAGGCTGCCATAAAAACAGTATGTTTCGAGACAGACATTCGTAAAAGTGAGGTGGGTTGATCCTTGGACAATATATTTTACCTGCAGGTCCATATATTTAGTGAATTTATCAGACCATGACTTTTATGTAACAGTGCTTGCCTGCATACCCCATTCAATCACTCAAACTGTTACTGGTCTAATCGAATCTTTGATCTTCCACCGATTTCCTTTATGTTGTTCAACGTTTTAGAATCGGTGTTGTATGCGGTGAGGAAATGTTGCAATAGGTTGAAACAATGGCAAGTAAGGGTGGAGGTGGGAGATTCAGACAATGACGAGAGAGATAGGCCTGAATAATATCTTTAAATATATATATATTTACACGCACACACACAATCACACACACCCAAACATACATACACACACAAACACACGCACACACACACACACACACATAAGTTGCAGTACCCGGCTTCGCTATTAGATCAGATGGACTAATCAGCATTATTGGAACAAAAAACGTGTTCACCTTTGTAATAGTTGTCCATCACAAGTGATGAAGACCACTCTCTTTGTTCAGCCGTGTGGACAGTCGTATCACTTGATGTGTCCGCTGAAATGGGTGACTTGCGCGGTGATTTGGAATAAAGTGAGGAAGAAACTGCGCCTTTTGTCAACCTCACTCACAGAGCCTAAGCCAGTGGCAAGACATTCATCGAGACGACTGGAGAAAGCATAGGATGCAGATTTTGCCTCAGAGTTACCACCGAAGCCTTTCCGTAAACATGTAACCCGCAGGGTAGAAAGGTGGGAAGGCAACTAACGCAGTTTGTCGTGCCTTTTCGATAACCACAAGAGGTCGTATGGACAACACTCAGCGTGTGAGTGACTCTGGCATCTCTCCCCAACTGTATTCAGCTCATCATAGTAGCATCTAAAATTCCCACACGCCATATTCGTGAAGGTGAACCGGCAGAACTAACCCGTGGCGTCAAATACGACACAGTTATAAGCATAGCACCATTCACTGATTCAGCCGGCGTCCAGACCAGGACAAACGGATGGAAGAAATCACAAAAAAAGAACGAAATAACAAGTCCAGACGGAAAACAACTCCACGTTTCCGTGAACACAAGTGTAAGTCATCGACTAGTGTGAATTCCAGGCAAATCCGTGGTCTGGCGGCATCCATAATGATCCAAAACAGTAGAGAAATGTAGACTCGCAGCCAGTTATGGCGCCATCTTTGCCATCTTTGTATGCTCCTTTTTTTCAAGATTATGACCTCAAAATTACGCAAATATCACCTATACACCCCCCACCCCACCCCACACCCTCCTCCCCTCGCCATCCCTCTTTAATCTATCTTTACCACACCACAGGGGTTTGTAACGAATTTATATTGGCTGACCTTTGATATATATATATATATATATATATATATATATATATATATATATATATATATATATATATATATATATAATGCACGTCCATCGCATGTGATAAAGACAATTCTCTTTGTTCAGTCGTGTGAACAATCTTTTCTCTTGCTGTGTTCGCTGAAATGGGTGACTTGCGCAGTGATTTCGATTAAAGTGACGAAGGAACAGCGCCTTTTGTTCACCTCACTCTCTGGTCCTGAGCGATCTTTGGCCAGTGGCAAGATTCTATCGAGACGAATGGAGCTTTCCCGTAAACAAGTGTCCCGCAAGGCAGCGGAGGGGGGTATGACATCTATCGTTGTGTGTCGTGCCTTTCGTAGTGAGTGATGTGTTGGGCATCTTTCCTGGGCCGTGTTCTAGTCCATTATATTCGCGTCTAAATTTCACAGTCACACCAAAAACTGACCCTGTCTGCAGCTGGAGTGAAGGGTGCCAAGTTCAGCTGTGTGCACTTCACCGTGAAAAAAACGACACAGATTTAAGCGTAAAACTGATTCATATAGATAATGTTTAGCTAAGGATAATCGGAGGGAAGAAAACACACAACAACAACAACAACAACAAAAAACGAACGAATTAACCAGTCCATATGGAAAACAACGATACGTTTCCGTAAACACACGTCTAAGTTGTTGACTATTGTGAACTCCAGGCAAATTCGTGAAATGCGGCATCCAAAATGAACTAAAACACCAGAGCATTGTAGACCCGCAACCAGACTGAGCTATGTTTGCTGTTATTGTTATATATATATATATATATATATATATATATATATATATATATATATATATATATATATATATATATATATTTATATATATATATATATAACTAATATAAGCTAACGCAGATAGATATACATTTTTCAGGGGGTGTTAAAACGAAATTTACTCCAACATTTGTACAAAAAGTACAGATCACCGCGTACAAGACTGTAGTCTGTTGCTGAGTGAATTCAAGCAGTTGTACGTGCTGTGTGTGTACAAGACTGGAGTCTGCTGCTGAGTGTATTCAAGCAGTTATACGTGCTGTTTGTGTACAAGACTGTAGTCTGTTGCTGAGTGTATTCAAGCAGTTGTACGGGCTAACTGTTTGTGTACAAGACTGTAGTCTGTTGCTGAGTGTAGTCAAGCAGTTGTACGTGCTAACTGTTTGTGTACAAAACTGTAATTTATTGCAGATTGTTGCACCGTTCTAACTTAAGATCATTTCCTTCTACCTTATGCGCCGTATGTGGCGCGCAAAGAACATAGATAGATAGATAGATTATATACGATGGTTATTGCAGATGTTCTTGGTGCTTGAACTTTGAAGATGCCTGAGAACATTTTCTAATCGTTAATTAGAATTGATTGGGCTTTCTGTTAATTTTTTAATTTTTAAATGCCAGTGTCTCAATTTTTCAAAACTGTTATTGCTGATACGTCAGTGTATACGAAGTATGATAATACGTGGAAGCATTTCCAAAATGGACAAGGATGTTTGTTCTTAGAGGTCCAAGTTGTATTCAACTATTTAGTTTGAAAGTAAGACACTTGAACCATTACTTAGATATATGACTAAACGACAGGTAAATCACACAACATTAAGCAACAAAGATGAAGATTGTTCTATTTCGTTCCAGAGATAAACAGTCAGGCGGCCAGGAGCAGCTACGTCTGCACGGAGAGAAAATGAGGCCTCTTAAATGCACTGAGGACATGCAACAGTGGTAAGACTTCAGATTGAACAACACAGAGCAAAGGATAAATTAAAAATAAAAATGTAATTCAGATATTGGTTAGAATAAATAATGTGTATCACTGCTTCATTAAACCCATCTAGAGTGCACAGCTATTCAACACCTGGCTTTTCATATCTTGTCAATAATGATGCAGACAACTGGGTCTAACAGCAACATTTAGAAACATCTTCCATAAATAACTGTGTTACGGGGAGTGAAAGAGCGATGAACTAATTTTTATGGTGAGTTATAAAAAAAAATTAATATCTGTCAAATGTATTCACGTGGCAGCAAGGACTCACGATGATAGTGTATGAATAACAGACAAGAATTGTTTGAATTCGAAAGCAATAATCAATACCATATTGATGCAAACGTAATAAGCTGTGAGAAAAATATGTACGTCTTGCAAAACAACAGTTGGACATGTGAACTAATACTAATGTTGGTATTTCTCCTCCTCTCCTCTCTCTCTCTTTATCTCTTCCCCCCCCCCCCCCTCCCTCGCCACATCATGTGACACGACACATTTATTATGAATGGAATCACACACAAACAAAGGCTTATTTCCGAGCAACTGATCTCCTCAGATGATATTGATTTGCTTTCTAGTTACCGGCTACGGATAGAACTGAAACAGTGGAAGCATGTTGTTGGTTGGTTTGTGAACCGAGACTCGAGTGTTGCTGTTATCTTCAATCCCAGACACTGGTCACTTGTAGGGTCTTGTATTTCACATTCATCAAAACCTTTCAGGTCCAGTGGAGTAAAGATTTACTGCAAATACGTAAAGTCATCCTGTCATGTCTGTTCTAGCTTTATTCACATCTTCCTTATCAATTTCATGCCTTTGTCCGTCTCTTTTCGTCATGTTTGTTTTGGTTTTCCTCAACTGGTCATGCGCTGTGAATTTCAGAGCAGAGAAATGCTGTTAAATGATTTCATTTTCGTTATCACCGGCCTCACATTTGTTTGTGTAGTTCTTTCCAATCGTTGGACATTAATGATATTATCATACACTACTTTGCGTTCTTTGTCCAGTGTTACCATAGGCCTATAAAGAATGGGGACAATTCGTATTGATGTATGTTGATCAATTCATATTGATTGATGATGATCGATTCGCATGCATTAATGATTGATTCACATTGATTTATTTGAATTAGTTAATAATTGATTTGTTTTAATTGCTGTTGATTGATTCGCATTGATTGATTTGAATGAATTAATGATTGATTCGCATCAATTGCTGATGATTTTTTCGCGTTTATTTTTCATTCGTTCCAAGTGAACCACAAGGCAACCACTACAGCTGACCGCTATGCAGAAAACATATATTCAAGCATTAAAACTGGTTGATTCAATATCAATGGTTTGACATCAACATACTGGAGAGCCAAGAATAACATAAGGGTCAGGTGAAACATACTGACTACGACGCCAACTTACGTTCTCGTTCGTGGTCACTGAAAGCAGGCTGTATCAGAGCCGTCTGGCAAATGATGTGAGAATCGACACTGTGACCTCACAGCTGTAAGGTTACTGATGAGCCTGGCATTGCACTACAGCTAGATAGACACGGGCCCACCTTCTCAAGTACTCAAGACGCACTGTACCTTGCTTCCAAAGAAGCGTTGTCAAGAATTGAAATCAATTCAGTACAAGTGACGTTCACAGCAGCAATCATGTGAGATTGCCAGCTCCATGCACAATCATTTTTAGTAGTCTTTTTTCGACATGCTTAGAAGGTTACATGGGTCATTTTCTTGTAAACTTTGGTACCCTGCGAATGACCAGTGCATACATGTCTAGATTCCATGATATCTTCTTCTTCTTCTTCGGACGCTGTCAGACGTCAACCTGTATTTGTTCAAAGAAAGTGGCTGTCATCCTGAGGCTGTCGACACCGCCATAGAGCTTGTCTAGTGTTGCCACTGGTGATGGCCACATGTGCTTTCTGTGGTCCTCGTATGTCGGGCAGTTTTGCAGCAGATGTTCAGCGATCATTTTCCCTGTACCACAAGTGCATTCGTCAGTGCCACTTATCTTCAGTTTATTGAATAGGTGGTACCTCAGTCTGTTGTGGCCTGTGCGGAGTCTGAAGACTACGTTTTTGTGTAGCCAGTATGTTCTGTTTCCCATTTGGCCATGTATCTGGCCCTAATAAGCCTTTTGGACTCTTCGTAGGTCACACTATAATCTGGTTGTGGTAGTCTTGCACCTTCTTTTGCCAGTCTGCCTGCCTCCTCGTTGCCTTGGATGTTACAGTGGGATGGAACCCACTGTACCACTACTCTTTTTGGTGCGGACTGCTGACATAGTTGACAGAGTACTGTTCTTAAATCATTACGTTCAGTATTTTTCTGGTTTTTAAGTGCTGTAACTACGGCCAGGGCATCTGTAAACAGGACTATCTGGCTTTCATTGCTTTCGCCTGTCAGCATTGCTTCTACTGCAGCCCTCAGTGCCTCTGCCTCCGCTTTGAAATTGCTTGAATATTTTCCAGTTACCACTGACAGTGTTATTTTTCTACCATTTGGTAAGCTCAGGAATACCCCTGTGTTGTGTCTGTTACAGAACCGTCGGTGTATGCATGGGTCCAGTCCATGCTTGGGTAGTTTCCGTTATGTACCTCAGGGTTATGTCTCTTCTTTCTTTTTCAGACTGGCTGTTCTTGTTTCCAATACCTGGTATATTTTCTACCACCTCTGGAATGATATGCTGTTTCCATGTGGGTTTGCGTACAGTAGGGATGGGCTTTGGTATTGTTACGGCGTTCATAGGGTCTTCGCTCATCTTTGCTTTGGCTATTTCTGCAAAGTTTCTCCGCTTTATTTTCCCATTTCCGAGATTGTTTAGTCTCTGGTGCATTGGATGGTCAGTCAGTCTTCTGAGTTTCTCTGCTTGCTGTTGGGCTCTGCAGTCTCTTCTGTCGGTCATGAATTGCAGATTTGTAAATTTTCAAGTTCTACAATTGGCGTTGACTTCATGCCTCCTGTTATAACTCTCATGGCTTGGTTTTGAAGTTTGCTAATTTTTATCAAAGTTCGCCTTTGCTGCTGTTGTCCATGCCGCAATGCCATACTCGAGAACTGGTCTCACTCTTCCAGTGTACAGTTTATTTAGTATTCTTTCGTCTGCTCCCCAGCTTGTGCCAGCAAGTTTCCCCATGATTGCCATTCTTTCTCTGGCTCTCATTCGGTTTCTCTCGATCTGACTTTTCCATGTCATGCGCCGATCAAATGTGACTCCCAAGTAGTTTGTGTTGTCGTTTGGCCGCAGATATTTGCCGTTAAGACTTATTTTGGTGTTCTGTGGTTTATTTGAAAGCGTGAATATCATACATGTTGTTTTTTCCTCGTTTATTTTGACCAGCCATGACTTCGCCCACTCCTCCAACGATGTTAGGGCCTGCTGCATCCGATTGTTTGCTACGGTGAGATTTTTTTCAGAGGTCCACATAGCCAGATCGTCTGCAAACATGGAGCTGTGGACTCTTCTTGGTATATTCTCTGTGATGTTGTATATATACACCAGGAAAAGTGTGGGTGACAGTACCCCCCCCCCCCCGCCCCCCCCCCTTGGGGTACTCCTTGCTCCAGTGTCACCTTTTTGCTCATCTGCCCTTGTACTTGAACTTTGGCTGTTCTGTTTTCGAGGTAGTGGCTGATCCATCTATACATTTTTACAGATACTTCATAGCTTGACTTTGTCCCTCTTTCCACACCTTGTCAAATGCCTTCTCTAGATCCACCCAAACCGCTACTGTATGCTTTTCCTCTTGATAAGGATCCTCTATTTCCTGTGCTATGAGAGTGATCTGGTCCTCAGTGGATCTGTGTTGTCCAAATCCTGCTTGCTGTGGAATTAATTGGTGTTTTTCTTCCAGGTGCCACATCAGTCTGGTATTTATCATACGCTCCATCAGTTTGCATTCACAGCTCAGTAGACTGATGGGCCTGTATCCATTTGATCCCATGATATGATATCTGGAGCAACAAAAAAAAAATGATCCAATACACATGTAACATGTCATAAAAGTGAATCCAGCAGAGTTTGTGTCTGAGGCTTGCAATATTTTCTTACAAAACCAAGTCAAGTCAAGTCAAGTCTAGCCATCGCATAACCTGTGAGATCGTTGGGGCATACATGAAGACATCACCACAAAACCATGCACCCCTCTCTGTTAGCGGCCGCTGCCTGAGCTTCGAGATTGGTACATTATTTTATGTTGTCCTCCCATGTTTTTTTGGGACGACCTCTTCGTCATCCGCCATGTATCTTCCCGTGCAAGATCGTATTTGCAAGACCGTTTGATCTCGATAAGTGGCCGTACCAAGCGAGTTTGGTTTCTTTTAATAGTTTCCAAGAGGTCTTTAAAAGACCCTATTGCTGTTTTAATTCTTTCTCGTATTTTTTCATTGTAACTCGGACTTTGTATGTGACGTTTAGAAGTCTTCGCAAACATCACATCTCCCAGGCATGCATCCTCCTCTGCAGGTCAGCTGCAATTGTCAATGTCTCACAAAACCAAACTCTTACAAACCAGCCTCTGCCAATCTCTCTTTCATAGAGGAATACTTGACATCATGCTCCTTACTCTTGCATACACATGAATATATATCTGTAGATCAATGTACTTTAGTGTGATAAGCTCAGTTGTAAATATAATCACAAAGTAATAATTGTAGATAGTTTGTTGATTGATTAAAAAAATAATATACTTAAGACTCTAAAATGTATTTGAAATGTAAAATAATGCAATTATAAAACATCATTAGTCAGAACAGCATGGACAGAAAATATAAACTCTATTTCTTCTATTATTTATTAAACATAGGTCTATTTGTCGTGTGCTAGAGATATTTGAGTAATTGATTGAATCACGTGATGGGCGCAACTACGATGCACCCCCCCCCCCCCAGGATAATTATGAAAGTTACTTCTGCACCCCAGTGTGGTGCGGAGATTTGATTGGATAATCGAATGACATTTTGATGACTTTGATGGACATTCTGTCAATACTGGGTTTAAGTGACTGGGTTATTTTAGTGAACATTCTGTCAACACCGGTTTTAGGTGAGTTTGGGTTATTTTGAAGGACATTCTGTCAACACTGTTTTAAAGTGACTGGGTTATTTTGATGGACATTCCGTCAACACTGGTTTTAAGTGAGTTTGGGTTATTTTGAAGGACAATCTTTCAACACTGGTTTTAAGTGAGTTTGGGTTATTTTGAAGGACATTCTGTCAACACTGTTTTAAAGTGACTGGGTTATTTTGATAGACATTCTGTCAACACTGTTTTAAAGTGACTGTCAACACTGTTTTAAAGTGACTGGGTTATTTTGATGGACATTCTGTCAACACTGGTTTAAAGTGACTGGATTATTTTGAAGGACATTCTGTCAACACTGGTTTTAAGTGAGTTTGGGTTATTTTGAAGGACATTCTGTTAACACTGTTTTAAAGTGACTTTGGGTTATTTTGATGGACATTCTGTCAAAACTGGTTTTAAGTGACAGGGTTATTTTGATGGACCTTTTGTCAAAACTGTTTTAAAGTGACTTTGGGGTATTTTGATGGACATTCTGTCAACACTGATTTAAAGTTACTTTAGGTTATTTTGATGGACATTCTGTGAACACTGGTTTTAAATGACTGGCTTATTTTGGTGGATATTTATCAACACTAGTTTAAAGCTACCTATGTTTACTTTGCTGTAGACATTGTCAACACTAGTTTAAAGTGTCATTGGTTTGCTGTGAAGTAGACATTCTGCCAAAAATGGGTATATATAGTTGTATACCAGAAGCTGCTGTTGAGGATGAAGTATTACAGAGATGTCCCCCTACAAAAAGGAGCAAATAGATGAAGGAATATACATTACAAATCTTTCCAATACTTTCTAAATAGTTGGATCTACTGTTTGCAAAGTCTCAGAAGGCAGATACCTACAAGTACCTGTCGACATGCAAAACTTGAATCCATCTGCGACAGAAACCTCTCCAACTCATGCTTTGCATACCCTGGCTTTCACACAGGCCGAACGCTTGCTGCGTGTTGAGTAGACATCTAGATTTGAAAGAGATATCTACAAATGATACAGGGATCACAAATGAATAACTCTGGGTTTGGAATACTCATGTATGATTTAATTTTCTTTCACCCCAGTTACTAGAAGCATCCTTTTAGCAATTTCGGGGCTACTACAAGCATCAGAAGTTAGTCTGCTGCCCAGATAGATGAAGTCTTCGGTGGGATTGATGTGATGGCCATTGACAGTGATTCCTGCTGCAGAAAAACCACTGCCAAGACTATGGATCTTAGTCTTCACTCACAAAATGTGCAGTTCCAAGGGTCTAAATAAAAGAGGCAGCTCAATAGATATATCAATAGTTGTCTAAATTCATAAATATTCAATTTACTTTTTTACTTTACACATAATCATCATCTTTGGTGTCACAGTCCATGTAGACCATGCACGTAACGCTCTGTAATTTTGTCCAGCTCTGCCTCCTGTATTTCGACACAGACACTGTAAAGGCCGATCTGTGAATGACAGTCCCTACCACAGATCGTACAACCACGCTGAGGAGGCTGGCATGCCATGATGTCCCCTAATCTCTTCAGCCTTTCTTTTTTCTCTGCAGTCAGAAGGCCTCTACGAGTGTCAGCAGTCACTATGTCCCTTCCATCTGACTGTCTTCAAACAGCTCGATCCTGAGCAATCATTTCCCAGCCCTCGGATGGGATGTTGCATGACTTCATATTCCTCTTGCCTACGTCTTTGAATCGCAGTGTGGGATGGTCAATTCTTCTAGCTCCAATGGCTAGCTGTTCATAGAGAATATCCTTTAGCAACCTCCCATCTTACATGCAATAAACTTTGCCTCAACCATTAAAGATGTCATTGGCTCAACATCGAGTATATGGTTTGAGTGCTGTAAAACCACACTATGTGGCACTTTTTTTGCCATCCAATGCTCAATTTACACTGTAGGCACCTCATGTGAAAAGTTTTGAACCAAATAAAAGATAATCAGTTTGATACATTCATATACAAACATGATCAAAGAGATCAGCAGATAGAACAGTTCAATCAATAAATAGATCAGATTGATAGATACATTCACACCTAAATAGATCAAAAGTTAATAGATAGGTCAAGTAGATCGATACATAGATCAAACAGATTGATAGATACATTCACACCCAAGCAAATCAATAAATAGATGAAACAGATTGATAAATACATTCACACCCAAACAGATCAATAAATAGATGAAACAGATTGATAGATATATTTACACCCAAACAGATCAATAAATAGATCAAGCAGATTGATAGATATATTCACACCCAAATAGATCAATAAATAGATCAAACAGATTGATAAATACATTCACACCCAAACAGATCAATAAATAGATGAAACAGATTGATAGATACATTCATACCTAAACAGATCAATAAATAGATGAAACAGATTGATAGATACATTCACACCAAAGCAAACCAATAAATAGATTAAACAGATTTATAGATACATTCACACCCAAACAGATCAAACAAGTTAATTCAGCGTACGAAGAAGAAGAAACAAGTTAATAGATAGGTCAAGTCGATCAATAAATAAATCAAACAGATTGATCAATTCATGCCCCATATACAACCTTCTTCTCTTCAGCACTCAAACCAAAAGGATGTTTGTAATGTTGTGCCGTTGTTTACATCTGAACTTTCATCCTTACACATACAATTTCAGTACAGTATATTAAAGACCAAGTTTGCCTTCCCTTTTTGATCACTAATCTCTTAGACAGGCTGCATGGTTGCAGTCTGTTTCCAGGGCATCTACTTGAAGGCAGAATAGGGTCTTGGTTAGCTATGGGTCACTGACACTGATGCAAGCAGCCAGCTATGAGTTGCTGGCTTCTGTCAAATCATTCACTATTGCATCTTCGGCTTCATATATAACAGGTTACTACATAGGCCAAACAGTTCAATAAGTTAATAAGACAGATTAATAGATACATTCACACAGAATCAAACAGATCAATAGATAAACCAGACAGATCAATAAAAAAAGCAGAAAGACCATTGGATATACATTAACCTTCTAGTTTCCCCATTAAAAAAAATTATGTCACAAACATTTAGACTTGCCCATTTGTTGGTACACCAGTTGTCTTGTAAATTCATGAAATTACCATAAAGTACTGATAGAGTTCCTAACCAGATCAACATATCTGTTAGTTTCCACTATATAAACAAACTAAACAGACCTACCTCAGAACAATCCACTGCAACAACTTCACTTCATCACAATCTATAAAGGAGTAACCTTCTAAATACATGTGAAACAAGAGAACAAATAGTTTAACAATTATTTAAAGGCAATCTAGTCATTTAATTGTTTTCAATTCAGCCATTTCTATAGCAAAACCAGAATTAGCACAACGAATACACTGGTGAGTTTACAGAGACAATACCCCAGAAGAATTGTTTTGCTAATGGTTCAGTAAAAGTTAACACACACAAGTATTTATGATTAGACAAATCAATCAATCACATAAATAGACAAAGTCAGATCAATAATTGAACCTGGCATATCTATCAGACAAATCAATAGATAGACCAGACAGATCAATTGATAGACTAGACCTAATAATAGTTAGACCAGACATATGGGGACGGCGTGGGCTAGTGGTTAAGTGACACGGCTCACAACTCAAAGGTGCTGGGTTTTTTTTTTTTTTTTTGCGTTCGCCTTATTTCTCTTATCCCCAAGGCGGTGTGCGTTGCACTGTGGTTTTTATTTTGCGCCTATCGGCCCAGTGCATCCGACTTCAGCATGCATTTTATGTAAGGGTCTGCTTCCTCCTGCATTTTCTAAGGGTTTGCTTCCCCGGGGTAACGGCCGGTGCTGTGATGGGGATCGAACCCAGCACCTTCTGGTTGTGAGCCATGCCACTTAACCACTAGGCCACGCCGTCCCCGGTGCTGGGTTTGATCCCCATCATAGCACCGGCCGTTACCCCGGGGAAGCAAACCCTTAGAAAATGCATGATGAAGTCGAATGCACTGGGCCTTCAGGCGCAAAATAAAAATCACAGTGCAACGCACACCGCTTTGGGGAATAGAGAAATAAAGTGCATGCAAAAAAAAAAGACCAGACACAATCAGCAGACCGATCAGAGATATCAGACAAACCGATAAACATACTAGTCAGATCAATTGACAGATCAATACATAGATATATTCATACAAGTTCAGACAGAAGCACATCCATTTTGTTACACGTCTAATACAAGTGCAAACATACTCTCTCTCTCTCTCTTCCATCCTTTTCCAACAAATAAAACAATGAGTAAAACAAGTCATCTGAACATCATCATTTTATTCACATGATTTTCAACATTGAAGCAATAGAAAGGACAAGCAACATTAGCCTGCATGATGAGGCAAGGAAACCCCAAATTTAGTTTCCTGTATGGACTGGCAGGCTGACAATGAACACTGAGATGTTGGTGCGATCATATATATATATACTGTTGACAATACAGTGCACATTAGACTTACAGTAGCAACAACAAATGTGTTCATTCATAAATCACTGAAATCAACAGAAATTGCCTCATACAAATAGAACATTCTTACATCTGTTTTTCATTTAGCAAAGCACCTATTAGTAATGTACTGAATCCCACATAACATATCAAATGTATGTACAAACCCTCTAAATTAGCATGTCATCTTAAATTTGTGATTAATATGGTCTGAATATGTGCCCCATATTGGTAGACAACAAATATAAGCCCAGTGCAGATATGAATAATGTTATGTACATAATGATTCACACACTTAAACAAACTGCTAATCTAAACTATGAAACAAAAGGGCTAAGGTAATCACAGAGCATATGTGTTTCAGATTTTTCCAGACTGCTGACCCCATCAAATGCGTGATAACTCGATGTTTATCCCAACTCAATTAGGTTAACAGACTATTGTCGAGATGCTAGGTCTTCAGATTATCCTTCAAGTACCTGCTTATCCTAACTCAGCCATGTCTTCAGATTTATAGGTATCCTTCCTAACTGACCTGCTTATCCTAACTCAGCCATGTCTTCAGATTTATAGGTATCCTTCCTAACTGACCTGCTTATCCTAACTCAGCCATGTCTTCAGATTTATAGGTACCCTTCCTAACTGATCTGCTTATCCTAACTCAGCCATGTCTTCAGATTTATAGGTATCCTTCCTAACTGACCTGCTTATCCTAACTCAGCCATGTCTTCAGATTTATAGGTATCCTTCCTAACTGACCTGCTTATCCTAACTCAGCCATGTCTTCAGATTTATAGCTGGACTGACTGATTCCCTTTCTAACTAATCTGCTTATGCTAACTCAGCCTTGTGTTCAGATTTATAGGTTCCCTTCCTAGCTGATCTGCTTATTACAACTCAGCCATGTTAACAGACTAGTGTCATGATGCTATGTCCTCAGATTTATAGGTTCCCTTCCTAACTGACCTGCTTATCCTAACTCAGCCATGTCTTCAGATTTATAGCTGGACTGACTGATCCCCTTCCTGACCTTCTTAATCTAATTCAGCATGGTTAACAGATGCATGCTACTCCTTACCAACAAAAGATCAAGTGACAATATTCAGACTACAAATTAGCCATTGCTATTGTGTAACAAGCAAACAAATCTGATATACAGACATATGCCCTTATGGTAAGAACAGGCAAAAAGTAGAACATGCGCTATGAGGGGAGCAGTGACAAACTGGCCCTCTCCAATTTACTCATGGATACACTCTATGGCAATGAAAGAAACCCGAGACAGAGCACCAAGTTTATTAGGGGAATTGATGTGATTATTTGAGATGGTCTATAGTTTGGATGTGACAACTTTATCTACATGCCAAATTGTCTATAAATAAATGTAAAAAGTTCAAACACTTTCCTACTTCTAATAACCAATATAAGAGCACTTCTCAGGCACAGATGATGATGATGGTGCTCTTCTTTTGTATCCATGAAGCACTTCAAACAAAAAAGGAACAACATATAACATGTTTAACTTATGTACAGGTGAAGCTACTCGGACAACGTTAGAAGACATTCTATGCGGATACACATCAGGTAGAAGACATTCTATGTGGATACACATCAGGTAGAAGGCATTTTATGAGGATACACATCAGGTAGAAGGCATTTTATGAGGATACATATCAGAGACTAAAGATAGGCATACAATAGGGTACTATAGAGGATGTAGTCAAAGGGGTAAGTTGGTGTCAGGGAAGTGTGAAATACATAGTGGAAAAGCAAACACTAAAATGATAAAGCAGAAGCAAAAAAGAGGAAAACCAACAACATTACAAACTAAAATGTTTTTATGCAAATGTGAGAAGCATAGTAAATAGAAGAGAAGAATTGGAACTGTATGTAGAAGAAGAAAAACCAGATATAATAGGGTTAACAGAATCATGGACATTTGAGGAGATTGCAGATAGTGAACTTGAAATTGAGAGATATACAATGTTAAGGAAAGATAGGATAATTGAAAACAAGACTAAGGGAGGTGGCGTTTTATTATACTGTATAAATTCTGTTAATATAACGATTAAAGATTATTTATCATGTGGTAACAAAAATAAAAATGTATGGGGAGAAATAGAAAGTGGGGGTGAAAAAACAGTGATTGGAGTGTGCTATAGATGTCCATCAAGTCAAAAAGAGGAAGATGAGGAGTTGATTAGTAGTATAGCAAAGGCAAGTGAAGGGAAATTATTATTAATGGGAGATTTCAACTATCCAGAAATAAATTGGGATATGGCAGAAGCACTTGTAGAGTCAAAACCTTTTGTTAAGTGCATAACTGACAATTTTTTAATTCAACATGTAGAAGCAGCCACCAGAGGCAAAAACATACTCAACCTAGTTTTTACCACAGAGGAAAATATGATTGAAAACGTTACCGTTGGGGAACTGTTTGGCTCAAATGACCATCAAATCATCTGTTGGGATCTTATTGTAGGGAAAGAAGTTAACATAAACACGCGAACATATGACTACTCTAAGGCAGATGTTAAGAGGATGAAAGAGGCAGCGAACCACATAATCTGGGAAGATATTGTTGTAGGAACAGATGTTGAACAGGAGTGGGAAAGTTTTAAAACAGTTCTAGAAACGCTAAAAGAGGAATGTGTTCCATATAGGGAGGTAAATCCCAAGCGTAAAAAGTGGATAACTAGATTTGTAGTGAAATGTAGAAGAGCAAAAAATAAAGCATGGAAAAAATATATAGAGGCCGGTAAATCAAAAGAAACATATGTAAAATATTTGGACAAGCAGAACATATCGCAGAAAGCGAATAAAACAGCAAAAATAAACTTTGAAAAAAAACTTGCTCAGAGAATCAAGACTGACAGTAAAAGCTTCTTCTCTTTTGTTAGAAATAAACAAAGAACGAAAGACAAAGTAGGCCCTCTCATAGACAGTACAGGGAAAATAATAAGTGAGAATAGGGAGGCAGCTAATCTGCTCAATCAGTACTTTGGCACAGTCTTCACAAAGGAGGACTGCTCCGAGATCCCAGAGCCTATAGATATTTTTCAAAGAGACATGGATACAGCGGGATTAAGATCAATCTGTATTACAGAGGAAATGGTTTTTAAAAAATTGGAGGGGTTGATAGTGAATAAATGTCCAGGTCAAGATGGTATTCATCCAAAATTGCTGTATGAAATTAGAGACCAACTAGCAAAACCATTGGCTATATTATGTTCTCAATCACTTACAAAAGGGATTGTTCCACGGGATTGGAAAGATGCAGGAGTGATCCCCTTATTCAAAAAAGGCAAAAAATCAGATCCAGCAAATTATAGACCGGTGAGTTTAACGAGCATAGTCTGTAAATTGTAAATTGAGTCAATAATCAAAGAAAACATTGTAATGCATTTAGACAAATTTAATCTAATTAGAAATAGTCAGCATGGGTTTACTAGAGGGAGATCATGCTTAATAAATCTATTAGAATTCAAGGAGGAGGTTACTAAAATCATAGATAAAGGGGAGCCAGTGGATGTTATTTATCTAGACTTTGCAAAGGCCTTTGATAGAGTACCTCATCAAAGATTATTTAGAAAGTTAAAATCACATGGAATAGGTGGGGAAGTTGCCAAATGGATTGAAAATTGGTTAACGGGAAGAAGGCAGAGGGTGGGCATAAATAAGTACTCTGAGTGGAGTGAAGTGAAATATGGTATGCCACAGGGCTCGGTTTTGGGAACAATTTTGTTCTTGATATATATAAATGATTTGGACATTGATATGAGATCCATGATTGCAAAATTTGCTGATGACACAAAACTATGCAGTAGTGTCTCATCTAAAGCGGAAGTGGATATATTGATGTCGGATTTAGATAAAATTCGAGAATGGTCTGTAAGCTGGCAAATGGAGTTTAATGTAGATAAATGTACAGTCATCCACATGGGTATATCCAATATGGAACATAATTACAGAATGGGAGAAAACAATATTAGAATGATAGATAAGGAAAGGGACCTAGGGGTTATAATAGATCATACAGGAAAGGTGAGTGAGCAAGTTAAGGTAGCAGTGAAAAAAGGAAATGCAATGTTAGGTATGATAAAAAGAAATATTAAACATAGGAGCAAGGAAGTGATCGTCAAACTGTATAACGCTTTAGTTAGACCTAGATTGGAGTACTGTGTACAGGTGTGGAGTCCTTATCATAGAGGGGACATAAACATGCTAGAAAGAATACAAAAAAGAGCGACAAAGATGATAGTGGGATTCCAGAATTACAGTTATGAGGAACGACTCAGAAAAACCGGCCTACAGTGTCTCGAAGAGAGAAGAATTCGTGGTGACTTAATACAGGTTTATAAGATAATCAGAGGAATCGATAAATTAGACTATAACAAGTTTTTTTAAATACAGCCACCTACAATAACACGAGGGCATAGCTACAAGCTGACTAAAGAGAGGTCCAGGTTAGATATTAGGAAATATTTTTTTAGTCAGAGAGTGGTGTTTGCTTGGAATGCATTGCCAGGGGAGGTAGTGGAGGCAGGGACAGTTAATGCATTTAAGAATAAACTGGATGCGCATAGCTTTTAGAGCAAGGTGATGTAAATGTAACTGGTTGTATACAGACTCTGCAGGGTCTTCTAAACCAGTATAAAGACGTTAAGTTAAGGTAGAAGGCATTCCTTGAGGATACACATTAGGTAGAAGGCATTTTATGAGGATAGACATCAGGTAGAAGGCATTCCTTGAGGATACACATTAGGTATAAGACATCATATGAATATACACATCAGGTAGAAGACATTCTATGAGGATACACATCAGGTAGAAGACATTCTATGAGGATACACATCAGGTAGAAGACATTCTATGAGGATACACATCAGATATCAGGCAAAGGGAGGTGTAACTACAACTTATGTCAATAGAAGTAGATATAGGAAAACATAATTTAATATGGTAACAAAACAACATTTGTTACACGTCTTTCTCTCTCCTCCATCATCGTGGGAAAATATCTCAATGACGACTTAAATTGTTCTTTTACTGTATGCCTGATTATTAACTTTGACACCTCAATGTTTATCATCCATATTTCAAATATGTGATATAATTTGGGAAACATACATGTCAATTTCATTTGATAAAATCATGTACATCAGACCAATGAAAACCATACAATGGAGAGAAAAACCAGACATGAAAAATGTACATGCCTGTCAAATTTTAATTTTCGGTTTTGTTGTTCAAATGGACAGGTGATCAGATGAACTGAATGATCGTTTCTCACAGCAAAGGTAGCAGGATAAATCTCATGCTCCCGTTGACACAGCAATAAATTTACACCTGATGTACAGTTAGGGATGTAAGACAATGAGGTTACCCCACTTCATAAAAAGCTGAAAACTAATCCTTCATTTCCATCTCAAGTTTCTGCTATTGAAATACCTTTCGGTCGTCAAAGATGCAGCAGTAAATAAGCTGATTGCTTCCATTAAGGTCAGTAACCCATGGATGACCAAGATTCTATCTCACCTTCAAGAGATGACCCTGAAACAGACTGCAGCCTGACTGAAAGAATAGGGGTCGAAGAGAGAAGGCAAACTCAAAATCCTGGTATTCAATCAGGCACATGTGTCTGGTGTCAGGTAGTCAAATGTTGAGTAAACTCATTTTGCTCTTTTGCCTTGGTGTACTATGTTGGGCCCAGGTCCTCCATTATGCCATCTCTCCACCTCATCCTCGGTCGGCTAAAGGGCAAGGGCGGCTAAAGTTGTATAGCCACCATGACTCTACATGTCCATCTGTTATCTGGCATGCACACCACATAGCCGGCTCACCTGCATTTTCGTAACAGTGCGACATCTATGATGTCAGAGAAGGAAGTTCGACGTCCGATTTCTGCATTGCGAATTTGTTCTTGGATGGAAATCTTCAATGTTCTTCTTTCCATCGTTCGTTGGGCAACGCATAGTCTTTCTGTATCAGCTTTCCAAAGGCAAACTCGGCCCCCAAAATTGCAATGTTGAAGCCGGATGTCTCAGGCTGAAAACCCAGACATCACAGCCTTGCTGCAAATTATGACACAACATTCTTTTCAGGACAAATATTGAAGAATAATTACTTAAAGAAATAAATCAGTGGATCTCAAAATCTGTGGTTTTATTACACCATTACAACCGTAACATTTATTGAGGAGTCTCAAAGAGATTTGCGTATGCAGGTTATATCTATCAATATTTCCTGAATTAAAAATGAAAACTTCAAAACGAACAAAAATACTTTGTTTCTTCTTCTTCTTCTATGTTCGTTCTCAATCTCCTGTTACCAAGCCGTGAACAGGGCTTTGCTAGCAGCAGGATATAGTCCAGAGAACGGAATGCGTTGTGTCGCTAGTTTACAGCTGAGTGTTCCGGAGAACAGAATGTGTTGTCGCTAGTTTACAGCTTGACTGCAATATTTTGCACTTTTAGGTCAGACACATCTGTCAGCACTTTATTGCTAATTCATAACAAAAACAACTACAATCATAAACCCATTACATATTAGCACAAATAACGTTTGAAATAACTATATCTTCCAAACAATTTAACATATTAGTTAGAAGAGTGGCATGGTTTTACATTTGTAGAATTAGACTAACATGGAAATGTCCGAGTATCAGAGTTGTAGGGTACACACATCTCATGATAAGGGTTTCCTCATTTTTAAAGTAGAAAAATAGGCTGCTCTCAAAGAGACTGTGTATTCTACTGTTTCAGAGAACCTAAGACATATAGCACATAAAACTCCTGACAATTGATGAATATGATGTTTTACAGTCACTGCTGGCTAAAAATACATCGCTTGTACAGATCCCACAAAAAAATATGTGCCCTTAACATAAAAAAATGCAACCTTTATCAATAAGCACACAACTTTCTTAAATTAGCCCCAAAAGATGCCAGATGTCGGCTCAGCAACAAAGTAGATGAAATCGCTATATGCAGACATAGTTAACTAAAAGCAGTTATACTATGCCCCAGAGACCGTCTAGGGTGTCTAGGCCGATGGCACAGCACTGCTCACATACAAGGGTCCAGATTCTAGAATGCTGGACAGAGCACTTCTGTGCTATTCTAAATTATTCCTCAACCGTCATGCATGCACAAGTGGCAGTCACCTCGACACCCCAACAAAACTTCACTGTACAGGGCCAACATCACCAAGCAACTGATAGCTTTACCTTCCTAGGTAGTAGCCTTGCAAAGAAAGTGAATATTAACTCCGAGGGCCACTACAAGATTTCCAAGGCATGTGCTACTTTCAGAAGAGTGAGCAAATTTGTTGGACTGACAAGGAATATGTGTTGCCACCAAGCTCAAAGTCTATCATGCTGTAGTGCTAACCACTTTTCTTACAACTCTGAAACATTGACAACCTATTGCAGACATAAAAAATGTAACAATTTCCCCGTGAGCTATTTCCACTAGCTACTCAGAATCACCTGGCAGGATATATACCTAACTGAAGTCCTCAAGAGAGCATGACTCTTGAGTGTCTATAAGCTGTTACAGAAAACCCATCAGATGGAAGGTAAATTATTCATATGCTCGATAAGCGCAGTCTACAGCAGCTGATGTACAATGAGCTAAGAACAGCAAAGAGTTCATCAGGTGGACAGAAAAAAACACTACAAAGGCCCATCGAAAATGAAATAGTTTCAACATTGACGTCACCTCGAGGGAGACGCTCGCACATGACTGCTCTGCCTGGTGCACTATCAGCACACAAGCTGCTCGCACCGCTAAGTGGAACATAATCGGTAAGACTTTGAGAAAGTGCACTGTCTGAAAGCAAAGAAAGTGCCACAGTTCCACACATGATAGGGGCTGCTGTGCTATGGCATGACTTTACAGTAATTTGCAATCATGAGATGCTGTCACCATCTTTGTTTACAATAGGTAACAATTATTATTTTTGCTATATTTGGCGAACCACTTTCTTTCATCCACAGACTGAGTCCTTTTTAGTTACACGAGGGCATGTTTATGATCTTGATGTTGAGGCTGGCCTGGGATTAACCTCGATAAGACCTGAATTATTTTGTATTTACGCTACGGTCAGAGATAAGTATTTTAAAAAACCACAAATCTTGTCTTCTCAACAGTTAGATGCTAGACCTGGATTCAAAACACAACCAGTGATAGAAGGGTGAATACAATTACATTGCAGATATTATCATGAGGGATGTAGTATTAAAATCTTGACTCCCTATCATCGTCTCACCTTTTGTGAGTCGAGTAGTTCCATGACAGATACCAGATAGTTAAAATCATAAAAAGCCCCATGACTGGGTAGAATCACTACAGATGTCATTCAGGCAGGAGGGGAAACACTAACACAACAGTTAACTAAACCATTACACAAATACAGTAGTGAAGGTCAAATCCCTAAACGATGGAAAACATCTAATCCTATTTTGATTCACACACAAAAAAAAAGATACAGAAAAATTGGCGGCTACTGTCTGATCCATTTGCGCTCATCCGTGTACTAACTTTTCACAAGAGTGATTGTGAATAGACTAGAGAAGCAACTTGATGAAAGTCAAGCACAAGAGCAGACAGACGTTTAGAAACGCTACTCAACCACCTACACACAATCATCCAAATAATTGAGAAAGTACATAGTCCTGCCTCTGTGTCTTGTGGACTACAGAAAAAGTCTTTGACAGCATTGAAATAGCTGCAGTGGTAAATGCCATGAGAAATTAGGGCATTGAAGAAAAGTATGCTCAACTGATAGAAGAGATATGTAGGCCGCTTAACCAAGATTACCATATTTTACCAGCCAATCAACATAACAATATTTCATGGCATTCACAGAGCAATACAATCTCTCTAAAACTATTCACACTGTCCCTTGAGGAAGTGTTTAAAAATCTAAATTGGGAAGATAAAGGTGTGAACATAGATGAAAAAATGCTTACCCACCTATGGTTTGCTGATCATATAGTCTTCTTCAGTCACAATATCAGAGAGGTTGAGCAATACCTAAATCAGCTCAATGAAGCATGTAAAGCAATAGGCCCTAAAATTAATAGAAAGTAAAACACAATACATTCTGACCACTTTTTGCTCACAAGGGGAGCTGCAGCTAGGAAAACGTAAATTCATTTATTTACCTGGGCCAAGAGATTACAAACTCCTCAAAAATAAATCACTAGATTTCACACGAGATAGAAGCAGGATAGTTCAGCTTCAATCGAATCAAACATAGACTTCAACAGCTGGGAAACGGCTCTCACCTTCAAAAGGATGGCTATTCCAGGTGTGAGGTGTAGAACCAACATGCAAATGCAGAGAAACTTCGAGCTGCTCAAAGGGCAATGAAGCAAAGAACATTGACAGTGTCTCTATGAGACCATATTCCCAAAATAGAAATCAGGTGCCAAAGCACCTTTATCATAGGAGCAAGGAAGTGATAGCATTAGTTAGACCTAGATTGGTGTCCTGTGTACAGAAAGAATACAAAAAAAGAGCAACAAAGCTGATTGTGGGATTCCAGAATTACAGTTACGAGGAAAGACTTTGAAAAACCGACCTACAGTGTCAAGAAAAGAGAAGAATTTGAGGTGATAATACAGGTGTATAAGATGATCAGAGGAAAGGATAAATTAGACTATAACAAGTTTTTCAAAATACAACCATCCACAAAATCAAGAGAGCATAGCTATAAATTAACTAAAGAGAGGTCCGATATTAGGAAATGTGGTGAATGCTTGGAATGCATTGCCACAGGAGGTAGTGGAGGCAGGGACAATTAATGCATTTAAGAATAAATTGGATGTGCATAGCTTTTAGAGCAAGGTAATGTAAATGAAACTGGTTTTATACAGACTCTGCAGTCTTCTTAACCGGTATAAAGACGTTTAGTTAAGTTATACTCCTAGGCAAAAATGGGCTTAAACAACATTTGACTACCTGGCATCAGATACATGATGCTTGATTAAACACAAGAAGTATAGACAGATACTGCTGCCGGTACTTGGTGAATTAAGTATTTGAATACTGTAGTAAAATCTCGCTCACAATACGCACTTGTGTATTATACACATGCTTGATTTAGCTCACACTTTTTTGGTAAGATCAAAATTTGTATCTAATACTCATCATGATTTTATTTTATAAAACAATCGTTAAAAAACAAAATATATCTAGTGACAAATATAAATAGGTATGCAACATCTAAATTTTAAGTACTTTAGATTCTCTCATATAGTGAGAAAACACATGGCACATTCAATTTCCCTGTCAAAATATGACAAACTTCCAAATGCATGTACCTTTTGGTATCGAATATAGTTTATATTTTAGTTCTCGCTTATAATATGCACTTGAGTTCTAACGGCTAAAGTGAGTAAAAATTATGCGTATTATTAGCAAGATTTCATAGTAGTGTGTGAGGTCTCTGTGGTTTCTTTTGAAGTAGATAAGTCCCCTCCGTGCTGTTTTGTCTCCCCTAACTGTAAGCTAGTGACCCATCCACAGTTGGGTAGATGGAAGCCTGCCTTGACCAGGGGGCAACTGTCGGAGAAAAATTCTCTAAATCGCTCATACCTTTGAACACTAACAACAGGTGAAGTGTTACAGAACGAGGTTGTCAAACGCACACAACACCGTCATAGGTGACTGCATTCAACACAATGATTACCTTTGTGACTAACGTCACACACAAGATATATTGCCAGTGTTTTATGGACTAAAATCAGAAATAAATCATGAAAAAGATGTTACTACATGTTACTTTGACTCCAGCAGGAGGAAGAGACTACCACTTCAATAGTCTTCTTTGTATAGAGCCTGTGTCAAAGCAGTGCTTACTCTTATGGAAGTCATTTCTCTAGCACTGTTGTCAGCTCCATATACAACCCTACTTAGATGTTCCCTATACTACATGTCCTGAGTGGTCTGCCCCGGGGTCTTTATGTATAACAAAGACAAGAATAGCACCACAGGCCCACAGAGAGCATGTCGTAAGAGGGGACTGTGACATGGCACAACACCGGACATGGTTAGGTGGTTTGTTAAGAGCAGCATAGATGGTGCCTAGTGGGCTGTGGGTCTACTTTGCTCTAGTGTTTGAGTCTATAAAGATAGACTTGCACTCCCTCCGTAAGCGCTTGTCCCAATGCAGCGGGGTATTAAGCTGCTCGAGCCTAGCACGCTAAGCAATAAACCCTTCTCCTGGCTACATCCAGCTCATACCAGAGCTGGGACCTGCACAGGGGCATCTGCTCTTGTAGAAGTACAGGTCAACTAATAACTAAACTACATGCACAACGGTACAGCGGTTCTATTAAGTTTTCCCAGTAAGAGATCTCAGGATACACATTGGGAAAATGAAGAAAATACTGGTGTTAAATTGCAAATTGACATATGTGTTCTTACAATGCATAATGTTGCCATAGAGACATCACTGATACAACCAGTGCAAACAAAACTGTTGTCTCACAATGTCTTGTCTAACAAAATGCTAAAAAAGCAGAGTATTGACAAATATAGTGACCAGATCAAAGTACAAAGTTGGACCAGCTTGTAGTTAGAATTAATAACACTAAAGTCAAAACTGCATAATGCAGAAAACAGTTCAGTTCACAATGTTATACATCTCGTCATTCAACTTTCTTACTTAGTCACTCTCTTCTTCTCTAGGGTGTAGAGATATCATTTTTTTCTTCTTGTGGCACAAAGTTTTTTTTCTGGGGACTTCTAGTTTCTTCAGAACAGGGCAGCCAGCCCAGTGTCCAAACAGGCCAAAAACTTGCTGAGTGTGAAGTAGCTTTCTGGATTTGAATAAAACTGTCTAGAAATGATAGGCCAGATTTGAAACAAATTTGAAACAGATTTGAAACAAATCATACACTTGTAGTGAAAAGGTGAATCAACACTTTCTCAGCCATAGGCTGGGGGTGTGTGTATGTGGATAGCTAGTTATATCATGAAGCACTAACCATTAGACCATAATTAGTATGCAGATCTGAACTCTTGAGCAGTGTTAAAGAAATACTTAGCCCTGAACAGGGCTAAACTACAAGTGAGTCATGTAACAACATTTTGTCAAATTCTTTCATGTCAGTTAGTCAAAATTTAAAGCTGATTCATGCTATTGTTCCCACTGAAGCATAGGACCACTACTACAGCTGGTCCAATTACAGGAAGCCTGTATCCAAGCATTCACAGTAGCATCTTCAACTTAATGAGGTTGCTAGCTACATGCACAACCCTCTTATATATCAACTTTAACAACATCCTTGGATTGTTAAAGTGGTCCTCTTTTTCAACCTGGGGAACCACTACTGTAAACTTTTTAAAGCTAAAAACAAACAAAAAATATTCTGAACTCATAGGTATAATTCTGGTGATGATTGAGCAGAGGTGACAATTAAAGCACCCACATGTACATATCAAAAATGATAATGTAAACAACACACAAATTACAGAATATTTATTCTGATTGACATATCCGTTAGGACAAAGCAACAGCTTTTTCATTCACATAAAAACTAATTTGTGTGAGCATTGCAAATGTTTGTACATTATGTTTGTTCCTCTTTCGATAAACCCAACAAAAATGACATACAGTTAATAACACCAGTCCCTTTAATTAATTTGTTCATGTTAGATTAGTCACAAAAAATCTGGACATATCATGTGTGGACTCCAGGGAGGAAAAATTGGAGCATTAAAACCTATTAACGGGGGACAAAGAGCAATCACAGCCAGGTGAGACATGCTGATCTAAGACCACACCTCACGCTCTCCTTCATGCTTCTGGAAACAGACAGTGTCATAGCAGTCTGATCAATGATGTGAGGATAAACACTGTAATTCCCATAGTGGTGAGCTTACTGAAGAACCTCGCATTGCACTACAGCCTGCTCAAGAAGTTGTAAGAAAAACAACTGTAACCCACTACCAACGAAACATCATCATTTGTTAGCTCAGCATGAGTAGCTTAAAAAGTTAGTAACAGCAACATTCTACCATAAATGTAGTAAAAGGTGACTAAAAATGGTTTGGTATAATGATACCTTGGGAGGTGACTAGTGTTGGTCAGGTGTAAGGCTACCTTGGGAGGGTATTAATGTTGGTCAGGTGTAAGGCTACCTTGGGAGGTGATTAATGTTGGTCAGGTGTAAGGCTACCTTGGGAGGTGACTAATGTTGGTCAGGTGTAGGATACCCTAGAAACTACTTACAAGGTGACTAATGTTGGTCAGGTATAAGGCTACCTTGGGAACCACTTGGGAGGCGACTAATATTGGTCATGTGTAAGGTTTCCTTGTGAACCACTTTGGAGGTGATTAATGTTGGTCAGGTATAATGATACCTTGGGATTCACTTGGGAGGTGACTAATATTGGTCAGGTATAATGATACCTTGGGAATCACTTGGGAGGTGACTAATGTTGGTCAGGTATAAGGATACCTTGAGAATCACTTGGGAGGTGACTAATGTTGGTCAGGTGTAAGGATACCTTGGGAATCACTTGAGAGGTGACTAATGTTGGTCAGGTATAAGGATATCTTGAGAATCACTTGGGAGGTGACTAATGTTGGTCAGGTGTAAGGATACCTTGGGAATCACTTAGGTAACTAACTAACTGTGATTGCTGGAACCGGAAAGAGGAGACAAATAGTAATAATATAACTTGCCAGACATGTTTTAAAAAGACCACTAAAGAAGTTTGGGCATGCGACTGCCTGGTCCATCATGTAGAAACTATAATTCACATGAAAATTATCCTATGGCAGAAAAATAGTGATTAAGTCAAATTTTGAGGTCAGTGATGCAGCAATGGATGAGCTAATAAACCAGTGGCTCATAGCTGGCTTATTGTATGAGGGTCAGTGAACCATAGCTGACCAAGGCCCTTTCTGCCTTCAAATTGTGGCTCTGAGAACAGGCTGCACTATTGTAGTTTGACTAAAACAATAGGGGTCAAAGATGGATGACAAACCCTGTCCCTAAAATGCTTTGCTAAAACAGTCAGGCTGAAAGACGCAGATATTGCAGCCTAGAGGTGACACAACGTCCTTTTTTAAGATGAATGGCAGAAGAACACAAATTTAGCTTCTATATTATGGTACAAAGTTAATGTTGTAAATGTCAAAATGTCGTGCAGATATACCACACATATCGGTAACAGTGCTAAACAAAAAAATTAAATAAAAATATTTGTTTAACAAGAGAATGAGTCCAGTTTAAGAAACTGAACAGCGGTGTCAGTGTGAAGTCTTCAGATTTCCATCTGGTATTGAAAGAGTGGGATTATCAGCATTCCCATCTCTAATTATACACAAATACTGTATGATAAATTAAAAAGAATCCAGAAAAGATAGATCAAAGTCACTTCTGTCCTAAAGTGCTTTCGATAACTGGCAGATTAATCTGTACTGTAATGTCATGACAACTAACACAATAACTAAAGGTACCCTACAACGGTCAAAGACTTTGTGAAAAAAAAGAAAAAAAAAGGGGAAACAAAAAAGTGAAGCATTTAAACATAAAATGCACTCTATGGAGTGTTATAAATTTAGCTAAAAAATGTATCACAAATTGTAGTTATTCATAAATATAGTGATAAACTATTTTGTCATCTCTTTAATCAGTAGATTTCTAGTCCAAGCATTCCATATATATCATCATTCATCTCAACCACTGAAGTAAGACTTCAGGACTTAATGGAATTCTTATCTAGAGTAATAGACTCTGTAGTAAAGGGTCTTGGAGCGCCATAACGAATAAGAGTTGTCAAATTTGAGAAGGTATACACCTTGACCAGGATATGTGTGACTTCCGCAGTAAACTTCTTCATGGCAGTCGCGACGATAGACGGGGATGATCTCATCTGTTGGCGGTCTATTCTCGATTTTCTTGGATGGGCCTTTTTCAACATCTCCTCCTTTGTTTTCTGGAGACATATTAAGGACATACTAAACATAACCAAACATGTACTGGATTGGAACACACAGGAGAAATGAAGAAAGGAGAGATGAAAGAGTGCTTAATGAAGAAAAGTGGAACAGCAAGCTAAGGGAAATGGGATTTCATGGGCATAGCTCAATAACAACCAAAAATAGCCTCTACATTTCTCTGGAATTGAATGAAAGGTCAAAGTAAAATATTTCTTCTCTTCTCCTAGCCACTCTTTCTTCTATCCCTTGAGGTGTAGAGATCCTTTTGTATATAAGAGGGCAAGTCAGCAAATTGGTCGCAAATGGTTATTAAAAAAAACAACTAAATGAGAAATGAACTTGAAAACTACTTATTATTGCACTTAACATTTTCCTTTGTCTCAATATAATTTCCACCAACATTTATACAACCACCGTGAGCACACTTTTATTAAACTCAGTAGATCATGCATTATGATGTAAGCTAAACCATGCAAACACCCTATTGCCGCTGCTACATTATTTACTGCATGTCAGCTAGAATCAACTCCCCTATCCATCACACAGATTCTTCTGTTGTAATTTGAACAGGATGACCAGGTCGGATATCAGCAAACAAATTTATCGACCCAAGTTATGTACCACTTTATGTAACAAATACTTCTCACAGTAAATAGAAACCATTTGCTGGTGAATATCCTTTGCAGAATGTCCTTTTACTTCTCAAAAAAAGCACAACCCCACGCTGTTCTTTGATTATACACTCTTTGAGCATGGATGCAATTTTATATCAGAAATGCCTTAGTGCATGCAACACCTAGCTTCTGCTACCTACAATAATCACAAAGTTGGATATTACTTCCCCATAATGACACCTTTAAAAGCTACCAACTTCATTTTTGCCTGCCTCGAGTCCATTACCTTGAAATGGTGAGGGAGCTTGCATGCCTCAATGATCCTAGGAGCTAAGCCAGCGGAAGTGAAAGCTTTCAGAAGGGTCATCTAAGCTTGATAGGTCATGGTGGAAGGATTTGAGTAAACAAGGACAACTCACCTAGAGTATATTAGGTTAGGTTAGAGCAAACCACCCACGTCTATAAAAACAAAGGTGGTTACAAAAACACGGACAACAAAGCAAAATCAAACGGTCTTGGGAAAGAAAGGGCCTTCGAAAACGAGAAGAATGATGTATTGGAGTGAAAGCCGCAAGGAAGCTCCACGGCTGACTGCCCTTCTGAATAATAATTAGAAAACAAATATTGTAACATGGAATGTTTGAACAAAGTACCAGGCAGTGACATCATCACAGATAGCTAAGGTCAGGTCAGGTCAGGTCATCCCGTAACAGGTGAGGTCGTTGGGGCACACATGAAGACATCCTCACAACTCCACGCCATCCCCCTCTGTCACATTCCGCTGCCTGTGACTCTTCTGGTCGGAGACTGGTCCATTCTTTTATGTTCTCCTCCCATCTCTTTTTGGGCCGGCCTCTTCGTCGTCTGCCATGCACCTTTCCGTGGAGGATTGTGTTTGCAAGACCACTTGATCTCGATATGTGACAGTACCAAGTGAGTTTCCTTCTTTTGACAGTTGCCAAGAGATCTTCGAAAGGCCCTATTGCTGTTGTAATTCTATCTCGTATTTCCTCGTTTGTAACTCGATCTTTGTACGTGACGTTTAAAAGTTTTCGGAAACATCTCATCTCCAAGGCATGTATCCTTCGTTGAAGGTCAGCTGTAACTGTTCATATCTCACACGCATAGAGGAATATTGACAGGACTAGTGTACGCATTAATCTGATTTTCGTGCTTAGTGCTAAACGTTTATCTTGCCAGATTTTGTTAAGCCGTGCAAGCGCCGCTATTGTCTGTGCTATTCTGGCCAACACTTCACATTTTGATCCTTCATCACTGATAATCGACCCAAGATATTTAAAACGGTCAACCACTTCGAGAGTTCCAGACCGTTAGCTTTTATCTTGCTGTTGAAACCCGTGGCGTTGTTGGTCATTAATTTTTGTCTTTCCAGCTTTTATCTCCATACTATAGTCAAGAGCTGTTTCATCGAGCCTTCTGACCCATTCCTGGAGTTCTGCTTCTGAACCCACCAACCCGTCGATTTCATCTGCAAAACGAAGGTTGGTAATCTTGACAGTACCAACGTGACCTCCAAGTGCCTCACTCATAATTCCTTCAAGGAATATATTGAAAAGAGTTGGAGAGTGTACACCCCTGTCTCACACCAACTGATGTGCAAAACCAGTCTCCTCGCCTCCCATTCACAAGAACTGCGCTAGACGCCTTGTTATACAGGTGTTCAAGGACCGTTATAATATTTCCGTTGATATTATACATCCTCATGGTTGCCCAAAGCGCTTTATGCCATACCCTATAAAACGCCTTCTTAAAATCCACAAACACATGATACAGTGTTTGCTGCTGTTCTAGATATTTCTCGCTTAGCAGCCTTAAATTAAATATCTGTTCTGTAGTGCTTCTTCCCTGTCTGGACTCTGCTTGCTCCTCGGCAATAATGTTCTCTGCTTGGGGTTTCAATCGGTCGAGGATTAATCTAAGCATGACCTTGCTAGGGTGGCTAATGAGGCTTATTGTTCTGTAATTTTGGCACAGCTTTAGGTTTCCAGACTTATGTAACGGTATAACTATTGATTTCGTCCATAAGTCCGGCCAGTTTCCTGTTGCCCATATTTTGTTACAGATATGTGTCAGGCCTTCCACCACCTCTCCACCTGCTTGTAAGAGCTCTACTGGTATATTGTCCACGCCGGCCGCCTTCCCTCTTCTCAATGTCTTTACCGCTGCAATTACCTCTTCCTTCATTATCAGTTGGTTATCCTCTATATTTGTTGGTGTTGGGGGGAATGTTTTCTCAGGTTTGTTTCGCCCTTCATAGTTATATAGCTCGGAACAGTACTCTGTCCATCTTGCCAGTACGTCATTTCCCTCAATGAGACACTTGCCGTTTTTATCATGGATCATAAGATAGCTAAGGAGATGAGAAATTACAACCTGGTAGTGCTAGAACTGTGCAAAACAAGATGGACATAATCAGGAAAGATGAGACTGACAACTAGGGAAATGATAATTTCTTCTAGAAACGAGCGAGCTGATGCCGAACAGACAGGGAATGACACTGATGTTTTCTAGAGAGGCACAGAAAGAGCTCATAAAGTGGGAGGCTATTATCAAGCTTTAACTCTAGGAAAAAAACATCAATATCCACATCCTTCAGTGCTTTGTCCCAACTAACGAGGCCAAAGGAGATAAGAAGCAAAAGTTTCACAATGGTCCTTGACATGCATAAAAAGAAAGATATCTTAATATTAATGGGAGACTTCAATGCTAAAGTAGAAGCAGACAATCTGGGTTTCAAAAAGATTATGGGAAAACAAGGAATGAGACAGATGAATGAAAATGGAGACATTTTTGTAGAGCTATGTGTGTTACACAAAATGTTAATTGAAGAAAGCATGTTTCACACAAGAAGTTAGGTACATAAGGCCACACAGAGACCATCAAACCATTTGATGGAAAACCAGATCGACCACATCTGTGTCAGTTAAGTGTTCAGAAATACACTATAATATATGTAAGAGGTGCAGACATAGCTTCAGACCACCACATGTTACAGGGGATCTTGCAGCCCAAACTAAAAAAGCACCCAGTTCAGGCGCAAGTAGAATGAGATATAACACACTTCTTACAAAAAGCTGTGTAACGCAGTGGTTAGCGAGCTGGCTTCACATCTGAGTAGTCCTGGGTTTATTCCCCACTTGAGGCAAAACTGTTTTTTCAGACCGCAACGGCTCCCAGGTCGACCTAACCTTAAATGGGTACCGGTTCAGTCTGGAAGGAAAAGCGGCGAAGGAGAGGAGATGGCTACCGCCCTCATTTAGCCAAGCCTTTGAAATGTGAGATCGCTAACACCTCACTCCTCTATGGCAGTAATGCTATGAGTTACTTTACTTACAAAACCAGGAGAAGAAGACAGAATATAACATAGAGCTTAAAAGCTTAACAGATACCAAGTGCTAAAAGGGCTATATGTGGATGAGGAGATAGACATTAATAGTATGTGAGACCAGGCTAAAGAGATGTGGAATAAAAGAAGTGAAGAAATGGTAGGATTCAAGTAAACCCAACACAAGAAATGGATCACAATAAATACTTTACATAAAATAGAAGAAAGGAAAAAATAGAAAGCTCTACTCAACAACTACTGAACTCGAATCACCAAAGCAGAAATAACCACAGAGAATTTATACTGTTACAGACAAAGAGGTCAAGACACATGTAAGGAAAAATAAAAAGGAATACGTTGACAAGTTGGCACAGGAGGCAGAAAAGGCAGCAGAGAAAAGAAATATGAGAGATCTCTACTCATTAACAAAGAAAATGGAAAACAGATATTTCCATACAGACAAACCAATCAAAGATATGGACGTCAAGGTATTAACATCGTCAGAGGAACAACAGAAATTATGGTTTGAGTATTTCAAAGAAAGTCTAAACAGGCCTCCGCCACAAGAAACACCAAACATCCTACCAACAGAGGAGACCTTGAAAGAAATCCAAACGGCCATTACTAAACTCAAGAAAGGGAAAGCGGTAGAACCAGATGGAATAGCAGCAAAAGCTATAATGACAGATATAGACAAGGCCACTGATAGATTTCAAGGATTATTCAAGAAGATATGGGGGGAAGAAAGAGTGTCCACAGAATGGAAAAAAAGAACATCTGATTAAACTGCCAAAAAATGGAGCCTGGCAGATTGCAGCAATTATAAGGGGATTACAATGCTGTCAATGCCAGGCAGATATTCAACAGAATCATCTTGGACAAATTAAAAACTGAAGTAGACTAAAAACTCAGAGGAACAGGCAGGATTTTGCCAGGGAAGATCATGAACAGATTATATAGCTACGCTACAAATCATAGTAGAATTAATAGTGAACGAGTGCTGGTAGTAGACCCTCGGAAGACAGGTCAGTTTTACCCTACTAATGACAGGGCTACGGTAGTCCTGCTCAATTTGAGAGGAGCCGCAGACATTTTGGTTCACGTACCAGGCTGATAAGCCAATGGCGCGAGGCTACCATGTGAGGGATTACGGCCGAACGCCTCTAAGCCGGAATCACGCCCAAAATCTCAGCACCACTGCGATGGGAGGCTGCCATATAGTCGGGACCTGGGGCTCGCGCCTCAGCCTCACCCGGTCGAGCCGCAGAAAGTGGTCTCTGCCGCCCGCCGAACAAAGCGGGCAGGCAGCTGCTCAATATTCACCCCATTCGGTGATGAGGTGCGAAACCACCAACAGAAGACTTAGTTCTTGGTCAGGGTGTCGTAAACAGTAGAGCAGCCACCTCACTGTGAACTGTTGAGACTCAGCCCCTGACCATGAGATATGTCCGCACACCAGGCGAACATCTCTGTGACATTACCAGGCTTGTCCCCTGGCTAAATGCACTCCTGCCTCGATCTCTATCTCTGTATGCTATCAGCCATACCAATGGATGCAGAAGAGATGCAGGCTAGCGGACATTGCACATCTGCCCTATTGTGTCAACCTCCCAGGTGGCGGGGAATGCTAGGCGTACCATCACTGCAGAGAAGCCGAGAAAATAAAGGGAGCAAAGAGATACCCCACTCACAGGCTGCGTTTCTGGCAGGACATGACGATCCTGGGATACAGACACACTGGACTGCCTCTCTTCCGGGTTAGTACAAACCAGTACATAGTCCATATCATATCTCATGTTCTAGAATAGAAGCTATCCTCCGGCCTATTGATAAGTTAGAGATTTGTGTCTATCTCCCAGTCTTCCACTTCATCACCTCTGTTGTCTGTGTTCGAGTATCCCCATCTCTCCAAGTGGCTGTTGAAGTCTCCAACTACTATGCTGCTTGAGTCCTTGACTTCCATACTCGAGAGTGACAGGTCTTTGTTTGGTGGGCCGTACAGGTTGAAGATGCGGATCTTCGTTTCTTGGGTCATTATGTCAACTCCTACAATTTCTGCTTGTCCGGTGTGATTGACAGCTACCGAGCTACTCGGAATACAATTACGAGTCAGTATCAGAACCCCTCCTTTGTGACCTTCTCTATCAAGACGGAAGGTCTGGTATCCTCTGATTGAGAATTTGTGGTTGTTGTTGAGGTGCGTTTCTTCTGATGCTAAACAATATATGGAGATCCAGAGAAATCAAGATTCACAGTGGAGTCAGAATATTCAAAGTCAGTGTCAAGTCATGGTTGCTGTATGGAGCTGAAACATGGAGTGGAGAACGACCGACCAAACTCATACAAAGACTCCAGTCCTTCGTTAACAGGTGCTGTAGAAGGAGAATGGGCATAAAGTGGCAGGACAAGGTGAGGAATGAAGACTTATGGGAAAGAAGCCAACACTATCCACTGGAACATGAAATTAAGCAAAGAAAATGGGGCTGGATAGGACACACACAGGAGAAGGCACATTTCAACAAATCCAGACATGCTCTTACATGGAATCCTTAAGGACAGAGACAGAGAGATAGACCCACAAACACACGAAGAAGAGAATGTGAGAATGAACTAAGATTAAATTATTACACCTGGAGAGAGTCAGAAAGAGCAGTCCAGGACTGTGCATGCTGGCGGGATATTGTCAATGGCCTATGCACCGAGAGGAGCGAAGGGCTTTGATTGATTTTTATCGAACTACATTTTTCAGGTGTACCATATCAGTTTGTGATTGACTTACTGACTTTCCCTCATACTTGCAAGTGAGTGTGCAAAAAAGCAGGTGATTGGCCTATGGTATCTTGCATGTGTGTGTACAGAAAGTAACGGAAACCTATCGTACTGCACACCTGCCAAGAAACTGATAATAGCCAAACAGGTTGGCAGCTGAAAGAAGTGATGTTCTGTAAAGGACATGTTACTTATTATACACACATATATGTATATGGTAGGAACAAGTATGTACATGTCTGTGTGTGCATGCATGCACACTTACATACTCGCTCCTACCGTCTTAAAATTAGTATATTAATCCTCTTGGGGTAGCAGACTCTCCAAAATATGGTATTGCTCATCCCATCATTCACATAAGCCCAAAACTTGTTGAGTGTGGAATAGCCATATGGGTTATAAAGAAAGCTCTAAAACATAATACCCCAAACATGATACAGGGATAACATTCGTGGATAACTCAAATTCTCTATGTTCAGAAGAAAAAGACACATATTCTAGAATATTTATATATCCACAAAGGTGGACAACAATAATGAAAGGAGTATTATCTCTTAAGTCAAAAGCAGAATAGGGGACGGCGTGAACTAGTGGTTAAGTGACACGGCTCACAATCTAAAGGTGCTAGTTCTCTACCCATCACAGCACCGGCCGTTACCAAAGGGAAGCAAACTCTTAGAAAATGCAGAAAGAAGCAGACCCTTACATAAAAATGGAAGCTGAAGTCGGATGCACTGGGCCTACAGGCGCAAAATAAAAACATAGTACAAAAGACACCTCTTTGGGGAATAGAGAAAAAAGGCGAGCGCAAAAAAAGCTGAAAATATATCCATCTGCTTGAGACAAACAAAGTTATATTGATCACCATTGCACCGATAAATGTATTTCTGACCGTCTTGTCTCCGAATATGATTGTGCACCTTATTTAGAATACATATTTTATTGATAAACTGTGGGGAACTAAGACGCTGGTCTGGTCAGGCACAACATACTGACCAGGACCACTATCTCTCTTCTACATATGTTGTTTTAAAAGCAGTCTGGCTGACGATTTGTGGATCTACGTGATTCCCCATAGTAGTGAGTGTCACGCATATGAAGCCAAGCATAACAAACCACATGGAGGACCCTGGTCCACCTTCATCAGCATGCTCAGGATGTGAGAAAAGCTACTATAACCCGCCACTTAACGCCCTTTTTAGGGCACACAATAGAGTAAACTTACTCATTGTGGGCATTTACCAACAACATTGATAAACTGTATGAAGATATTACTCAGCATTTCTTATAAGAATATGTTCTATAATTATCATTAAACACTCAGAATCAATTGTTAAGTGTGAAATACACATACATTTTCATAAATTTTGTATCTAAAATCACTGCTACTGACTTTTCTGATACTTTTATTCCTAACAACTTAAGTTCTCTTAGTTGAGCATCAGCGGCAGAGGTAACCTAGTTACATTATTTCAATCTACCCAGCTGTAAACTGACACCTGATATGTTAAGAGTTAGAGACAACAAGGTAATGTGGAATTGTACTGGTCATCTGTGCTCACAACAGTGGAGTCCTCTTATTTTTCTCTCAAATAACCATATCTGCTTCCCTCATATACTATATGTGGTCTGTCTTAGATTTCTCTTGCCACCATACAGATTATCCCTCATTAGAGTTAGAGAGGACCATACTGTCACTTTGCTCCTCTCATGAAGTCAGCAGACATGGAGATTATGTTTTATTGATTGTCTCTACTGTCCACATAAATGTCCAACCATTTTGTAATTAGTTCAACAGATGGTATCTCACACTTCAACCCCAGCAACAGCTTCTACGGAGACTTGCTCTTGTATTTGTTCTCTTAGCTAATCTAGACATAATCACATGCTGCTGATTGTCTATCTCTTGAACCAGATAAACTATGTATCATCTGTCAAATAAAGATAAGACACAATCATCAACACCAAATAAAGTTTGCACCAACTGTCAAATGTCGACAAGACACAATCATCAAAATCCCCACCTTCTGTTTTTGTAGCCTCTTCTTCCTCGTCCTCCTCATCACTGGACTCGCTGACATGGACGCTGACTGTGTTGGTCTGGGATACAGTCCATTCAAAGTACACACCAAAACCTATATCATAGTAGTCTGTGGCAAACTCCCAGAACAAGCATGTGCCATCTTCGTGTGTTGGCACTCTCACCTACACAGAAACCACGCATATTAATTGTTAATGATGCAATATTATATGGTCAGGCATGTCTCATAACGGAACCCACATGGGAAAAGGAAAAATATGAGTGGATATGACATACAGGGAAAAATAAGGAAGGCAAGACTACTGTCAGGGTTAAGTGGAATATACTGACCAAGAACCCTCCTCAATGCCATGCAAACAGGTGGGGAATTGACACTGTGACTCCCATCATGGTGAGCCTACTGAGATGCTTTGTATTGCACTACAGCCCATGTCAAATTTCTTCAGTAGGTCTTAAGACGTAAGAATAGTCACTGTAACCTACAACTAGAAAAGGGAGTAAAGAATAACACTAACATCAGATGAAACATACTGAAAAAGACACCGACTCACTGTCAAACAGTGCTAGTGGAAACAGGTTATCCCAGCATTCAGGCCAACAAGCTGGGGATTGACACTAGCCATAGTGGTGAGCTTACTGAGGAATCTCACAGAAAGTAAGAAGAGCCATTGTAATTTGCCAAGACAGAAACATAGTAAAGAGTTAAATTAACTCACTATGGGTGGCTTCCAACAACTACAAGAGAAACATAAGTTAAGAACTTGTACTGGTGGCTTCTAACAACAATAGAGAAAATCAATAAATGAGATGATTATTGATGTTTGCTTTAAGTTAAATAAATAACAAAATCATCTTTCATAATTAGCATTTAACCCTATAATGATGTTTTAAAGTTATTAAATGTACTGCCTGGGAAAGAAACCAAAATAAACAAAACAGAACAAACAAATTTAATTTTAAAATCTTTTCCAGCAATATTTTTTTAAACATATTTTATTTATATACTTTGCTAAAGAAAATATAAAACTTTATACTTGGATAATATGTTGCCTGGAATACAGACATTTCCATTACAAACAGTAAAATACTCACTTTCAACTGCTCTATAACATAAAACATAAATGTCCATTTCTGTACAAGTAACAAGGAAAATTTAGATTACAGAAGAAAGCTCAACAAAACAACTTAATTCAAGCACCCATATGCTGCTAATAACAGAAACAGCTTTTACAATCACCAGTAAAACCAGAACAACACCCAACAAAGCAGAGAAATAACCAAAATAAATCTAAATGGGATAGTGCAGAAAAGCATGCCCCTTATCTATCTACACCTTGGAGATTTGGTAACAATTGTCTTTACATCTAGGATCTGGTAAGATCTATTTTCACAAGAAAATCACATTCCTGGCATTGAGTGGAGTGATGTTTACAAACATATCTACAGGACTTGACAGATTTTAAGGTATCTTACTAGTCAGTCAAAAATTTCACCAGTCAGCATGGTCGAACTACAGTTATGCAATTTTTGTTAACAAATTTGAAGTAGGCACTAATTCACCTTTATTTTACATAACAATGCGTACCAAACCAAAATTTATGTATTACTTTCACAGTATTAGTCTATTTTTTCTTAAGAGAAAATGCACTACTGTCAGAGGCATGGCGTGCGTGTCCTTGAACATTATATAAAGTTTTGGCACTGTAGTTCCATTTATCGATGTCTTTAGTAAGTTTAAATTGTGGCAGTGGAGGTCCAATTAGATTCACCATCATGAACTGGCTAATGTACAATCTATTTGAATAGTAATATCATTTATAATCGTGCGAGAGTCGTTATGTAGTAACCATTAAAAACATAAATTACGATTTAAAATGGATTTTTTTTTACTAGTCAAGCAAAAATTTGTACTCGTCACAGATAAGCAATGTGTTTTTTAAATGTATTTGTATCCATATCAAACTGACCTATATTTGTTTCTGTGACTGACATTTGAGTTTTGCTGCAGGACCTATGACTGTGATTGTACTATACTCCATGTTATTGCAGCTACTACTTGTACTACATTTTGTACATATCACCCTAATTCACACTTTTATTGTCTGTCACTTCTTTCGCTCTGCATCACACCATCTAGTTCCAGCTTGCGTTACTGTTCAGTAAGGTGACATGTCTTTAACCACCACAAACATTTACACTAGTCTCATATCTGTTATCCTTTATCCCTGATCAACTTCTGAATGCAACATAGGTTTTTTTTTAAATGTTTGTTTGTGCCCATGTTAAGATGACCCATACCTATTTATCTTTATTTATATCTCTTTTCAGAATGCTCAAATTATTTTTTTGTTTTCTTTTTTCCCTAAATGTTAAATGACTGCGAGAGTGGTTTCTATGAGGGCTATGTTATGACAGAGATAAGAGTAGGATTACTGCCACACTGAGAGCATGTCATTGGAGAAGACTAACAACACGATGTGATTCTAATAAGGTAGATGACCTGTATGTGTGACAGATGAGAATAAGCCACTTCCACACTGAGCATGTCACAAGAGACAACTAGCAGTGCAACCTTTCTAGGGTTGAAAACCTGTATGTGTGACAGATAAGAATAAGCCACTTCAACACTGATCATGTCCCAAGAGTGCGGTCTAATTCGTCTATGATAGAACACAGTCCGACTCATTCATGCAAGCCAAAAGCCTGCTGAGTGTGCTGTTCCCTTCTGGGTTTACAAGAAAGCTCCCCAGTATGACAGAAGAATAACAGTGAATAATTTGTTTTCCCAGGTTTAGAAGACGGAGTGTATAATGATAACTTTACAAAGACGCCACAAGATGTCGTAATTGACAAAAAATAAGATAACAGGTGAGGCAGTACATCCCTGATGTTTGTTAAATCTGACATGCCACTCACCGTAACTGTTTCCCCTGAGCCTATTTTAATAACAGATTCCTTATCCTTCACCAGCGACTCCTTGAAATCTTTAATGTCCTTGCGAGTCCACATTGAGGCAGCCGCCATGGCGTATTCTACATCGGATGACACCAAGCCAACAGGTGTAGGGGTGATGGGACATGTGTGCAAGGGAAGCAGACAGATGGAGAGAGAGAGAAAGTAAACAACATCAATATTGCATTACAACAAAGCAACAACTACAAATTCAAAGCAACACAGATAAAGCATACCCAAGTACTCCAATATGTTAGAAAATTTAACATATACTACATAGTCATTGCTCCAGGGAGAGGGTAACAAAACAGTTAGGACACTATTCTAATGACACATTTCCTCGCGAGACACAGGTCCTCTAGAAACATATCTTCTCTGGAGACACAAGTTCTTTAGAGACATATGTTCTCTGGAGACACAGGTCCTCTAGAAACATATCTTCTCTGGAGACACGAGTTCTTTAGAGACATATCTTCTCTGGAGACGCACGTTCTTTAGAAATATATCCTCTCTGGAGATACAAGCTCTCTAGAGACTTATGTTCTCTGGAGACATGGATTCTCTAGAGTCACAGGTTCAACTCCAGCAAAGCTGAGGTGTTTTTATGCTGGTGGGGTGTAGGGGAACGAGGCTTGTGATGTATGAAAAAGTAATCTATGATGCACACTACTGCAACTACCTGAAAAAGTAGCCTTTATTCTTCAGTCCTATAACTCATCCGGCCGGATCCCCAGCAATGGGAATAAACAGCGCAATTATAGTTTTCTTAGATAATTAATTATTCTACTATTTATTTATTCCACTTGTGTTCTAAGTATCATGGCGAGATTCAGTTTCCCTTTCTATAAGTGTTTATCAGGACTATCATTATGATAATGTTTCGTCATTATATCATCTACACTGTCTACTATTATATTATTGAATGCTACCATGCTTCAAAGCCAGACCCCCTGGTACTGAAGACTTATAACAGTGGTCAACTGGACTGCACTTGAACAAGGTGAATGGCACTCACCATTATATCTCTGTCACTGTGTGTAGTTAGTGTAAAGTATGTCCCCTACACCAGCAAGGGTAGTTTTAATCAGAAAAGCATAACAAGAGCAACAGATAGAAGTCAGTATTACTGGAAACATACAGAGCACAATAAATGAAATGACTTGGACATCTTAACTTAACGTCTTTGTATTGGTTTAGAAGACCCTGCAGAATCTGTATACAACCAGTTACAATCTGTCAGAATGTATCCAACATTTCTTACATACTAGGTATAGTTATGCTTATGACATGAGATATGAAATGTATTAGACATCTTATGGGATACTTCTTCATTAGAGCTGTTCTCAGCAATACTTAAGCAAACATTAAAAAAAGCCCAATAGATTATTTCAAAGATAACAGTAAAGAGAGAAAAAACACAATATAATGAAACAGTAACACTGACATTGTTTTCGTATACATCCCAACAGAATGTGCCCCTATTGTTCATGTGATTAATTTGTTCTGGATTTTTTTATGAATCTAGTAGCACATTTTTTGGGACCAAAGTATGGAGGGTAAAAAAAAAAGGATGCCCCCCCCCCCCCCCCCCCCCCCCCATAGGAACCAGCATTTCTTGCAGTCCTATGTTTCGAGAGGAACCACTGAATAAGTCCAGCATGCTTCACTGGGAGTTATGGAACAAGAAAGGGAAAGAAGATATAGTAATTATATTAATGATGGGATCTAGTGTCATATTTACTATTCATTTCAGCTGTCATTTCAACCAATCGTCTTAGTATTCATATTTGAAAGAAATTCTACCTAGCTTTTATCTCATGTAAAGTGAGTGTCTGATTAAATAGAGCAATCGCTTTTTATGGCAAAGATACTGGGTTGACTCTCGTTATCGGCACACTTGTCAATCCAGCTGTAAATGAGTACCTAGCTTACTGTTAAAGAAGAAATGGCAGCAAGCTGTCATATATCAAAATCTTTCACGTCCATGTGAAGCACAGGTCTTAAATAAATTTACCCCAAATTCTCCTGTCCTGAACTATCAATTTCAGATCTGTCCATGTCTGCCATGTTTCCTACATGTATGTTTTGGTCTCCATTGCCTTGTGAATTTCAGCACTCAGGTTATCTTACCATGCTATCAACTGGTTTCCTTAATGTGTGCCCTACCAAATGCTACCACCTCCTCCTAACTACTTGTTCCAGTGCAATCTTTTCCATTCTTTGATTTCCTTTTTAAAAGAAAAAAGCAATCCCTCTAAATAACCTTTGAATCATATAGGGTTGGATAATCCTTGATTTCAATTTTATAAAGAGTTATATTTAGCTCTAATGGTATTAAAAGGAGCACTAAAATCATGTGTGAAAATGACTGTGTATTTGGACTGATTTTAAAAGATGGAGGTGCTTTATTGTTCTGAAATAGAAAAAACTAACTGAAACTATGAATTGTATTAATCTATGCCCATGTAGAGTAGACATATAAACAAAATTAAAATACGTAACAGAACATATTGCTTAGCAAAGGGAGCAGATATTATTTTAAATTTAACAATATATGTAATCTTGTATAGCTTTTGCTATGGCAATATAATTTGAATTTTTATTTGGTTATTTAACTGACACATCCAAAAATAAAAATATGCAATACATCAATCAATGCCACATTTATTTTTACAATTTAAGATACAATATATTTTGTCCACATTATTTAGTGTAAAAATAAATAGGTTCCTTGGTAAATTTTCTTTAGTTGCCACTTCAGACAGTGAAAATGTTACATTGGACAAATGAAACATTAATTATACACCCAAATTACATAAATTGTTGTTGCAATTTTCTGACACATACTGTATTTGAATATTGAAGAACCCACATTTTAACCCAACACTTGCCCTCTTCTATTTTCAAACCATCATTCACACAAACACTGGCATAAAGCAAGTATCAAGTTATGCATCACATAAAGTTTATTTATAAGAGTGCGTAAAAGGTAATATTATGTGTTATTGTTGTTGTTTGCGAATGCCCATAATGAGTAGGTTACTCTTTTGTGCGCCCTGAAATAGACATTAAGTGGCGGGTTGCAGTAGCTTTCCTCACATCACGAGTGTGATGATGAAAGTGGACCGAGGTCCTCCAGGAGGTTGTGTTAAGCTTGGCTTCATCTGCGTGTCATTCACTACTATGGGGATCCTTTAAATATGACACTTGACACTTCAAATACAATGTCTTCTGTGCACCATTAGACTTTATTTTTAATACAGGGAACTATTGTGTGTTAACAATTGGACAAACCTGCAATAGTTATGTGTCTATGACAAATTCTAATTCTGTAATTTGATTTATAATGCTTCTGCTCCGTTCTCTATACAAGCTTCTGTTGAAAGTCTTCCATATTTATATTAATCAGTCATAATGAAGATGACTTTGTTGACATTTATATATTGTTTTATCATTCATATCAAACTTATTCTATGCAATAAAATCTTATTTCACTGCATGGATATATAGGATACAATTACAGTGAAAAAATCAGAACGAACTACAAGCAGTTTGAAAGTGGGACTATAAATGATGGTTTATTATGTTCACAGCTAGTAAATTTTACTTTTACACATTTCCACACTGATATTATGTGTAGTAACATCAGGGTTAAATAACAAACATATCTAGCCCTATTCACAGTAATGGTAGTTGAATATTTATTATCAAAATCATTATGGACAAAAACAAAATATATGATCTTTCTAATGTGTACACTGTTCTTGCACCTAGTAGGATTAATTCACTACATCTATAGGTATCCTTATATACAGATGTGAATAACTACATTCTCAATACATAATAAATAACAAAAGACCTCCCCATCTTATAGAAAAGCACATTTGAAGAGGTAATGTTAGTGTCATTAATGCTAAGATGGATATTTGTTTCATTTTAGATGCATTCCTTGTGACAAATAAATAAACACGCTAAAAATATGATTAAAATACTATATTATTGCAATCATTTATGTATAGTAACTACACAAATAATGTATGTCTGCTGTAGAATGTCTAAAAGTTTCAATTGACAGCTTATAATTGTATTAAATAAACGTATAATACAAGATAACATAATCTATACTATGCCTGATCAACTGATCTGTAATCAAGATACTTGAAAATGGAGAGAATAAATTAGACTATAACAAGTTTTCAAAATACCAGCCAACTACAAGAACAAGAGGGCACAGCTACAAACTAATTAAATAACGTCCAGATTAGATATCATGAGATAATTTTTTAGCTTGGGAGTGGTGAATGCTTGGAATGTGTTGCTACAGGAAATGGTGGAGGCAGGGTCAGTTATTGTATTCAAATAATAGATTGGATAGTCATTTTTAGATCAAGTGGTTGAGTAGAAGAAACTGGTTGTATATAGATTCTGCAGAGTCTTCTAACCAATAAAAAAGTTTAGATAAGTTAATAAAGAAAGATTAAACTATATAAAATGAAACACCACGACAATCTTTTATTAGGGGAAACATTATAGCAATATTTTACTTCACTCTGTATTATTTACAAATTTTGTATTAAAAATATGACATTTCTTCATTGCAAACCATTTGCAGCTGTCGTGTCATGGTGTCTTAGGCCTTGTCTAACACACTAGCTGTGTAACAGTGTACAATTGTGGAAATTTATGTGTATACTGGACATCAATATTTCATAAATTTGTGGAAATTTCTGTCATAATTCTTATTAATGAAAATATGCTTATGGTGAGGATAGGTAAATTTATTTTATCTTTAAATGCGCTGCACCTAAGTAAAATTAGAAATGTGTGATAAACAGTACACCATTAAAAAATATCCAAACATACATATGAGGTTCGATCAAAACTTATCAGACCTTTGGCAGGGAAAAATATAATAATCACCTGTAGATCTGAAACCCTAATCCATTTAACAATACTCTCCTTCGGACTGCATACACTTCTCCCAGTGGTTCTGCTATTGTTGGAATAATTTCAAAAAGGCCTCTTTGGGAATGAAGTACAGCTAGGTCGGTCATTGTGTTCCGTAAGTCTTCTCGCAACTCGGGTCCCTTCCACCCACATTTTCAGTTTGGGGAACAGCCAAAAATCGCAAAGAGCCATGTCAGGAGAGTAGAAAGTCTGACTAATTAGAGAAATGTTGTGTTTGACCAAAAAATAAAACAGTTTAAAAAACTTTGACACTGTTGCGCACCTGCCTTGCTTATTTTGACCTCCGGGTTGTACATGTAAACCCATTATTCATTAGCAGTGATCAGTGTTCAGAAAGTCGAGGTCGCCATTTACGCAGTTGGAGTTACTTCTGCTCCATCATTAGGAGCTCTGGCATGAATTACACAGGCACTCTGTGCATAGCTAAATCCCTGCTGAAAAAATAGAGTGTACTGAACCAATGATTATCCCCACTTCGTTCACAAGTTCTCAGATGGTGACATAGCAATTCTGCATGACAAAAGTCCGCACTTTGTCAATGATGTCATCATTTCGGATTGTTGAGGGGCTACCGGAATGTGGTCCGCTGTCCACCAATGTGTGACCATCTTTGAAGCAATTGTACCAATCCTAAATATGTGTGTTGCCCATGGCATTGTCATTGAAAGGATGCTGAATCTTAAGAATGGTTTCCACTTGGGTATCACCAAGCTTTTGGCAAGTATTTGATGCATTACCGCTACTCAAATCGTTCCACTATTTTGAGACATATTAAAATCCAACGGGCACTCACTCACTCACAGGCCGACTGCCAGCAACTGAGGCTCTCAGCAAAAAGAAAAAATATCATGCTTGCGCATGAAGGTCCCCTACATCTCCCTGCTTGATTTGTTGAGAAAAGATTAAGGTAAGATAAGAAACTTTTTGAACAGACCTCATATTTACCATTTATTGAGAGATAATGTTAACTTTCGTTTACTGTAGAACATGTCTTATGTTCAAGTAACTGGACTTGTCTCCACAAGAATTTGAAATAAATAGTTTTTTCAATTTAAATGTCATGTGCAAGTCAATTAAAATAAATTTACCCACAAAGTCTGACACTTCTTCTTTGTGGTCTAGTGGTTAAATGACACGGCTCACAATCTAAAGGTGCTGGGTTCGATCCCCATCACAGCCCCGCCCGTTACCCCAGGGAAGCAAACCCTTAGAAAATGCAGGAGAAAGCAGACCCTTACATAAAAAAAATGCTGAAGTCAGATGCACTGGGCTGACAGGCGCAAAATAAAAGCCACATTACAACGAACACCGCCTTGCGGAACTTCTTTTTCTTCCTTTTATCCTAACTTAATTTAACATCTTTATACTGGTTTAGAAGACTCTGCAGAGTTTGTGTACAACCAGTTTCATTTACATTACCTTGCTCTAAAAGCTATGCGCGTCTAATCTATTCTTAAATGCATTAATTATCCCTGCCTCCACTATTTCCTGTGGCAATGCATTACACGCATTTACCACTCTCTGACTAAAAAAATATTTCCTAATATCTAATCTGGACCTTTCTTTAGTTCATTTGTAGCTATGCCCTCTAGTTCTTGTAGGTGGTTGTATTTTGAAAAACTTGTTATAGTCTAATTTATCCATTCCTCTGATCATCTTATACACCTGTATTAAGTCACCTCAAATTCTTCTCTTTTTGAGACACTGTTGGCCGATTTTTCTGAGTCTTTCCTCATAACTGTAATTCTGGAATCCCACTATCAGCTTTGTCACTCTTTTTGTATCCTTTCCAGTGTGTTTATATCCCCTATACGATAAGAACTCCACACCTGTACACAGTACTCCAATCTAGGTTTAAGTTAATGCTTTATACAGTTTTACTATCACTTCCTTGCTCCTATGTTTAATATTTCTTTTTATCATACCTAACATTGCATTTACCTTTGTCACTGCTACCTGGACTTGCTCACTCACCTTACCTGTATGATCTATTATAACCTCTAGGTCCTATTGCCTTATCTATCTTTCTAATATTGTTCTCGCCCATTCTGTAATTATGTTCCATATTGGATCTACCCATGTGGATGACTGTACATTTATCTACATTAAACTACAATTTCCGGCTTACAGACCATTCTAGAATTTTATCTAAATCCGACCTCAATATATCCACTTCTGCTTTAGATGAGACAATACTGCAATTTTTGTGTCATCAGCAAACTTTGCAACCATGGATGCCACATCAATGCCAAAATTGTTTATACACATCAAGAACAAAATTGGTCCCAAAACCGAGCCCTGTTGCACTCCACTTTTTACTTCACCACTCAGAGTACTCCTTATTTATGCCCACTGTCTGCCTTCTTCCCATTAACCAATTTTCAATTCACTTGACAACTTCCTATTCCATGTGAATTTAACTATCGAAATAATCTTTGATGAGGTACTCTATCAAAGGCCTTTGCAAAATCTAGATAAATAACGTGCACTGGCTCCCCTTTATCTGTAATTTTAGTAACCTCTTCCATGAATTCTAATAGATTTGTTAAGCATGATCTCCCTCTAGTAAACCGATGCGGACTATTTCTGATTAGATTACATTTGTCTAAATACATTACAATGTTTTCTTTGATTATTGACTCTAACAATTTACAGACTATGCTCGTTAAGCTCACAGGTCTATAATTAGCTGGATCTGATTTTTTGCCCTTTTTGAATAATGGGATCACTCCTGCATTTTTCCAATCCCATGGAACAATCCCTTTTGCAAGTGATTGAGAACATAATATAGCCAATGGTTTTGCTAGTTGGTCTCTAATTTAAAACAGCAATTTTAGATAAATACCATCTTGCCCTGGACATTTATCCACTTTCAACACCTCCAATTTTTTAAAAACCATTTCCTCTGTAATACAGATTGATCTTAATCCCGCTGTATCCATGTCTCTTTGAAAAATATCTATAGGCTCTGGGAACTTGGAGCAATCCTCTTTTGTGTAGACTGTGCCAAAGTACTGATTGAGTAGATTAGCTGCCTCCCTATTCTCACTTATTATTTGTCCTGCGCTGTCTATGAGAGGACCTACTTTGTCTTTCGTTCTTTGTTTATTTCTAACATCAGAAAAGAAGCTTTTACTATTAGTCTTGATCCTTTGAGCAAGTTTTTTCCTAAGTCTATTTTTGCTGTTTTATTCACTTTCCGAGCTATGTTCTGCTTGTCCAAATATTTTAAATATGTTACTTTTGATTTTCCTGTCTCTATACATTTTTCCCATTCTTTATTTTTAGCTCTTCTACATTCAACTACAAATCTAGTTATCCACTTGTTATGCTTGGGGTTTATCTTCCTACATGGAACACATTCCTCTTTTAGTTTTTCTAGAACTGTTTTAAAATTCTCCCTCCTGTTATGCCTTTCAGCATCAGATTATGAAGAGATGTCTAGAACGAGTCTGTCTGTGTGCATCATGCACAGTGGCATTCATCACATCAGATATTTCAACATGTCACCTTTCTTATCGTCTACCTTTGGCCTTGAATACGCTGTTACTAAATAGCACTGCTTGTTAGGGGGTGCTGTGACGTGGTAGTCTTGTTACGTGGCCAAACCATTTTAGTTGCTGTCTTTTGATGTAGTCTAATACTGGTGTTGTTCCCACTAGTCTCCTGATGTCATAATTTCTGATCATGTCTCTCCTTGTTACACCAATTACCTCTGCCTCTGAAAAATGCCTGACTTTCATTTCATAATAGCTCGAATTTAGTAACAAATGGGCAGGCAACTGAAGAAAAGATATTTCAATGTAATTGTGGTGCCATGAGTGATATCTACTTGGTTCTTTCAATATTAGTGATTTTATCCTACCATCTCAATCTCTCTATTTTGTGCAGACACTCATAACGAAAGTCTGGAGCTTGTTCATAGTTTTGTTGTTTCTAAATACTTTGCTATGAAATTACCTACATAAACTGCACACTGTAAAATCAACACTGTGTTCAACATAGTCATTAACCAAAACACAGAAGCACATAAACAAAACAGAAATTGTAATGTTCTTAGTATTTGAATATTGGATTCATTATTATTTGTATGTGGTGTTGTTTGCTGTGTAAAAACCATTCAAAAATAAACACCTTCTTGGAAATTTATATCACACAACCAGATTTTATATTGCTGCCACTAAATGAAGGAAGTTAATTACAGCAAACACTCTTACCTGAATTAAAATACAATTGAATGTATTGCTATTTTTTTATGGCAAATTTTAAGTTACATTTTTCCAGAAAAATAAAATAATATATCCACAAATTCAACACATTGTCAATTATATATTACCTATAGAGAGAAATGCAAAATTTAAGTAAGGAATAGTGAGCCCACAAAGTAAAAGTAACATAAAAGCTTGACAATAAATTCTCCAGTCCCAAACAACAAAGCCGACAATAAAGCAAAACACTGAGTGAGGTATCTACAAATAGACGGGTGATGACACTGAAATGCCCCCTCACCGTGGCAGTGGCTAGAGAGCCAATGCGCACTACATTTTCTTTAGATGGCCTCAGGCTATCCTTGAACTCCTTAAGATCTTTCCTGGTCCACAGGGATGCAGGGATAATATTTGGTATTGCTGTAATTGCAGCTGCGAAACAGGTGACATTTTGGTATATAATGTGTTGATATCACGCAAATCAATAATTTGTCATTGAATATGGCTTGTTAGGAGAAAAAGGTCTTTTGGCAAATCCTAAAGCATTGAAATTAACCTGAGAGGAAGCAAACTTAATGCAGTTTTCTTAAACCAAGTTCAGAAGTAAAAGCATAAATATCATTTGAAGTTAAAGTAAATGGACATAAAAATAAATATGTATAAAATAAATATAAATATCATCTGGTTAGAGTACATGGGCACAAAAATATCATCTGAAGTTGAAGTAATTGTTTAACACAAAATTATCATGTAAATTTAAGTAAATGGACATAAAAATATCACAATACAAACAATAAAACATGTCAGTGAAAATGGCTAGACATTATGATGTGGTCATCAACTTTTCTCTTATGCAGTTTGTCTTTACTCATGTGCTGAGAGAATCTTTGTATGTGTGTGTGTGAGAGAGAGAAAAGGAGAGATAGAGAGGGAGACAAGAGAGACACTGAGTTCCTATGGGTCTGCCCGGTGTACAGTGATGTCAATTCTAAACATAACAGAACAGTATGCCATTTGTTGCTTTCTGATCCTTGCATTGGTTTTCCTTTGCCCTTCACCAAAATGTTAGACTTTATAAAGCATGATAGCATATATTTATCTTCATGGGAGCGAAAGCTAATGTCAGAGACCAGACAAACATACTGACCAAGACCCCACTTCACATCTTCGACCTGCTCCAAGACTCTGTTACAGCAGCCTGACTAATGAGGTGAGGATCGGCACTGTGATATCTATAGTGGTAAACTTACTAAGAAGCCCAGTACTGCATAAAAGCCAAGAGCACTTAGACCCACCTTTTTCAGTTCGCCTCGGGACATAAGAGCCACTTTACCACGATAGCACACTTTACCCCGATAGCAGAGAAAAATGATCAAGAGTGAAGAATTCAGCATGAATAGCTTCAAACAACACATTTACTGCACACAACACATCCCTCACCTTCTTCATCATCCCCACAAGGTGCAATTGGGGTGACACCATCGGGAATTGGTGATGTGTTGTTGTTGCCACCATCTATGTTGCTGGATGTGATGCCATTAGGGGTAGCAGATAATGATAATGGCGACTGCTGCAGCTGTTGTTCCAACAGCTGCTGTTGGTAAACTTGCTGCATATACTGCTGGAAATGCTGGTCCTGAAGCTGTTTTATTAAGTCTTCTTGCTGTGGGTAAATTATGTAAAAAGTAAAACAAATAAGTCAGAGAAACTAGATTATTACCAATAATTAAAAACAAACAAGTTTTCATCAAAATTATGTGATATATTACTTCAGGGTGTAAAAAGAAAAGGATAAATGTAATCACATGGGAGACACTGCTGTTGGAAATGAAATGTTAGAGGAAAGGAAAAGAAGACCATACCTCTGGATAGAAGAGAAGTAATGAAGTACAGGGAAGAGGAAAGGAACAGGACAACAAATAAGAGGAAAGGAACAGGACAACAAATAAAAGACATTTGACAGGTCATCAACTAGGTCTGTCTATACATATATCTAGAACATTAAGAAACATTGTAAATAAAAAGTGAATATAGATCATTTACCTGAAAGATTATAATTTAACCAGACAGCTGCTGAACTGAAACCTACATGAGATGATATAAGCGAGGATCTTAAGAACACCTGACCAAGAAAAGTGAAAAAGGAAGCCAGGTCAGCTGGAGTCACGAGCAGAGCTCATGAAAACGACCCACTAGAAAATGACAGACAAGAAAATGATCCATAAGAGGAATCAGTTGAGATTAGCCTTTGTAGCTCTATGTTCAACTGTCGCTAACTACTAAGGCTATGACAAGTATGCTACAGAGGGAGTTATGGCAAAAGAATAGAAAAACATAGGAATAATATTAACAATATTCTTGTTTGAAAAACATAAATGCCATAAAACCATAAATGCCAAAAAAACAGAGGTCATGTACCAACCAGCACCAGGCATGCCGTACACAAAACCAGAGACTACAGTCAGCGGGCAGACGTTGAATGCCGTAGACAAATTCACATATCTGGGCAGCACGCTGTCGAGATCTGTCAGCCTAGACGATGAGGTGGCAAGCAGAATAGCAAAGGCCAGCACAGCCTTTGGTAGAATGCGCTCGATGGTCTGGGCACGTCGTGGCATCAGCGTCAAGACCAAATTGAAAGTCTACCGTGCAACCATCATTCCAACCCTACTATACGCTTGCGAAAGCTGGACTGTATACTCTGGACATGCAAGGAAGTTAAACCACTTCCACACAGGTTGCCTGAGGCGAATATTCCACATCCGATGGCAAGATCGTGTCACTGACATCGAGGTTCTCTCGAGGGCTAACATGCCCAGCATACATGGCACTGCTAGAAAAAGCACGACTAGGATGGGCCGGACACCTCGTCCGTATGTCAGACGAGCGGCTCCCAAAGAAGCTTCTCTACGGCGAGCTGAGGGACGGATGGCGCGAGAGAGGGCACCCAAAGAAACGTTTTAAAGACGGTCTGAAGGACTCACTAAAAAGTTGCCAGATAGACTTCGACACCTGGGAATGTCTTGCGAAAAACAGATCTGACTGGAGAAGTGCAGTCAAATCGGGTGTAGCTGCCGGTGAAGATGACTGTGTTGTGAAAGCCCAGAACAGACGCGAGACGCGGAAATCCAGAGCAGCGGGAACACCATCCCCTTCTACAAACCTCGTGTGCCCGATATGTAGCAGATGTTTTCGTGCTCGCATTGGCCTGTTCAGCCATATGCGCACCCACACCCAACAGGGAAATCTGTGACAAGGATGATGTCGGCGGTCCTCATCGACAACGATGAACAGCTATTATTATTATTCTTATTTGAATCCATGATCCCTCCACGCGGTGATCCTGGATAACAGGCTGCAGCAGGGCAGGCTGGCTAAGGAGAAAGGATCGAAGAGGGAATGCTAGCCCGGTACTCAAAAAATGCTTGCTGAAGTCGGATGTGTGGACCAAATGGTGAAAATATCGCAGCCAAGCTGTAAACTACAACACAACGCATTCTGTTCTCTGGACTACATTCTGCTACTTAAGCCCTTTCAGGGTTTGGTAGTGGGAGATTGAGAACGAACGAACGAAGAAGAAGAAGAATCCATGATCATATTTTCTCAACTGTTTCTCAAATCAATATTTTGCTATTTATAATTATGTTGCAAAATTGTGTAAGCTATCTTCTTCCTCCTGTTGCTGCATTTTGATGTTTACATCATCAAATGTGTTCCTGTGATGAACTCGATCGCTGTTTGGAGCTACTCATTTGCTCCATACAGTTTTGATTTAGTGTGGTATGATTGGATCAGAACATCTTACTTAACTGGTCATACAGGCGACAGTCCTGAAATACATGCTAAGCAGTTCATTTGTTTAGTCCACATGTGCTGAGGCAGACAGCCGGAGCTTAGACATGTGTCTGTTCAGTATTTTGTGTCCCGTCCTGAGGCGAAGAATGGTGATCTGTCACTGATGGTCAAGAGTGTATTTGGTGTATTTTCATTGGTTCTCTTCTCTTCTGAGAGCCTGAATAGCTATCTTTTTTATCATAGTTTGTGATTTCTATGTCTTCTTGTTCACAATCTCCTCCCCTTTTTATAAGCTCATGTGCTTTCTCAGTACACAATGACATGGTAGCCACTGGTGTCATTCGCTTTCTGCCAGCTATATTGCTTATTCTATTCCTCAGGTGTGGGAGTTGTGACCGTTGAGAGCTTGCAGCACAGAGAGTGCAGTGCATCTGTGAAGATGACATCCGGCTGGCAGTCAAAATTGTTGTTATAGATCAAATTTGCAGCTTGTTTAAGTGCTTGAATCCCAACTTAATAGTTAGAGCAGAATTTACCAGAGGGAATACTTATTGAGATATGAGACATGGATACCAGCCCCTCTATTCTTAAAAGCATATGTTGCTGATAAATCTATGTAAGAATGTATTGATGATTGTTTTCAGTAAATTTCTTAGATCATACTCAGTTGAGCAGTATGTTTTTGCAGATAATTATACTTATATCCAGTTGTGAGACCACCAATTGGTGTAGTTGTATAAGTAAAATGTCATATTCCAAATGAGATAGCTAATACTAAAGCTGCATGACCTTTTAAAAAAACAAAGACCCTGCTTACCATGTCTTTATTGTTTGGGTATTGTTGTTCTGCATACTGCTTGAACTGTGTCTGGGTCTGCTGGTTGAGAGCAGCTCTGATCTGTATCCTGATAACAAAGTATTAGGGATGTAAATCCTTACTGTAAAAAATTATTGATAGTCATCATCACAAGTAATGATAGATAACTGAATATATAAATATAAACTGAGGTACCTGGCCAGCCTGGGATAATTATGGAAGACGTTAAATGTTTAAACCATTTCCCTCTGTCATTACCCTATTGCACACCCGCCCTATACTCTAGCGCACCAATTTTTTTGCCCCTCCTTTCTTGTCTTCTGAACCTGATTACACCCCCTTCCCCCCATATCTCTTCCCCGTTCCTTTAATCTGCCCATCTCTTTTCTTTTCTTCATACTGTTAATCCCCCCACCCCACACACTGTTCATCTCTTACCCTCCCTCAACCACCCATCCACCACACTAATCTCTCGTCATCAACCTGCCCATTTCTCCCCTTCAATAATCCAATCAATTTCCAGCCCAGCTCTCCATAGGCAAAGAATGAGATGACATTTTGATGTCAATGTGATCTTTCTTTATCACAGAAAGACAAAAACAAACATAGAAACAGTCTCACTCTTGCTCATACTGTTTTTGTTTCTCTGCCTCCTGAACTTTCAGTGCCAAGTCTTCAACCTCTTTCTTCTTAGCTGCTTCTTCCTCTTCCTTTTTCCTTTTCTCATCTTCCTCTTTCCTGCAAGACAAATTTAAATAAAGCACTTGATCATTCACAAGACATTCACATTTCAATATTTTTTTTTTTTTGCATGCACACACACTAAACCTAAACACTGTTCAGACTAAAAAACATGTTTATCCTTACAATAATTAGACCTTCCTTGTTTGCTACAATTCACTAGATCAGTTTGCATTGTTTGTTTTTAACTTGCTCATAGGATTAAGACTGATAGTAAAAGCTTCTTTTCTTATGTTACAAATAAACAAAGAACGAAAGACAAAGTAGGCGCTCTCATAGATAGCAGAGGAAAAATATTAAGTGAGAATAAGCAGCTAATCTACTCAATCAGTACTTTGGCACAGTCTACACAAAAGAAGACTGCTCCAAGATTTCCAGAGCCTATAGATATTTTCCAAAGAGACATGGACACAGTGAGCTTAAGATCAAACTGAATTACAGAGAAAATGGTTTTTTAAAAATTGGAAGTTAGGAAAGTGAATAAATGTGTAGGTCAAGATGGTATTCATAAAAAATTGTTGTTTGAAATTAGAGACCAACTAGCAAAACCATTGGTTATATTATGTTCTCAATCACTTACAAAAGGAATTGTTCCACGGGATTGGAAAGATTGCATTTAGACAAGTTCAATCTAATCAGAAATAGTCAGAATGGGTTTACTAGATGGAGATCGTGCTTAACAATTCATGGAGGAGATTACCAAAATGATAGATAAAGGTGAGCCAGTGGAATGTATCTAGATTTTGCCTTTTGGTAGAGTACCTCATCAGATATTATTTAGAAAGTTAAAATCACATGGAATAGATGAGGAAGTTGCCAAATGGATTGACAATTGATTAACGAGAAGAAGGCAGAGAGTGGGCATAAATAAGTACTCTGAGTGGAGTGAAGTGAAAAGTGGTATGCCACAGGGCTCGGTTTTGGGAACAATTTTGTTCTTGATATATATAAATGATTTGGACATTGATATGAGATCCATGATTGCAAAATTTGCTGATGACACAGAACTATGCAGTAGTGTCTCATCTAAAGTAGAAGTAGATATATTGAGGTCGGATTTAGATAAAATTCGAGAATGGTCTGTAATCTGGCAAATGGAGTTTAATGTAGATAAATGTACAGTCATCCACATGGGTAGATCCAATATGGAACATAATTATAGAATGGGAGAGAACAATATTAGAAAGATAGATAAAGAAAGGGACCTAGGGTTATAATAGATCATACAGGTAAGGTGAGGGAGCAAGTTCATGTAGCAGTAAAAAAGGCAAATGTTAGGGATGATAAAATGAAATATTAAACATAGGAGCAAGGAAGTGATAGTCAAACTGTTTAAAGCATTAGCTAGACCTAGATTGGAGTACTGTGTACAGGTGTGGAGTCCTTATCAGAGAGGGGATATAAACATGCTGGAAAGAATACAAAAAAGAGCAACAAAGCTGATAGTGGGATTCCAGAATTACAATTATGAAGAAACACTAAAAAAAACCGACCTACAGTGTCTAGAAGAGAGAAGAATTCGTGGTGACTTAATACAGGTTTATAAGATAATCAGAGGAATGGATAAATTAAACTATAACAAGTGTTTTAAAATACAGCCACTCACAAAGAACAAGAGGGCACAGCTACAAGTTGACTAAGGAGAGGTTCAGATTAGATATTAGAAAGTATTTTTTTAGTCAGAGAGTGGTGACTGCTTGGAATGCATTGCCAAGGGAGGTGGTGGAGCAGGGACAGTTAATGCATTTAAGAATAAATTGGATGCGTATAGCTTGTAGAGCAAGGTGATGTAAATGTAGCTGGTTGTATATAGACTCTGCAGTCTTCTAAACAAGTATAAAGACGTTAAGTTAATAAGCTTCATGTCCGAACAGGCCTGCCTCAGCAACTCATTAGTTTTTTTTTAGATGGAACTCATTATAGTTTTCTATGAAGCCACATCTGTGTGGCCTCAGAACAAGATTACTAAATCTTGTTTGAAGTTAATATATGGAATGAAAAAGAGTTGTGAAATCCGAGACTGTAAATTAGAGGAAATTAATACAGCTATAAACAATGAATGAGCATGTGCGTGTTCCTCATTTTTCTTTCTCTCTTTTCTCTAACATACACACATATGCACTTTCTGCATGCACATACACACAAACAAACGCATAAAAGACATCAGAACAAGTAAACATTTTTGTAAACACCACTAGCTATTTTTTCCGTAACGACATTTCTCATTAAACATGCATGGAGCTCATTTGAATGGCTGCTGACTGTATTCAATTTAAACATTTGATTAAGGAATCCAGTGCCCCATGCTCTCTTTTACCACTCTTCCCCAGGCATAAAACGGTTTCTTAAAGAAATAATTGCCAGTCTAAAAGAAGTTTCATTCAAATTTTCACTTTCTTTCTTCAACTGTCAGTCTGTTCTACTGTCTGCAGGATGCTGGTTAATGGTGTTTCATTCTATGTCATTAAATATGCATCTATAGTTGGATTTGGGGGTATTTGGCAGCCAGTCAGATACTAACTTTTTGGATCTACATCTACGATGGGAAAAATGAGAAAGAGATTGAGAAACCAGCACAAAACGTTGTACATGCCAGAAACAAATAAAGATGGGAAAACCTGCATGTACAAATTATGTGTAACTGTACAAGATGACATGACAACGATATTGACTAGTGAGGCTGGATATAAGATAACAACTTTGTATGTTTTCCGAGCATATCCTAAATTGCTGCAGGTTACAGAGGTGACAAAAAAGCTGAGATGAGTGAAATAATGAGTTGGATAAAATAGAAAATTTGGCATTTTCATTATTAAGTAATGGAGAATGTGAAAATTACAGTCTAGTAAAAAACAAGCACCCAACAATATTGACTTTTCAAAAAATGAAAACGATTTAATGAGACAGAGAGGAAGAAGGGAGAGAGAGAAAAGTGGATGTTTTTCTCTCATTGGTTTTGTTTCCTAATGAGGAGTGTGTTATACTGTATTGTGCACCTTGTGGCCCAGTGCATCTGACTTCAGCGCCCATTTTAAAATATGGATTCATATTCCATAAAGGTATAAACTTGTCACCGCATAAATTTGAACACATTCAAATTTGGTTTGTGAGCTGTACCACTAACCATCTAGCTATGCTGACCCCCAAGAGGTGGATCCTGTTAGAGATCCTGAGAATAAAGATGAACTGACAAAACTTATGGCTATCTACTGCTTCCTGTAGGGAGGCCATTCATAAAAAATATCCACAAAATTCTTACATCTTTCTACACTCCTCTATCGCCATGTCCACCTCTATTCACTTTTGATCGACTCCCACCCCTCTTGTAGATGTCCAGTGAACACGGTCTTAATTAAACACATCAGCTTAAATGTCATAATCATCTACCTATCTATCTTCAGTCTACTTGTGTCGTTAGATGTCATGGGGAGTTGTGACGATTATTTCATATTTTTTTGACAGGCAAAAATCTGCTGGTAACTTGCCAGGTCAATCCCAGTATCTGTTACCAACCGTTAGGCCACTGGAATACGATCACCTATTATTGGGACTGATGGTAGTAGAACCATACAATAGAGAAAACAATATTAGAAAGATAGATAAGGAAAGGGACCTAGGGGTTATAATAGATCATACTGGAAAGGTGAGTGAGCAAGTTAAGGTAGCAGTGAAAAAGGCAAATGCAATGTTAGGTATGATAAAAAGAAATATTAAACATAGGAGCAAGGAAGTGATCGTTAAACTGTATAAAGCTTTAGTTAGACCTAGATTGGAGTACTGTGTACAGGTGTGGAGTCCTTATCATAGAGGGGATATAAACATGCTGGAAAGAATACAAAAAAGAGCGACAAAGATGATAGTGGGATTCCAGAATTACAGTTATGAGGAACGACTCAGAAAAACCGGCCTACAGTGTCTCGAAGAGAGAAGAATTCATGGTGACTTAATACAGGTTTATAAGATGATCAGAGGAATGGATAAATTAGACTATAACAAGTTTTTTAAAATTCAGCCACCCACAATAACACAAGGGCATAGCTACAAGCTGACTAAAGAGAGGTCCAGGTTAGATATTAGGAAAAATTATTTTAGTCAGAGAGTGGTGTCTGCTTGGAATGCATTGCCAGGGGAGGTAGTGGAGGCAGGGATAGTTAATGGATTTAAGAATAAACTGGATGCGCATAGCACATATTCTCTGTGGGGCGAGAATCCCTAAAATTATTGAGGAGATTTTTAACTTCAGTATTTTGTTCGGGCAGCAGCCGTTAAGCCTACTATTTTCAATTTCCAACTGCCAAGGAATTTTTAACATGCGCGCCACTGCACATGGGTGTGTGATTACACTACTCAGAGATCAGGGAACATTTTTACTGGGTGATCCACGTGAAAAAATCCCGATCCACTGTGATTTGAACCCACGACCTCCAGCATGCAAGGTGAAAAACCTTACCTCGAGACCACTGGGTCCCCCCAATAATCTACCTAACTACACTAGTTTAGTTCTATACACACAATACATCATTTGTAGATGTATATAACTCAATTTAATCATCTGAAGCCCTGATTACAAAATAATTTCTTCGCATAAGAGATATTGAGTTTTCGAAGATTATAAGATCTAGCGAAGTGGACAACATCTGAAGGTTTATTTAGGTTTAGCTAGATAGTAAGTGGCTTTGTTACACTTGATAGATTTGTATGTCAGTGACAGTTGCTATGTGGTGTGTGAATTGGATATCCAATTTCAACTTAACCTCCACTCTCCAGTGTTCACAGTTGCTACTTAATCCATGCCCCTGCTTCCTCCCTTTTCCTGTGGACACCTCTGGTAACACAGGTCTACCCCCAAAGCTGATAGTGGAATTCCAGTTATGAGGAATGACTCAGAAAAACCGGCCTACAGTGTCTAGAAAAGAGAAGAATTTGAGGTGACATAATACAGGTTTATAAGATAATCAAAAGAACTGATAAATTAGACTATAGCAAGTTTTTTCCAAAATTCAACCACCTGCAAGAACAAGAGGGCATATCTACAAAGTTACTAAAGAAAGGTCCAGATTAGATATTAGGAAATAGTTTTTTAGTCAGAGAGTGGTGAATACTTGGGAATGCATCGCCATAGGAAGTGGTGGAGGCAGGAACAATTAATGCATTTAAGAATAGATTGCATAGCTTTTAGAGCAAGGAAATGTAAATGAAACTGGTTGTTTACAGACTCTGCAGTCTTCTAAACCAGCATAACAATGTTAAGTTAAGGATGCTCTCTGCAGATTACTATTTTGTGCTACCTTCTTGATCTCTGACCACCAGACACATGCTGCTTATGGCCACCTTCCTGGTTTTCTCCAGATGTTACTTGTCTGGAGGAGTGGCTGGCTGAGTGGTTTACATGTCAGTCTTCTCACCATAAGGACATGCATTCAAAACCTTGGTAAAGCATAGATTTTTTTCTACAGGAGATGAAATACAAATCTAGTCTATAGAGGTTGTGATGACTGCAAGGGCAAGCAGTCTTTATTCCTCAGCCCTATAAAACGTCCTGGTGGACTTCAGTAATGGCAATAAATGCCTGATGATAGTTTCTCTAGTGGGTTTAAAAATCCATTGCATGTCTGGTTTTGATGCTAAATTTATTTCTGAGGGTGTATCCTATCATCTTCACTTCCATAAACTAACTACGGAAATTAAAGAGTTGATATCTTGACCTTAGAGGCACCCATAGTCAATACACTGGCAATGAACAGAGGTGAAACTCTGAAATTGATCAACGATCGCCTCTTGAATAAAAACTTTGCAACCAACAAATCAGCAGAGTACAGATTGCACATTTTTGAAATCATTGGCTGGTCTTCTTCTTCTTCTTCTTCTTCGTACGCTGTCAAACGTCAACCTGTATTTTTTCGAAAAAAGCAGCGGTCATCCTGAGGCTGTCGACACTGCCATAGATCTTGTCTAGTGTTGACACTGGTGATGGCCACATGTGCTTTCTCTTGTCCTCGTATGTCGGGCAGTTTTGCAGCAGATGTTCAGCGGTCATTTTCCCGGTACCATAAGTGCATTCATCAGTGCCACCTATCTTCAGTATTTGAATAGGTGGTACCTCAGTCTGTTGTGGCCTGTTCGGAGTCTGAAGACCACGACCTGCTCTCTTCTGTTCAACTGGTAATAGGCATCATTTTTTGTGTAGCCAGTGTGTTCTGTTTCCCATTTGGCCATATATCTGGCCTTAATAAGCCTTTTGGACTCTTCATAGGTCACACTAGAATCTGGTTGTGGTAGTCTTACACCTTCTTTTGCCAGTCTGTCTGCCTCCTCTTTGCCTTGGATGTTACAGTGGGATGGAACCCACTGTACCACTACTCTTTTTGGTGCGGACTGCTGGCATAGTTGACAGAGTACTGCTCTTAAATCATTGTTCAGTATTTTTCTGGCTTTTTAGTGCTGTGACTACGGCCAGGGCATCTGCAAACAGGACTATCTGGCTTTCATTCCTTTTACCTGTCACCATTGCTTCTACTGCAGCCCTCAGTGCCTCTGAAATTGCTTGAGAATTATTATTAATTATTGTTATTTTTCTACCATTTGGTAGGCTCAGGAATACCCCTGCCCCTCCGTTCTGTGTTATGTTTGTTACAGAACCGTCGGTATATGCATGGGTCTAGTCCATGCTTGGGTAGTTTTTCGTTATGTATCTCAGGGTTATGTCTCTTCTTTCTTTTTCCGTCCGGCTGTTCTTTTTTCCAATACCTGGTATATTTTCTACAACCTCCGAAATGATATGCTGCTTCCAGGTAGCTCTCATTCGGTTTCTCTCGATCTGACTTTTCCATGTCATGTGCCGATCAAATGTGACTCCCATGTAGTTTGGGTTGTCGTTTGGCCGCATATATTTGCCGTTATGACTTATTTTGGTGTTCTGGGGTTTATTTGAAAGCGAGAATATCATACATGTTGTTTTTTACTCATTTATTTTGACCAGCCATGAGCTCGCCCACTCCTCCAATGATGTTAGGGCCTACTGCATCCGATTGCTTGCTATGGTGAGATTTTTTTCAGAGGTCCACATAGCCAGATCGTCTGCAAACATGGAGCTGTGGACTCTTCTTGGTATATTCTGTGTGATGTTTTTATATACACCAGGAAAAATGTGGGTGACAGTACTCCCCCTTGGGGTACTCCCTGCTCAAGTGTCACCTTTTTGCTCATCTGCCCTTGTACTTGAACTCTGGCTGTTCTGTTTTCGAGGTAGTGGCTGATCCATCTGTACATTTTCCCACAAACTTCACTTCTTCGTAGCTTGACTTCAAGTCCCTCTTTCCACACCTTGTCAAATGCCTTCTCTAAATCCACCCAAACTACTGTGTGTTTTTTCTCCTGGTAAGCATCCTCTTTTTCCTGGGCTATGAGAGTGATCTGGTCATCAGTGGATCTGTGCTGTCTAAAACCTGCTTGCTGTGGAATTAGTATGTGTTTTTCTTCCAGATGCCACATCAGTCTGGTGTTTATCATACGCTCCATCAGTTTTCCTACACAGCTCAGTAGACTGATAGGCCTTTATCCATTTGGATCTGTTCTATCTGTTTCTTTCTTTGGTACTGGTATAAGTACAGCGTCTTTCCATGCCTGTGGTACAATTCCCCTTTTCCAGCTTTGGTTCAGGACTGATAGTAACTTCCTCTTTGGCCCAACCCCATCAGCATTTCGTTTGTTACCCCATCTTTTCCGGACGATTTCTTTTTCTTTAGAGTTCTCATGGCCTCTTCCATTTCATTCATTGTTAGTTTTGCCATCATGTGCTCCTCTGGTGCCATATTGATGTTGTCGTGGCTCTTTTGTTCTTCACTAATGTCTGTATGCCTGTCTGTAGGGACATCAATGTGGTTTGCACCTGCATAATGTTCTATAAAGGCATTTGCTGCTTTTTTTTCCAGTAAGCATGTTGTCACCCTGCTTGATGGTAATTTGTTTATATGATGGTGTTTCGTCATTCATGGCTCTGACTAACTTCCATAGTTTGTTCCCTTCTTTATCTAAATTGAGGCTTTCTGTTTTGTTTTTCCAGCTGTCTCTTGTTATTTGGTTTAGTGTTCTTCTGTATTTCGCCGTGAAGGCCTTGAGGGCGATATTTGCCTCCATAGATTGTTCTCTCTCTGCCATGTTCCTAGCATTTGAGACTTCATCTTCCGCTTTCTGCAATTCATCATTCCAATATGGCTTGTAGTTTTTCCTTGCCCCTCTTGGGATGGTTTCGGTGGCTGCTTGCATTATTGCTTTGCTTAGGCTTTCCACCATAGGTTTCATATTGTTATTCCGTGTGTTGATGGTTTCACACAGCCCATCTGTCAGCATTGCAAATCTGTCCCAGTCGGCTCGTTTAAAGTTCCAACGTGGGAGCAGTTTTATTTCCTGGGGGCCTACTTCTATATCAATTTCTAGCCTAATTGGCATGTGGTCGCTACCTGCCAATTGGTTGAGCACCTGGCGGTCTATTTTGGGGTGAATATCCATCGTGGAAAAGGCCAAGTCTGGAGTAGAGGTGGTATGCCATGTTCTAGAATAGAACCTAGGGCTGTCCTCTGGCCTATTGATAAGATAGAGATTTGTGTCTATCTCCCAGTCTTCCACTTCATCACCTCTGTTGTCTGTGTCCGAATATCCCCATCTCTCCGAGTGGCTGTTGAAGTCTCCAACTACTAGGTAGCTCGAGTCCTTGATTTCCATACTCGAGAGCGACAGGTCTTTGTTGGGTGGGCCATACAGGTTGAAGATGCGGATCTTCCTTTCTTGTGTCGACTCCTACAATTTCTGCTTGTCCAGTGTAATTGACAGCTACCGCGCTACTTAGTATGCAGTTACGTGTCAGTATCAGAACCCCTCCTTTGTGACCTTCTCTATCAAGACAGAAGGTCTGGTATCCTCTGATTGAGAATTTGTGGTTGTTGTTGAGGTGCGTTTCTTGGATACATGCCACGTCAATCTTACCTTCATGCAGGTGATGTGTTAGGGAAAGCTTTTTGTTAATGACTCCCTCCGCATTCCACTGTAGTATTCTGATGGTCTTGGGTTTTTGGTTAATAGTTTTTGCCCCATCAACTTGTGCCTTGACTCCACAGCACATGGGTGGGTGACCACCAGTAGCATTCGGTGGGCCCCTTCGAGGCGTGGGGTCCGGCACTCTCGCTGTGGGATTCCACAGGATGAGCACCACACTTTTTCTGTTAGGTTGTACCGTCATTATACAGCGATATACATTGCACTGTTTCGTTAAGCCTGTGGCCCAGTGCATCCGATTTCAACAAGCGCTTCTGTAGGGATGCCCTCCTTAGCCTTTGACTGTCCCCAGCCTATCTGCAAGGCAGCAGTTGTTTGTGGTCAGAGTTGTCTCTCTTAGGGAAGTTGTCTTGCAGGACTATCGAGTCTTCACCACTCGAATCTATAGGGTGTGGTGATGATATGATATGATATGATGGACTATGTACTAGTTTGTACTATCCCGGAAGAGAGGCAGTCCAGTGTGTCTGTGTTCCAGGATCGTCACGTCCTGCCAGAAACGTAACATATGCATGTGAGTGAGGTATCTCCTTGCTCCTTTTATTTTCTTGGCTCCTCTGCAGTGATGGTACGCCTACCATTCCCCGCCACCTGGGAGGTTGTCACAATAGGGATGACTGATAGCAGACAGAGGTAAAGAGCGAGGCAGGAGTGCATTTAACCAGGGGACAAGCCTGGTCATGGCACGGAGATGTTCGCCTGGTGTGCGGACATATCTCATAATCCAACGCTGAGTCTCAACAGTTCGCAGTGAGGTGGCTGCTCTACTGCTTACAACACCCCGACCAAGAACTAAATCTTCTACTAGTGGTTTCACACCTCAACGCCGTATGGGGTGAATATCGAGCAGCTCCCCGCTTTGATCGGCGGGACGGCAGAGACCTCTTTCTGCGGCTCGACCGGGTTGGGCTGAGACGCGAGAGCCAGGTCCCAACCATATCGTTGTCTCCCGTCGCAGTGGTGCTGAGATTCAGGGCGGGATTCCGGCTTAGAGGCGTTCGGTCGTAATCCCTGAGATGGTAGCCTCGCACCATTGGCTTATCAGCCTAGCACGTGGACCAAGTGTCTGAGACCTGCGATTCATGTCGAATTGAGCAGGATTACCGTAGCAACGCCCTGTCATTAGTAGGGTAAAACTGACCTGTCTTCCGTGGGTTTAATACCAGCGTCCGTTCCCTATTAGACCCAACGAATCAAGAGAGAGCTATTTGTCAGTCAATGACCAAGTGTCTGAAACCTGCGATTCCTCTCGGATTGAGCAAGATTACCGTAGCAATGCCCTGTCATTAGTAGGGTAAAACTGACCTATCTTCTGAGGGTCTAATTCCAGCACACGTTCCCTATTAGACCCAATGAAAGTGCTCTCGGCCTGACAATCATTACAGTGTTGGCGTGTTGAGTCAAATTAAGCTACAGGCTCCACTCCTGGTGGTGCCCTTCCGTAAATTCCTTTAAGTTTCAGCTTTGCAACCACACTTCCCCCGGAACTTTGGTTTCCCGGAAGCTGCCCGCAGAGTCATCGAAGCAACTCCTGCGGATCGCTAGTCGGAATCGTTTATGGTCAGAACTACGACGGTATCTGATCGTCTTAGCGCCTCTGACTTTCGTTCTTGATTAATGAAAACATTCTTGACAAATCCTTTTGCAGTAGCTCGTCTTGCGGCGATCCAAGAATTTCATCTCTAACACCACAATACGAATGCCCCCGTCTGTCCCTGTTAATCATTACCTCCAGTACCGAAAACCAACAAAATAGAACCGAGGTCCTATTCCATTATTCCATGCACCATTATTCAGGCAGCCGAGGCCTGCTTTGAACACTCTAATTTTTTCAAAGTAAACTCACCGGCCACGGCCACCCGGGACGCTCAGCGAAGAGCACCCGCGGGAGAGAGCCGGCAGACGGTAGGGCAGGAGACAACGGGCAGTGAACCGGCGCGAGCCGGACCGTCCATCTGCGCCTGAGATCCAACTACGAGTTTTTTAACTGCAACAACTTTAATATACGCTATTGGAGCTGGAATTACTGCGGATGCCGGCACCAGACTTGCCCTCCAATAGATCCTCGTTAAAGGGTTTAAAGTGTACTCATTCCAATTATGGGGCCTCGAAAGAGTCCCGTATTGTTATTTTTCTTCACTACCTCCCTGTGTCGGGAGTGGGTAAGTTGCGCGCCTGCTGTCTTTCTTGGCGTGGTAGCCGTTTCTCATGCCCCCTCTCCGGAATCGAACCCTGATTCCCCATTACCCGTTACAAACATGGTAGGCATGTCACTGACCATCGACATTTGATAGGGCAGACATTTGAAAGATGCGTCACCGGCACATGAGGCCATGCGATCAGCACAAAATTTATTGGCTGGTCAAGCAGAGAGGCGTACCTGAGAGAACGGAGCAGGAGTCTGTACAACAAACAAGAAACTAAAGTATCTACACGCTTCATTCTTTAATACCTATGGGTCTGATCAGAGTGCAATGACATCGATTCTTAACAGTACAGAACAGATAAACTGCACAAAAGACAGTAGTAATGACAAAATCAATGACAAGACATGATAAATTGACAGCCTAAAGGCCAGCAGTAATGAATGGATTCACCTGTCAGATAGGTCTATATGCACCATACTATAATAAAAAGAAGGTGCTTCCATAACAAGCACTGCTGTTGAGGATGAAGTGTTAGAGACTTCATTATACTTTGTTTCAGCAGTTTTTTTGTAATTGTTGAGTTGACCAGTTGCTTTCATTGTTGTCTCACCTTCCCAAGCTATAATACAAGTACACATTTACAGGTGTGTAAATGGAGCATGTTGAGACCAAGGATTGAACCTGGTACTTTTAAAAGAAAGTGCTCTAAACACTGCTACTCAGACTGTACCTTACAGTCCATGTAGTAACAGACAACTGAGCAAGGTAAAATGAAGTGGTACAGAATCCACCACTGAAGCAGGTAAATGAGTGGGGCCAACTGCTGTGATGGCCCCATGCTTGTACTGGAGCAAAAGGGTATGATTAAATGAATGGAAGAATAGGTAAACACTGGACTTACTGCTTTCTGTCTGCTTCCTCCTTCTCTGCTCTGTGAGCTTCTACATAGGGTTGAAACAAGGAGCAGGATTCTGCCATCTTTGTCACAAACTCTGACATGGCGTCCTCCTTAGACATGTCTCCTAATGCTTGCCAAGCTTGCCTGACAGGAGAGATAAGCTCAATGATAATTATTCATGTCAAGCTCTGAACTGAGCGCATAATACAATCCTTCAAGTTGGATCTTCTTCTTCGTTCGTTCTCAATCTCCCGCTACCAAACCCTGAAAGGGCTTAAGTAGCAGAATGTAGTCCAGAGAACGGAATGCGTTGTGTCGTAGTTTACAGCTTGGCTGCGATATTTGCACCTTTCGGTCCAACACATCCGACTTCATCAAGCATTTTTTTAGCACCGGGTTAGCATTCCCTCTTCGATTCCTTCTCCGTAACCAGTCTGCCCTACTGCAGTCTGTTATCCAGGATCACTATGTGGAAGTGTAGAAGGGTCTTGGCAGCTATGGTTCGCTGGCCCTGACGGTAGCAGTCAGCTATGGGTCGCTGACCGCTGCAGCTCAGCATCTTGATCCCCTTCAAGTTGGATCTTCTTCTTCTTCTTTGTTCGTTCTCAATCTCCCACTTCCAAACCCTGAAAGGGCTTAAGTAGCAGAATGTAGTCCAGAGAACGGAATGCGTTGTGTCATAGTTTACAGCTTGGCTGCGATATTTGCACCTTTCGGTCCAACACTTCCGACTTCAGCAAGCATTTTTTTAGTACCGGGTTAGCATTCCCTCTTCGATCCCTTCTCCTTAGCCAGTCTACCCTGCTGCAGCCTGTTATCCAGGATCACCATGTGGAGGTGTAGAAGGGTCTTGGCAGCTATGGTTCGCTGGCCCTGATGCTAGCAGTCAGCTATGGGTCGCTGACCACTGCAGCCTCTTGATCCCCAAGTTGGATCTAATATATCTCTAAGCCATAGCAAAAAAACTGCACTCTATGTAGTCTACTTGCCACTGTAGTAGCCTCTAGTTTATTTGTGCTTATAAACATTCTTCTAAAGCACTCCTAAAGTTATATACTTGTAATGTTAAGTATACCATTCCTCTCATTGTTACAATTTGTACCAATTATATTACTTTGATGTTTTCATTTGCATTATCCTTAATTACCAGCCAAGAAGATCTTTCATCATAACATAGACTGTTTGTGTATATGTGCCTCTGTACAAATTAACTCATTGTGTTTCTCTCTCTCTCTCTCTCTCTCTCTCCACACACACACCCACCCATTTATATATATATATATATACCTACTACAGATAGACCGGCTACCTGGCAGCAGACATTAACAACATTTCAAATATTCAAAGTACCTGGTTTTTCTTTAAATCTTTTTGGCATTGAATTTTATTTGATGTTGCATGACTATCTTTAAAAATTCCTATTTAGTGTTTATTTGCTCTTCTGTGCGATCCCTTTCGTATTATTCCATGCTTTCTGTCAGTTGGCTGGCTGTGCTGTACTATTTGTATGGACATTTTTCTGAAATTTCCATTTTATTTACAGCTGCTTTAAACAGATAGATTAGACATACACATAGAGAAAGACAAGCATACACATATGGAAACAGACAAGCAAACACGTAGATAAACAGATAAGAATACACATAAAGAAACAGACAAGCATACACATAGAGAAACAGACTAGCATACATATAGAGCAACAGACAAGCATACACATAGAGAAACATACAAACATACACATAGAGAAACTGACAAGCATACACATAGAGAACAGACAGACCTATAGAGAGGAACAAATAGTCATACACACTGAAAAAGAAGCAATTTCGCAAGTAAATATCCTTTGAATTTAGAATAGAGAAAGAGAGAGAGAGAGAGAGAGAGAGAGAGAGAGAGAGAGAGAGCGAGAGAGAGCGAGAGAGAGAGAGAGAGAACACTTCAGGCTAACGTCTTTTCCATACACCATATATTAAAGCCAATGCTCAGATGAGATAATCGGAAATGGAAAGAACAAATAAATGAACAGCATGGGACAATTTTACACGCGGCGACCAGAGATTTAAAATTCAACCTGGGAGAAGAGAAGTAGTAAATACTTGCCCAATTTCATGAAATTTACAGAAAGCAGCGTGTTTTAATGGCATGTGTCTCGTTATAGTTAACCGTGACATTTTGTTTTCCCGGTGCTTCAGTATTGATCGCTCCATTGCCGTCTTGGGAGGGATTGATGAGGGAACTTCGTTGAATCGGAGAAAAGAGGATGGAGTGAAGCTGTGTATGGATTGGGGCGGGGGAGGGGGTTGGAAGAGGAGGCATGTCTCACGCAGGAACAGCTGTTTATAAAGTGTCCCATGATCTATGTAAAATAATGCTAGAGAAGGTTGTTTCTCCAGAAGCCCCCTTGGTGTACAGCTTTTGTTAGACTGTGAGTAGTGGTTAATCATAAGGTAGCTTGGGCGACGCAATTGAAAGCAGCATATACGTATCATGTAGCTATTATTAGAGCATTTAATCTATATCATAAGCCTTTTCACCCCAGCAAAGGCATGAATCCTTTGTTTGGATATTACGGTCCTTTAGAAGAAAGTGTAGGGTCACTGCACCTCCACGCGTGTCGTAAACGACGACTACGGAGAGTTGTGTATGACAATAGTAGACTCATCGTGCAAGGTATATTGCTATAGTAACCATATGGTAGAAGGTCAACTGTAGCTGTGGCCCTATACTCTGGCGGGAGTGAAGCAAGACAGAAAAGCAGCATGAGGATATCACTACACTTAGATTCCTTGTAGGAAGCCTGCGTCAAAACAAGTATGCGTTCTTGTAGAGTTAGTTTCTGTGGCACCTGCTTTCACATGATGAAGTTGTCAACCACGTCCATAACACCACATAGTCTCATGTCAAGACAAGCACAGTAGGTTGCAGTGGTTATGTTCTCCACAGTGAGACACTGGGGGACCAAGACGGCTGATTCTGATTATTATTTCTTCTTTTTCCTCTTCTCTAATCGTGTCATTAGACGTAGTGTGGATGTGCAGTTTTCATTCGTGTGTCAGATGTATCGCAAATGCTGGTGTCATGCGGTATTTCTTTAATATCACCTTTACACCGTCTATCCATTTTTTTCTTGGTCTCCCTCTTGCTCCGTAACCCTCTTTGTCGGGTGTTGTAGATCCGCAAAGCTGGTAGATTTTTTTGCTTTCTTGCCAGGTGTCCGAACCACCTTATATTCTGCCTTTCCATGTATCCATGTACGGTGTATTTCTTTATCTAACTCACTTTACCAGCTCATGCATCCCATCTGTCTCCCTATCTCACTCCCAGTTCCTACATCACATATGTCTCCCTACCCCACTCCCATTATCAGCTCATGCATCCCATGTCTCCCTATCTCACTACCAGTTCCTACATCACATCTGTCTCCCTATCTCATTCTCAGTACCAGCTCATGCATCACATATGTCTCCATAGATCACTCCCAGTACCAGCTCATACATATTTCTATCTCACCCCAGTACCAGCTCATAAAATACATCCTTCTCCCTATAATGCACACAGTACCAGCTCATACATCACATCTTTCTCTCTATCTCCCTCCCAGTACCAGCTCATACATCTTTCTATCTCACCCCCAGTACCAGCTCATACATACCATGTCTCCCTATCTTAGTCCCATTGCCAGCTCATACTTCGCGTTCGTCACTCAGCCTGTATTGCCTATTTTATGAATAATCCAACGACCATGACCCCGGAACTAAACTACTGCACAAGCAACAACAGGCAGACAATACATGCTGTATCTTCAATAAGCGTTGTGATATTTCCCCAACAATACACAATCGCAAACGATTTATTGACTGACAGGAAAGTACGTCAGTGTTTTATCAGTTATACGATCCCATATTTTCAATAACTGAATCCTTATCTTTGTGTTGATATGTGTACACGGTGCTTTATCTACTTATGACAGGGCACGGCTCGTTCGTCCCTGGTTATGAAACCTATCATTTATGAAGATTATGTTCTCTGTACCGCGGACCACCTTCATCATCATGCTCGGGATGTGAGGAAAGCTACTACAACCTGCAACTTAACGTCCTTTTCAGGGCACACAAGAGTACACCAACTCATTGTGGACATTAAACAACAACATGTTCTCTGTATGACAAGTCTGATAATATTATATTCAATGTAGCTTTTTGTTGGGTCTGGTTTCTGTTATGGTATGAAAAATATCACCTAGTCTCCAAGGAGACCCATATCTATTGGCTCTTTCAGTAATTGGCGAAGGGTATGGGTAATGATGGTTCCTGTAGCTCGCTAGTTGCCCATTACACCCAGCCAATGTCATCATTAAATCGGTCCTCTATTTGTGATTGTATATACTCGTAGTGGTACAGCGCTCGCTTTTGAAGTACGCCCCCCGCCCCCAATGTCCTCATTATATTGTTGTTCTATTTCTGATTGTATGCACTCGTGTAGTGGCACAACGCTAGCTTTTAATGTCAAATTAGAAGGTGCGACTACCGCTATTTATATTCCAGTCAACATAGCTATGAGTGAGTACCTGACCACTACGCCTTATACGAGGTTGGTCCAGTACAATAAAGTCTCTAGCACTTTATCCATGACAACGGTGAATGCAAATTTACTATCTTTATCGTTACATTCTTACCATATCAAGTCTGTGGCCAATGAATGACTTAAAAATATATATATATATATAATTCTGTGTTGTTTTTATGTTATTGCTTGTCTTCAGCATATGATATGTCAGGTGCAGATAAAGTATTCTCTCCATAAATCGCTGTGTACTGGTTTGATATTTCGCGTTTGATAAAATATCTCACGATATCCCCTTTTAAATGACCAACATATTTGATGTCATTTGTATGGCTGCTATTAGTTTTGATATCTTCTTGTGTTGGCTGCACTTGGCTACTTGTGGAACGTAGGGCCACCAGTGCAGTTGTCACCTTACATAAAGCCTGCAACAAAACACTGTTTATACTCTTGCAATTATGTTTTACATATAAATATGATTTACTTAATGAGATTACCAGGTTCATGCACAGCCCATAGTAGTCATCATTTACGGCATGTTTTGAACGTTATTTTTGACCTATACTTTGTTCACATGTGTCCACACTTAAAATAAATTCCCAAATTTATCGATTATTTCTTAACTTCACAAAATGCGTACCATTTGTTCGTGCATTCACATTTTAAGGTCTTGAATTTTTCCTTCGAAGTGCTGGTAAAGTGCCAAGCCATTTAAACACCACTGGGAACACATGCCCTCATTTATTGCTCCATGAATCAAGAATCACTTGTAAATGATCTCCAAGTTGGCGAATACTTCCTATATCGTAGCCATTGTTGATCGAAGCTACTCATGATGAGTTCATTCTTGACTTTCTTTGGTAGCAGGTTACAGTGGCTCTTCTAAAATCCTAAAACACACTCTCTACGTACAGCAACATGCATCTGACCTACGACTAAACCCAGGTTCTTCCAATCCCGATTGAGGTCAGCGATGTATTTCGACATTAACACATGCGTTACGGAGTTTGTGAATACGTGAGGAATGTTTGTTTAGCGATGTTAGTTTGGCTGCGAACAGTGTCTGTGCCCAAGGGATTTAAGTATATAAGAAGAGAAATCTAAGAAATATGAAAGACTTTCTCGAAAAACGTTTAGAGAAACTGGAAAAAGTTTACTAACGTAACACGGTTCAAACAAGCATGTTTGTATACATAATATGCTGTTTCAATTGAGCTTTCTAGGGCATACTGAAAACTCATATTTGCTATCGAGAATTCACCGGTCAACTTTTAAGGTAAGAATTTGCCTGTTGTTGAAAAGCATACCTTTGCCAAAGAAATAAAATTAAAAAAGTCAACCCTAAACTTATGAGTCTGATAAACACATTTATGACCCTTTGTTTATCTGAAGCTGGGCACCCAAGTATGACCGTCGACTTGTCTGATAACACATTTACGGCCCTCTGTTTAACTGAAGTTGGGCACCCAAGTATGACCGTTGACTTGTCTGATAAACACATTTACGGCCCTCTGTTTAACTGAAGTTGGGCACCCAACTTGTCTGATAAAAACACATTTATGGGGAGAGGAGACTAACGTCACATGAGGCAAAACATTATGATTTGACTATGTTAGTCATGGTCAGGCGAAACATACTGATCAAGACCCTTACGTCACTTCCAAACAGGTTATCCCTGCAAACAGGCTTGTTTCATGACAGGATAAAAAGGTGGGGTTCGCCATAGTGGTAGCTGAGGAGCCTCGCATTGTACTACAGACAGGAAGACCGGTTCACCTTCTCAAATACGCCTCGGGATTTGAAGAGAACAATTGTAACCCACTACCAAAGAAAGTCGGCAATAATATCTAAATCAAATCCATTTTTAACTCAGATAACAGCAAGAGGCTACCACAGCCGGGTCCTCCTTACAGGATGCCTGCGACAACGCATGTATATGGATCTGTAGCACATTTATTGGAAATTATGAAGTTGCTAATCTATACGTATCACCTATCCAACCCTCATTGGTCGCCTTGTATTATACGCTCTGTATGATGCGATTGTTGTGTGAGTTTTAGTCGATAACGTTTGTGTTCTATGACATATCACCAGGACCGTTTGCCTTGTTGTGCATTGTATTGTGATTTGCGCCATATGATCAAGTACATCCGACTTAAGCACGTATTTGTAATGAGCTACCTTCTCATTGGTGTGCGACGTTGCAGGTTCATGAATCCTGTAGCAGATCCTCTATTTCTTTGCCCTGGCCGTGATCTAACTTAGAACATTTTCACACTCATCCACATCATCATGACCATACTCAGTAAATGACATATCAAACAGCAGGTGGCATATTTATTATATCATACTCATATCATACAATGAGTAGAGAAATTACAAACACAATATAATACATATCTTAACTAAACATTATACTAAAACGGGAATTGTAAGCATTAGCTATTGATGGAATTCCCAACTATCTAAAAACCCAGTTCTATTGCCTTGCAATTACATCACACACACATCGCCTTAACTGCGTCTTCAACACACCTTATCAAATACTCTTCCTCACTGAAATCCCCTCAGGCGGGCGATCTCGACATAACTCGTTCACAATGTGTCCTTGCTTACAAACACACTTTCAGATTATCTATTAATGCAAAACTCACACACCTATTTGAGCGCTCCTGTTCTATCACCAAACATTCGTCCAACAGTCTATCAATCGCTCCTCTATCTAAGTCGGTGAGTTAAACATACTATCCACATTCAGTCTCTCTCTCTCCCATACAGCCTCTCTCTATCTAGCCTCTCCATCTCTCATCCAGCCTCTCTGAGCTAAACTTTGTCTCGAGTTATATATATCCTCAAGCAAGGCCAGAGCTTGACCAATCGATCTCAGGTATGGTCATCTTCAATTCCAATTGGAACGAAACACTTTGCACACCTGTCACTCATTCTCTCGCAGCAAGCCCCGTTGCCAATTTCGTCTGTCAATCAATCTCCCCCTACCAAAATCGGAAGGCCAGTGGTCAGTTTCTACCTGTCCACATTCCTTAACCCAACTCTGTTCTCCTTTGCTGAGATAGTGAGTGACCTTGACATGCATTCATGTAGCTTTAAGCTTTAACATGTTCAGGCATCCTAAACTCCCCTTGCTCCGGCGGGAACTGTTACATTACCTCCCTAAACTACAGACCGAAACATGGATGGTCATTTTTTTCATCTGGCAAATGACCACCATTTTCGTCTCTACTATCCAAAAATGTAAACACTACTCCTGTTTACAACTTCACTCACATCGTACATGCATAAAAAGACATGTCATTTGATACATATAAACTTTTTGTAATACATACACAATCAATACAAGCAGAAGAAAAACACTGTGGCTGGGCGTTTTTACAACACAAACCAACACTTTTACATCGTTTTACAGTCAAATTCACCTAAGTCTGTCCCTGCGGGACCTTTAACTCATCAAAACAGAAACACCTTAAGGAATTCTCCTTACTCATTGAGGTCAATATACCTCGACCTGTTCCCGTGCCTTCCTCTAAGGACACGAACCTTCATTGTTACACTCGACCAGTTCAGGTCAATTTTCTCAGGCGGTCTCATTACACGCCTGGCCGACGATTCACTTCATACTAACTCCTGTGAGGCCACGAATTTACGTGGGTTATCCTCAGGCTAGTTATCACTGTCTTTCTTGGCAGCTATCCCCTCTCAAAGAAAACAGCAAAATTCTTTATGTTTCCCACAAAAACGATATTTGACAACATATGTCATAGTCAATATTAAAACTTCTGATCAATGTAGTCTTCTCTGCAAAGACTCCACATACATGTGATTCTGGAACTCGTGGTGACTTGTGCTTGCGGAGACCTACAGTCTGGATGAGATATACTGCTCTGTAGATCACCTATATAACCTGTATCAAATACCTGTAAACATGATGATTCAACAACAACAAAAAAACAACAACAAAACACAAGACAAATGCATTGCATACAATGTCGAAACCCAAACAATAAATACAAATGTCAAAATATTTGCACGCATACTTATGATATCAATATTTCAGTCAGCAAGTAAAACACGTTGATACTGTCAGGATATGTAATCATGTTTAAACAACAAAACAACAACAAAATAAAGAAAAATTCAATGCATACTATATCGACCATACAACCCACTTAAAATGCAAGTAATACCATTAGTAAAAACCCAAACACCAAATACAAATGTCAAAATATTTGCACGCATACTCATGACCAAGTGCCATCAACCTTCACTCCTGCTCGTGCCCCACAGATGAGCACCTGTTAATGCCCCCTTTATAAGATACTAAACTACGACTAAGTTCTAACTTAATCAGATACTAAACTATGTCTGAGTCAAAAGTCAAAACCGAATCGTCCACCTGTCGAATTACGTCATGCTGTAACCCGACTAGTCCAGTTGCAGTCTTTGTCACGAGGAATCAAAACCGAGTGTTGTGATCTAACTAATTCACCGCTATTTCCCCACATCAAAAACTCCCTGGTCAGATTTTGACCGAAACATCACGTCCACGTGTTACCCCGCGTCGCGAAATATTACCTGGCGCATCCAGCTATCCTGCGTCTCTTGTCCGTTTCTCTGGTCGGAAATGTCCCTTTGATCTCGGTCAGTCTTCGCTTCAGACTGACCGTCCGCTCATTGTCTGGCGTGTACTTCAGACAACGAATTCAAAGGAATTTTTAACATCTGGTCATTCCTCCATCTCTATACCCTACCCCCTAATTATCCAAATCTCCGTTTCCCAAGGATAACGGTAGATGAAACAAATTTTATGCAAATGCATACATTAACTGGAGTTTCACATGACTTTACTCCACACGACTTTACCTAATTCCATTTCTGATTTCCATGTTTTTGGCTAGCGTCAGTAAACATTGCATCAACCGTTCCTTATCACTACTGCTTATTTTAACCAGACTATGCGTTGCCCCATCAGCTGTCTCTGATTGCTGCGCGATTTCCTCCTGTAAAACGCCCATCGTCTGGTCTGTTTGTTTCACGGTTGTTTGGTTCGGATCCACCGGTTCTCTGGTAGTGTTTCGTACACTTACATCGTCCGCTACTTCAGCCTTCCGTCCATCTGTATTCACTATTTGTGGGAAAAACCTTTCACACTGTTCGTTTGACTGTTGGCTTATCTCGAACTGAGATCTTTTCATCTTTGCTTCGATGACTGGTTCGCTGTACTGGCTGTGGTTAACCTGTCTTTCCCTTTTCTTCGTTTTCCTTAGAAACTCTGTTCCTCTTTTGTTGGCTGCACGAGTTTTCTTACCCGGTGCGTCCGTTTCACATTCCAACTGTGTTTCATTCCCACTGCCTTCCTCGGTGGCCGAAGGGTTGTCTCTTCTTTCGGTCTGTTCAACAACTTCTCCCGCATGGCTAGGCCCTGCCACCATTCCTCCTACTCTCATTTCCTCTTTATCTGGCGAATCTCCGACTATTTCCTTGTACGATTCTTCGTCGACTTTAACTAATGTTCTACCAGGCTTGACCACAAGTTCCTGGTAAACTTGGCCCCTTTCAGCACGCCCGACCAGGTTAATCGACGTAATACCCTCTTCCTGAATTCTCGGCATACGCTGTCCAATGATGTAACATTTCCTCTGGACCTTTGAGCGAACGTTTGTCTCGTTTGCATTGCGTAACCTGCCCTCCGTACCTAACTTTTCTGGATACACAAAACCTGTATCTCTTTCTTTCTGTCCATCCGCCTCGTGCTTAAAGTCTCTTTGATAGCTCCTGTCCTGCCTCTCCATCTGTAACCGTGCAAAAGGCCTCTTGTGGGCTAAGAATCTGCCCCATTCAAACTTCTGCCCAACCATTCCTCCTCCCCTCACTTGACTTGGCCTCTCCACCTGGGTGAAACTCCCCTTTTCGCCAACTCTTTCCAGTCGTCGACACACGTCCGTCCTGAGATTTCCACCTCTGTCCCTCCACGGATCGGAATGTGGAAGTTGGATGGGCTTCCTACTCACTTTCCTACCACTCTGTCCCCTTCCACAATACTGGGCCGTGTTTACTTCTGTGATTTCTTGATTTCTTCTCTCCTTCCTAGCTGGTTTGAAAGCTCCGTTTTCAAACTGTTGCAACAGCTGTCGCAGCTTCCATTGCAGGTCTTTTTCCTGCCGTTCCAGCCGAATAACTCTGCCTGTTAGTTCTCTTAGCTGGTTTTGTAGTTGACTTTTGTCCTCCCACTTATCGCTGACTGTAGCTCGTGCCATGAAAGGCTTGTTTTTGACAAACAGTCCTCCTCTTCTCCAGGAACTGTTAATATTCCGAAGAATATTAGGGCATCCGATAGACAAATGTCCAAAAGCTAGACAATGATAACATTGTTTAACATTGTCCAACCTCGACATATTGAATAAACCCGTCTGGCCCACCAAAAAAATTTATAAGACTGTCAAGTACGCACAAAGTCTTGTCAATAATACAACAATAGGTGGAAGAAAAATGTCACACTTACCAGTCAGATGATTGGAAAAGCTGTCTATGGTACTAACACTCTAACCACTAGCTACTCCTCTATTCCTAACTACACACACAAGTTATATATAACTGCGACACTTGTGTTAAACATGCGAATCAAGATCTATAGCTACACACGCACTATATTTATAAATCTACCACGACTATCCGTGGTCAACAGGCACCAAAATAATAATAACGTGTAGCAGATCCTCTATTTCTTTGCCCTGGCCGTGATCTAACTTAGAACATTTTCACACTCATCCACATCATCATGACCATACTCAGTAAATGACATATCAAACAGCAGGTGGCATATTTATTATATCATACTCATATCATACAATGAGTAGAGAAATTACAAACACAATATAATACATATCTTAACTAAACATTATACTAAAACGGGAATTGTAAGCATTAGCTATTGATGGAATTCCCAACTATCTAAAAACCCAGTTCTATTGCCTTGCAATTACATCACACACACATCGCCTTAACTGCGTCTTCAACACACCTTATCAAATACTCTTCCTCACTGAAATCCCCTCAGGCGGGCGATCTCGACATAACTCGTTCACAATGTGTCCTTGCTTACAAACACACTTTCAGATTATCTATTAATGCAAAACTCACACACCTATTTGAGCGCTCCTGTTCTATCACCAAACATTCGTCCAACAGTCTATCAATCGCTCCTCTATCTAAGTCGGTGAGTTAAACATACTATCCACATTCAGTCTCTCTCTCTCCCATACAGCCTCTCTCTATCTAGCCTCTCCATCTCTCATCCAGCCTCTCTGAGCTAAACTTTGTCTCGAGTTATATATATCCTCAAGCAAGGCCAGAGCTTGACCAATCGATCTCAGGTATGGTCATCTTCAATTCCAATTGGAACGAAACACTTTGCACACCTGTCACTCATTCTCTCGCAGCAAGCCCCGTTGCCAATTTCGTCTGTCAATCAATCTCCCCCTACCAAAATCGGAAGGCCAGTGGTCAGTTTCTACCTGTCCACATTCCTTAACCCAACTCTGTTCTCCTTTGCTGAGATAGTGAGTGACCTTGACATGCATTCATGTAGCTTTAAGCTTTAACATGTTCAGGCATCCTAAACTCCCCTTGCTCCGGCGGGAACTGTTACAATCCAAACACATGCAAGTTTGGTTTGTAAGCCGTGTCTCTAACCAATAGATATACGTTGCCCCCTTGTGGTTAGGCTACGTTGCCCCATAGTGGTTAGGCTACGCTTCCCTCTAGTGATTAAGCTACGCAGCTCCATAGAGGTCAGGCTACACTGCCCCTAGTGGTTAGGCTATACTGCCCCTAGTGGTTAAGCTACGCTGCCCCTAGTGGTTAGGCTACGCAGCACCATAGAGGTCAGGCTACACTGCCCGTAGTGGTTAGACTACGCTGGCGCCTAGTGGTTAGGCTACGCTGCCCCCTAGTGGTTAGACTACGCAGCCCCATAGAGGTCAGGCTACACTGCCCCTATTGGTTAGGCTATACTGCCCCTAGTGGTTAGGCTACGCTGCCCCCTAGTGGTTAGGCTAAGCAGCACCATAGAGGTCAGGCTACACGGCCCATAGTGGTTAGGCTACGCTGCCCCATAGTGGTTAGGCTACGCAGCACCATATAGGTCAGGCTACACTGCCCCTAGTGATTAGGCTACGCTACCCCATAGAGGTCAGGCTACACTGCCCCTAGTGGTTAGGCTATACTGCCCCTAGTGGTTAGGCTACGCTGCCCCCTAGTGGTCAGGCTACACTGCGCCCTAGCGGTTAGGCTACACTGCCCCTAGTGGTTAGGCTACACTCCCCTTAGTGGTTAGGCTACACTGCCCCTAGTGGTTAGGCTACGCTGCCCCCTAGTGGTTAGGCTACGCAGCACCATAGAGGTCAGGCTACACTCCCCCTAGTTTTTAGGCTACACTGCCCCCTAGTGGTTAGGCTACGCAGCACCATAGAGGTCAGGCTACACTGCCCCTAGTGGTTAGGCTATGCTGCCCCTAGTGGTTAGGTTACGCTGCCCCCTAGTGGTTAAGCTATGCAGCACCATAGAGGTCAGGCTACACTGCCCCTAGTGGTTAGGCTATGCTGCTCTCAGTGATAAGGTTACGCTGTCCCACACAGCTAGTCTATTGTCTGTTGCTGTTTCAGAAATTGCTCGTTCTGAGTTCTTCATTATTACTGAATTTAGAATGGAAACAGTTTTGCATCCCGAAGTGTATTGAAGAAGGTGAACCTGGGTTCTAACAAAAAAATCCCACAGCAGAAACTGTCGTCAGGGATAACGTGTTTTAGACTTCACTGTGCCAATTCAAAGCTTGTGTAAGGTGGGGTGACCAGTTCCTCGACCGTGGTCAGGTGTTCATTTATAAATGTACTCCTATACCGCTGAGTTGACTGAAGCGTTCCGGTAGTGGAAGTTGAACCCTGTACCTTTGTCTCGAAAAGCGAGTGCTTTACTACAACAGAAAGACTTCTCTTCTTCGCTATAGTAAAATGCAAGACTTGTTAGCAGGCTCAACACTACAGGAACCACAGCACAGTATCGATTTTCCTCCCGGTGGCCAGGGTGCTGTAACAAAGCCTATTACAATGTACATGGCCTGGATGTGAGGCGTCTTGGTCAGAATGTTTCACCAGGCTCAGACGTTTCCCTTCGCACTCAGTTTATATGAGATACTAACGATACCCATGGGGGCTAAGAGATAAGTCACATTACAAAAAACAGGATGTATTCATTAAGACAAAATTATATCAGAAATTAGAGGACGGGTTGCCAAGCAGTTATAATACAGTAATCATATCCAGAGACATGTTTTAAATTACAGTAATGACGTACGTTAATTTCAATACTGGTTAAACAAAATATAATCTGCACACTACGCTGTGACTGTCGGAGATATCAACCTACATTAATCAGCCTTATAAATCCCCGGCAGCTCCCAGTAATGGGAAAAAGGTGGTATTTATATTTGTGTTATGCCATTGGATTATATTATAAGCCCAGACGTTCTCAATATTTGAATACCATCGGTGAGTATTCTCAATAAAGGGATATCACATACCGCATTAAATTGATAATGGCTCATAGAACCGAATTCAGTGCACCTGAGCGTCCCCCATATATTTTCAGTCCCTTTCATTGTTGAAAGTGACGAAAGCAGAGCACGAACTCTGTATCTCCCGTGGTGGCTCTGAATTTTCTACCGACTCCGTCAGGTACCTATTTACAGTTGAGTGATCCGAGTAGTAGTATGCGACACACAGAATAAGTAAAGCATAACACAACCGCCTAGAGAACCCCGGTCCACCTTCATCAGCCCGTTCATGGATGTGAGGAAACCTACTGCAACACGACCCTTAATGCACTTTTTAGGGCGCACAAAAAGTAATCTTACTCATTGTGGGCATTTAACAACAACAACAGCTGGGTCGAGTGGGCGAAGCGATCATATCATGAAAAAACCGACAGCATAGCCGTATATCAAACCGATAGCCACGTGATTGTTCAGATAACAAGCTACTTTGTTAAATTTGAAGCCTGCGACGTGAAAGACGTGTTTAAATACAGACAAATCTTGTTGCAGAGATTTCAAAGATATACAAGAAGCGCGCACCATCAATTTGTGTATTTAAAAAACAAAACTGGTCAAGAGTTGTTTCGGGATTGTTATTACATTGTTCTTGTTTTAAACGACTCGTGCCGAGTTCTTTGACGAATTTTGTCAGCCATCAAATTGCAATTGCTCTTCTTAAATCCAGTGGTATGCAGTGGTATGCAGAAGGCCTGGGTCCTTTTGGCTGCAGTGCAATTCTAGGTATCTCACCAAACTAACAATTACGGGGAACACAGTGTCGATTCCCACCTCATCGGCCATGCTACAACATGTTTCCAGGTTAACGACGTGAATGTGAGGCTGGGTTCTTGGTAAGCAGATTTTACTATACCCCTACAAGAGTGACTGGACGGTTCTTGGTAAGCATATCTCACTATACCCCTACAAGAGCGACTGGGCGGTTCTTGGTAAGCATATCTCACTATACCCCCACAAGAGCAACTGAACGGTTCTTGGTAAGCATATTTCACTATACCCCTACAAGAGCGACTTGGCAGTTCTTGGTAAGCATACTTCACTATACCCCTACAACAGCGACTAGGCACCAATGACTGATAAAAAAAATGATGTAATTGTGCAGATGGGAAAGCTGCTGAAAAGATGAGAAATAGCGAACACACAATTTACAATTTTAACTAAGATTTGCACTCAAGGTTTCGAACTGATCATCGATTAAACCACTCAAAACAATTAATTAAGCTGTTTTATGACAAGATTTTAATTCTATGGAGTGAAATAGAATGATATAGAACGATTAAGAACGTCCTAGATCGAGTCTCCTGGAACTAACATTTTCAGATGTTGCAACAAATAGGTATCGATAGAACAATTATTAGGTTAATCCAGGGTCTGTTTGAAAATCCGGAGGCGATTATTTCAATTTAAGAAGGCCTAACAGATCGAGTTATAAAAAACAGCTGCATGCTTTAATCTAGTCATAAGCATATTCTGAGATGATGGGAAAAGTTGCTCAGAATTTTAATAGGGGTGTCAAAGACAATGGATTGAAAATTAATGCCACCAAATTTGTTGAGGATCAAGGCCTAGTGGGAGGATCAGTAGCAAAGTTCCAAAGGCTGCTTGAAAAAAAATTAACAGCACATACATTTTTTGGTAATAAAATAAAAACATTGAAGACAACGACTATGGTAAAAGACAAGCAACAGGAAAACTAATATAATCACCAATGAAGAAATAATCGAACATGTACATTAGTTGACATATTTGAGGCAAACCATAACAGAAGATTCCCGCAATGAAACGGAAATTAAGACGAGGAATGCATTTGCAAAAAAAGGCCTTCCGAGAAAATTAAGAAATTGCCAACCTCAAAGAATATCCGGATGTAACTGAGAAAAGGAATAATCACTACACATGTATGACAAATTGCATTGAATGGGGATGAAACATAGGCTCTAGCAAAAAAAAAAAAGAGGAAAAATGCTTGGGAGTGTTTGAAATGTAGTGTTACCGCAGAATAGAAAGAGTAAGTTTATCAGAAAGAATGTGGTAAGCACACAAAGACAAATACTGAAAATGATACACTAACGAAGATTTGAGTTGGCTCTAAGGAAAATAATCTTATACTCATATGTTTAGACTGTGGCAATGTATGGCTATGACATTTGGACTATAATATAAAAGAGAGGAAAAATACTTGGAGGCTTTTGAGATGTGCTGTTGCCGAAAGATGGAAAGAGGGAGCTGGGCCGAGAGGAAATCAAATGAAAAGGGATTGGCGGAGATGGGAGAAGAGAGATAGTTGATACGGAAGATAAAAAGAAACCGACTTGGCTGGTGGGGACATAATCTACGGAGTGAAGGCCCAGTCAGAAACATCTTGGACAAAATCCATGAGCTTGTTGACCAGCCCTAGGACTGAATGACCTGATAATGATGATGGAATGCATTATGCGACATGAAAGTCTTCTACAGAAGATACTAGAGGACAACATCCAGCTGAAAAGAATAAAAGGCGCGACCAAGACTCACCTTTACATCTCAGGCATGCAGAGACATTACAGTACGAACCTACGCTGAATTGTAAAGAATTGCAGAGGATACGGTGAAATGGAGAGACTTTACAACCAGTCTTAGGCCTGATCAACCAGATGATGATGATGATGATAGGGGAAAGTTAAAAGAAACCTTCATCGGCTATTTGGTTCACAGCAATAACAATGTTCATACATAATATATTATCATCACAAAACAGCAAAACAAACAACAATGTGATATCAAACTCTCCAGATTCCGCTGACCTAGTCCAATTTGATTATTTGTTTCGTCCATAAACCTCCAAAATGATGCGGACAGAAAGCTGCCTCGCCGCCATTAGAAACACAGTACTACAATGTGACAACGAACCTCAATGACCCAAAGGGCTGGAGATTACCGGTACGACTTCTGTTGGGCGGTAACAGTGGGATTTGGTCAAATGTATCACTTCTGAAAGGGGAGCTAATAGCAATCGGGTTAGATGAAACATACTGATCAAGACTTCCCCTCCAGTCGGCGACCTCGCTCCCTGGAAACAGGCTGTGTCAATTTGGTCAACGAGGCAGGATCGACACTGTAATCCCCATAGTGGTGAGCTAAACTAAGGAGCCGCAAACTGCACTCCAGTCCGGAGGCCCCAAGCCAATCTTCTTGAGTACGCTTCGAGATGCAAGAAAAGCCAATATAACCCGCCCAAAAAAACCGTCGTCAAGAGTTAAATTAAGTCAAGTACGAGTGGTTTCCACAAAACAACCTTTTGAAAGAGACTAGACTGAAGGGACTGCTAACAATGGCGATGATGATCTATTTTCGGTAGTAGCCATTTGTTTTACATAGCTTTACTTGGCAGTTTGTTTTACATGGTTTTAGTAACACTTTGTTTTACATGGTTTTTGTTGCACTTTGTATTACGTGGCTTTTTTGTTGCACTTTGATAAAAATTGTTTAGTTATGCGTCCTGATATCGCCCAATGGACTACGGTCTGGGGTGGAATGGGCGCGCCTCCGCCAGTAGAAACTAGTGAGGCAAACATCTAAGCAAAAAAAAAAAATAAAAGCAGCAATTTATTTACATGGTTTTAGTTGCATTTTGTTTTACATGGTTTTAGTTGCATTTTGTTTTACATGTTTTAGTTGCATTTTGTTTTACATGGTTTTAGTTGCATTTTGTTTTACATGTTTTAGTTGCATTTTGTTTTACATGTTTTAGTCCCCTTTTTTTTTACATGGCTTTAGATGCATTTTGATAAAAATCGTTTTAGCACTACTATGTTTTACAAAAAGCTAATCAGCCCTCTGATTCGCAAAGTAGTGGTTTTAGTTGCATTTTGGTTTACATTGTTTTAGTTGCACTTGTATTACGTGGTTTTAGTTGAATTTTGTTTTACCTGGTTTTAGTTGCATTTTGTTTTACGTGGTTTTAGTTGCATTTTGATAAAAATAGTTTTAGCACCACTTTGTTTTACATGGTTTTAGAAAAAGCTAATCCGCACCCTGATTCGCAAAGTAGTGGATCCTTTACTTTTCATGGCAAAGGTACAGGATTCAAACCCTGCTAGTTTCATGCTCCATTCAAGCAATATGGAAATTGATTCATGGCTTATTATTAGAGAAGGAAAGGCAGAGGGGAAGATAGTTGGCCACCCAACCCAATAAACAAGCTGTGGCATAGTACACAGAAATCTATAACACTTCAACCCCGATAGCAGTTGTTGATATAGAACTACCTGTCTTTAGTCTTTTAGTTGACCATCGTAAGCGATAATGGCGACACCATCACACGGTTTTGTCTTGATGATGTAACTAGCTCTGCTGTATTTGTATTATAGGGTGGAAGAAGCTGCGCTGGTCATCAATATCACTCTCTTTGACCCGAGCTACCATGGGTCAGTGGCAAGACATAATTCAAGACGATTGGAGGTGACAGGATGCAATCGCAATGGTTACCTCCTTTGAGACCAAGAGTCGCTTGAAATCCATGCCGCCTCCGTTCATCGCTTTGAGAGACGAGTGCCTTACCTCTCGACCACAGTAGCCCCGCTTGTCCTTTAATCTGTCCTCGTATAGGCACGCTGTTTGATGTCATCATAATATGACGATTCTCCATGAACCCGACTGGCACACGGGAAGGACAGAATAGAAACACGGTAATCTTCATGTCGTAAGAGACAATTAAAGAGAGGTCTTGTCGGGTAGCAATATCATCATCTACAATATATTGCTATAACTACTACTACTGCAAAATCTATTACAATTTATTTAATACTGGTTTTATCTGGAGCAATAAAGACAAAAGAAAAAAAATCTTACATTACTGTTATTAGCAAAGCATGCTGACTCTTTTTATAGTGGGGTTTAAATTTTACAAATTAAAAAAATAAATTAAACAGAATAATTAAATCCCTCCGTGAAAGATTTTTCTTGCATACTTAAAAAATTAACACAAACGCTGAATACTAAAGAAAGAGTTGCTGAATGCTAGAACACTGTCTATGTATTAGGGACTTGAATCTGATTCATTCGCGTCTGTACACTGATACCTACTGCGTGACGAAATTGATATTCACGGGATAACACATGTTAAAAAAACCCATAAAAGCTAACAGATTTACAAGTGAATATCTTAGCAGCGTACTTAATACAACTTCAAAGAGGTATTCCTCTCACACAAGTGCACAATAGAAATAAAAGTGCGTTCCGTTCAGCTTGCACAATTTAAAAAGCAAATCATATTTTTTAACTATGAGCCGAATTGCTAGTGTTAAAACAAGCTTGACATGGCCACCAACAACAAACATGCTTGTAGGTAAGGAAAGTCTTGAACATCAACAAGTGTTTACTCTAACACCAAATATAACCTCTTTTTCTGGTGTTCTACAGCCACACTATGCTCTTCTCTTGTCAACAAACACTTCCTACATGCTTCTTGATTTCGCCAGTTAACAACACTATTATTTCACATTTATTAGAGCAACATCAAGGCGCCGCCGAGCTAAACCGCACAAAGGCTAACAGAAGAAGCATGTCGATTTAAAGGTGAACATATGCGTAGCTTGTTTATTACAACGTTTAAAATGTATTGCTCTAATACAAATGCACCTTAGAATGCAAAGAGGTGATCCTTAAGTAAATACATGAACATTAAAACCATATCCGTATATGACACGTGTTCCTTAGAATTATAGGACATTATCGTTTATTCCTAGTGCACTTTAGAATTCAAGACCTATGAATCTAATACACTACAATTATAGACTAGACGATCGTTATTTAGTTGTTCCCCATTTCGGGTGCCCGGCGAGAAGATTTATAGGCCTAGTGAATAAAGGACGATTGTATCTGAAGTCACGATGTAGTGTGCGGGTTAGATTTTTATTTTATACAATATAGAAAATATGCATATGAAGTACCGATGTTTGGATCAAATGTTTCCTTTGTCAGTAGATACTATCTGACTGGACATGTTTCTGGTAAGGTGGTAGGGTAGAGTCTGGTCAGGTAAAAGGTATGGTCTGGACAGGTGGAGCATGGACAAGTTGAAAGCTAGAATTTGGTCAGGTGGAAGGGTAGGGTTGTCAGGTGGAAGTGTAAGGTTTGACAGGTGGTTTGGTAGGATCTGAAGAGGTGGAAAGGTCGAATCTGGTCAGGTGGAAGGGTAGGGTTGTCAGGTGGTATGATAGGATCTGAAGATGTGGAAAGGTCGAATCCGGTCAGGTGGAAGTATAAGGTTTGACAGGTGGTATGGTAGGATCTTAAGAGGTGGAAAGGTCGAATCTGGTCAGGTGGAAGGGTAGCGTTGTCAGGTGGAAGTGTAAGGTTTGACAGGTGGTATGGGAGGATCTGAAGAGGTGGAAAGGTCGAATCTGGTCAGGTGGAAGGGTAGGGTTGTCAGGTGGAAGTGTAAGGTTTGACAGGTGGTAAGGTAGGATCTGAAGAGGTGGAAAGGTCGAATCTGGTCAGGTGGAAGTGTAAGGTTTGACAGGTGGTATGGTAGGATCTGAAGAGGTGGAAAGGCCGAATCTGGTCAGGAGGAAGGGTAGGGTTGTCAGGTGGAAGTGTAAGGTTTGACAGGTGGTATGGTAGGATCTGAAGAGGTGGAAAGGTCGAATCTGGTCAGGTGGAAGTGTAAGGTTTGACAGGTGGTATGGTACGATCTGAAGAGGTGGAAAGGTCGAATCTGGTCAGGTGGAAGGGTAGGGTTGTCAGGTGGAAGTGTAAGGTTTGACAGGTGGTTTGGTAGGATCTGAAGAGGTGGAAAGGTCGAATCTGGTCAGGTGGAAGTGTAAGGTTTGACAGGTGGTATGGTACGATCTGAAGAGGTGGAAAGGTCGAATCTGGTCAGGTGGAAGGGTAGGGTTGTCAGGTGGAAGTGTAAGGTTTGACAGGTGGTTTGGTAGGATCTGAAGAGGTGGAAAGGTCGAATCTGGTCAGGTGAAAGGGTAGGGTTGTCAGGTGGTATACTAGGGTCTGAACAGGTGGATAGGTAGGGTCTGGACAGATGGAAAGGTAGGGTCTGGACAGGTGGAAGGGTATCGTCTGGACATGTGGAAAGGTACTGTCTGGACAGGTGAAAAGGTAGGATCTGAACAGGTGAAATGGTAGCGTCTGGACAGATGGAAGCGTAGCGTATGAGTAGGTGTAAAAATACGGTCTGGACAGGTGGAAGAGTAGGGTCTAGATAAATGAAAAGGTAGTGTTTGGACAGGTGAAATGGCGGGGTTTGTACATGTGGAATGGTAGCGTTTGGACAGGTCAGACAGAAGGGTAGGGTCTGGACAAGCGCAATGGAAGGGTCTGGACTGGTGGAAGGGTAGGGTCTGGACAGTTTAAATGGTAGGGTCTGGACAGGTTAGATGGTAAGGTCTGGACAAGCGCAATGGTAGGGTCTGGACTGGTGGAAGGGTAGGGTCTGGACAGGTTAAATGGTAGGGTCTGGACAGTTTAAATGGTAGGGTCTGGACAGGTTAAATGGTAGGGTCTGGACAAGCGCAATGGTAGGGTCTGGACTGGTGGAAGGGTAGGGTCTGGACAGGTTAAATGGTAGGGTCTGGACAGGTTAAATGGTAAGGTCTGGACAGGTTAAATTGTAGGGTCTGGACAGGTTAAATGGTAGGGTCTGGACAGGTTAAATGGTAGGGTCTGGACAGGTTAAATGGTAGGGTCTGGACAGGTTAAATGGTAGGGTCTGGACAGGTTAAATGGTAAGGTCAGGACAGGTTAAATGGTAGGGTCTGGACTGGTGGAAGGGTAACGTTTGGACAGGTCAGGCAGAAGGGTAGGGTCTGGACAGGTTAAATGGTAGGGTCTGGACAGTTTAAATGGTAGGGTCTGGACAGGTTAAATGGTAAGGTCTGGACAGGTTAAATGGTAGGGTCTGGACAAGCGCAATGGTAGGGTCTGGACTTGTGGAAGGGTAGGGTCTGGACAGGTTAAATGGTAGGGTCTGGACAGGTTAAATGGTAAGGTCTGGACAGGTTAAATGGTAGGGTCTGGACAGGTTAAATGGTAGAGTCTGGACAGGTTAAATGGTAGGGTCTGTACAGGTTAAATGGTAGGGTCTGGACAGGTTAAATGGTAGGGTCTGGACAGGTTAAATGGTAAGATCAGGACAGGTTAAATGGTAGGGTCTGGACTGGTGGAAGGGTAACGTTTGGACAGGTAAGGCAGAAGGGTAGGGTCTGGACAGGTTAAATGGTAGGGTCTGGACACGTTAAATGGTAGGGTCTGGACTGGTTAAATGGTAGGGTCTGGACTGGTTAAATGGTAGGGTCTGGACTGGTGGAAGGGTAGCGTTTGGACAGGTCAGGCAGATGGGTAGGGTCTGGACAGGTTAAATGGTAGGGTCTGGACAGTTTAAATGGTAGGGTCTGGTGGGGTTAAATGGTAGGGTCTGGACAGGTTAAATGGTAAGGTCTGGACAGGTTAAATTGTAAGGTATGGACAGGTTAAATGGTAGGGTCTGGACAAGCGCAATGGTAGGGTCTGGACTGGTGGAAGGGTAGGGTCTTGACAGGTTAAATGGTAGGGTCTGGACAGGTTAAATGGTAAGGTCTGGACAGGTTAAATGGTAGGGTCTGGACAGGTTAAATGGTAGGGTCTGGACAGGTTAAATGGTAGGGTCTGGACAGGTTAAATGGTAGGGTCTGGACAGGTTAAATGGTAAGGTCAGGACAGGTTAAATGGTAGGGTCTGGACTGGTGGAAGGGTAACGTTTGGACAGGTCAGGCAGAAGGGTAGGGTCTGGACAGGTTAAATGGTAGGGTCTGGACACGTTAAATGGTAGGGTCTGGACTGGTTAAATGGTAGGGTCTGGACTGGTTAAATGGTAGGGTCTAGACTGGTGGAAGGGTAGCGTTTGGACAGGTCAGGCAGAAGGGTAGGGTCTGGACAGGTTAAATGGTAGGGTCTGGACAGTTTAAATGGTAGGGTCTGGACAGTTTAAATGGTAGGGTCTGGACAGGTTAAATGGTAGGGTCTGGACAGGTTAAATGGTAGGGTCTGGACTGGTGGAAGGGTAGCGTTTGGACAGGTCAGGCAGAAGGGTAGGGTCTGGACAGGTTAAATGGTAGGGTCTGGACAGGTGAAATGGTAGGGTCTGGACTGGTGGAAGGGTAGCGTTTGGACAGGTCAGGCAGAAGGGTAGGGTCTGGACAGGTTAAATGGTAGGGTCTGGACAGGTTCAATGGTAGGGTCTGGACAGGTTAAATGGTAGGGTCTGGACTGGTGGAAGGGTAGCGTTTGGACAGGTCAGGCAGAAGGGTATGGTCTGGACATGTAGAACCGCAGTCAGGACAGGTGGAATGGTTTTGACACGTGGTATGGTCTAAATACATTGAAAAGTAGGATCAAGATAAGTGGCCACACTCGTGATGCCGTGCAAGCAGGAAGGGGACCAATAGCGAAGTAAGGAAGACAAGCCTGACAGAAACATATGTTAATATCAAATGCACTGGGTAAAAGACCTAACGAAACTCGAGTAAAGTCATTTCGCTCGATGAAGATCTCACGAACAAGGAGAAAGTAGTAATACTATTAGGTTGTTTCATATGTTGTGTCCTATGCATCTCATTTTTTATATGAAAAAAAACAAAAAACAAACAAACTTTTAGGGTTTGGTAGCGGGAGATTGAGACCGAACGAATCCAAGCCAAGCCAAAAACTTAAAAATGTATGAACTGATTTTAGTCTGGCTCGCTTCCGCAAGTCTATGCTTGCTATTACTTTATACATCTGGCAGTGAGGATAAGACTCGGATACATCTTATGATGAAAGTATCTAGTTGTATTCTTATTGACAAATCTGGCCTTTACAACAGACTGAACATTTATGTTTACACAATCACAAATATTTTTTCTTTGTTAATGCTAAACATATGTCTAGACTTGTTCCTTCAATCTGGCAAAAACAATTTGTGTTGTACAGTCGCAATGAAATTTTTATCTGTTAATTCTAAACATATGCCTAGAGTTGTTACTTAAAATCTGGAAAAACCATTTTTTTATCGAAAAAGTAAAGATACTAAGAGGTGCAAAACTTAATGCATATCTGATAATCTTGCAAAACAGCTCTTCCAGGATTGATAATTCTGACCGGAAACAACTCCTGTTCTGCAGGTAGGCTGGGGACAGCCAATGGTTAAGGAGGCAGTCCAAAACAATTACATGGTGAAGACGGTTGCACACTAGGCGCACAACGCAGTGCAGCGCAATGAGTTTAATGATGACACCTAAATCACTCAAATAGATGGTGCTCGACCCAAGGAGACCAGCGAGGTACGGAGAGTGCCGGACCTCTTGCCCCGAAGAGGTTTATCAAATGCTACTGTGGTCCTCTATCTACGCGCGCGGTGGATACAAGGTGCGGAGAACTAGGGACTAAAATGTAGGAAAAAAAGACTTTAATATACTCCTGTGGAATGTAGAGGGTGTCCTAAACAAGAAGCTACCGCTTATTCATGAAGAGAATATAAACATTTCCAGCATTCATGAGATTCACTTAAATCCAAATCACAGATTCTCCATAAGAGGATATGAATCACTATGGCTTGACAGAGAGAGAGAGAGAGAGAGAGAGAGAGAGAGAGAGAGAGAGAGAGAGAAAGAGAGATAGATAGATAGATAGATAGACAGACAGACAGACAGACAGACAGACAGACAGACAGACAGACAGACAGACAGACAGACAGACAGACAGACAGACAGACAGACAGACAGACAGACAGACAGACAGACAGACAGACAGACAGACAGACAGACAGACAGACAGACAGACAGACAGACAGATAGATAGATAGATAGATAGATAGATAGATAGATAGATAGATAGATAGATAGATAGATAGATAGAGAGAGAGAGAGCGTACGCAAGCATTCACACACAAATGAAGTGTTTTTATGTTAATCAGAAACTCTACCAAAAAAATAAGTCCTAAACCTCACGAACAAGCTAACCGAAATCATAGGTATTGATAACACTGCAAACGAGCCACACGATTGCGCTGCAGTTGAATACTTGATACTTTAACAGCCAATCAGAAAAACGGAGATGTGCGGATATTTGAGACACGCACGGCATCGAAGTAAAAGACAGAGGCAGATTGACAGCAACTAACTGCTGATAAACAAAGCTGACGATGTACCCAGTTTTTTTAATCAAGACGGTAGGCTACCTAAACACCCGACCTTATCTTCTCATCAGAAGACATCAGTCACAAGATAGACAGAAATCACAAACCAATAAATCTGGTGGATAGCATTGAACGCACAATTGGCGAAGATAAACCACCGCCCAGATATAATTACAAAAGAGCAAACTTTAACATTTTTTGCAACAGTAATGCAGATATTGCAGTTAGGTTAACATCTGGAGTTCAAGAACTGGTGGACTAGAGGAAAGTTTTAACAAAGCAGTCTTGAGAGGTACCCTTGAATCAATACCCAGTGTTGCAAGACAAAACTATTAACCTTACTGGACGCAAGAGCTCCAGAAACAGGCAGAACAGCTAACAACAGCTAGAGGTAGCGCAGAAAATGACGTAACAACTGAGGCAAACATCTTCTACAAAGCCATCGGAGCAGTATAAATAAACAAGACATAGCTCAGCAAGAAACAGCTCGATAGATAGAGATAGAGTTCCACATAAATATGTTAACCTACCCAGAGGAGCACATGACAAAGATGTGACCATAAGAGAACGTGATGATGCTATTCATTCCCTCAAACCAAAGAAACTCCCCCTGAAAAAAGATGATTTAGACAATGACATGCTTATTAGATAAGGAGCTAGTGCCAAGTAAATACTTCTCAAGAGAATGAACTGCAACTTCCCAAAAAGCTACATGCCAGTCTCCTAATCTGCACAGACAAGCTTGCGGGGAACAAATAATAAACATCCAGACTCAGCTGGTACCTCGAAGAGAAACAAATTCCCATACATCAACAAGCAGGCATCAGGCGGCACAGTAACAAGAAACTGACGACGTTCTCCAGGAAGAAAAACATACCTGGCAGGGAAGGACCTGTTGTAGTACTGTCCATCGTACACCAATGAAAGAAGTAGTACGTGACAACAACCAATGTCCCTCCATGAAAAACTGTATAGAAGTGTATAGAGCATCGAGCTGACTACTGCTTTTGTTAGGGTCATTGAAGTCAAACGAAGAAAGAGGAAGTAGCAATTGTTTTAGGCTGTGTCAATCATGGACCCGCCTGCGATCATATCCTCCATCAACTGAGGAATGAACCTAGATAGTTTGGGCACTAACCACGGCGGCTCCAGTCTGTAAAACACCACCCCTTTTAATATAACAGCCAAATATAAAGCAGCAAAAAAGCGCACGAAATTTCATTCTTGTCACAAACTTCGAATACCACATGTGAAATATCCATCCGTTTGTATTAACAGTCATCACCAAGCTGCAGGAAAAATAAGCAAGGTTTTAGAAAATCATTAACAGCATTCACACAATCATAAATGGTCGACGTCTGAAGTTAATACTATTCCCCATCTCTGCTATGCTAGGACCTGCACAAGGTAGGTAAAAGAGAGGGTCGATCTGAAATAAACCAGCGATAGAAGACTATGGATGATGACTGCAGATAGGATGAAGTGGAGGAAGCCTGTTGTTGCCATAGAAATATGTCAGGCGTGTTAGGTTACTGACTGGTGGATCAGTCATCGGCCAATGATCCCAAGCAAAGCAAAAGAATAGAAAAACAACTACATTAAACTAGGTCCAAGTAATAAAAACTTCAACGGACATAGACATGTCAACGTTCGATAACGTGGCATGTTTTTGCTGAAGACATGTTACACCTGGTTTGATTGAAACTCGGTCTAACGTCTGTCTCCTGAGTTATGTGCCCGAAAGGATCATATTCACGTCATTGTGAATCTTTTTAAAATGCCCTTTTTGATCCACGTACACTGTCCTGTTTAGCTTTCGGTGTTGTGTATCAACCAATCTCCAACTACTCCATTTAATATACAAGTAGGTCGGTTGCGCTCTTACATTAACTGTTCGCTGCAATAGGTCTCCAGGGTCTTGTCACTTGCTTTTACGATATACTCTAACTGTTAGTCCATCAACTTTTGTTATCGTCCAACTTACAGTGTTGATCTACATTCCAGTGTCCTTCATTCTTTACACTTATTACAAATAGAGATGGGCTGGTCACGGCAGGAATAGACAGCGTGGTAGAGACATGAAACATTCAGGTACATGTGTGGGTGGGGTCTACTGTCATGGCAATGCTGTGGTTCCTGTTCACGATAAAGCTAACATTGTTGCTTCAAAAACCCATAGTGGGGACATGACATGCATACTGAAATAATAAGTCAATCAACGACAGCTAGTTGTGTTAGACGATAACACGGCAAGGATGAATCTATAATCGATATAATGCAGAAATTTGGGATCAGACGTGATCGAGTAACACAAACACAAGAAGGCGAAGCTGGATTGTGTACAATCATCGAACTGCTGGAACAATCAGTATCCACGCCATTTACCTTTGACTGAGAAAGAATGAATAACAATGGGTCTGCCCAGAATGCAGTGGTGTCGATTTTGCTGAACGTATTTTTAAAATCTGCTCCCTATTCCTGTTGGACACACACTAACTATACAATCATCAAATCGATAATGATAATTTTTTAAACTAAATTACCCACGCAACCTTTTTCGTTATCCGCTCTCTGTGGAATTAACCGTAACAGGTATAGGCTAACAGCCCACGGAGATAACACTACAACAATCATATCATAATTACAGTAACGCTGTCCAGGACAAACAACCCGCTATCTCATTAACGTGATAACCTGGGCCACAATCACTGAGCAAACCAAGCTCACGTTTAGTCATTCTTACGAGCAAACCTCACGCGCTGACACAGGATTCAATAGGAAAGGTAAACACGCGCTACTGGAGCAGATATGCCAGGTTTGCGATGATTCTATTTTCCTGAATCTGTCCGATTGATCTATTAAAAACATGCCCATTACATATCACTAACTTTCGACTCTTTACATCATTAGCAGACATTACAGTGATGAAATGTTCTCGAATTAAGCACGCCTATAAACTACAGGTTTTCAAACTGTGTGTTGCAAGACACTAGTTGACCATACAGTCGTCTGTCTATATGTGCTAGAGAACTTTTATTCGCAGAAATTTTCTATATGAAGTATGTTTAAATAAAAAATAAATAAGGATCAAGTAAAACATCACAGCGTGGTTCGCCGGGGTACTTGTGTATTACAAGGACATGAATAGCACCACTGTCCCACGGAGAGCATGTCGTAATAGGAGACTAATTGTGTGACATGGCATAACACCGGCCATGGTTAGGTGGTTTGTTAACAGCAGCAGCTGCAGGTCTACTTTGCTTTAGTGTTTGAGTCTATTAAGATGGACTCGCACATCGGTTAACCACCCTCCGTGGCGCTTGTCCCCACGCAGCGAAGAAATAAGCTGCTCTAGCCTAGCCCGCTACGAAGCAAGTCCTCATTCCGGCTACATCCAGCCCACGCCAGAGTTTGGACATGCACAAGGGCATCTGCCCATGTAGAAGTACAGGCCGACTAAGACAACACAGCACCGACGTTACATCTTCGCAGATTTAACTATTACAAATAAATAAGAATAATTCATTTCATTTATGGACTGTCTATTTAGTCACTGGGGTCAAATAAGTGTGCAGCAATTTTGAAGAAAAAAACAATGCAAGACTGCGGTAAACACAGTTAGTTTAAGAAGCACCTCAGTAAAGAAATGAAGTATTATCTTACACTAGGCCACTCTAAACCACAAAAGTCACACTTGAGATATTATGTCCGCTTCAGTATGTCGCGGAACATACTTCTATAGTGTCATTTTAACATTAAAATTTAGCCACCGCTTTTCCCTTCCTTGTATCGACCATCAAACTTACCTTTGCAGATCAGATAACCTATCAGGATGTATACCATGTATCTATTCTTTCCTTCTTCTCTCTTCCTGACAGTTCTTGTTGTCTGTATCAGCATCAGTCTAGAACTAAAAAAGTCCCCGTTCCTTTGTGTGAGGCTAGAAACGATCGCAGCCTTCGTACCTTCACTTGGAATCCTATTCCCCAATTACAAAATCAATGCTGTCTTTGCCCGCAAGCACTCGTCTATGATGACTGTATTTATAATTTTCACAATTTCCAGGAATAGTCCCAGACAGTTTGCTCGGATGTACAGTGTGTGCAGGAGAGCAGGCAGCACGCGCTGAGCCCAGGGAAAATAACAAAGAGGTTTAGGACAAGGCGCTTTGTCTTTGTCACAGGAACAATGCTAGCAGAAGGGTGATACTTAGTATCATAGGTCTGTCTCGTGTCAGTATGTGTCACACTAACCAAGTCTATTGTTTACTTACATACCTACATAGCTAGCTAGCTAGCTATCTATCTATCTATCTATCTATCTATCTATCTATCTATCTATCTATCTATCTATCTATCTATCTATCTATCTATCTATCTATCTATCTATCTATCTATCTATCTATCTATCTATCTATCTATCTATCTATCTATCTATCTATCTATCTTTTCCCCATCAGGTTTTGGCAGGTGTGAAGGGAGGGGTATATATGAGGAAGTCATTAAATAACAGCAATTTTATTATAAAGTGCATTGGATAGTATAACGGAAAATCTTATTTCAGGACACAAAATAGCTCTTTAGCAATATTCCATGTAGGGATTCTAAAGATAGACCAGTATGCACATGCGCAATTTAGCGTATAATATGGCCGCCCCACTGTCGACTTGCACCGTGGAAGAACAACGAGGCCTTTTTTAGTTATTTTGTGGTCAGAGGGTGTGAAACCTTGTGAAATCTACAAAAGAATGAAGGTTCAGTATAGAGACAGTATGGAGAATGTATGAATGGGTATAACGATTTAAAAACGGAAGACAAAACGTCATTGATGAACCAAGGCGCGGGAAAACATCAAGCCTAGCTAATGACGCAGTGAAACAGCAGACTGACCAACTAATTTCAATATGTCGCGGCGCCGCACACAAAATTGTCAACGATGACCTCGGTTATAGGAAAATGTGTAGCAGATGGGTACCAAGGCAGCTGACAACGATGTAATGGAGGTGGTGCAAAATTGGCTAAAGGTCACACCTAAAGACTTTTGTTTTCTTTCTAGAAAGCTAGTGGACAGATGGACGAATAATGCCAGGCACGGGAACTTTGTCGAAACATAAGACACACAAAAAGTTGGCACTCTTGTAAAAATGTTGTTAATAAAATTAGCTGTTACGTACTGACTATCCCTAGTAAAACCATAAGTTGTAGTCTTCTACCAAACAGCGGTTAGAGAACACAGTATCGCCTCTAATGACATGTTCTCAACGTTGACTGCGGGCCCACTGATCTTTCCTACACACCGCTACTATAGTGCATCCAGTATTCACACTGGCATACATTAATAATTGCCAATCAATTGCCCATCATAACAGTGCGTGCGTGCCCCCCCCCGCCCCCCCATGATTCACACACGTTAACTACAACGCTGGCACAAGCAACAAAACCAGGTGTAATGAAGCGCGGTGAGTCAAGCGTTCCAGCTGACCAATCATGATAATAAAACACCAACATGAAACATCTCTAAGATAAAAGGGCTTTAATAGGCTTGGCAAAGTAGAGTACACTCCACCAAGTGCGAAATAGCCAACTAGTTTTGAAAGAACGCTATAGAGACAGTACTTTTAGATATTATGTTACAAAGAATCACAGAGTGAATAACTAGGTTTCATCAGTATTCAGAAGAACACACCAACATACAACAATATAACCTTCCACATTAGTCAATAATAGTCTCCAGTAAAAGTGGTACAATATCAGGCACTGCTGTCGTGGATGAAGTGTTAGACAATTCGATGTATTAAACATTCAGCTTGGCCATATCCCTTCCTCGCGTTCTATCCTTCCTAGCAGTAAACCATGTACCCAATTTCAACTTGGTTAGCTAAAGATTATCGATGACGGGGATAGAACTCGGCTACTCACACGTCAACAAAAAACTTTCATACGGGTATTCTCTGTTGACAGTGTTTGTTATGGGACTATGTCTTTACATTACTAACACTCATCCAAAGAAGGGATGGCGAATGTGTATAAAAAAAATCGAACAAAAGGTACCCGCAAAGACAATTCTACACCTCAACGTGGTGATCCTGGATAACAGACTGCAACAAGGCAGAATGGCTAAAGAGAAGAGATAGAAAAGAGAAGGCTAACGCTAACCCGGTACTCAAAAATGCCTGTAAAAGTCGGATGTGTCGGACCGAAAGGTGCACAAATCGCAGTCAAGATGTAAACTACGACACAACAAATTACGTTGTTCGGACAACATACTGCTACTTGAAAAGACATTGTCAGTGCTTGGTAACGGTAGTCAGAGAACAAAGGAATGCCAAAGAAGAAGAAGGACAACAGGTACAAATGTCTCCAAGAGTCTACCGTACCATCGAAATGAGAGACAGAAAATCTGGAGAGATAAATTAAAGACAAACTTCAAGAAAGAAGCAAAAATGATATTTATTTCAACCAACTCCGTCGTGAAAAGGCATGGTGTCTGCTCGCGAGAGAATGAGAGAGAGAGAGAGAAAGAGAGAGAGAGAGAGAGAGAGAGAGAGAGAGAGAGAAAATAAACTGCTTATATAACCAAAAATACTTGTCTCGGCGTGAGTATGTGTGAGAGAGAGAAAATAATAAGAAAACAAAACTTACTAGCATACACTACACTGAACTCGGCGTGTGAAAGATAGATAGATAGATAGAGAGAGAGAGAGAGAGAGAGAGAGAGAGAGAGAGAGAGAGAGAGAGAGAGAGAGAGGAAAATAAACTACCAGTACACACAAAAAACACGACTAAATTGTCGCGCACTTCTTTAAGTAGTAAAACCAATAGTACTCGAGTGAGAAAGTCACCGAGTCAGACCACCATTAAATGTAGCAGTTTTATCCAATTTGCTGAATTTGTTACAGGCACAATGAATATCAGTGGCAGAGTAGGTTGGTCTCTCGCGGCAAAAGGGACCAGGGTTCACTTCCCGTATATAAACTTCAGTATACCCAGTTTTTAATGGCCACCTCCTGAGTTAGGGAAAGGCAGGACATGAATCTGGTCCCCTAAAACTCACACAAAGTTAAGACATTGTACCATAAAGTAAAATACACAGTGAAAAAAAAATCATCATAAATAGTATGGTCAGATACCGCACCGAAACGAAAACACGTTACAACCAACAGGCCTTCATCAGTGACAACAAATAACAACAATAATTAACTCAGAATCAAAGAAGAGGGGATTAATACATAAATTGGGGATGGCCTTACGCAGGAGTGAAAAAACGGGGGTACTTTACTGAGAAGAAGGCAGGTCACTCCTTTCGATCCTGAGAGGAGAGGGAACGCCGCAGAAACCCAATTAACAGACACAGGTGGACTGAAGTGGCCAGGAGCAAGAGGGCGCAAGAAGTGGAAAAAGGCCGGGTAAGCTAGTGGCGCCAGATAAGGAAAGACCAAAAGGTGATTCAAGTAGAGAGGAAAGAGAAAAGGGGTAGATGGAGGCAGGTATGATATGAGGATGCAATAAAAGGTGAGGAAGATATTAATGCCATGTGACTGGAGGCAGCCCATGGTTCTATCAAGTATCTACCACTTTATATTCGAGACTCCCCCGTCGCTTAGTGATGCCCTAAGACAAAGTGATGACGTGTTCAGTTTTTCCACGATTCTAAGAAAAGTGGCACATTCACAACGATCAACATAATGAACGAAGTAGTGTGAGAACACGAATGAACAAACATTTTCCCCTTGCGTATGCTGGAGTCGCTTTCCAAGAATGTCACACAAGTTGACTAAAGAGGCGTATGCTTGGGGCTGGCAACCTCATCACGTAAAAACACAAACATTGTCACTTTCGTCCGCCATTGAAACAGGCCGGATACAGGCTTCATGTAACGTGACCAGATGCAGTAAAGCCTTTACTTTTCATTTGAGTGAAAAGGTAAATGATTGCAAATCTTGAAAACTGGATTCATTTAAAACGTGAATGAATGACTATATGACATTGGAAAAAAATTGATGATCCAATCTCTTTTTACGTGTTCAAACCGTCCATCTCTTCCGTCCACCTCGCCCAAACCCAGTTCATCCACCAGTATATCTCTCCTATCCTTAATTCGTCAAATTCCCTCGTCGTATTCACGCACTGCACTTTTTCTTTTTAAAATAAGTCTGTCATACTTTAATTTTGCCTTGAAAAAACTTACATTTCAAAGTTGAAGAATGATGCGTTTACTAATTCGGAATTGGCTTCCAGAGCTTCTTACGCATGCGTCCTCATCGGTACTGTAGTGTCGATAAATTTAAAGGTCGCATATTCTCTGCTGGGGTTGGTTTTTTTCCTCGCCAATTTTGGGTTAAAATTGATATTTCTAGAAAACTTTCAATTAGTTATTTAGATCTACACTGTATTATAGAATTCTTGCTCAATAACCTATAATTATGTAAAACCCAAAAACACATCCTTCCAACAGCCTTCCCTATAAAAATCCTTCCGACTCTCCCGTCCGCTTCGCATACAACCCATTAACGCATGCGCATTTGACGTCCAAACAAGCAAATTGGGTCATGCAGTCAACATTCGTTTTATTTTTTTGTATGCTGCTTTTGTTAATATTTAGAAAAACATGAAAAATATTATTTTCTATCGATTCGAAAACCTAAACAGCGAGTAATGTCCTAAGGGTAACTATAAAAAGTACAGATCATTGGAACGGTTTACAATAGTATCAGGAATAAATATATCAAACAATGAAAAGACGGACTTTCTTGGAATCCTGGTACTCAAACAGGCTTGTTAATGTATGTTGCCAGGCAGCCGATCGGCTACCTGCACTATGTACATTAAAAAAAAACACAACTTCCTGCGGCTTACTAGGCCTGGCAGAAAGTTCACATAATTTGGGTACAATTTGTAACTAGAATTTTCAATTTTGTCCGCGCAGCGGATGTTAAGCCTACTCTTTTCGATTTATAACTGCCAAGGGATTTTTAACATGCTCGACAGTGCACACTACTCAGAGATCAGGGGAATTGTTACCAGAAGATCCACTTGAAAAAAAAAAACAACCTGTCTCCACCATGATTCAAGCCCACAACCTCCAGCACCAGAGGCGGACTCCTTACTCCTGACCACTGAGCCCCCTCCGACTTTTATATATATATATATATATATATATATATATATATATATATATATATATATATATATATATATACATACACACACACGCGCAGAAAATAAAATGTATATTGTGTATAACCAGTTATACGAAACAAAACAATAAATAAAACACAATTCACAACATAGATTGCACACAATAGTTGTACATCACAAGCTAAGCGGGCGACAGCGTCAGATACCTGTAGTTTTGGCCTTACATGACTGCAGTTCGATCTAAGCGAAAAATAAATTGTACCGCAGATTGGGCCCTCCTTGACGGCGTCACAGTGGCAGTTTCATGATTGTTTTTACACGATGTCGCTAGGCCAATGAACATCCCTCTTTATTCAACTTTTATAACATACTTGGAAGGTTACAGCGACCCATTCTTCTCCACACGGGTACCGCTCAGGTAACGGGACTAGTATCTACATATATTTATATTAGCAAATAAAGGTGCAAGGAAACACAATGACAATTATATATATAAATATATAAATATATATATATATATATATATATATATATATATATATATATATATATATATATATATATATATATATATATATATGACGCCCGATAACAACAACAGTTTTGTGCACTTGAAGTTGCTTCTACAGTAAATACAAGAGAAAACAAGTCATGTTGTACTGCTTCACCAAAGCTTTATGTGGCATCTTCAATAGATATGTCTGGTCAGCTAACTGTAGTCTCACAAGCAGGTACAATGGAATGGTGTACAGTATTATAATATTTATTATGCAACAGTCTACCAGATCTATGATGTAGGTCCGATCGGTTCCCTTCCATAATGTTTTGCTTTAACTTACAGCAGGGCCAGGTCTCCATTTCAACAGCTTCAAAATTGCTGTTTTCCGCAATTGTGTTATCAACTCAGTCCCTTTTCTCCAAAGGCACAGCTTTTAACCGCGTTGCCTATCGCAAAGGCACGTACGTAGTTTAAAAAGAAACCTATTATTTTAAACATTAGATACATAAAACTGAAGATAAATACTCCAGCAACATTTGTATTTGTACAAAACAATTTGTAGAAGTAAAATGAATATCAAAATACAAACAAATAATGTGGGTATCAGTTATAAACATAATAGTGTCAACGATATCTTCAACAATATGGTTTTTAGATGTCAAAAGAATGTGGTGATTGGCATGAGGTTATTAGTATGATATAATATCACAAGATTCTTGCAAGCAATTGCATAGTTTGTTTAGATTCATAATTTGAAGACTTTTTCATCTAAACTTCTAAATGAAGTCTGAATATTGTCACTAATTTTTTTTCTAAAAGTCTTATGTTTTTTTAATCCAGATGAAGCAATGCCACCGCTGCAGTGGACCCTTTTTACAAGAAACCTGTTTCGAGCATTTTCAAGCTGTTTCAATAGTAACAGTTCTATATTCTAGTGTAGCTAACCTCATGCAATTCCGTCTTTAGTCGCCTTTTACAAAACATACGTCTATGGTCCTACTCTTTCCAACCCACGTACTATCGGGCGATATCGAGCTATCGAAAAATTAATGGTGACTATTACAGCAAGAGGGCACTCAGGTTAGGGTCAGGTGAAACACGCTGTCCAAACCCCCATCTCTCGCCAATATCCTGCGCCTGGAAATTGGCAGGCTCCTTCGTTCGTCCTTTTTGTTACGGTGTATCGAAATTTACAGCCTGGCAGCGATCCCCACAATGGTGAGATTACCGAGGAGCCTCGCACTGCATTACAGCCATGAGAACCACGGTCCATCTTCTCAAGTACGCCCCGGTATGTAAGGAGAGCAGCCAGCGCGCCACCAACGAAAGTCGTAAAAAGTACGTAACCAAAGTTCGAGTGACATTAGCATCAATAAAAACAGCCTGGCTGCGTTATCTGCGCCTTTCGGTCTAACTCAACCGATTTCAGCAAGGCACATATTTGTGGCCGGGTTTACTTTCCCTCTTCGCTTCTTATTCTTTCAGTCAGTCTGCACGGATGCGATCCTTGTTGTGGTAAACACACTGATATTGTATTGCACGACAGGTAGGAGGACCTAGTTCAGTACGGCCCGTGACCTAAGAGGAGCCCCCACAAATCCGCTACCAGTGAAAATTCGTTAAGGGTATAAAACTCAGAAGTAGCTTGGAAAAAAAAAAAAGGCAAAACAAAAAAAGCACGAGATCAAGCACGTGAAGTGTTGAATAAGCCACATGAAATAACGTACCAAGTGCTACAACAGTCAGATGTAGTCAGCAAAATAGTTGAGCCTTTTTACAAGTAATTCAAAGTAATGACGAACAAGTATTTCACAGTAATAACTAACAAGCAAACACAAATTGTCTGCAGAGCATCGATCACTGTGTCCAGTCTCAGCAGTCAAACGTGAACGACCAATTTTTCACAAACCCGCGCAAGTCTGAGGCGGACTCACTCGTCTCCCGTCCACAAAACTATGACGTCTTAACATCCGGGGATGTGATGGGTTGACCTGTTCAGAATGACGGTTCGAAAGAGGGGGCGGCGGATGTGGGGGTTTGGATGTCACTGGTTATTCGGGGCACGTTGTCCGATGTTCTTTAGCTTCTGTAATTATAAAGTTATTTATGAAAGTGGTGACAAAGCAAGAATTCGCAACCGGTGTCAGCTAAGTGCGCCAGTGCCACACAAACCTTCCTTTTCAAAGTAGAGTACTAATACCCGCTCATCATTATCTAGAAGCATGACTAGTCCACTACTAGACTACATTAGAACGGACATTGCATGTCCAAACGACACGAAGCACACAACGAGTTCCACGAATGGACAACAAAAATAACAGCTCACAAGTCTTACCACTGGGATGGATCTGTTCCAATACTAATGGTTGGGCAATGAGGGGTGAAATAGCACGGAAGATAAAAGAACATTATGAATTCCATTTAAAGACATTTAGGCAAAGCTGACAAAAAAGATAAGCAAGCTAAAATGAACAAGAAAGGCTAACAGAAACATGAAAGGCTAAAAAGGAAAACGGAAGGCTTAAAAGGAAAATCGAAGGCTAAAAGTAACATGAAAGGCTACAACGAACACAAAAGGCTAAAAAGGAAAATGAAAGATTACAAAGAAAGGCTATAATCCCAAGATTAAATATTATAATGATAGAATATAGTTGACAAACTCAACAGTACAAAATGAATTTTTCCGTTATTTGGAGTTCCCAAAACAATTGTTACCGCTTTGTCTTACCTAATTACTTACTGAGTCGCTACCTCTTCTTTCCTGAGGTATTGAGATTTTCATTTCTCTTCTTCTGATTTATAGTTTCCATTTAACATTTATAATTTATACTGGTTGGGTAGTTCAACCATTCTGTGTAGTCTCTTACTACATCACTGGCAGGTTACAGTTTTACTATTCTTTACTCTCGTGTCAGACCCCGGCAACTAACGTTCTGTATTTCCAATGGTGCAATCACCCAATGTAAAAACATTTGTATATATTTTTATGCTATTCATACAACAGGTTCGGAGTCATTGTCCACGTCTTGAACTACAATATAACAAACGCTTCGGTTCTACAATGAGGTGTACTGTAACCATGTCCTGATATGTTCACAATAAATACATGATTACTAAATAAAAACACCGTTTTAAGAAATGTATTTCCCCATCAAGCATGTATAAAGTGCATCTGGGTAACTTAATGCCTCTAAGTTTTTAGTTCCAGGTCCATACATTTTCAACAAATCGCCATCAAGGAACTATGTCAGTATAAAATATAGTTCATTACAAAGATAAAGTGGGCTCATATCAGACATACAATGTCGCTGAGGATAAATATTAGAGACTTCATTGGACTAGGTCCCAATGTTTTGTGAATGGTTAAGTTTCTCTCTGTGGAGTCTTCATTAACTATAAGTCGGGTAACCGCTAACAGTGGGGTAGACTGAAGAAATTCACTTCCGGGGAGTGAACTCTCTACCTTTATTGTAAGAAGCGTTCTAACTACTTATACTGTTCGCCGTTGGAGGGGGCGCTAGAGGGAGACAGAGACATTCAGATATAGAGGGAGTTTTCTTCTTCTTTCATTCACTTGAAAATATAATGACTACATCTGTAATGTTGTCTGTTGCATGAACTTCACTGCCTTTTGTAGTTCCAGTGTTGTTTCTATGAGCCAGTGGGATTTTCTCTGAATATCATATTCGGGGCAGTTCTGTAGTATGCGCTCTTCAGTCTGGGGTACTTGTGTCTGCAAGTGGCGTGATATAAAAAGTGGAGTGCCACAGGGATCGGTTTTGGGACCAATTTTGTTCTTGATATATATATTAAAAAAACGATTTGGCCAGTAATATCGATCAATGATTGCACCATTTGCGGATGACACAAAACTATCCAGTAGTGTCTCATCTAAAGCAGAAGTGGATATATTAAGATCGGATTTAGATAAAATTCGAGAATGGTCTGTGAGCTCGAAAATGGAGTTTATTGTAGATAAATGTACAATCATCCATATGGGTAAATCCAATATAGAACATAATTATAGAATGGGCAATAACAATATTAGAATGATAGATAAGGAAAGATACCTAGGGTCATACAGGTAAAGTGAGTGAGTAAGTCCAGGTAGCAGGGAAGAATGCAAATGCAATGTTATGTATGATAAAACGAAATATTAAACATAGGGGCAAGGAAGTGATTGTCAAATTGTATAAAGCTTTAGTTAGACCTAGATTGGAATACTGTGTACAGGTGTGGAGTTCTTATCGAAGAGGAGATATAAACATGCTGGAGAACATACAAAGAAGAGCGACAAAGCTGATAGTGGGATTCCAGAATTACAGTTATGAGGAATGACTCAGAAAAACTGGCCTACAGTGTCTAGAAAAGATTAGAATTCGAGGTGACAATGCAGGTTTATTAGAAAATAAAGGGAAGGATAGATTAGATTATAACAAGTTTTTCAAAATACGACTACCTACAAAAACAAGAGGGCATAGCTACAAATTAACTAAAGAGAGGTCCAGATTAGATATTAGGAAATATTATTCAGAGAGTGGTGAATGCTTGAAATGTATTGCCACAGGAAGCAGTGGAGGCAGGGGAAAAAAACGCATTTAAGAATAGATTGGATGTGCATAGCATTTAGAGAAAGGAAATGTAAGTGAAAATGGTTGTATACTCTGCAGAGTCTTCTAAACCAGTATAAAGACGTTAAGCCAAGTTAAGTACACATGGTTGAGTTACCATAATTTCCAATCATGTCGATATGGGGCTGATGAGTCGATTGTGTCCTGTTTTAAGGCGCAGCACAAACGTTTGCTCGTGCCTGTTTATTTTATAAACGTGTTAATATTGATTGCTTTCTGATTGATTTGATAATCCTTTTCTTCTGTTGGTATGTAACTGGTACTTTCGTTTTTTTTTCTATGTAGCATCTTCATTTGCCATCGATCTGCTCTCTCATTTCCCGGTATTCCACTAATATAGGGTGTCCAGTCATGACAATCTTGTGCTGGTTGCTCAGTTTAGACAGTAGAGCCTGTAGATCTGATGGTTTTCTGAAATTCAGCGCATGTCAGAATAACTTCAGGTTGTGGACCGAGATTAGTATTCAACAGTTTCTCAGTTGCCACATTGATTGCCTGGGTTTCTGTATCATACGTATGACAGCATTTCCCGGTTGGTACTCTGACCGTATCCGTAATGTTGTTTGGGTATTCTATGTAGACTCCTGCTCCTCCATTCTTTCCTGTGATCTTTGCTGACCTATCTGTGTACACTCTGACCCAGAGATCTTGTGGGTATTCTTCATCCAGGAAACAGAGTAACTGCTCTATGTTGTACACTTTTCTATTCATCCTTGTCTAGTATTGCTTTCAATTTTGTTTGGATGTATACTGGTAGTCCATGCTCCGCTCTCAAAGAAGTTTGTTTTGACACTTAGTGGGATGTCAACTTCAGGTAGATCTGTAGTTTGACTTCGAAACCGTTTGGCCTAGTATCAGAAAATGCCTATTTTCAGTCATCCCTTTGCTAAATTTGGAATCTGTCCTTCATGTGAAGGCAAAACAACTTAATGATGAGTAAACAAAGACAAACACTACATTAAACAAAGATGAAAACATCTTCACAGCCAAATAAGTGGCTGATCACTTCTTAGACTCGTTTGCAAATACAGGAACATTGAAATTAATCTGGAGAAACAATGGTATGTTCGTGAGAAACGGCAAAATACAAGACCAGTTGATACAACACCCAAAGTTATAGAGCCACCAATCACATACAAAAAACTGGAGTTAGCAATATCCAAACTAAAAATGAGAAAGTCACCAGGAACAGACTAGTGTCCAATAAACTGATCAAGAACTTGGGAACAGCAAAAACAAAAACTGCTGCAAATCTTTAATATCTGTTGAACATCAGAGTCCCACAAACATGGAGAGAAGCAATAATGATACCACCCCCAAAAACCAAGGAAAGACAGTTCCATGGCATTTAGCTATAGACCAATCAGCCTCTCAAGCTGTATCTGTAAAACAACCTAAGGTTACAGTAGTACCTTGATAATCAAAACCACCTTGTGCCACAGCTGGCAGGGTTTAGGAAATGCTACTCATCTGAAAACCAAGCAACATACCTCTTCCAGGGGAGGAGACTAATGTCTGGTCAGCTAAAACATTCTTATTAGACATGTTAGTCAGGGTAAGGGAAAATATAGTGGTAAAGACCCCCACCTCGACTTCCTTTTAGTCCTCCTTGGAAGCAGGTTGTTCTTTGTAGCCTGGCTAACAAGTTGTGGGATTGACGTCTTCCCAGTAGCTCACAGATGAACCCAAACATAGCACAACCACCTGGAGAATTCCGGTCTACCTTCATCAGCACGCTTAGGATGTAAAGAAAGCTACCTAACCTGCCACTTAACGCCTTTTTCAGGATGCACAAAAGAGTATACCTACTCATTGTGGGCATTTACAACAACAATAACTTATCTCTACGAAGAAATCAAGGACGCGTTCCAATTCAATAAATTGGTACTAGCAGCATGGGTAAACTTAATGAAAGCTTTTTGATAAAGTTTGCAGAAACTGAAAAACAATGGAGTGGTGGATATGGTGTACAAATGGATAAAAGCATACTTGCATAACAAAAGAGACAGAGTACAACTAGAGTAAGAAAATTCAACTACATTGTGGTGTACCACAAGGATGGCTTCTTTCCCCTACAATTTCAGTCTCCATCAATGACCTAATTGCTTAACTTCCAAAGGGAACAAAAGTGGCAATGTACGCTGATGACTTGGTAATATGGTGTACAAATGAGTATTCAACAGTGGCCACCAAAATGATGCAGAGATATTGATGTCTTGACCGTATGTACAAATAGATGTGTTAACATTAACACACACAAAAATGCAGCACTACGCTTTTCAATCTCTCACCAAAACAAAAAGATGAAGTTATCAAGATAAATGAAACATACTGACCAAGAACAAACTTCAATTCCATGGTGTGCATTTGGAAATAGGTTGTGCTAAAGCAGCCTGAACAATGAGTGGTGTGAGCCTGTTAAGACTGATGCAGAGAAATCAACAATTAATGTGCTGACAGCAACCAGCGATTCATAGCTGGCTGCTTGCAACAGGGTTAGCAAATCAGAGTTGACCAAGACCATTTTCCACCTACAAGTGGCAACCTGGAAACAGGCTCCACTCATGTAGTCTGGAGAAGAGAATAATTTAAATCAAAGAGGGAAAGTAAATTTGGTCCCAAAAATGCAGTGCTAAAACCTGATGTGTTCAATTGAAAGGTATAGATAGTGCAATCTCGCTGTAAACTATGACACAATGTCCTATTCAGGACGAATGCTGAAGAAGTAGATAAGCATAACATAACACTGCAGCCAAGAAGCCTCAGGTCGACTTACTTCAGTATGCCCTAGAATATAAGAAAATTTACTTCAGCATGCCCCAGAATTTAAAATCTACTTCAGCATACCTCGGAATATAAGACCAACTTTAGTATGGCCAGGAATATAAGAAGACCTACTTCAGTATGCCTCAGAATATAACAAGATCCATCATAAACTGGTTACCAGAGTAAATCCGTCAAGTGTGAACAATAGGAGTAGCTATGAGAAACAGCTATGCACCATCTGGCTTCAAAAAATCATGGTGAAATCTGGTTGTCCTAGATCATTAGTTATCTGCCAGTTCCATAAGGGCTCGAGTACTACACGAAGGAGAATTATCTGTATCTTTCAGTTACAAAAGGTATCAAACAGGAATGTGTAATAGAATTGACTCTCTTCTCTTTACAGTAATGCTCTCTGATGACTGCACCCTTAATCACTGCTCAGAATAAGATATGAAGAAGTTTCCGGCTGCGTACACTAATTTTGGTCTTACAATCAATACTAGAAAAACTGAGGTACACTTCCAGCCTGCTCCTCGTAAGCCATTCATTGAATCAAACATCATTATACACAACCAACAACTACAGGCAGTCGATAGCTTCATCTACCTAGGCAGTACCTTCACCAGAAAAGCTAATATCGACTCTGAGGTCAACAACAGGATTGTAAAGACAAACCCTGTATTTGGGGAAACTACAAGCAAATGTAAAACTGACAAGGCACTAATGCCTCCATCAAAGTAAAAGTGTATCATGATGTAGTGCTAACCACTCTTTTGCATGCCCGCGAAACATGGACAGTGCATAGCAGACATGTCAGACAGCTAAATCATTTTCATATAAACTGTTTCCGCATGTTGCTAAGGATAAGGTGGCAGCACAAAATACCTAACTCTGACATTCTTAACAAGTCAAACAAATTGAGCAAACTATCACTGAGGGCCTCCAAAGAGAACAACAACCATGACAAGGAAATGGTAATGTTCTAACAGATTAATTATCCATCATACTGGTTCTTGAAAACCATATAAACAATGAATTAGACAACCTGTCTGCAAAGACCAAATTCAATTATAATAATAATATTTGTCCATCATTGGTGAGGACTGTCAACATCATCTGGCGTAATACAACATCCTTGAGATTGGGTGTGCTTGTATCTCAGTGTGAAAAGTTCTATTGCATGACTGACAAACATGGTGTGCTGCTGGTACTGGTATTCCCTCTGCTCTAGATGTTTAGATTGAGCATCTAACCTGGACGGTCTACACATTCTCTGCCTCAGCTACAAAGTTATTTGTTTCCATAATGTAACTTTTATAAGATGGAAACTTGGCTTCTGTATAGTTTTAAAGATGGATGTGTATACTATTTAATTATTTGGCTAAATGAATCAAGGAGTTTATATGCATATGTGATTACTAGCAACCAAGACACCAGTATGGATAGTGTAGTTAATAGTAGGCAGAAAAGGAAAAGACCAATTTAAACATACAAGAATGTGATATTCCCTCATGTGAATCAAACAGCTCACAGTGGGCAGAAAAGAAATGAACTAATTTAAATCTCCAAGAAACATGATTATTCCCCAGTGTGCATACAATAGCTCACAGTGGGCGGGAAAAACCGAACCAATTTATACCTAGCAGATATGTCATTTTTTCCTTGTATGGATACCAGGACCCTCTTACTGAAGAGAAAAGTAGAACCACTGCACCCTACTAAACATAGGAATGGGTGACTAAGCAAGGATGTGCATGTGGGGCTAGCAATCTGATTATGTAAAACAATGTGTCACAGAAACTACCACAGCATGAGAAAATAAATGTCACGAAAAACTATACTGATGGCAGCATGCTCCAACAAGTCAAAACTGATGTATGATAATGAGATATGTTATAAGAGGACATCAGGATGCTCAGGCCTGATTCTAACATCTAGTATCACCCAGGGAAGTAAGAATAGGTGCACTATAACCTCCCAAGCATGTCGTAGGAAGCAACTAAAAAATACTAAAATGAATTGCTACAAAAACAATTAATACAAGTCAGAAGAAATGATTTGCAACAATAAAGATAAGATGTTGCATGTGGATATGGCATACACTGGAGAAGCTGATCTGCTGGTATTAAATATCAGTCTTATTTGAGCCTAGGATAAGGACAAGAGGAACATCTTTCCACATAGAAAGAAGAGAATGCAGGACAGAGAAGGATAAGAAAGACATTAAATTATATAGAGCACACACCATGGAAGGATAGCTAGTAGTTGGAAGTCTATTTATGAAATGAAGCTGTTGTGCAAAGAAAATAACAATTCTGAGATTTATGTTTACACATGTACATCATGATACACTGAATGGGGCTCACGATGCAGCAGTGAATGAGGCTCACGATGCAGCAGTGAATGGAGACAAAGATGCAGCAGTGAATGGAGACAAAGATGTAGTAGTGAATGGAGACAAAGATGCAGCAGTGAATGGAGACAAAGATGCAGCAGTGAATGGGGCTCACGATGCAGGAGCAAATAGAGACAGATGCAGCAGTGAATGGAGACAAAGATGCAGCAGTGAATGGAGACAAAGATGCAGCAGTGAATGGAGACAAAGATGCAGCAGTGAATGGGGCTCACGATGCAGGAGCAAATAGAGACAAAGATGCAGCAGTGAATGGAGACAAAGATGCAGCAGTGAATGGAGACAAAGATGCAGCAGTGAATGGGGCTCACGATGCAGGAGCAAATAGAGACAGATGCAGCAGTGAATGGAGACAAAGATGCAGCAGTGAATGGGGCTCACGATGCAGGAGCAAATAGAGACAAAGATGCAGCAGTGAATGGAGACAAAGGTGCAGCAGTGAATGGAGACAAAGATGCAGCAGTAAATGGAGACAAAGATGCAGCAGTGAATGGAGACAAAGATGCAGCAGTGAATGGAGACAAAGATGCAGCAGTGAATGGGGCTCACGATGCAGGAGCAAATAGAGACAAAGATGCAGCAGTGAATGGAGACAAAGATGCAGCAGTGAATGGAGACAAAGATGCAGCAGTGAATGGAGACAAAGATGCAGCAGTGAATGGAGACAAAGATGCAGCAGTAAATGGAGACAAAGATGCAGCAGTGAATGGAGACAAAGATGCAGCAGTGAATGGAGACAAAGATGCAGCAGTGAATGGGGCTCACGATGCAGGAGCAAATAGAGACAAAGATGCAGCAGTGAATGGAGACAAAGATGCAGCAGTGAATGGAGACAAAGATGCAGCAGTGAATTGGGCTCACGATGCAGGAGTAAATAGAGACAAAGATGCAGCAGTGAATGGAGACAAAGATGCAGCAGTGAATGGAGACAAAGATGCAGCAGTGAATGGAGACAAAGATGCAGCAGTGAATAGAACCAAAGGCCAAAGAAGGAGCAGTGACTTACCAGACAAAAGCCAGCTACTCATAGCCGGCTGCTTGCAAACCATAGCTGACCATGACCCTATTTTATCTCCAAGCTTCGGTCCTGCAAACAGACGGCACTCATGTAGTCTGGCTAAGAGAATAAGGACTGAAGAGGGAAGGCAAACCCAGTCAAATAATACTGTGCTGCAACTGGATTTGCGGGTTGAAAGGCATAGATATCGCAGTCTCGTTATAAATTACTGTCATTTTCAGGGTGAACACCAGAATGAAAGAGAAAAAAGTACAGTAAATGTGTTCATTCATTTGTTACGCAATGATTTTACACCAAACATAAACTATAATCATCAACAAAGGAGTGGTATGGACACATGATTATTTGTGCTTCTTCTTCTTCGTACATTGATTATTTGTGCAATATGTACATTTATACATTGGTACTTTATAGTAGCACAGTTTTCAAATCAATTAAGCAAGACGAGATCAAGAAATAGATAGTGGAAACATTATGAAGTCAACCTACCGTCTATCATTGCCAACGACGTCTAAGAATCCAACATCAGGTGACACATCAGCTCTGAACTTCCCAAAAGCAGCTTGTTTTGTGAAGGCCACTAACCTCAGTTTGGTTTGGTATGTCAGCTGCAGAGCTTTGCCTTCTTTTTCTGTGGAATAACCAGTAACAATAATAACTATATAGCAAAAAACACTGACCAAAATAACTGTTCAGCAGAAAACACCAACCAGAAATAATAACTATATAGCAGAAAACATTGACCAGAAATAATAACTATATAGCAAAAAACATTGATCAGAAATAATAACTTTATAGCAGAAAACACTGAATAGAAATAATAACTATATAGGAGAAAACATTGACCAGAAATAATAACTATATAGCAGAAAACATTGACCAGAAAATAATAACTTTATAGCAGAAAACACTGAATAGAAATAATAACCATATAGCAGAAAACACTAATCAGAAATAATAACCATATTGCAGAAAACACCAATCAGAAATAATAACTATATAGCAGAAAACACCAACCAGAAATAATAACTATATAGCAGAAAACACCAACTAGAAATAATTAGCACCAATAATGAGAAAAACAGAATATATGATGATCAGTAGAACACCTGCGCCACTCTACATAAGAGTAAATGATATTACTCTTAAACAGGCACATGAATCCAAGTATTTTGGGAAGTATTTTTTCGGTAGACAGCAAAATCAACAGGGAAATTGATATTAGGTGTCAGAAAGCAACTGCGGTGACATATCAGCTCTCACCACTGCTTAGCCATCTGAGCATTAGTTTGGCAACAATGCAACAGCTGATAAGCAGTATAATTATGCAGACTCTGTGCTGCCAGTGCCAAACATGGCCTCTGTCTAGGTCACGTGAGAGAAAAATTTCGACATGTGAAATGAAGTGTTTCAGAAAAGTCATGGGTGTTGCCAGGAAAGACAGAATGTGAAATGATGACATTCGTAATATGGTCGACACTACATATTGTACAGAATACATTTTCAGGCATAATATAAGTTGGTTTGGTCATCTCCAGAGAATGTACCCTCATGAGCATTTGCTGATGGTGCTGATAGATCTGGATTTCACATCAACAAGAGCATGGAGTCCCTGCTAACATTGTATCCTTGATAGAGGCTTGTAGCAAAGTATTTATAGTTCTTGTGTAGGTGATTTCTGCTGCACTTTATTTTACATGTTCCATTCACAAACCTCCGCAGTTGCCTCTTACAACATGAAAACCAGGGTGCAGCAGTTCTATTATCCCTAGGGATCTGTATAGAAGGAGGTATTTCTCAAGGTCTCTGCACGCATAAATGACAGGCAGTACTATGATACAAGCATTCTTGTGTATGGGGACCAGCTAGTTGAAGTGATTGCCACATTCGCTGTTTTGGATGAGAAGAAAAGCGCCACCTATATATGATCTGAACGGACTTTATTTATGCTCCATAGCAAATAGTACATCATATTGTTTACATTAATCAATTTGATTTAATGTAAAATTGCTTCCTCTTCTGCAATTGTTGCATATTTAGACTCTTATTCTCTTATGATATCTGCTGCCTTTTTCAGGGTCTGGCTTGGCTTGGCTTTGTTCGTTCTCAATCTCCAGCTACCAAACCCTGAAAGGGCTTAAGTAGCAGAATTTAGTCCAATGAACAGAATGCGTTGTGTCATAGTTTACAGCTTGACTGCGATATTTGCACCTTTCGGTCCAACACATCTGGCTTCAGCAAGCATTTTTTGAGTATCGGGTTAGCATTCCCTCTTCGATCACTTCTCCTTAGCCAGTCTGCCCTGCTGCAGCCTGTTATCCAGGATCACCATGTGGAGGTGTAGAAGGGTCTTGGCAGCTCTGGTTCGCTGCCCCTGATGCTAGCAGTCAGCCATGGGTCCCTGATCACTGCAGCTCATGCGCTGCTCCTTTTCAGGGTCTCAATACAGCTGTACAATTTCCAGTTTCACCTCAAGGGAAGTGGATATGGACCATGTTTTTCTCCTCAATTCTGTGTACTGGGAGCAGTCCTGAAGTACACCTGCTGGTGGCACCTATCTTGAATTTAGTGTACAGCTGGTGTCTCATTCTGTTGTGACCAGCTCAGAGACGAAGTATGAGAACCTGGTCTTCTTTTGATAGTATCTGTCATTTGCCTGGTGTTTTCCTTGCCACTTTACCATTGTACTGCTCTTGTATTATTGCCTTTGCTTCTTTGTGATTGATCAGGTATTCTTCTTGTATCGATTGAACAATCACAGAACTTGGGGGTCTCTGTGGCGAAGTGGTCAAGCCGTTTGCCTCGTGTTCAGGCGGTCGGGGTTCGATTTCGAATTGCGACGGTCGGTCCATGATGTCAATTTTTTCCGGAGATCCCTGGGTTCATCGCTGGAGCTACGGAGTTTGTGCTTTGCTCTTGACAGATGGAGTACCCATCTGCCGAGAGAGGCCGAGCTAAAATGGGGAAAAAAACCAGAGGCAATGAAGTCGAGCCCCCGCTTAAGGTCCCCCCCCCCCCCCCCCCCCTCCTTAAAGTTAAAGAACTTGATCTTTAATTCTTTATTCAAGACTTCAACTCATCCACAAATGAAACACAATCAAAATCATTTTGGTTGACAAGTGTAAAAAGATGATAAGTATTGTAAATCCTTAGTTGACAATGCCAGAGCCAAATTCTAATTCTTGAAATGACTTAATGTGCCCATACAGCTCATGAACCAACTGTCATTAAGTTTGTAACTTAACATTGCATTCATTAAAATGAGTTGTACCATCTACAAGAAATGCAAAATTGCATAGTCAGCTTTCCTTTTACACCTCCCAGAGGCTTTCCTTTCATGTCCTTGCAAACAGATACCTCATATATCAAATCATAAAAGCGCTTCAACATCCTCCTCTTACGTAGCCAACTATTTTGCAGTAAAGGTGTGGTCTTCATGCTCAGATTGAGCTTTTAGAAAAAAAACCTCTTAAAACTGGTGATGGTTTATTGATCTCGATTTAAGAAAATTTAAGGAGACTGCCATGGTCGTAAAATGCATGAATTTGATTAAATATGCACATACATTTTGTTGCAGTAATCTCGCAAATAAATTTTCTGTATTGATGTTCATTTCAGATAATCCTCTCAATTCGCTCAGTTCAGAGTTCTTGTGCAATTTGAGTGCTGTTATGTCTGACTGTGGATCAGTTAGTAATCATCACAATTTTACCATCTATGGTTTTTTGTTGTTGTAGGGCCATCTCTGTAGCATGTAAATGTTATATTGAGAAATTATAGATAGAAAACTATACAGTGTATACAAATGGTGGTGAAATAGTTGGATATCTATACAGTGTATTCAAACGGTGGAGAAATAGTTGGATATCTATCTATACAGTGTATCCAAATGGTGGTGAAATAGTTCGATATCTATACAGTTTATCATAACGGTGGTGAAAAACACCCCAAAACACTAGGCAAATGATGGATAATATCAACTGTCTCAACAACAGAAAAGACCAGGTTATCATACTTTGTCTCTGAACTGGCCACAATACAGTCTATCCAAAAAGTGATAAAATAGTTGGATATCTATACAATGTATCATAACGGTGATGAAATAGTTAAATACAATGTATTCTAAAGGTGATGAAATAGTTGGGTATCTACAGTGTATCATAACGGTTGTGAAATAGTTAGATTACTATACAATGTATCATAACAGTGGTGAAATAGTTAAAAATGACTTGCACTGGTTATGTATGGACCATAAGCGGTTGGTATTGCAGTTAACATGTTTTGTATTGATTGGAATGTGACCTATTTACATGACGCATCACTATTTCTAAGACAGAAGAAATCAGGCTGAAGCTTGTAGTTAAGAATAGCTATTCTCAGATTATAGTAGTCTGGGGACAGTCTCAGTAAAGGTCGCTCCATCGCAGACAAATCTGTTGAGGATGACACGTTAGGGAGTTAATTACAGCTGGGTTGAACGGAGCGTTTCTATAATGGGGATAGAACCAAGTGTCTTTGCAGCGACCACTCTACAATTCAGATGTTCACACCCTCAGTTCAATTTTTCATTCCTTTATCCCTGATAACAGTTCCCCATACTCCAGTTTAAGAACCGCTTGGCTTGAAAATGCACAATCAGGTGATATGACAAGTTCATGATCGACACCGTCTCTTCCCACGCCATTTTTCGGTACAAGTTATTTATTCTAAGACATAAAAAAAAATAAAAAATTTGAATATACAGGGGTGTCATTTATTTTTTAATGTTGGCATTTCTTTGGTGTACATGGTGTTTTTTTTATTTATTGTGTCGATGTTTTATTAACAGTTTGACGGGTTCATCACTTGATCAAATAAATTTCCTGTAGCGAAATTGAAGAGATCAAATTGGTCAACATTCATTGCCGACTATCATTTTTTTTTAAAACGATATGGCTCATATCGATTTAACCTGCGTCATATTCAATGTTTACTTCTGGTAGTCCGTGATTATCCAACTCAATGAACGCGTGCGCCTGTTTTAATGCCTCTTGAAGTTGCTGATCTGGCCAGTCGATGCAAGCAAATAATTGTGTGTTCGGTAAAAGCTTTTGAATGACCCGTCTAGGATTCATCGCAATTGGATATATTAACAGGTTGCACTACCAGTGCTGTGTACATCATTTCAGCTCTCTGGGTTATGGGGAAGTTGGCTAAAATAGAATAAATAGAAGCCAATGCAAAAGGGCAACGGACTTGAACACAAACGGTCACGTCATGCTAAATAAAAGCTTGTAAAATAAAAAGTATACAATGGACACACATGTGGCTGAGCTTTAACTTTTCCACAGTGAGAAACAATGGCTGCGTCAAACAGTGCTCACCTGTCGCAGCAAACTGACAGGGTGTACGTCAACTTGAGTCGCGATCGTCTCGTATGATCCATTTTGCCTCTTACAACCGCAGGTTTCTTACAAGAAAATAATGCAGCCAAAGCGGTGTGTGTATTCTTGGTACTTGCAGTACTGGCTTCCGTAGAAATTAGTATTACATGATGATGTTGCTAGCTTCATGCACAACCTTCTTATACGACATACAGGAAGATGTTGTTAGTCCATTCAAGACTCGCCATTAAGGAACCCATGTCCATACATAGTGTGTGTATCCACCACTACATAGATAAATGTTAGAAAGGTGAGGCAGCGAGTAAGAGAAACCGCCACCATAGCACATGCAAATGTATTACTTCATCCACAACGCAGTATCTGTTATGGGACTACTTCATCTTTACTTTTACTGACGGAAAATGTTTAATTATAGAATTATGTTTGGTGATGAATCACTTTCAAAGGATTTCACGTCCATTCAATAAAAAATACCGCAGTTCTAATAAATATAATTCAACAGACGAGTAAAGAAGTTGACGTTTATCCTAGCTTCAAACAGTGTATACTTCAAATACAGAATCAATGCTGAGCCGGTGTCACAAATTATATATGTAGGAAAAGAAATTCGTCTACTACTTCATCAATGGCTTTAAATTCACTATGAAGTGAATGGTGGCTGATTATATCGTTCGCACTGTTATTTGATGTTTAAATAGCACATTGTCAGCTGTTTGTGACGTCTTCCTCGTCGTTCGCTCTCTAATAATCAAATTTTGTCCATCATAAACGTGACGGTCACAGGCCTTTCTCGTCACCATCAAGTTTATACCTCATCTGAGATGGACATAACGTCACTCTGCACTCTTCAAGGAATCGACAGACTTTGGAGTATGTTATAACTTAACGTCTTTATACTGATTTAGAAGACTCTGCAGAATCTGTATACAACCAGTTTAATTTACATTACCTTGCGCATCCAATTTATTCTTAAATGCATTAATTGCGCCTGCATTCCAAGCATTCACCACTCTCTGACTAAAAAAATATTTCCTAATATCTAATCTGGACCTCTCTTTAGTTAATTTGTAGCTATGCCCTCTTGTTCTTGCGGGTGGTTGTATTTTGAAAAAAAAAAAAAACTTGTTATAGTCTAATTTATTCGTTCCTCTGATCATCTTATTAACCTGTATTAAATCACCTCGAATTCTTATATTGTTTATCTGTTCTCACTGCAAGGGTTGTGGGCCGAAGATGCAGCACATTGAATGAGCTGACAGCAACCCGAGACTAGCAGCTGCTATCAAGACCAGCGAATCAGGGCTGCACTACTGCAGTATGGCTAAGGGAAAAGGGATCGCAGTGGGAAGGCAAACCCGGTATTAAAAAAGTAAGCTGAAATAGGATGTGCCCGGCCGAAAGGCAGCCTCGAATTAAACTACGACACGGCGTTCTTTTGATGAACATCGAGGACACGGCGTTCTTTTGATGAACATCGAGGAAGAAGGAGACTGCAAGGGTATATGTTTTTGTGTCGTTCATTCTTTCATTTGTTGAACAGAGGCTATCTGAATCTGCAGTCGTTGGTTCGCAGTCACTTAAAGGACAAAGTAGTATGCCTCTGTGCAGACGCAAACATCTGCAAGTGTCCAGTGTTGTCCTCAACTCACTGACTAGCAGAGGCAGAATCTAGCGTACTCGGTTACGGGTAGGCAATTGGGGCGAAGAATGAGGAGACTAACGTCTGGTCAGACAAAACATACTGATCAGACTACGTTAGTCAAGGTCAGACAAAACATACTGATCAGACTACGTTAGTCAAGGCCTGACAAAACATATTGATCAGACTACGTTAGTCAAGGCCTGACAAAACATACTGATCAGACTATGTTAGTCAAGGCCTGACAAAACATACTGATCAGACTACGTTAGTCAAGGCCTGACAAAACGTACTGATAAAGACTCCATCCAACTCCCATGCAATTCTCCATAAAAACAGGTTGTTTCGTGAGAGTATGGCTAACGAACTGATCCCCGTAGTAAAAAGCATAATGCAGAGGAAGTCAAGCATAGCACACCAGCCTGGAAAACCTCCGTCCGCCTTCATCGGCAAGCTAGAGATGTAAGGACAGCTACTGCAACCCACCACGTAACGCCCTTTTCAGGGTGCACGAAAGAGTAACCATACTCAACATACAACAACAACGGGTGCACAATTCCAATGTGCGAGGGTCCTATGGCAAACTGAATCTATATAACACATACATGCTACAGTGGGCTTGACAACACGCGTGCGTGGTTGGGCAGGGGTGTGCAATGCCATGAGTAGGACAGACTGGTATCATGTAGACTCTATGAGTTGGAGAGTCTGGTATCATGTAGACTCCATGAGTTGGAGAGTGTTTTACCATAGAAGGGACAGATTGCACAGATATTCGCCTCCTACGCCATGCTTTCAGTGTAGCAGTAAACATGTTCTCGTCTGTTACACACATCTCACCTATAGCATGTGCCCACACAGGTCACATTGGTATGAAGTGTTAATGACTATTTTGGAGTTTAGTGACCAGTTGTGAGTTCCATCACAGGCTTGGCCTCCTCTAACTGTAATTCGGGTAGCCTACGATGAACCAGAGATTCTGGTGACTGGGGATAGAATCCAGTTCCTTTTCTACGATAGACAATCCCTCCAACACGCTCTGAACACTAACTACACAAGGCAATAGAAACTGGAAGCATCAATCTACTAATTAAAACTGCATACTATAACACTGTTTTATCACCGCCTGCTTCTATTTGAACTCGTGTAACTATGGTAACACCCTGACGCGATCCGTATTGTTTATGACGACTACACAAATACCAGATCTGCTGACCTCCAATGAGCACACAAATCACGGCTTGTTCTTTCAAAGACCCACAACGGAACAAAGAAAGACAGGACCGACAATATTCAGATCGAGCACCGTTTGCGGAGACAATACAGACTACAGTATATGACTACATCAGGGCAGGTGCAGTGGTGGTCTGTGCTTCATATTGGAGCGAAAATGTGATAGACTGTCGAGTAGAGAGGCAACAAACAAAACAATCACAGGCGAAAGCAATACATTATATTATATTGACATATCAACTCTCTGCTACCAGTGTCAGACATGAACTCTCGCCAATGCACAAGAAAGAAAAATCATGGTATGCGAAACGAGGTGTTTGAGAAAGGCTGTAGGGGTCACAAAGCTGGACAGAGTACGAAACGAATAAATCGTATAGAATGTGGGTACAACACCGTGCATGGAATACATGGAAAGGCATAGGCTACAATGGTTCGGACACCTGACAAGAATACAACCAAAGTTACCAGGTACTCGTATCTACAATACCAGGCATCAGGTTTGCAGTGAAAGAGACAAACCGCGAAAACAATGGATAGATGATGTCAATGAGGCATTGAAGAAACACAGAATGACACCATCGGCGACAAAGCTGGCGCATGACAGAAAACTACACATGCCCACGTCGTCTAACGACAGAATTATACGTCTGCACTCAATCTGTATCATAAATGATGACAAGAAGGAAACATGGTTGCAATGACTGCTACAGATTGTGCCCTCTAGATTATTTATCTCATGGAAAATCAGCTGCATATCAGACCTGGTGTATAACTGAATCCCCACCCCTAAATATTAAAAACTAGAGCTTATTCGCGTTATTTAAGTTCATATTCATGATCAGCATGTCCAAATTAGTTTTTAAAAGCCACTGTTATCTAAGATAAATGGTGAACCAGTGTAATAAATGAACTGATCATTGAAATGTGAGGATGATCGGCCACAACCCACGATAGCGAACGACGTCTAAAAACGACGTCTGCTATTTTGTACACCGCGGTCTTTCGCAGGACCTTAGGGTACAGTGATACATTGATTGAGAAGCAGTAGTCTATTGGACAGCTAATGAGGAAGGAGTGGTGATCTAAAATAAAACGTAGATAACTAAATGTCCAGAGTAGAAGCTGCTTGCCTATGTTTGTTACTTATAGAGCACGGAAACCAATCACAATTCATTTAAACAGTCCTGCAATCGCAGTAAACGTCATGAAAGCAAGTTCTTACGACAAAAAAAAAATGTTGAACGATCTTTGAAATAAGAAAGAACCCGTTATCGACACGATCTAGTCGCCCCAGTTGTAAATGGGAACATGGCTTTCTGTTTTTGTAAGGGAAGGAAAACTTGCTTAACAAAAAGCTGAGACCTAGTACAATGAAGTCTGTAACAGTTCCACCTTGGCATCAGTGTCTGTTATGTGATTAACTTATCTTTTATTCTTTGTAACAAAACAGTGCAGCTGTCACAGGAAACCTATTTTTATTTTAGATAGACCTTCTTGAGTTTCGCCGATGGGGCTCTAATTATTAATTATGGCAGTTCTGATCAGGACATGTCATGACCCTCATCTAGGAGCAGTTTTAAAACGTCTGACTAGTGTAGTATACTTGCACGAAAAGTTATGCTGACTGTTAGCGTCAGGACCAGCGACCCAGAGCTGACAAGACACTTCTCCACCGCCACGTAGTGATCCTGGATAACAGGCTGCAACTGGGCAGACTGGCTAAGGAGAACGCATCGAAGAGGAAAGGCTAACAGGTATGCAACAATCCCACGCTGAAGTCGGATCGAAAGGTGCACATATCGCAGTCAAGCTGCAAACTACGATACAACGCATTCCGTTCTCCCGACAATATCCTGTTACCTGTAAAGCCCTTTTCGTGGTTTGGTAGCGAGAGATTGAGAACGAACGAAGAAGTAGAAGATATCGATGAATTTCTCTGGTAGCAGGTTTACAGTGGATCTGCTGTAGCGCAATGCAACGCTTCTCAGCAGGACCACTACTACGGCAATGAGTGTCAGTTCAGCCCCTCGTTGGTCAGGCTACTGCAGCACAGCCTACTCCCATGATCATGATGAGGACGTGAAGTGAGGTCTAGATAGTTATGTTTCCTCTGACGCTAGTCTTCCCTACCAGTTGTCAGAACCAGCATTTGTGCACGTATTCTTCTTCGCCATAATTACCAGCCTGAGTTTATGATATGTATATCTTCAATGTACGGATACGAAACATGGACCATCACACACATATTAAGAAAGAGGATCAGGGCTTTCGAGACAAAATGCTAAAGACTAAAGAAGAATCCTAAAAATTCCTTGGGTAAAGAGCATACCAAATAAAGCCATCCTGCAAGATCTGAGTGTCGCAGAGAACTGGATTATAAACCACATTATGTCTAAGAAACAGGTTTTTCGACCACATCAAGCGCTATGCCGGACGGAAAAAAAGCCGTTTTGAAGGACATTGTTCCAGGAAGACGATGCAGAGGCCGACCAAGGCGTAGATAGACACAAAACATCAAGGACCCCCTAAACATGAAGCAAGCGGGTAGACTGACTGCTGATCGATATTCCTATCGAATGCCTGTGATGAGAGCGACGTTCTGCCAAGGACATGCTACATGATGATGATATATTCATACAGGTTATCCATGAACTGTTCTGGTGATAATAATATATATTTGATGTGCTCATTATATATTGTATTTTTGTAGCCAATGTTCAGCTACTGGCACTGTGACACTCATTGGTAGCTCCTATCTTTGGTTTGTTGAGAAGATTACAAACGTTTACTGCTGTACAGCTAGTAATATGCGCCACTTTTTAAAGATGGCGTGGACGCTCGGGTTCTCAGTTGTTCCTGTATCTATTCCTGGTTGCATACATTCAAATGTGTAGCAGCTGTACTGAACTGATGATGGCTTATAATCAGTATATGAATAAAAGACTTGGTATACTCTCAGATCGTTGGCTTATGAATGATAGACAGGTATTGGCCATCATACCTGATCGCTGGCACCCAAGAACTATCGGGACCCGAAATAGGAGGAAAGAATGTAACACTGAAACCTGTCAGGAATGTTATAAGAGGCGACTAAGAATGGTTTGGCATTGGGCTGGCTACTCTCTCCTTGAGAAGCTTTTAAGCTAAAAAAAACCAATATCAAAACATACGGGTAGATCAACATTTGACAACTTGGTGTGTATTTGTTGAAGATAGATGTTTCACGGGAGTTGAAAAGGTTTTGGTTGACACCGAATGGCGTCTTTAAAGGCATCAACTCCCTTCACGTCACTCAGTCTGCGGCCATACTTTGTAGGCAGTCACAAGCTCTGGTTCATTTTTTTCTAATAATTACATTAAGCCTCTTATTTGTTCTGAAACACGGCTCATTCTTATTTTTGGATTTAAATAACTGCTATATCATGTCCACGCATTCAGTGCCTGTACCATTTTCTCATTTGCTGTAGCCTTCTACTTTCCCACCCTTTCTCTGGTGTCTATTGCGATTTTATGTGTGGAAATGTTACAAATATTCTAAATAGTTAGCCCGTTTTACCATCGCAAGAGACGATAGCGACATCATCAGACGGGTTTGCCTTGTTGATGTAACTTGTGCTGTATGAGGATTATAGCGAGAAAGAAACTGTACTGGTCATCAACTTCATTGTCTGGTCCCAAGCCATCTTGGACCAGTGGTAAGACAAGTCAAGACGGCTGAAGGTAATTCAGGGTGTAGGCACTCTGGTCCCACCTCCCGTGAGACCAGAGGTTGCCTGAAACTTGCGAGATTCAATCACCCACCATTTTCGTTGCCGTAATCGCTTTGAGCGCCCTACCTCTTGACTCACCGTGTGAGAAATGTGTAATGGAGATGTTGCTAACCGGACAGGGCCCATTCTCTCCAAGGCGATGTGTTAGTCCGTGGAAATATGACACAGAGTAACCAAAATACCATTGCAGATAGCCGAAGACCAAGCCAGGATAATCGAAGTAAAAAAACACCACAGAATAAACGAGCTAACTAATCCAAATGGAAAATCACAACATGTTTCCGTGGACGCAAGTGTAGGTTGACAACTATTGTGAATTTCAGCCCCAGACAATGCGTGGCCTGGCTGCATCCAAAATGGATCGAAACATGAAAACAAGACTAGACCTCGGCCGGTTAGCCGGCATCTATAAATAGGATTCACTTGACACACTAAAACGCACATTGAATCTGCAAAGCAGATCCAGAATTTAAACAAATCAATTAAATAAGAGATAAAGTAGTCATTTAAACTAATGAAAAATGAACAGAAGTGTAGGTCCAAAAGAATATTCTCCCTCTTCCCCGATTTTTCAAGAAATTCTGAAGAAAATAAGTCTAACAAACAAATGTAAAAATGTAAATCTCATTAAAATGTCAAGTAAAAATAATGCAGCTACATGTAGCAATTAACTGGGGCTTGAAATGGTATATCCAAATTGATGTCAAACTACTTAACTGGAAAACTTTGGGATAATATTCTGATAACCACTATAATCTAGATTTTATCAGATCAATGTAATTTTACACAAACAATAAGATATACATGAAAAGACTAATTAAGTTCTTTTGCCTTTTCGAATAAAGTTAATTAACTGCATTTACAGTTTGCTGTGAGCGTTAAATATTGCTTTCAAATTGTATGATCTAGTCTTGGCTTGAATTCTCTGGCCACAATTTCAGGATTAGCTAATAATATACAATTGACATTCTCTTCATTATCTCTTACTGGTACTCCTTTGTGGGCCTGTTTTGCTGACTTAATTTTAAAAAGTAGTACTTGTCAAGGACAAGTTCAGCGGTTTCTTTACTGTTGCTGTACATTCAGTTACAAAACATTGAATGCATTCCCACAATATACAAGCTGTATGACAATGTTTGGAATCATGAGCTGACTGTTGTCCTCGTTATCAGTGTGAAGTTCTGATAATGAACAGGTATTATCTTTAATACTTTGGATAAAATGTTATAATATCCAAACTTCAGAAATTATATATATGAGGAGGTAGTCTTGGTAATAAGAAAAAACATGTATGCAACAAGATGAAGAATTATCATCTTGAAATTCTACTACTTCAAAACAGCTCCAGTTGTGATTATTGGACTATATCTCAGAACTGGATATGATTGGCCACTATGACAAACATAGGAAGCAAAGTGGCAAGGATACAGACCTCCGGAAAGACCCATAGTTTCATGCGATGACAAAATCAGACACTTTTGGAATAAGGTAAAGTAGACTGAAGATGTAGGGAATGAGTTGACAGCAGTCAGTGACACATAGCTGGCTGCTGATTGCATACAGGTCAGCGAATCAGCTAACCTCTACATACCAGGGCACAAGAGGAGCGACTAAGTATGTAAGGTTTTACAATATATTTTTTCACTGACATATATAAGTGACTTGAATATTTCAATTAGAATAAGAGCTGTAGTAAAATGGACTTTCAAGGTTACCGGTATCTGTGTTAGGTACTACTAAATCACATTAAACAATACAACCAAACAGAATGTTAATCAACAAAAGACAATGCTACCCACATTTTAAGTGTTGAACTGTTACCAGAAGGGGGTGGTCTCCAGCTTAAAACAAATTGTGAAAATAAACCCGCTCTTTGGTATCTGTTGCAGAGCAATTAGACAGTTAATTTCTAACTGTACAACTGGTCTAGCTGACACACTCCACCTGTCAATGACTATGTGAAATTATAGAAGGCAGGGCAATGGGAAAGTGAATTCTTTATCACATCTTACAAAAGCCGAAACATCTTAGGGAAGGCAGGGCAGTAGGGGAGGGAACTATTTATCCCTACGACAGTTGAATCATCCTAGAGAAAGCAGAGCAGTGCGGAAGGGAATTGTTTATCACACCTTACAACAGTTGAAGCATCTTTTGTTCCGTTCTGTTCCTAAGAATCAACCTCACTATACTCCTGGCATACCCATTCTGATATAGTCTGTCTCAGCAAATAGTAAAAAGTATGGATACTAATGGTTTCTGTAGCTTGCTGGTTGCACACACTCCTGCACTGTCCTTTCATGTACTCCAATCCGCCTGATCCTCATTTTATTTCAAAGTTCTGCAGTTTGTCAATTGCTGATTCATCTATTGCTGTGTCATCATCCAAAAGGCAGTTATTCAATCAATAAACGTATTTTTCTTTTGACGTTTGCTTATTTCTCTAATCCCCAAGTTGGTGTGCGTTTTTATTTTGCGCCTGTCTGCCCAGTGCATCCGACTTCAGCATGCATTTATGAAAGGGTCTGCTTCCTCCTGCATTTTCTAAGAGTTTGCTTCCCCGGGGTAACGGCCAGTGCTGTGATGAGGATCGAACTCAGCACCTTCTGTTTGTGAGCCGTGTCACTTAACCACTAGCCCACGCCGTCCCCTAATAAATGAATTAAAATCTTTCATTTACCTGTGAAATACAAATACATACTTAGCCTGTCCTGGACCATCATTTCCAGCCTTGTTCATGTTTTCCCTATTTCTTTTATCTTTGTCTCAAGCTCTATTCCCAATGTGTGTTTTGGTTTGCTTTTTCTTCTCTTGCAATGCCATCATTTGGTTTTCTTAATGTGTGTTCTACCCCAAAACCAGCACCTTCTCATCACGTCCTTTCTGATATCTGTCTGGTTCTTGTCAACCGTTTAGCATTAGGGATCTATCACACAATTTCAAATTTCTCTACTCTGCGCCGGCAACCATTAATGATAGTCTATACCTGTTTCTTTATTGTTTTTCTCCATGTTTCTGAGCCATACCATAGAACAGACTTTACACTGGATCTGAAGATTGTTATCTTTGTGTGGACTAAATTTCTTTTGATTTTGTTAAGGACAAGCCTCAAGATTAGTATTTCATTATATAAAGCAGAAATCCTGCTATGTCAATATCGAACAAAACTCTAGATATAAGACCAAACTGTGAGTGATAAGATGCTTGGCAACAAAAAGGTTTATTTAACATCTCCACTGATACAGTTTTCATTTTTGTATGTTCTCCGCAATTACTTAATTGTATTTTAAGTGTATCTGGTGTAAATGAGCAGCAAATTTTTGAATAATTCACAAATGCCAAATCCATTTTCACAAAAAAATGAATATAAATATTTAGGTGAACTCTATTATTAATATAAATCAGAATAAATGCTTCCAGAAGTTAGAGTCGCTGTACCGCACAATGAAGATCCCCATAGTGGTGAGCTTACTGGGGAGCCTCAGATTGCTCCAGGATGTGAGGAGAGCCACTGTAGTCCACCACCATAGAAAGTCATCATGAGTAACAAACTTAAGAATGATGACATTAGCAGCAACAATATGAATGAAGAAAAGCTTCAAGGACAAGGTGTTATAATAAGTAAAAATTATACATTTGAGATTCAGAATAGAAGTGATAAAACTTACATTTAGAAATCTATTAAATAGCAGAAATATGCCAAACTCTGTGACAAATTCACAATCAAAGCCTCGCAACATAAATCAGGGGCCACTGAATGTGAATACAACATAAATAGTTTCACTTTAGAGGCACATGATTAAAACACTATAAAGAATTTTTACCAGACTAATGAGAGCAGAATAAAATCATAAACTGGCAATGAAGTGTGTATGTTTGAAAAGGACAAATGATACCATGTACACATTGAGAAAGAGACCTAGCATTGAAAACAGATCTGCAGGATTATTTGTGCTCTACAGTTCAGTGTTACCAAAACTGCCAGTTACGCAGACTGGTGCTGGGCTATAGAATTTCCTGCCGGTCCGCGGAAACATTATTGTGACTTGACCCATGAACTGTGGAGATCTTCTTCTTCATCGTACGCAGTCAGACAGTAACCATTATTTTTTCGAAAAAGGCAGCGGCCATCCTGAGGCTGTCGACACTGCCATAGAGCGTGTCTAGTGTTGCCACTGGTGATGGCCACATCTGCTCTCTCTGATCCTCGTATGTCGGACAGTTTTGCAGAAAATGCTCAGGGGTAATTTTCCCGGTACCACACGGGCATTCGTCAGTGCCACCTATCTTCAATTTGTTGAATAGGTGGTACCTCAGTCTATTGTGGCCAGTGCGAAGTCTGAAGACCACGACCTACTCTCTTCTGTTCAACTGGTGATAGGCATCGTTTTTTGTGTAGCCAGTGTGTTCGGTTTCCCATTTGGTCATGTATCTAGCTCTAATAAGCCGTTTTGACTCTTTGTATGTCATACTAGTATCTGGTTGTGGCAGTTTTGCACCTTCTTTTGCCAGTCTGTCTGCCTCCTCGTTGCCTTGGATGTTACAGTAAGATGAAACCCACTGTACCACTACCCTTTTTGGTGCGGACTGCTGGCATAGTACTGCTCTTAAGTCATTAAGTTCAGTATTTTTCTGGCTTTTTAGTGCTGTGACTACGGCCAGGGCATCTGTAAGCAGGACTATATGGCTTTCATTTCTTTTACCTGTCACCATTTCTTCCACTGCTGCCCTCAGTACCTCTGCCTCCGCTCAGAAATTGCTTGTGTATTTTCCAGTAGCGAATGACAGTGTTATTTTTCTGCCATTTGGTAGGTTCAGAAATGCTCCTGCCCCTCCGTTCTGTGTTGTGTTTGTTACAGAACTGTCGGTGTATGCATGGGTCCAGTCCATGCTTGGGTAGTTTTTCGTTATATAGCTCAGCGTAGTATCTTTTCTTTCTTTTTCAGCCTGGCAGTTTTTGTTTCCAATACCTGGTATATTTTCTACCACCTCTGGATATATATGCTGCCTCCAGGTAGGTTTTCGTACAGTAGGGATGGGCTTTGGTGTTGTTAGTGCGTTCATGGGGTCTTCGTGCATCTTTGCTTTGGCTATTTCTGCAAAGTTTCTCCGCTTTAGTTTCCCATTTCCCAAATTATTTAGTCTCTGGTGCATTGGATGGTCAGTCAGTCTTCGGAGTTTCTCTGACTGCAGCTGGGCTCTGCAGTCTCTTCTATCGGTCATGGATTGCAGTTTTGTAATCTTTTCAAGTTCTACAATTGGCGTTGACTTCATGCCTCCTGTTCTAACTCTCATGGCTTGGTTTTGAAGTTTGCAAACTTTATCGAAGTTCGCCTTTGCTGCTGTTGTCCATGCCGCAATGCCATACTCGAGAACTGGTCTCACTCTTCCAGTGTACAGTTTCTTTAGTATGCCTTCGTCTGCTCCCCAGCTTGTGCCAGCAAGTTTCCTCATGATTGCCATTCTTTCTCTGGCTCTCATTCGGTTTCTCTCGATCTGACTTTTCCATGTCATGCGTCGATCAAATGTGACTCCCAGGTAGTTTGGGTTGTCGTTTGGCTGCAGGTATTTGCCGTTAAGACTTAATTTGGTGTTATGGGGTTTGTTTGACAGCGAGAATATTGTACATGTCGTTTTTTCCTCGTTTATTTTGACCAGCCATGAGTTCGCCCACTCTTCCAGCGATGTTAGGGCCTGATGCATCTGATTTCTTGCTATGGTGAGATTCTTTTCAGAGGTCCACATAGCCAGATCGTCTGCAAACATTGAGCTATGGACTCTTCTTGGTATATTCTCTGTTATGTTATTTATATACACCAGGAAGAGTGTGGGTAACAGTACTACCCCTTGGGGTACTCCCTGCTCAAGTGTCACCTTTTTGCTCATCTGCCCTTGTACTTGAACTCTGGCCATTCTGTTTTTGAGGTAGTGACTGATCCATTTGTACATTTTCCCACAAACTTCACTTCTTCTTAGCTTGACTCTAAGTCCCTCTTTCCAGACTTTGTCAAATGCCTTTTCCAGGTCCACCCAAACCGCTACTGTGTGTTTTTGCTCCTGGTAGGCATCTTCTATTTCCTGGGCTATGAGGATGACCTGATCCTCAGTGGATCTGTGCTGTCTAAAGCCTGCTTGCTGTGGAATTAGTATGTGTCTTCCTTCCAGATGCCACATTAGTCTGGTGTTTATCATACGTTCCATCAGTTTGCCGATACAGCTCAGTAGGCTGATAGGCCTGTATCCATTTGTATCTGTTTTGTCTTCCTTTCTTTGGTACTGGTACAAGTACTGCATCTTTCCATGCCTGGGGTACAATACCCCTTTTCCAGCTTTGGTTCACGACTGATAGTGAACTGTGGAGATCACCTTGAGGTGATCTAAAGCTCTGATTGGCTAATTTTTCAACTCAAATGACATCTTCACAAGTATCCGTACTTTTCAAACATAAAAAAATAAATGTTATTGTATATTCCAGGGGCAACCAACATAAGTTTGGTAATAGATACTGAGATTGGCCCGGCAAGTCACCAGCGAATTTTCACCTGCCAAAAATAAATGCAACAAAGGAGGACATACCTCCTAACAATGTCTAATGCCACAAGTACACAGGCAGATAGATAGATAGAATAAAAGATAGATATAAAACAATTAATTGTTCAGTGAACGGTTCATTGAGAACACTAGACAACAGATGTTGACTATTTGTGCATATACCAAGCTACCTTTATGTTGTTTAAGCTGCTAAATATGAATATGCCCATTAAATCAAATTATTAGCTCTAGTTTTTAAATGTTTATTTTTTTAAAGTTGAATACATTTGCATATTATATATATATATACCCTATAATAATCCTCATAGAGGAAATCACTCAGAACACCACAGCTTTGCCTGTCCTAGATAATAAATTTCTAGAGCACGTCTCACAAGGGTTCAACAATAGTCAGCTGGCAAAGTCAGCTTTCCCTTTGTACCTTTTTTTTAAGAGTAGAAATGTCATGATGAAACCATTCCCCATGCTCAGCAGAGCAGTTACCCGGGTTGAAATTCAGATGAGAATACAGCCACAAGAGGGTTTCTAGAAGCACTTGGTAATTGTCAGGCTAATTGATTCCTTGACAGTTTGTGGTCATGTGCTGGAGAGCATTCTAACTCATCAAACTATTTATGTGGACAACAAATACATCTTCCTTGATTTTGTTGTGTCTTGGAAATTTCTTATCAAAGTACACAAATTCTGCCCCATTTTGATCCATAGCCTATACAAAATTCTTCATTTGTCCAAAATTGATATGGAGAGGAGGGAGCAAAATCTTGCTGGATTTTACAAGTTAAGTGAATTCATTTTACCAGTTATAGTGATTGTCATGTGAGTCAATCCTTTTTGTTATAATGGGACGTCATGGCATCGCTGTCCAAGAGACAGAGGAAACAGCAAAACTTAGTGTAACTTTGCTGCAGTTCTATCAAGATGGCAATGACATTTAGGTCGACCACATTTCTGGTGACTACACTCGTCAGTAATTGATGGTGTGTAACTGTTATTTCATGTTGCGGGTTTCTTTCATGTGGCCTGCACACCAGAGTGGAACAGATGATAAAACGTTGCCATTTTGAAGCAGCACAGCTTTTAAGCTCAACTTTGACTAACGAATCAACAGTCTCCAATCATTGTCTTTGTTGTCAACCTGTAGTGCTGCCATCATACCCATTATATCAACGCAAGAAATAAGGCCATTTGACATTTCTAAAAAAGGAAGCAGTTTTTTTTCTCACTGACCACGAATCACTGACACATGCACTTCTAGAAAACTCCATTGCTGCAGTTTGGACCCCAACAGTGGTTTTATTTTTTTGGCAATTCCATATGTCCCATTAAATCATTCAATTCACTCTTGGTAATTTTACGTGGCTGTGCAGACTCTTCAGTAGGCACAAAATCAGGATCTCTTGATTTAGATGCTTTCACAGGTGATAGATGTTCACTGGTTTTACTTCTGTCTTCATCATTCAGTCTAAGAATTTGGTGGGTCAAGAACAGACAGGCCTTCCCTGTGAGGCACTGGGCACGTAGTAGCAGGAGTATTCAGATAAGTCAAAAACAGCTTTTCCTTCTTAGATATCTTGATGACCCGTTCCTTAGCGTAGCTGTGAGTCCCAACTTCATCTCCAGAGGACCCTGTCTTCGCCACGTAATTCCAGTGTGTGGTAAGTGCTCCTCTTGAGGCATCTCTAATGTTGCAGAGTACAGCAAGCGAGAACGACCAGCGCATTGGATGTCTTCCCCGTGGTCTCTTCTTACCCCGAGGATACCAGACTGCTGTCGCTGTGCACCATCAACCATTGTTTCATTGCAACATGTGACCTGCCCTGTCTGCATGGATTACCGCATCCTTCATCAAGGACAATAGTCTAATGACAGAATTGTGGAGACCTTGCATATGTTGGTTCCGGAGAGTGATTCCGACCAAGCGTCTCTCAAGGAAGGCCTGGGTAACTCTCAATTTGTCCTCTAGTGATTGTGTTAGTGTCCACGTCTCGGCACCGTAGCACATTGCAGCGAGTACAGTGAAATTGAAGGAGGCTCGTAGGTCTTGGTCATGATAACCGTCCAGGAACGTGTTAATAGATGAAAAAGCAGCCCAATCAAGGTGGTGACATCTTGTCGGCTCAGGTTCCAGGTTATTCTTGAAGAAAAGTCCAAGATAAATGTACTCGATGATATCCTCAAACCGTACTTCGCCAAGGATCACAAGTGGCAAAGCAAAAGGCAAAACACTTTGGCCTTCGAGACATTCATCTCCAGATATGCTTTCTTGCCCTCTCCATCGACTAGCTGCATCATTTGGTTGGCTTCTGCTGCGGACTCTGTGATGAGCACTTTGTCATCGGCAGTCAAAGGTGATTGAGGTGTCTGCCATCAATAAGGATACCAAAGGTGTCCCAGTTGCAGCGGACCCCTTTTGAATTGGTACCCCAATTGGACATTGGAAGGGATGAAATGTGGTAGCGCAGTGCCTCAATAAGGCGACACCAGGTTGAAATATGGAGCATTGTGCTGTACGAACGCCAAAAGCCTGCCTGTTCGACTGGTTGCGATTCTTCAAGAGTGGTGCGGACTCTGGCAAGGATGCATTTTGTAAACAGCTTGTAAGTGACCGGGAGGAGAGTAATTGGACGATAGTTTCCTAGATACTCTTTGTCTCCCTTCTTGTGCAAGAGTGCTGTCCTCGAGTTGTGCCAGGCAGCAGGTGTTCCTTCCAAATTAAGGTAGCATGTAAAATGTTGCACTAGGGCTTAGTAAAGGGGTAGACCGCAAGCCCGGTTGACCTCCACAGTGATGCCATCGTCACCTGATGATTTTCCAGATCACATTGACTCGATAGCATGGCAAATTTCTCCCACATTCATCAGAATTATACGTCTGCACTCAATCTGTATCATAAATGATGACAAGAAGGAAACATGGTTGCAATGACTGCTACAGATTGTGTCCTCTAGATTATTTATCTCATGGAAAATCAGGTGCATATCAGACCTGGTGTATAACTGAATCCCCACCTCTAAATATTAAAAACTAGAGCTTATTCAAGTTATTTAAGTTCATATTCATGATCAGCATGTCCAAATTAGTTTTTAAAAGCCACTTTTATCTAAGATAAATGGTGAACCAGTGTCATAAATGAACTGATCATTGAACAACTGATAACATAGTTATGGTCACTGCGGGAATAGTGTTATGATGAGTATTAGCGACAATGTGTTGCTGATAATATTGAATAATGTAAAATATGTGGCAGAACAAACATAATCATCACAAACACTATACCAAATTGAAAGAGTTCACACCATATATAAAGAATTATAATTGGCATTTCTAGGGGATCTGTGAAGCAAGATTATCTAATTCTAGCTGGAGAATTGAGATGCTAGCCGAGTCAGGCATAACATACTGACCAGGACGACACATCAGGGTCAGATATAATACACTATCCAAGACCACTATCTCTCTTAAATGTAGTGTTCCATGGAAACAAGCTGTTTTCAAGACTGGCTGATGAGACGTAGATCGATATGACCTATGTAGTAGTGAGTGTCACGCAGATGAAGTGAAGTATAGTACAACCGCCTGAAGGACCACGGTCCACCTTTATCAGCATGTTCATGATGTGAGAAAAGCTACTGCAACCCACCACGTAACACCCTTTTCAGGATGTACAAAAAAGTAAATATAGTCATTGTGGGCATTAAACAGGATAAACAACATATTAATTCTAGTGAACGATGTGCAGAGGAAAGACTATTATCATAATACAGGAAGACAGAAAAGAATCATATTCATGGAGTGGGATACCAATCCTTGTTCATGAACGTATTAGAAACTCAATTTTACAATGTTAACAAAAATCTGCTAGACTAATTAAGATTGGCGTAAAGGCACTATCATTCCCCAGTCATACATATATATCTAAATGCACACACATCAGACCATAATGAGGCAGAATGCAAAGCTCTTTATGACCAAAGACAAAATACAGTAAAAAATGTGCACAAGCAGGAGATATTAATTGTCCAAGAAGTAATGCCACATTAGACCACGATGCATGTGGTGTGTGACAAGAAGTTCAGCAAAGAAATAACAAATGATTTCCGCTGCAGACTATTAGAAATTATAAGATGCAACCACCTCATACCTTCTAACATATTAGGTATACACAAGACATCCGCAATGATATATATGCTATGTCCCTGATGGTGTACATTTCAACCACATCGAATACATCCTGTTAGAGAAGCGATTTTGGTCAGATATAAATGCATCAAAGACAAAAAAAAATTTCTCTGTGCTAACATTGACGATAGTGATCATGATAAGGTGATGTTCAACTTGAAGAGTCAAGCTAAAAATAATAAGGTGATAAAACACTGTCAGACATAGATTTAACTTGGATAGGTAAAAAAAAACCAGGAATGCAGTTTTGATATGAGAAAAGATTACACCCCATGTAGCAACAGATCTAGACATAGAAATACTGCCAAATAGTTTAAATCAGACTATGCAATAAAGTACTGCCACTACGACACTGGGAAAGAAACAAAGAAAGAATAAACCGTAGATAACAGATGAAATACTGACCCCTTGCTGATGAAAAAAGGTTCTTTAGAAGACAAAAGACTACAGAGTTAGGGACAAAAGAATATCATTGCACTCATTTTTTTTTAAAGTAGAAGAAAAATGAGAGAAACAAAACATGAATGGATTTCTCAACACTGCAAAAAGATTTAGGAATGCAACAAAAAACATAACATAAAGAAAGCCCACCAGCTGGTAAAAACTTGACAAAGGACCCTGTGCTGAAGTCTTAACATGATCAGAGACATAAATAGTAAAATAACGATAGATGCAGACATTCTAATCAGATGGACTCAGTATTGCTTATTTATGTATAATGATCAAGGAAAAAGACAAATGTAGACATTCTGCAAGAGTTGAGCATAGAGAAGAACTGGTTTATCAATTCCATTTTGGCTAGAAAATGTAAATACTTTGATCACATCAAGAGACACAATGGTCTTGAGAGAACAGTGATGGAAGGTATGGTGCCAGGCAAAAGAGGAAGGGGTAGACCAAGAAGACTATGGCACCAAGATATCCAGGAATGCCTGGGTATGACTGTGGGGGAGGCTGGAGTTCTGGCACGGGAACAAATTTCTTTCAGACAGACTGTGATGGGAGTGACGTTCTGTAAAGGACATGCTTCATGATGATCAAGGTAGGGATGGCCCAAATGTGCTAATCCAACCTAACACATCTGAGGATGATGATCAAACCATTTCAAAAACAAAGTTGATGTGGTAGCTGCACCAACTAAAATTATAAACTGGTGGGAATTAATCACATCTTAGAAGAGCTCATTAAATATGGAGGTAAAATTATTGACAAACAGATGTATGGCCATCCAAATGGACACATCACTCATCATCACCATTTCAAAGTAGGTTAAAACTCATTTATGTACCAATCATATAAACATTTGTCTAATCAGCCACACAAGAAAAGTAATGCTCAAAGATAATTCTGAACAGATTGCAACCAAGAGTAAAGAAGATCATAACTGAGGAACAAGATGACAAAAGTACTACTGAACAAATCTTAAACCTCTGATTGTTTAACAAATATCAACAACATTTATACTCTGGGTTTGTTTATTTACCAAGGCATTTGACAAAGAATGGCAGAATGGTTTCTGAGACATTTTGTGCCAATACATAATGGAAGACAAACTTCAAGAGTTCATATTCAAATACCATGAGTGTGATTCTCATCAAAGGCAAATGGGAGACCATTTTAACACTATAGGTGGTGTAGGACAGGACTGTTTACTATCATCACCCATTTTGTTCAATCTTTTTCTGAAAAAGAACTACAACAGCTGTTCTGGATGGCCTTCATGGAATATAAACATTACAAACCTACACTTCATTAATGATTATTAATATTTTTATAGATGCTCTGGTTAAGTAATGAAAAGGAGCTGAAAGTTCTAAAGACTCATCTTGATACCACAACAAGGAAACATGGCATGGAAATAAACACTAATACAACCCAGCTAACAATGAATAACAAGAAAGGAAATTGAAAATGGTTAATAGAACCTACTTCATTGCACCAGGGCTCCCTCACAAGTGTTCAGTCCCTTTCATTGCAGATTCTTTAAAGTGCTGATAACGGAGCATGAACTCTATAGCTCCTGCAGTGGCTCTAAAATTGTCTCTTTTTATAACTAGAATGACTGGACGAAGCAGTCATACCATGAAAATACCAATGACATGCCCTGGCTATCGAACTGAGGATAATGTGGTTCAAACCTGGTACATCAGGATTGTAAGCCAAGCTCACAACCCCGAAGCCACAGAATCTCTAAACAAGAAAGGAATAAATGAAAATATGACTTTTAAATAATGGACTTAAGCTTGAGAGTTTCCCAATTCCAATGTCTATAATTGCGGAGAGAAGAGCTAAGAATTAGGACTGTACAGGCAGTTACAAATGATCATATCGCTTAAAACTAAGATCAAATTAAATTATCAAATTTTAATGCAAACGAACAGACATACCCTATGGACATTGGATACTAATTTGGAGAGTAGGATCCATGCAATGGACATGAGATGCTTTGGACAGATTCTTGGAATAACATTGTTATTAACAACATATGATATTGATATATTAATAGTCTACTTAGGGATCATGTCGCAAATGTAAATTGTTTAACATACTATTAAAATACAATCCGACAGTTTTTAGGGCCATATCTAGGACGAGACTAGTCAGTGGCAAAGACGAGTAAACACTACTTAAGTACTGTACTGGTACGACCACCACTCACTACGTTGAACGATCTAATACAATATCATCATTCAATATATATCATATTTATGTTAGTTGTTACTCAGGCCACACAAGGGCACACTGCGCTGCAGTTCCTGACAAAATAGAGAAAAGCCGATATAAGATACGCTAGACGGAAAACTCGGAATAGACAGACAGGCAAAACATTGAAAGAGATTGATACCTTGAAAGTTGAATGGCTTGAAACACTGCAAGAAACATCTGAGGTGGCGACAGTACAGTTGAGTTCATTCGTATATTTATATAATAATCATATAATTACATTTAATATATAGTCTAGGTCTATATAATTATTATATACTGATATTCCGTAGCAGTATTTGACGAGTAGTTAGTAGTAGTACTACTAACTTAAACTAGTACTACACAGTAGTCTACAGAGTCTAACTAAGTGAGTAAGTCACTGTCACTGTAACTAGTGTAACACTCAGTAACTTGAGTAAGTTGATGAAGTCACAGTGCTAGTGCCAGTGGAGTCTTGCAAGCAATCACTGATAAATTTACCTTTGAAGAACTTGAGAGCTATCTTGTAAACATCTTCAAGTGAAAATCCCCATTTCTGATGGTATTCATCTAGTTTTGACGTTTGATGTTTATTTGTATGACTGTCGTCTGCGACATTTAGGTTGTCTATGCCGTTCGTAATAATTTCGTCCCCGGTGGTCGCCATTTTGTTTTTGGCCTTCCACGTACGTCCGCGACAAATAAATATTGACGTAATATTTCACCTTCTGACTATTTCGTTTTATTTATTTTCATTCGTTTGCAGACGGTTTAGCACAGGGTTCGGCAACCAGTGGGGGTCATCATGCGAAAATAGCCGGCCCGCACTCCCCAAATTTAAGGAGAAATTAGCCTTCCAGACTGCCATAAAATTAATGTAAGTGTATTTTAAAGTCAATCCTGGAGGAGACGTCTTTCTAATAGACGCGTTAACTGTGTGGTAGACAGCTGAACGGCATCTACAAGGGGCTGGGCTTGTCATAAGTCTTTACTCTGACTATGAAGGAGTAGAAGGAGAACGTTTAAATTTGGCACATATGTAGCTCATTCAATTTGTAATGGACTTGAAAAGTATGAATTTCCCTCCTGGACGGGTTTAGCTGGTATAGTGCATGGCGCAACACACCTCATTGACCGGATCTGCTACTCTAACGGTTTGTCAGAACAATAGAGAAATCAGAACTGTGATAACATTCTTAATGTTGCAGAAAAAAACACCTTCAGAAATACACAGAGAGATGGAATTAGTGTTTGAGGAATTTTGTCCTCCATATGCTTCTGTAAAAAACGTGTGTAGGCAGTTAAAGTGTGGCCGTTCCCATGTTGCTGATCTTCCAAGACCAGGAAGACCATCCTCAGAGTGCAGCGATGAAAATGCTGCAAGAGTGAAGAAAATCATTGACCAAGTTAGGAAAAGGACAATTGCAGAAATATCTAGATCAGCAAAACTGAATAAAAGTATAGTTTTTATCATTTTTAAAAACAGAATGAACATGAGAAAAGTGTGTGCCGCTGTATCCAGGGTCTACTGACATGAGAACAGAAACAAACGAGGGTTGATTGATGTGGCCAGTTGCTCAAAATGTGTCATTCGAAAAAAACATGTTGCCGACCATGGTGACAGTAGATGAGACTTGGGTTCACCAATAAGGACTCAGAATCCAAAATGTTCAGCATGCAGTGGAAAACCCCGGGCTCACCAACCCTTGTCAAACCAAGAGCACAGAAATCTGCAAGAAAAGTGATGCTCACTTTTTTTTGGAACGTCAAATGTGTCATATTGAAAGATTACCTGGCTTAATACAACAAGGTTAATGGGCAATATTATGCAGATCTCCTTTTCAAACTAAGAAAGAGTGTGACCTGAAAACGAGAGATAGGACGCACTCAAATGTTGCCTTTCCTTCAAGACAACGATCCTCCCATAAAGCAGGGCTTATGCTGCAAACAGCCAACGATTTGAGTATTGAAATTCTACCACACCCACCACATTCTCCGAATTTAGCTCAATCAGATTTGATTTCTTTTCCAACAACTTAAAACAACAACTGAAAGGAAATCATTTTGACAGTGACGTCATACTGGCTTGTGATAACTGGCTTAGTTCGAAAAATAGGTTACTTTATTCTGAAGGTCTTTTCAAGATCACGTAAAGATGGTAGAAATGTATAAATTCAGGCGGTGGCTACATTGAGAAGGAATAAGCACTGTGCTAAATTTCAACTTTCTGCTCCTACTCCTTTAAGGTCAGGGTAAAGACTTATGACAAACCCCTTGCATTATGATCTATATTTAGATGTTGGCTGAAAATTCATTAAACAGCCACGCAGCAGGAAGGATGGTCTGTCTGGAGACCACAAGAAGACAGTTCTTTCACAATGCAAAGACACGAGCCAACCACCTGTTTGTCTATAAACTAGATTACATGTATTTTCAAAATTAAAATCGAGCAGACCTTAAAGACGACGAACTGTGATTTTTTTAAATATGGAACATTAAAGGTATCTAAGCTAAAACAAAAGTGATCAGGGAAGCAATATTGGTAATCGCGACTCCCGTAGAAACTATGAAAAAAAATGACAGGCGGTAATGGATCTTCAGGTTGATATGCTTTTCTTCTGGTGTTCTTACTATCACAGAGCCGAAGAAGAAATAAGCTGAATTGTGATCAGGGATAGAACGAACAACAAGAAGAGATGGAAACGTATCTATGAGCGCATTATATTACTAGACCTCAAAGAAGACGACAAGAGAGTCAACATCGTCATTGCTTATGCATCGAAAGATCATTCTAGATGGAACGAAATGATAAAGAGTTTTCCCAAAAGCACATTGACACCTGCACACACGATATGAACCGATATGATATTAGCAATCCATCATCGATTAAGTTATTGTAATGAAAGATGCCTTGAAGTGTGGCAGCTATGCTAGATCACGAAGAAGACCAACATCTCGGAAGGGACATTACTATTCGACAGTAAGGAGAATAACAGAAGACTGGTTGTATACAGACTCTTAACTGGTTGTAAACATACTCTACAGGGTCTTCTAAGCCAGTATAAAGACGTTAAGTTAAGTTAAGACGAACGGCAAAACTGATAGTGGGATTCCAGAATTGTAGTTAGGAGGAAAGACTCGGAAAAAACAGCCGACGGTGTCTAGAAAACAGAAGAATTCTAAATGATTTAATACAAGTTTATAAAATAATCAACGGGAAAGGTGATACAATAGACTATAACAAGTTTTCCAAACACAGCAGCCTACAAGAGCAAGGGGGCACAGCCACACATGACTAAAGAAAGGTCTAGCTCAGATAGCAGGACATATTTTTTTTAGTCAGAGAGTGGTGAATGCTTAGAATACATTTCTACGGGAAATAGTGGAGACACGGTTAATTAATGCATTCAGCGATTGATTAGATGCACATAGGTATTTTTATATCTAGTGAATGTAAAAGAAACTGGTTGTATACAGACTTTACAAAGTCTTCTAAACCACTATAAAGACTTTAAGCCAAGTTAAGAAAGAGTAGCCCAATCAAATAAACGAATGCAGTCAAGTAAGAAACTAAACATCAGAGAAGGAGAAACAAGGAGAATGAAGTCCGACAAGTTGTTGGTGCCAGAACTAGATTATCAGAGGTTTGTAGCGACAGTACAGAGAAATGCAAAGGCACTACTGAAGGATCTAGAAACTGTCAGGTTAAAATTCAAAACCACATTAAAGGCACCCGCATCAGAAACATGTGGTTAAATCAGATCCAAGAAGGATATAAAGAGGACAAACTGGTAGGCAGAACAAATCAAAATGATAATAATTGAAAATTAAAAAGTCATAGAAATAATACTAAAAAGCCAAAAGTATAATAGAAGAAACAGAACAATACTTAGAAAAATGAAAGGAGATCGACTACCACGGCAGCCTTGAAAGCAAGAATCTGGATCGCCAGGGCGACCCAAAGTCTGCTGGAAAGATAGCAAAAAAACATTCTGTAGGAGACCAAGGACTACACTGGAAGCACGCCAAAAGAAGACAACTGATATATAGTCTGGCGTTCTTTCTAGCAAGCCTCTACGCTTTAGGGTAGAAGAGGAGCGATTGAGTGAATACGTATTTCAAGTATTTTTAAAAAGTTGTATAGATTTGCTCGTATTATGTTTGTGTGTTTGTAAATATATATATATATATATATATATATATATATATATATATATATAAATATATAAATATATACACACACAGTATTGGTAATAACTTTTCAGAGAAGCACCATCTGTGGTGGCAGCGCTTTGAGGTCGACAACATTCAGATCTATTATATCTCTGTGATTTCAAACAGATACTAGTATGACGTACGAAGAGTCAAAACGGCTTATCAAAGCCAGATACATGACCAAATGGGAAACCGAACATACTGGTTACACTAAAAACGATGCCTATTACCAGCTGAACCGAAGAGAGCAGGTCGTGGTCTTCAGACTTCGCACTGGCCACAATAGACTGAGGTACCACCTATTCAACAAATTGAAGATAGGTGGTACCGACGAATGCCCGTGCGGTACTGGTAAAATGACCGCGGAACATCTGCTGCAGAACTGCCCGACACACGAGGATCAGAGAGAGCAGATGTGGCCATCACCAGGGGAACTGCAAGACAAGCTCTATGGCAGTGGCGACAGCCTCAGGATGACCGCCGCTTTTTTCGATAAAATAATGGTTACTGTCTGACTGCGTACGAAGAAGAAGAAGAAGATATCTCTGTGATTTGCTCTCTAATCTACGTTACCGATTCAGGAAAGTAGTGATTAAGTAGATTCTTTCTCATTGCAACATACTGGCAAGAAAAGGCAGAACGCTGTATCAACCTAATAAATGAATAACTTAGGAAAAGGCCTAAAGGTTTATCAAGTGCAGATACAAGAATAAGGGGTTAGTGGAGCAGCCAGGACGACAAAAAAAATGACCGCCTAAATGCAATCTAAACAGGACCGCGCAGGTGGTGATTTTCATACTCTGCAAAGGTCACAACAGGTTACAATACCATCTATTCAACAAGTTCAAATTAGAACATACCGATGAATATGTCTGCGGCACTGTTAAAATGATTGCTGAAAATCTGCTGCAGAAGTGTCCAACATACGAATTACAGAGAAGGCACATCTGACCATCTCCCGTTCCAATCCAAGACAAGCTGTGCGGAGCTACCCATGACCTCATGCAGACCATTGCTTTCTTTAGAGACATTCAAGTTGACGTCTGAAAGCGTACAGTAAAGAAAAAAAAAAGACGAACAAAAAGAAGAATATTCTGAAGCAAAGGCTTGTGATTTGGATACGAAAACTTCCATATACATATCATATCTTCAAAACATACTGTTCAGACATGTTAGACAGGGTCAGGAAAAATATACTGACCAAGATCCCCACCTTGGCTTCCACATAGCCTTTCCTGCAAACGGTTATTTTTACGACATCCTGGCTAACGAGGTGAGGGATCGACGTGATCCCCATAGTAGTGAGCGACACTCAGATGAAGCCAAGCATAGCAGAACCGCATGGAGAATCTCGGTTCAACTTCATCAGATCGCTCGGTATGTGAAGAAAGCTACGACAACCCGCCACTTAACATCTTTTTCATGACGCACAAAAGAGTAATCTTACTCATTGTGAACATTCAACAACAACACCAACAACAACAACAAAACCAACAACAACAACAAAACCAACAATAACAACTTTATATGATCCGCTGTCGACTAACTTGTATCTTACTGTAGCAACGAAGCACAATACTAGTTTCCCTCGATGCAACACGCAGTTATGTCGAGAATAAAACTAGGCATGGTAGTAGAGAGAAGGAATAGGGATATACCAATACACCGTTCTAGGGGCTTCAAGAATAGTCATCTCAACAAGGCATGTATTATGTTGCATTTCTTACAGTCAACTCCTTAGCCTTAACTTCAACGGGTAATCCACAGAAAGGCATGAAATACCAAAATACGTCAGAATGTTAGTAGTCCATCGCAAACAATGATGACGACATCAGCAGACGGTTGTTTTGGTCTTGATACGAGCGAATAACTTGCACTGTATTTGTGTTATAGCGTGAAAGTAATTGCGTATCAGCCCCAAACTATCGTTTCCAGCTACACTTGACCAGTGGCAAGACTATCAGTCGAGACGACTAGGGGTAACTCAGGATGTATGCACTCGTGCAATCGAACCATGAAGAAAAAACCCGCAAAAAAAATAAATTTCGTGTCTGCCAAATTTGACACGACGTGATTCGAAAAAGATGCGTTGGGTCATGCGAAGGAAACAATAAATAACCGTGGCGGTGCTGAAGATTAAAAGCTGCTAATAGCATGAAAAAAAGTATGCCTCAGATATCACACTACAATTAAAACAAGACGAAACCTACGTTACGACCCCAAGACCTTTGTCAGGGACAAAAAGAACAGCACAAACAAAAACACCTAACAGAAACAATAAATATAAATCTCACAAGTAATGATCTGGCGCTAATTTGTCATGCACGTACTGTTTATGTAATGCTATATAATAGAGAATTGACATCACTGCAATCTGTTCAAACTCGCATGCGCTTTGTCTCTCTATCAAACCCCGTGAAGGAGATTAAATCAAACTAAACTAACGCTTATTAAGATATATTCTTTAGATTGATGCTTGCTTGTGGCTTTTGTTATGCTTACTGGTTTGCGTAAGGAAGTCGCTATAGCTGAGAGATAAGGAGCTCGACTTTCAAGAAACGAAAACGCGAAACGGTGGGTATTCAAATCCCGCATATATCAAGTTTCCTCTGATCTCACGGGAGGTAATCATCATGCGTCTAGTTCCATTGGAGACCGATGATAAACTTGGAAGTCCCAGTTAAAAATCTAAAGTAATGAAACTCCTACCAAATAATACATGGAGGTAAAAAAGAAACGACCCATTCATCATACAAAGACACAAGAGGCTTATTCCCTATTTTGTCTGCACACTACATGTTATTGTTTTGAATGCCCACAATGAGTAGGTTTACTCTTTTGTGCGCCCTGAAAAGGACGTTGACGGGTTGCAGTAGCTTTTCTCACATCCCGATCCTGCTGATAAAGGTGAACTGGGGTCCTCCAGGCGATTCTGCTATGCTTAGCTTCATCTGCGTATCGCTCACTACTACGGGAATAGTGCTGTCTTCCTTTTGCCCGACTACCTTCAACCGTTGGCTCCAGTATTTTTTTCAGCATTCTTTAAATGTCCAACAAATTTCATTTGCCTAATTTTTTGTCTTTCTGTATTTCTTTTCAGATTCCTAATCTCATCCAGACTTAAAAAAATTGTTTGCTTTCCACGAAATGCGGCCCATTTTTCTGTACATCCACATTTCAAGGACTTTTTGTGTGTCTTACACCTGTTTGCTCATCGTCCATGTTTCCTAACCGTACGAGTAATGATGAGTGAGTGTATGTGTGTGTATGTCTGCTTGTATGTAATGGTGTGTATGTGTGCGCTTGCTTGCGTGCGTGCGCGTGTGTGAATAATTTTGAACTTGTAGAGAAGTGATTCCAACAGTTACTGCACAACCAATCTTCTCAGAGTAGAAGAGTTTGCTTGTTCGGCCATCGAATCATAAATACGCAACAAAAAGCAAGCAATCACTATTATGTGTAGTCCACCTTCATTCTATGTCTTGAATGAGCAGAGAACTTGATAACACACAGAATGACGATTTATGCACTGTGGCAATCACTATCCATGTTTGTCTCGTGAATAGCCAGCGTTTCTGTGAGTTCAGTTCTCTGACCAATAATCTAATGAACAACTATCCACTCTTTCAACAGAAGTAAAGAATAATATTGTTCACTTGAATTTTTGTGAATGATTGTGTGAGAAGACGTTCATGCCCAAAGTAATTTGTTAATAAAATTAATAATTTCTCAAAGTATTCCAACGGTATGTAATCGGTTTTTTTATTTTCAATAATAATTAACACATTTGTGAAAGTTAAATATGTATCTTTATATATCTGCTTCTTAAAATCTTAAGTTCAGATGTGAACTGATTAGGCGAAAGGGTGTTTTATTTTGATCTGAAGGAAAGAACACTACTTTAGCTATTACATCATTAAGGATATAGTTGTGATTGATACAACGCACCTGCAGGAAGAAGTGTAACACATATTCACTGGACTGGAGCCCACTGTTGAAGATTGTGGGGAACAATATACATCTGGCGAAGAAGACTGGAACTGTAAGCACTTGTATGTTAACTTGTGGGCAACTAATGAACACGTTTAACACCACGAAAGCTGCGAAGATCACCCATTGCAGCCCTCGTGCTAAGAACTAGAAGGGATAATTCAAGCAGACGTGTTACGAATATGTACGTTGGTATTTTCGTAACGATATAAAAACCAATTCGTTCTTTTTTGCTGAAAGCTTTCCACGTCTTGAGCACAGGTCACATGTTCAGAATAAGATACTGTTTTATTTTCGTACCAGTGGTACTCTGGGGGTAGGAAGAGATGTATCACTATTGTAATTTACAAAGAATGTAAAATCGACTAAACGAGTTTTGCCAACACCGTCACCATGTAAAATATTTGGCTATAGGAGCTACCACTTACGTGCAAGGCAAGCTGTAAGCGTCAATTTCGTATGGACAGAGCAATTGGTTAAACATTGAGTGCTATACTTTATTAGTGGCTAATAGCAAAGGTACGGGGCTCAACTCCCGCTACTGGCAGCTTGTCGACCCAGCTGTAAATGGATACCCGACTGACTGCTTAAAAAAAGGGGGGGGGTGGGAGGCAGCGAGGAAAGGAATTGGCCACATCTCACTTTACAAAGCTGTGGCTGTACAATGAAGTCTAACTTCATCCTCGACGGCAGTGTCTGATATGGGACTATCTTAACCTTTTTTTCCTATTGTCAACCTAGGAGTTGGTATTTTATGAACTAAAAGGGGCAGGAAGACTAACTTCTGGTCACGCAAAATATACTGAACTGACATGTTAGTCAGGGTCAGGCAAAGTATTCTGGTCAAGACCCTTACCTCGGCTTCCTAGTATCCCTCCCTGGAAACGGGCTGTTTTCATGGCAAACGAAATGAGATTGATTGATCTCCGTAGTAGTGAGCGAAACGCAGATGAAGCCAAGCATCAGCACGCTTGGGATGCAAGGAAAGCTACAACCCGCTAATTAACGTCCTTATCAGGGCGCACAAAAGGGTAAGCTACTCATTGTGGGCATTCGCAAACAAGCTGACAGCGCATTCTTCGCATTTCACCAGCAAGTCCAGTGCACGACCAGATACTTAAAAAGCAGAACACTAACCATTTTTACTTCCGTGTTTTTCTAACTAGGATAGTTGAAGTGTTATAATTCAGGTATAAAGCAACCCAATCTATTTTCCTTTTATCGTGTGACATTTTTTGTCCTATTAGATTTACGGATTAGATTTACGGAAGCCCCGCTTACAGTCACTTAACGTCTTTATACTAGTTTAGAAGACTCGTCTCTATGTAACCAGTTCCTTGGACGGTGGTTAACCAATGTGCGAGTCCATCTTAATAGACTCAAAACACTAGAGCAAAGTAGACCCGCAGCCTATTAGACGCCATCTATTCTGCTCTTAAATCACCTAACCATGGTCGGTGTTATGCAATGTCACACAATCGCCTCTTAGAATCTTCTGTCCCCAGCTCTTCATCCAAACCAAATTACTTGCAGGCCAGCGCATTCGATTTCATCTGGCATTTGTCAGGTTTTCCTCCCTCAGCTCTCCTCCTGCCTACATAACTTTCTTCTGGGTTACCCTTTTACCTGTACGGTTTTGGACAGTCTTCTGAAAGCCTTAATTCCACAGGTATAGCCCTTCGGTCATAACATACACGCTCCTCTCATAAGTTAGAGATGCGACATGCGGACTTACTGTAAAGAAAATACACATTTTAGAACTGTAAATGCCGTATTGGTTCAATTGATAATGTCATAGACTATTCAGGTAATTGTTCCCTCTAATACATAATCGGCGTGTTATAAATAAAACCAATATGCTTAAAGTAATAACAGTATAAGATAAACAATTGCTTGAATTTGTTCTATTTGCAGCTACAGAAACAAATGCAAGCGGTTCATAAATCGAAGCGCAGGACTCAAAAGCCAAGAGCAAAGAAGCCGAATGTGAGTACAGTGGGTTTTTACAAAGACTAAACTATATGCAGTATAGCTACTTTTGTCTTTTATAGTATTTCATGCGTGGTTTCTCGGATAATCCACTTGTTTATTGCTGTTGGTATATTTCTCTGTAACCTTTATTCTTTGGTCTTGGATTTTTGCTCATTAAAAAAAGTGAAAAACCACTGCATTTACCATAGCAGAAAGGACTTCTATATGTCAGTCATTATAATAAACAGAATACATAATGGCGTTGCTTTCGTGACATTGGACGGATTAAAAGTGGATAATGTCCAGGACACTAAGGTATTCATTCAAAATTGCTGTTTGAAATGAGACCAATTAGCAAAGCCATAGGCTATATTTTCTTGCAAAAGGAATTGTTCCAGGGGATTGGAAAGATGGAGTGATTCCTCTATTCAACAAGGGCAAAGAATCAGATCCAGCAAATTATAGACGGACGAGTTTAACAAGCAGTGTGTAAATTGGTTTTATTTTTCTCGTCTCGGTGCGGTATCTGACCATACCCATTAAAAAAAAAAATGCTGATTAAACTTAACTTTAATCTTTTACATTTTTCTTCATTTATTTTTTCCCTGTAAATTGAAAGAAGCAATAATCAAAACATTGTAATGCATTTAAATAAGTTTAATCTAAGCAGAAATAATCTAAGGAGAAATAGTCAGCATGTGTTTACTAACGATCGTGGTAACAAATCTATTAGAATTCATGCAGGAGATTACTAAAAGGATAAATGGAGTCCAGTGGATGTTATCTAGATTTTGCGAAGGCTTTTGATATGGCTTGGCTTCGTTCGTTCTCAATCTCCCGCTACCAAACCCTGAAAGGGCTTAAGTAGCAGATTGTAGTCCAGAGAACGGAATGCGTTGTGCCGTAGTTTACAGCTTGCCACTTTGCGTTCCACACTAAGAGCTTTCGCCCTAATTAACACTGAAGACAAAAGGTCAACCAGGGCCATTCGACATTTTTCTCCAGTATAAACATTTATTTATCTGTAAATCATCGCATTATAAATATTTAAAGTTTAGCTCAATGTCGTCCCTGAACTCTTAAAACTCTAGTGGACTTTCAGTAACCGTGAACTCGAATATACTACAGGTCAAGTCCTTAGGAACTGCTGAATAACCAAATGGGTTTGACAGAAAGCTTGAGAATCAATGTCCCAATACGTGACGGTTACATACAAATTAGAACGTATTTTACCACGGGATCAAAATAAAACTTAAGAAAAAATAAAACATTAAGAAAAAGCATATGAAATATCAATTTAAAAAAAAAATTTAAAAAAAAAACGTGCCGAAATGTGGACATTTGTGAGTCAGGTCAGCATTCAGTGCAGTTTTACGTCTCACATAAAAATTTCGTATTTACAAATATTCCTTAGTTTTTGTAATTGCGTCGGTCCAATGAAGCCTCTAACGCATCCCAAAAATAACTGAGCTACCATTACCTTAATACTGTATTCGAAGCTACTCGTACAGATGTCGTCACTGTGGTAGCACTTTAGTAATGGCTCTTTCCATTTCATTGCGGTGTACTGAATAAAGTGGAACTAGGCGCTCTACCCTGTAATGCAAGTTTCAGAAGGCTCAAGATAACTGGGACCAGTGTCGATCCGCGTATTGCTGCTGGTCAGGCTGCTATACGTCTGTTTCTATGTGCACAAATCACGACCTCCAACTAAATTACTATTTTTGAGATTTACGTTAAATTATATCTTATGCATGTCTATACATTAAATATTTTATTTATGTAAAATAATCAGCTTCATATACCTCATGCATGTTTAAAATGCATTTAATTATTTCCTATGCATGTTTAAAATGCATTTAATTATATCCTATGCATGTTTCAGAATGAATATGTCTGGATCCGTGGTCAGCGAAGTTTCCACCAAACTGGAACAGAAGCAACAGAAAACAGATCTGTTATAAATAACACTGAAGATGTCAAATCGCAATTGGACAAAAGTGACGTCAACGGCAATTTACACGCAGCCCATACCAATAACTGTTATACAGATGTACAGGCAGCTGGAGAAAAGTCGTCCTTCGACTCAACGCTTAATGGCAATCTTAGAAAAGGTGAAAAATACGCGGAAAATAAATCTGAAAATTCATGTCCACAAGCAGTTCAAATGGACTGTAGTGGTATGCAAGCAGGTGTACAGGATATAAATATAGTAGGTAGTGTTAGTAAATCTGAAGCTACCTCAATGCGCATCTCATTCGACAGTGGCATAAGCAGCAAGTCGCCAGTTGGACCTCAAGGCGATGACTCATCTACAAAATTAACCACCGCCAAATTAAGTGAAGCAAAGACAGTTACAACTGCTGGTCAGACACATACTAGCGTTCATATAATCAATGGAGATCGAATTCGATCAGTTAGTCAACGCAGCAAAACAAGTGACTATAGTTCCAATAGTAATCACAGCGGTATCACACAAAATAAATTAAGTGAACAAAATAGAATATGTAACAGCATCAATAGCAGAGTTCAATATATTAGACATCGTAATGCATCAGATATGCTCAGTGGTGGTGTACCCTCTTATCCACCTGCACCTTTTCGTTTTCCGGTCCACCCTTCGTTTTATCCGGTCGGTCCCCACCCAATGAGATCAGCAATACCACCATGGGAGTGGAATCGGTGGTCCCGAGTGCGTGGTGGGGCCAATAATGCACAGCACGTACAATTTCGGGAGAGACTGTCTGCTCCTATGGCATATCTGTCGAGCGAGACCAAATACCGAACAAATAAGAACATAAATGTAGACTTAGATAGATCCACACGCATTTCAAATCCTCATCAAACAAACGGAATCTGGAATCAAAACAAGATATGGCATAACAAAAATACTTCAAAATGCGCTGAAGTCGAGAGTTCAACACAAACACAAGATGTGCGTAACAGTCAGATAAAAATAGGTCAAACGGAATGTAAAGTGAAACGCAACAAATCCAAAAAACACAAGATACGTAACCAGAAATATCAACTCATCGAGCAAGTATCTGAAAATGAACACTCGAGAAATGAAGATACGGAAACATCTTTCAGTGATGTAATTGGTACGTCGTCCAAAGAGCAAAGTAGCAGATGCGATCGGTGTCAGAGAGAATTTGAGCCCCTAGACAAACCGATACATCTGCATAGTGTTGGCCAACTGCATCCACAATCTATAGAGAACCACTATCCGAGTGACTTAAACTGTCAAAAAGATGACGTACATATCAATAGTCACTTGTCAGTTCCACATTCAACACAAAAACAGTGTCCAGATTCACCTACTGGTGACAGCTTTATCGGACTAAGTACAATATCAACGCAACTTAATACTGATCAAACCTGGAACAATAAATTGGTAAATTCATCTTCAAACCTGTATACTTCCTGCAAAGACCAACTTGGAGAGTATAGAAAGGAAAACTCCCTCAATTGTGAAGTTGTGCGGAACAATGGACAAGAAAAGGCAAGCACACCGACAGATAAGCCGAATGTCAATTTCAACATTAAACACTTTGTACCCTCTTTGGAAGGTCTTTCCAAAGATCAAGAATCTGTAATCAAGCCAAGTACACCTTCAGCATTCCAATCACTGCCCGAATTATTTGATCCATCTGTCCACCCATTACAGATTTTTCCGAGATCCGACGCCATTCACCATTGGCTAAGAGAAACATCGAATGTTACATCATCTCTGGACAACTCTACCTACCAATGTTTGACCACAGAGAATCCAAAATATAGCTGCTCAGAATATTGGAACGGAAACAACACAAGTTTTGCAAATAATTCTGTACCATTGAATAGTTTAGCTGTTATAAGCCCACAAAAAGAATTTCTTGACCAGTGTAAAAGTTATGTTGGAAGCAACTTCAATAGACCTGACTGTGAATCCAATATGAATCAGTCGCATACAAGCGACTTTATCAGAACACATGTTGAGCCCATTGCAACTTCAGAGAAGCAGAATCCAGGCGCTGCAGCGTTTAGCCTGGGCATTATAGATGAAATAGAAGAAGAAATGGCTTTGGCGCAGAGCATGTCGATTCCATTCATTACCCAAAAGAAAAGCACACAATTACCTGCTCTTCACCTGAATCCAAACGCCATTGAATTCTCGCCAAAACTTAAAGACACTTACGGAAATTCATATGTTGTGACTGAACAAAAGGGTGTTTGCTACTTTCTTGCAGAAGATGGAAACTTACCATGCAATACAATAATTCCCACCGAGTCATATAGACCTTTAGATGGACAAGTAGCTGACAGAACAATTTATAACCCCGGTTCAGTTTTCGAGAGCTATGGGACACTTATAAACTCTGCCAATTCTCATATTCCTCAAATAATGGACAGTGTAATCAAGCCTTCACTGGATCAACAGGTGGTAACATCACAGTTTGATAAATATGGGCTGTCGTTATACACTTATTTAAATGACGCACAGCGTGAGGATTCAAATATGGACCCGTATGCGCAGACAATTTACAGCACAGCTGAATATGTACCATCTTTATTTGCTTCAACATACATTCCACAATTCACACTCGGCAACGAAAGTAATCACATTCAGACAGGAACCGTTTATTCGACAATGCGGAACCCTGATTGGTACGTTGGCTCACCTAATTTGCACCAGCCTGACCTGTCGCACCCGATGCATACTCCCGATACACTGCCAACTGTATCTTCCAATGAATCGCTTCAGAGCTCTGCCCATACGCATTACGCGAGCCCAGGTTACCCTCTACATTCATATATACCAATGTATGTTACACCATCGCCTGTCACAACCTCCACGATAACACCGTTATCTGGTTCTGTCTTTCTACAGTCACAAGGTCTTCCAGGTCTGTCTCATACAACTTCATCTTTTACAGGCCCTGTCCAAGCACATAAGGAAACGACTCACCAGGTGCAACCACGGTTCTTTCCAGCCACTGAACCAGTAACTCCGGTGTGCTCAGCTCAGACCCTCTTGTCACAGAAACCCGTTTTCAACGTACAAACATTCTATACGGCTACCACAGGAAACTCAATAAACGGAAATGGTCATTATGACATTCATGCTCTGAAAGAGTCTCACACAACGGCTTACCTGCGTACATCAAGATCTCAAGGTCACTCCGATTCGGACAAAGATTGGGATATGTACAATAAAGAAATACACAGTCAGTGGGATCGGGACAATCTACAATATCTAGAAACATGTGGGGACAAATTAAACCATTCCCGAAATTCGTTAATCTCAACTCATCCTGTCAACATGGTGGCAGATATTGGACATAAACTAGCATCACCTGCAATTGCTACTCAAGTAAATGGTGTTAGAGAATCTAGGACGGCCGTGCCAGAACTGAACAGTTTCCCTGAATATCACGAGTGTAAAAGACTCGTCGAGAAACTGAACAATAGGAAGGTCTCCCTAGATCAGCTTCGGCGTGATATTTCGTCAGAACCTGAAAATCGACAAATTACTGAGAAATGGTTTGAGATGGCACTTAGCGTCATTGATAGAAACCAAAGTAACTTATCAATCGACGAAATGACCACTGTAATAGTAATGTTAGCTCGTCACAGCCACTGATGTAGACAAGTTTAGGTTTTAAGTGAATAACTTGATGTCTGGTCAATAGACGAATCGATTGTCTGTAGTTTGGTTTTGATGTTTCAAACTTCAAATGAATCCTCAAAAACTAAACTTAAAAAAAAAAAAATTTATAACTGAACTGTAAATAATAATTTTAAAGTGCGTTTACAAATTTTACTTGAACACAAGATTTTTACATTATTTACGAGTGCGCTTTATTTAGCATGTCATAGTTTCCAGCGAAATTGTCTTTATTTACTAAGAAGCGTTTCACTTTGTTGTCATTTCATGTAATGTAGATAATAGTGAAAAAATTGCCAAGAAAGAATCCAATTAAGACTACACAATACAAGAGGTCTTACACTGTAACAGAGCATTATTTTAGTGAAAATTAGTTATACCATTGTTGTTTGTTTCATTTCATAACTTAAATTCAAAATTTTTAGAACATTTTACGTTCTTACAATTGTATAAATTAATTGAATAAAACTAACATTTATTCTGATACTCAGTTGTCGTTCTTCAGTAAAAATGTGGTTATTTCCCATTGATCACGTGTGGCTGTCCAAATATGCCGGAGTTGTACACAGCGAATGAATAAATCCACTGTAACCTTCCAAATAGTGCCGAACTTAACCTTCATATGGCTCTAGGCTGGAAGTAAAGCTAAGACCTTGTTTTGATTTTTTTTCATTAACAAAAACACTGTAGGGGGCGGGCGGGCGGTCTAATAGTGAGGTCATAAGCTTCAGCGTATTGGAAAATCTGGCTCTTCCTCATACATGTCATGTAAGCCGACTGAAGTTTGCATGCAGCTAACCACAGGTACAAGAAATTGCTACAAAAGTCAACACAAGAGCTCTCGCTACTGTTGAATGCAGGTTTCATGAAAGTAAACTTATCGTCTTTATATTGGTTTAGACTATATAGTCTGTGTACAGGTTTTTTTTCATTTCGTTGATTAAAAATCTATGGGCATCCAATCTATTCTTAAATGCATTAATTGTCCCTACCGCCACTAATTTCTGTAGCAATGCATTCCAAGCATTCACCACTTTGACTAAAAAATGTTCTCATCTGGAATTTTAGTTCATTTGCAGTTATGCCCTCCTGTTCTTGCAAGTGGTTCTATTTGGGAAAAACAAAACTTGTCTATTTTATTCTTTACTTTTAACGTACACACTACATCGAATTCTCTTTTCAAGACACTGTAGGCCGGTTTTTGTGAGTCTTTCATAACTAAGTCGTGGAATCCCACTATCATAATTTTTGCTCTTTGTATCCTTTCCAGCATGTTTGTTCTCTAAGACACGAATTCTCCACATGCCACAGTTCTCCAGTCTAGGTCTAACTAATGCTTTAAACCATTTGACAAATCACTTGCTCCTATGTTTAATATTTCTTTTTATCATAACTAATATTGCATTTGACTATCACTGCTACCTGGATTTGCTCACTCACTTTACCGTATGATCTATAACCCCTAGGTTCCTTTTCTATAATTGTCATTGTTCTCGCCAATTCTGTAATTGTTCCATGTTGGATCTACCCCCATGAATAACTACATTTATCTACACTAAACTCCATTTGCCAGCTCGCAGTCCATTTTCGAATTTTATCTAAATCCGACCTCAATATATATTATCTTCTGCTTTAGTTTGTCATCCGCGAATTTTGCAATCATGGATCTTAAATGTCCAAATCAAGAACAAAATGGTCCTAGACCCGAGCCTTGTGGCACTCCACTTTTTACTTCACAGCATCCAAGAGTACTCATTATTTATGCCTACCCTCTGCCTTCTTCTCGTTAACTAATTTTCAATCCCTTTGGCAACTTCCCAACCTATTCCATGTGATTTTAACTTCCGAAATAATCTTTGCAAAAGCCTTTGCAAAATCTAGATAAATTTTAACATCCACTGGCTGTCCTTTATTTTTCATTTTAGTAACCTCTTCCATGAATTCTAATAGATTTAAGCACAATCTCCTTCTAGTAAACCCATGCTGACTATTTCTGATTAGATTAAACTTGTCTAAATGCATTACAATGTTTTCTTTGACCAACACGTTTACATACTATGTTCGTTAAACTCACCGGTCTATAGTTTAATGGATCTGGTTTTTTGCACTGTTTGGAAAAACTCCTGCATCTTTCCAATATTAGTCTGTTGACCTGTACTTTTACAGATGCGGATGTCCGTGTGCATGTCCCAGCTGTGACGTGAGCTGGATTTAGCCGGGAGAAAGTATTTCCTGCTTAGCGGGCTAGATTCGAGCAGCTTATTATTCCGCTGTGTTGTGATAAGTGCCGCAGAGGGTGATTCACCAAAGTCCATCTTAAAATATCATACTAGTGCAAAGAAGACCAGCAGCCTGTCGGTGCCATCTATGCTGCTCTTAATAAACCACCTAACCATGGCCAGTATTATGGCTTGTCACACAGTTAGTCGCCTCTTTCGATATGCTCTTTGGGCAGTGGTGTCATCCTTGTCATACACAGACCCGGCGGACAACTCGGATGGTCTTTCCAATCTCCTGTAACAATCCCATTTGTAAGTGATTGAGAACATAATATAGCCAATGGTTTTGATAGTTGGTCTCTAATTTGAAACACTAATTTTGGATGAATTCCATCTTAATTTGCTTATTTATAATGGTTTAGAAGACTACATAATTTGTATAGTTTGTTTTTCTGGGAGGATAGTTTAACCGATGTGGGATTCCATCTTAAGACTCAAAACACTAGAGCTAAGTATACCCGCAGGCAGTTAGGCGGCGCCTAACAAACCCCCTGGAGTAAGGTACAAATAACTTCGGTAGATTTTTAACTGGAATTTTTTTTTCCCGACAGCCGTCGTTAAAGCCTTTTTTTTTCGATTTAAAACTGCCAAAATATTTTTACCTTGCTCAACACTGAACAAGGGAGTCCGATCTCAGTGATCATAGGAGTTTTTACCAGATCCATGTGTAAAAAATTCCGGTCTTCACCGTGATTCGAACCCACGACTAGAGAACGCGCGCCCCCCAAAGACCTGGATATTTGTGCACTTTCAACCATTCCATTTTTTAAGTTTCCTCCGTAATACAGATTGAACATAATCACACTGTACCCATGTCTCTTTGGAAAAAATATATATATATACATGCTCTGGGATCTTCGAGCAGTCTTTCTTTGTGTAGACTGTGCCAAATCACTGAGTAAATTAGCTGCAGTGATGACTTTATCCTTGAGGTGAAATCACTCATCGATGCGTCACTTGTAACAATGTGAGGAAGAAAACAAAAGCATCATTGCTGTAGCAGCTAAAAGAATTTCCGTTCTGTTAAAATATTTGGTGACGGTTCTGATTTTATTTGAAGTCCGAGACTTAGTTTGCCGCTCCTAAGCACCAAACATATAATAGATGACATACAATATTTGTACATTATTGCTTAGTATTCCACCTTATTACTGTCATGCTGAATCGTTTATTACAGCTCGTATTACCTTGCGTAATCGTTTACATAAATGTGGAGCAAAAGTAATAAGACAATCCGTATATTTCCAATAATATTTTTCGTCCGTTTTACAATGACTTTTCTGCTGCGCACATGCAACATTCCCTCAAACTAAAATCGTAATTGTGAATACCTAAACAAGTAATGCTGGCATCTACGTGTACCACTTACAAAAATATTAAGATAGGAACGTTAAACATAAAAGATGATGGTGCCAAATGTCATTATTTCTATGGGGATAATGTATCGTCTTGTTCCTTTTTCCTTTATAAACTCCATACTCTGTAACATAATTATATGCTCCTTTTTATTTACTTTCATATAATCTTAAAAGCCGATAGTTTATATTGTGCACAGCAAATTTATATGAATGGCAATTCAGACGTTACGGAGACGCATGATATGCGTGAGAAAGAAAGCACTCGGATGCTGCGAGGACCCAGTATTGACATATGGCAGTGAATCATGGACAATGATCGAATCAGCACTGTCAACTATGCCAGCGGTTGTACAGTGGGTTTCATCTCCCTGTAACATTCAAGGCAACGAAGAGGCAGAGAGACTGGCAAAAGGTGGAAAGTTACAACCAAATTCTATTGTGACCTACGAAGAAAGTCCAAAAGGTGTATTAGGGCTAGATACACTACAAATGGGAAACAAAGCATACTGGCTACACAAAAAAATTCTCATTACCAGTTGAACAGAAGAGAGCAGGTGATGGTTGCAGACTCCGCACAGGCAACAGACTGAGGTACCATTTGTTCAATAAACTGAAGAAAGGTGCTACTGACGAATGCACCTGTGCATCTTCTGCAAAATTGCCCGATATACGAGGACCGGAGCAAGCACATGTAGCCATGACCGTGTAGCTCTCTGACCGTGTCGACAGCCTCAGCATGGCCGTTGCTTTCTTCAAACAAATTCAAGTTGACGTCTGACAGCGTGCGAAGAAAAAGAATCATGGACAATCAGTAAGCAAGCGCATAAATATTTGGAAGCCACAACAATGGGGATTTACAGAATGCTGTAGATCAAATGAACTGCAAGGACGACTTCTACAGTACTCGAAAAGGCTCACAGACAACTTATTGCAAAGATCAGAAAAAGTGTCATCCTTTTTCTGGCATGTTATGAGAAGAGGCGGTGTAAAGAGGAAGGCAGAAAGAGATGTTAGCCTGAGAGAATGGCACGGGTGACAATCAAGAGTTGGTAAACACACGTGATAGAAACGCGCGGAGGTCCATGATCACCAGCACCAACCGACACCTGTTGTTGATTGCAGATGATCAAAGTAGCAAGGAAGGTGTCACTGAAGAGGCACGTAGCAAGGTAGATGTCGCTGAAGAGACATGTAGCAAGGTAGGTGTCGCTGAAGAGACATGTAGCAAGGTAGATGTTGCTGAAGAGACATGTAGCAAGGTAGGTGTCGCTGAAGAGACATGTAGCAAGGTAGGTGTCGCTGAAGAGACATGTAGCAAGGTAGGTGTCGCTGAAGAGACATGTAGCAAGGTAGGTGTCGCTGAAGAGACATGTAGCAAGGTAGATGTTGCTGAAGAGACATGTAGCAAGGTAGGTGTCGCTGAAGAGACATGTAGCAAGGTAGGTGTCGCTGAAGAGACATGTAGCAAGGTAGGTGTCGCTGAAGAGACATGTAGCAAGGTAGGTGTCGCTGAAGAGACATGTAGCAAGGTAGATGTTGCTGAAGAGACATGTAGCAAGGTAGATGTCGCTGAAGAGGCATGTAGCAAGGTAGGTGTCGCTGAAGAGACATGTAGCAAGGTAGGTGTCGCTGAAGAGGCACGTAGCAAGGTAGATGTTGCTGAAGAGACATGTAGCAAGGTAGATGTCGCTGAAGAGGCATGTAGCAAGGTAGATGTCGCTGAAGAGGCATGTAGCAAGGTAGGTGTCGCTGAAGAGACATGTAGCAAGGTAGATGTCGCTGAAGAGACATGTAGCAAGGTAGGTGTCGCTGAAGAGACATGTAGCAAGGTAGGTGTCGCTGAAGAGGCATGTAGCAAGGTAGATGTTGCTGAAGAGACATGTAGCAAGGTAGATGTCGCTGAAGAGACATGTAGCAAGGTAGGTGTCGCTGAAGAGACATGTAGCAAGGTAGGTGTCGCTGAGAGGCATGTAGCAAGGTAGGTGTCGCCGAAGAGGCATGTAGCAAGGTAGGTGTCGCTGAAGAGGCATGTAAACAGGTCTTGAGTAATGAAGCGAAAATACATGACATAAAATTAAACAGATGTGGTATAACAAGTTTAAATAATAAAACGACGAAGGCACACCAAGTGGATACTCGTTTACACATGATGAGATAGTCGGAATGTAGTCTTTTAGGGTATACTTGCATATAACAATTGAGATCCAGTACATTTAATCTTCTATAAGAAATCACATCATGCGAATAAGATACAGAGCAACTTGTTTTTCTAAAGGGATGTACTGACATAACCACATCATCACCAGATGCCCGTTGGTGTTTGGGATCATGGACGTCCATCCATTTCTATTACGTGTCGTTTTTCAACTCTGCTGTTGATTGTCGCCCATGCCATTCTCTCAGGTTGTACAGCATCTTCTCTCTCGGCCTTCCCCTGTCGCTCTTTTTCTGCTATCTTTCCCTTTATCACGACGTGCTCTAAGCCGTCTATTCTCATAACGTAAGCACATTCATGGAAAATAACACTAGCATTAGGTTAGCATGGCAATAATTTGATTTGCAAATTAATGATCTAAACAATTTGTAACCTTCATTTTCAGTTTGAAACCTACTTTATCTGTGCATCCACCTGGTAGCTTCAATCCCCCATTTTTTAGTCAGAACACATGAGCGGACTTTAGGGTGTCGTTTTCCACCCATACATTTGTCATTTGGTAAAATAAAATTTGAAGTTGATACCTGCAATAATAATTGGCCTTAGTTACCTTTCACAACATGAATAGTGGAGTGCTTGGTCTTAATGCTAAACAATAAGGGACCCTTGGATCGACAATGGGGGCAGCAATGGGCAAGCTACCTAGTCAATAAGTGTCTTGTCAAGCAGAGGTTAGTTGCCTATGGCAAGCGATATCATCAGACGGTTTTGTCTTGATGTAACGTGTTCTGTACTTGAATTATAGTGAGAAAGAAACTGCGCTGGTCATCCTCTCCCTGGTCCCAAGGTTCCTTAGACCAGTAGCAAGACATAAGTCAGATGATTGGAGATGGCACAGGATGCATATTTTTCCTCAGGGTTTACTCCCGAAACCTTTCCCCTAAACAGGTATGCCGAAAGACAGCGGGGTAAAATATGAATGCAAGAATTATTACAAAAACGACAATTTAATTGAAAAAATAATACAAAAAATATATTGCACTTTACTTTCAGTTCATCTTCCGCCCAGAACAAATTGCACACCAACATTAAACCACGCGCGGATTGCATTTGTGTATGACATATGCAAAGCACGTGTCTGGGTAAAAACCATTGATACGGAAACAAACATTGGAAAATATTGATATGGCATGCAGAGTACGTAGCTTGCAAGACTGTCGGTGGTAAAACTTTAATTGGAGCTAGTCGTATGGTAATGAGGCAGAGAACAGAGGATGGTAGCGAATCAAAAGTGTATTGGTAACATTTTTTTCTGCCAAGATTTCAAAGATGGATATGGAAGTTCAAAAGTAATATCGAATGCAATGTCGTTAGCAAATTTCTTATAGTGGTACATACTAAAATGTATCAAATACTTACTTGGTCGCTCTTCTTCTACCGTGAGGTGTAGAGGTTAATGTATCAAATACGTAACAATAATGTTGACGATGCAGAAGTAACTAACTAGCATTGAGCCAACATGATCATGCAGAACATACTGCTATATAAATGACTGCAGCCAGAGATCGTGTACGTGTGGTTACTTGCTTCCTGGCAAATGGTTTGCCGAAGTGGTTTCTAATAATGTTGCAGCAACAATCTCAATAGCAAGTATCTGTTTCAAGCTACTGGAAAAATATCGCGAAACATACTCAGCAAATAGTTGAAAACAATGAAACACGGAAAGCAAACGTCAAACAGCAGAAACACGCAGAAAACCAAACAAACTTGCACAACAAATGTGCACACTGAGCAACTGAAACATGTACACCAAAATATGTAAACTTGCACATCAAACAACATAATAGAAAATTCAATATTTGACACCCTGGCACTCTCGAGCTCTAAATGAGTAGTTCGCCTCGATGTTAGTGAAACACGAGTTATGGGAGTCAACCAAATAAACACAATATGTTAGGTGTAGATCGAAATAACGAAAAGATCGAATTTATTCATTAACAGGCTTTTGCGGTATAAACCTTAAACCCAAAAACATGATCAGTAGAAAGACCAGCATTGTTATGCCCAAACCGATCCCACATTTCCACAACTCCACGCCACCTAAAGCAAACTTATTTAAAGCCTCTTCACCAGTTCTAGCAGAACATTGGGACAATGTGGTGTTGTCGCAATCGAACTTCAAGTCCTTTATTCCGATAATGCACAAAGCCTGGAAGCCCCAGCGAAGGTATGACGCTTCAGATATCCATTTAGTCTCTGGAAAGAAATAATTGAAAAATATTTTTAGTCATCAGAATTTCAATTTTCTAGAAAATAGTGTGGCAAGATTGAACCACAACTGGAAAGATTGTACATACATTCACTCCTATATTTTTCTGAGTTTGTTGTCAAGTATTGCGTATTTACAGTAATTTATTTGCATTTAGATATTCAAATAAAGATTGCTATAGATTAATACACCAGCAGTGCAATGATATGAAAACACAACGTCAGATAATTATTTGATTGGCTTATTTTGGTAGAAACGTTGGTTAACGAATGCAACAATTATGTCAAACTGGCTGAGCAGTGCATGAGCTGACTGCTAGCGTCAGTGCCATCGAACCCGAGCTGCCAAGACCCTTCTACACCTACACGCGGTGGTCCAGGATAACAGTTGCAACAAGACAGACTAAGAAGGAATCGAAAAGGGAAGGCTAACCCGGTACTCAAAAGTCCATTCCCGAAGACTGATGTATCGGACAGAAAGGTGCAAATATCGCAGCGCAGTCAAGTCAAAAAGAGAAAAGGACGAGCCATCTGAAACCGAAAGACTGTGCTGAAGTTTCAGTGATTGTCGGTGATTGGGTATTTCGTATGACCACATCTTGTTTATGAGTTGGGGATTATCAGTTCCATTCTTCGTTGTCTTTACATACCTAACGATATTGCAGGTACCCAATTACAGCTGTGTCGACTGAAGCGTGTCGGTAACGGGAGTTGACCTCCATACCTTAGTCGTAAAACACGAGTAATCTGTCAGTACCCTAATCAAACACTTGAAAACACATGGGTCATAGTACAACAAATGCTGATATAATGTGTACTACAATAACACAAAGACTTTTATAACATGTATCGCAGTAACACAAATAATGTTATAACGTATACCGTAATACCACCATGATTTATATAATTTAGCAGAGTAATAACGCACAGAAAGATATAATTATGAGCTGAAATAACACACATAATGATATTGGTAATGTGAGCAGTGACTACATGACTTTTTAAACCAGAATCTGTGCTTTTACTTGGCACATAACAGTTACTTTGCGTTATCGTTGCGCACGTTATGGCGGTGCATATTATATTCATTTTTGTACTATACAGTGTGGGATTCCGTGGCGAAGTGGTTAAGCCGTCGGCCTTGTGATCAGGTGGTGTGGGTTCGACTCCGGACTCCGCCGTCTTTTTCACGGAGGTGGAGTCTCCTGGATTTACTTTTCGGTTTGCCGCTCAGGAGTTTTCATGCCAATAGTCTCTATAACATTATTGTGTCCCCAGCAGCACCTCCATGAGGACCCCCTGTTTCTTTCAGAACCTGCTGTAGGGCGCGACCGAGTACCAGGCGGTATAACTGGGCGGGCAGATTGGACTCAGATTGGCAGCCAATCTAAGAGAAGGTAAACTGTGACTCTAAACCCGGGTAGACGAAGCTCGTTAGCCTGTTCAGGCAGTTCGCCTAGGAGGGGAGGAACTCTGATTTTAAATCCACGTCCTAGAGAGTGCTCGCTAGTTTTGGATTTCATCGGATTTCTCGAGTAACTAACATCTGCGGGCAACGACTTGTGGAAACCTCAGGGGAGGGTTGGCTACGGAAGTAAAACCCAGACAGAAAATCCGGAGTGGTGCACCGAAGGCAGATGGTTTCAAAACTGCGAACTCATCCAGACAACTCCTGCAGCTGAGCTGGTGCCAAATTGTCCTGCTTTTCATTCTTTTGGATTACACCAGCGAGGCCGAGAGGGGGATCCTGCAGTTTGGACAGCACAGGGTCTCCATATTCAGCGCCCAGGCTTGTGCCCTGAGAGGCTACTCACAGGATGACACGCGCATGGTTTGCAAAGACTGAGACGCCTATGATGATTATAGTACATGTTATAGAAATCTTTGTGTTATTACAATGCGCGTTATATGAGTCTATATGTTGCTATTAGTAAAGTAAAGTAAAGTATCCCATAGCATTACTGCCGTAGGGGTGTGAGGTGTTAGCGATCTCACATTTCAAAGACTCGGCTATATTAGGGCGGTAGCCTTCTCGTCTCCCTCGCCGCTTTTATGCACATTATATTAGTCTTTGCAATATTAATGGCCATTGTATGTCTTTTTTATTACACTACTCAGTATTTCCGTCTCATTTATTACGACGTATACTACATCCAAATTTGGGATATTGCCATGCATATTAAATTCAAATATGGGTTATAATGGAGGATATTAACGCAAGATTAAAAAAAATATAATAGTAAATGGTACTATCTTATTCTTCTTCTTCTGCGTTCGTTCTCAATCTCCCGCTACCAAACCCTGCAATGGCTTAAGTAGCAGAATGTAGTCCAGAGAATGGAATGCGTTGTGTCGTAGTATACAGCTTGACTGCGATATTTGCACCTTTCGGTCCAACACATCCGACTTCAGCAAGCATTTTTTGAGTACCGGGTTAGCATTCACTCGTCGATCCCTTGTTCTTAGCCAGTCTGCCCTGCTGCAGCCTGTTATCCAGGATCACCGCGTGGAGGTGTAGAAGGGTCTTGGCAGCTCTGGTTCGCTGGCCCTGACGCTAGCAGTCAGCTATGGGTCGCTGACCACTGCAGCTCATGCGCTGCTCGGCGTCGTGATCCCCTATCTTATTCAATAACATGCTTCATAATGCGGAACAAGGCTGTTTGACAAGCCTGGTGGGCGACTACACGTGTCTGGTGGATTTACCTTCGAGCATGCTGTCCATGTTGATGAGGAAACCAGCGGACATGATGAACAGTGAGAATAGCACCTGGGCAAATAAGCACGAGGTCAGATAAGTAGGCATGATGGTGGCTGACATCATAGCTAGGCAGCGTGACGTAAACACAGATACTGAGACGAAGATAAAGAACTGAAAAATACGAGTGGCAGATATTACTCCGAGTTTTACTCGTGCGAGTTTTTCTTGTGTTTTTATAACATTCAAACAAAAAGGAGTGTACATTTCAACATACATCACTGGAAATGTTTTGAATACGAAAATAATTGTCAACAGCAACAGCAATATGAGCTTATTCATGTTGCTGATATATTCCTTGACCATGGATAGAGTATAGGATCACTATTAGAGTTGTCACCTTTGTATGAAACCTATCCCAACGTATTTATGTGACCGTATAGTCAGCTTCACATTTGAGACTGCACGTTTCCTGAGCGAAGATCAAGATTCAAAGTCTCGACAGGGGTCTGCCTGCGGTAGGAAATCACTGTCTATGGCAATAATGTCAATCCCATTAAACCTTCCTGTGCAGCAAACTAGCTTCTGATGCACGCAGTGGTTCTGAAATCACTCGGAGGATCGACTGTGTGAAATCATTCATGAACTCTCTGCACAGAGTCTGGTCCCAGCAGAGGCGCATTAGAAACAAAGCTGCGTCTATAGAGATACTGTGTTATTCCAATCCCCCTGTAACGCTCTTGCGCCTCGGCGGTTTTACAGGGAGATCGAAAGTGACTTGAGGTCTTACACATTCGCAAGGAACGTCGAACCTTGAAGTTCGCTGGCAAGATCTAGTCATAACATTGACGTCTACCGACGGACACAACACATCATTTCCTCAACGTTTTCTCGACGACGCATCTTCGGCCGTGATGCCCTACTCTCACAGGACGCCCCAACTCAACAGATTCTACAGCAGTCCTTGTGAATCAGGAGATGGAAAAGACAGTACCTCTCATGGAGTCGTCTCTTGTGCCGACTGTAAACATCTTGTAGAGACACGTCGTTCCAACTTTATGTGCACCGCATGCTGCCTGGGACTCTGCTATCAACCGAGGTCATAGTAGATCAAACAAGACGGGCCCTGCTTGCCTTGGCAAATTACTTGACTTACTTTTATTAACAGTTTCTAGGGCACCTTTTTCAAATGTTGCCACTATCATCCCTATGCCCGGTCTACCATAGTAAGTCTTACGGCTTACACAGTACAATAGTTGTCATATTTTTGGCACTTCAATAAAGTCACCATGATGCACACAAGACTGCTTTCCTGCTTTTAAAAACGTAATGGCATTTTTTTACATTGCAGTGGTCCACCGCGAGAATTTACAGGGTTCATTAAAAAGTTGCTTGTCACTGTAGTAGCCATGCAAGGTTTTTATTCCTACCCCCCTCACTCCGATATAAAAATGTTTTACTGCGGTTTTGAAACCGTTGGGACAATTGGTCCTCACTCGTTTCTGGTATAAAAACTGAGTTTGCGCTCTGAGTTGTGTCGGAAATTGTTTTGATTGCAAACGGATCCTAGGATCAAGCCAGTCTGAAACATTGGTTACCAGAGAAAGTTGTAGAAGTAAAGGCGTCCAGAGATGCTGAAAACATCACCCATAGTGTGCTGTTGGTCAAGAAAATATGGACATAATATCATATATTACCAGAGTAAGTCATGGAAGTAAAGGCGGCCGGAGATGCTGGGTACATCAGGAAAGAGACCTAGGGGTTATAATAGATCATACAGGTAAGATGAGTCAGCAAGTTCAGGTAGCAGACAAATGCAATGGTAGGTATGGTAAAAAGAAATATTAAATATAGGAGCAAGGAAGTGATGTTCAAACTGTATAAAGCTTTAGTTAGACCAAGATTGGAGTACTGTGTACAGGTGTGGAGTCCTTATGATAGAGGGGATATAAACATGCTGGAAAAAATACAAAAAAGAGCGACAAAGCTGATAGCGGGATTCCAGAATTATAGTTATGAGGAAAGACTCAAAGACCGTCCTACATTGTCTAGAAGAGAGAAGACATCGTGGTGACTTAATACAGGTTTATAAGATGATCAGAGGAATGGATACATTAGACTATAACACGTTATTTGTAAGATACAGCCACCCACAAGAACAAGAGGGCATAGCTACAAATTAACTAAAGAAAGGTCCATATTAGATATTAGGATATATTTTTTTAGTCAGAGAATGGTGAATGCTTGTAATGCTTTGCCACGGGAGATAATGGAGGCAGGGACAGTTAATGTATTTAAAAAAAATAAATTCGATGCGCATAGCTTTTAGAGCAAGGTGATATAAATGAAACTGGTTGTATACAGACTCTGCAGAGTCTTCTAAACCAGTATAAAGACGTTAAGTTAAGTTAAGTTATCACCCACAGTGTGTAGTTGGTCGAGAAAATGTGTGCCTAACATCATATCCGCAATATGCCCCATTGGCGTGTAAATGGGATCTTCACTTCCTAGTTTTCTTTGTCCCTGATTTGCACCTCTTTTCTTAATCATCTCTATGATGTTAGACTAACTTAAAAGTTACTGCCTACTGAAAATTACTACCTAAACACCTTGAGCATTATTTCCCACAGACAAATAATGCAGTGATAACTCATAGCTCAATAAATATCAAACCGACAAAACAACAGACCTACCAGACAGCAGGTGTAGGGATCGACTTTCAGTCCAGCCATTCCATATACAGGGATACAGTAGATCAGTACGTAGATCAAATGAAAGGGTAGATCACTGAATATCTGTAGAAATAATTCATTATTGAGATTTTAACATTTCACGAGTAATATTCTAGTTGATATTTAAATTATTGTTGCACGATCCAATTTAATGTTCACATGTTCAATAAGGTTACAGACGTATACACACATGTTAACCAACATATATCTGCTGGCACATACACACATTTAAATTATACCACCTACTCCAGGAAATACCACATACAGTTGTACATATACTACACGTTTTTGCACATACCATCACTAAATACGTATCATTGAGGTATTTATTATTTTAACTGACAGAACAATTGTTACCTTAGCGAAGTACAAAGCAACAGGACTATAGAGCCTATCTTGCAATTCGAAGTACAAATATTTCCTCTCGTCATGACCTGTATGAGAAAACTGAGCTAAAGTAATATCGTATCAATGTGCTATGTGTCAACATTTTGCTGATTAGTTTCTGGAAAGTGTCTTAATATGATGCCTGCCAATATTTTGCTGATAAATTCTGACAAATTTAAAAGCAAACAAATAAGGCTAAAGCAATATTTCAATCCACGAAACGCATTTTGAATCCCCACCAAAAACATAATTACAGAAATGTAAGTTTAAATTAGAAACATAGTTATCAAGTCTTATAAAGCGCTGGTCCTAATACAAGGAAGCGACTCGTTGGCAACCAATACCAAAATAGATCACATCATCTAATAAAGATGTGCATTTAGTTCGAATTACTTGAACAAACCTGTAATATTTGATCGCCCGCTTGGATGTATTAAAATCCGGAGTTACCAAAAGTTACGAACTTTTACAAATCTTTATTCGTAGAGGCAACATCGACTTGGATGCTCTCGTGTAGCAATACTACGTATGTGGAACATCAACAAAAACATGTTATATATTGACACCTAAGCAAGTCCCACATTTTAAAAAGCGGATATATAGAAATACTGGGCGCATCTTCTGTAAAGAATAGAAAACATTCAAAGAAGTCTTGGCGAAATTATGGATGCATAAAGAATTGATGAACGAAATATTGGTCTGACAGTTCAGATATTTTGGTCACATCAAAAAGTCATACTATCTTGTTGAAAACAGTTCTTGAAGAATAAATAAACGGCAAACGATTCACAGGTAAACAACGCTATGAGGGAGGGGCCAGGGGAGTGTAACATCAACAGATGGACAGGGAAAAAAAAGAGACAGAGGATGGTGAAGATCAAATGCAGCCGACCTTACCTGAATTGAACTTTAATATTGCAAGACTATCACAACCAGATTCTAGTGTGACCTACGAAGAGTCCAAAAGTTTTATTAGGGCCAGATACATGGCCAAATGCGAAACAGAACATACCGGCTACACAAAAATTGATGCCTACTACCAGTTGAGCAAAAGAGACCAGGTCGTGGTCTTCAGACTCCGCACAGGCCACAGCAGACTGAGGTACCATCTATTCAATAAACTGAAGATAGATGGCACTGACGAATGCACCTGTGGTACAGGGGAAATGACCGCTGAACATCTGCTGCAAAATTGAGGACCGACATACGAGGACCAGAGAAAGCAAATGTGGCCATCACCAGTGGCAACACTAGACAATCTCTATGCAGTGTAGACAGCCTCAGGATGACAGCTGCTTTCTTCGAACAAATTCAAGTTGACGTCTGACAGCGTACGAAGAACAAGAAGAAGAAGAAGAAGAACTTTAACATAAAACACATTGTAAGTAAATTAGTATATAGGCGTAGTCATTACTTTGTCCATGGAGTTCTTCTTCTTCGTCTTCTTCTTCTTCTTCTTCTTCTTCTTCTTCTTGTTCTGCGTTCGTTCTCAATCTCCCGATACCAAACCCCAAAAGGGCTTAAGTAGTAGAATGTATCCCAGAGAACGGAATGCGTTGATCGTAGTTTACAGCTTGACTGCGATATTTGCACCTTTCGGTCAAACACATCCGACTTCAGCAAGGACCATGGAGCTCAACCTCCGCTTAACTGCATACCAACATTCAGTCCAGGGTTTCACTACTCAAGGACCTTCCTGCTCGGACTGACGCACCTTCCTCCTTCCTGCCCTTCCCTTCACCGGAGATAATAAAACATCTCTTCCAACTTCGTATTCTCAGCACAGCAAGCGTCACGCTAACAAAAAGGTGGACACAATCTAGACGCCTTCGCGACGGGACACGGAAAAACAGAGTTTGACACGGACAGACGCGGAAAGCCTGATACAAACATTAGTCTAACACACTCCTCGCGGCCGTCATCCCAAGTCAGCAGTGTACTCGGCTCTATCTGGGAAATCTATAGAGATTTTGGTCGACACGTTACGCATGAACACAGCCTCAGCAGTTATTCATGGTAGTGGTCGATCAACGCAACGGTCTTTGACGCCGCCGAAAACATTAATATTATTATTACTTTGTGTAAAACTTAGAGCCAAGTTCATACTAATATCGTATTTTTTATACTTCGTGAGTTTCCTGACAATCGTCTGTAAAATTATATCCGTGTGATCCATACTAATCTTCGTGCTTACTTTTAGATTTTTTCACAATGACTTATTTTATTTTAGTGTACGACTTGATCTCTAATGCTTACTTATTGTTGGTTGTCGGGGATTATCTCGACAAAGTGGGTCACATGTCAAAGTAGGGCCAAACAGCGACGGTTTAGCATATTGAGTGTGCTCTCGACGTACGAAGAGTCAAAACGGCTTATCAAAGCCAGATACATGACCAAATGGGAAACCGAACATACTGGTTACACCAAAAACGATGCCTATTACCAGTTGAACCGAAGAGAGCAGGTAGTTGTCTTCAGACTTCGCACTGGCCACAACAGACTGAGGTACCACCTATTCAACAAATTGAAGATAGGGTGTACCGACGAATGCCCGTGCGGTACTGGTAAAATGACCACTGAACATCTGCTGCAGAACTGCCCGACATACGAGGATCAGAGAGAGCAGATGTGGCCATTACCAGTGGAACTGCAAGACAAGCTCTATGGCAGTGGCGAGAGCCTCAGGATGACCGCCGCTTTTTTCGAAAAAATAATGGTTACTGTCTGACTGTGTACGCAGAAGAAGAAGAAGAAGAAGAGTGTGCTCTCGAGGTTTGTTTATTGAGCAACTTTGTCTTTTGAGACCAGGTCATACCACTTGAGCATAATATAAAATAGACTCGTTGAAAAAGACAAGTTCTAGCTACAATGGATCACAAGACCCATTATGCAAACACGGTGGGTAACTTTCAGTTTTAGTCCAGGATTAAATATGATTAGTTCTGCAGACCAAAACATTGTGTGCGTTTTTTGAGTGGTAGTAGCTGTAGCGCTTTTCTTTTCATTCTGTGCTGCACGTCACACTGGCGACCCACAGTTTCCTTTTACGTAACGTGCATGGAAGTAGATGTATTATTTATTCCTCAGTAAGGGGCCGAAGGAAGAACACGGGGGATAGAACCCGCATGCACAAAACAACTAATACAGGAAGACTAGTCATTCACTGGAGCCGCAGTCGAGAATACGATTTGGGAGATAAAATATGATGATGAGATGTTTGGTGGAAGGCGAGCTCCAGCCATGTGAGATAGGGAGAGAAAGAGAGAGAGAGCGAGAGAGTGAGAGTGAGAGAGTTGAAGAGTGTAAAGGCAACATTGATAACATAGTATGCACTGCAGCTGAGAAGGAAGTGAAAGAGATAATTTTACTGCCATATCTTTTGTTTTTAAAGTGTTCATCCTCATAGTATCATCTATCATAACTCGGTCAGGTACCGATTTAACCATTTAAAGATGGGTAGACTAGCATGTTGAGATTAGGATTCGAACGTTTTATTGCGAGAAGCAAGTGCCATCAACAACCTATGATATTTAGATGATGTGTTCAAGAAGACATCACACAATACTCTCAGAGGCGATAGCGAAGAGTATTTATTGCTAGTGAAATATACTGATCTTTATCCCACTTCATCTTTTCGTTCGTGTTCCTGAAAACAAGTTGGTGTCAGCACAACAGTCTGGCCATAGGGCTGTGGATTGGCACTGTAATCCCCATATTGGCAAAGTTAATGACGAGTCTGGCATTGCACTACAGTCAGAAAGGCTCCTGTATCTTCTTAAAATCTCCCTGGAATGTATGAAGAGCCACTGTAACCCGCTGCGAAAGAAACATAAAAAAATGAACTCAACTGAGGACGAGTACTTCGAACTCACATTTGATCGGCGCATGACATGGAAAAGTCAGATTGAGAGAAACCGAATGAAAGCCAGAGAAAGAATGGCGATCATGAGGAAACTTGCTGGCACAAGCTGGGGAGCAGACGAAGGCATACTAAAGAAACTGTACACTGGAAGAGTGAGACCAGTTCTCGAGTATGGCATCGCGGCATGGACAACAGCAGCGAAGGCGAACTTCGATAAAGTTAACAAACTTCAAAACCAAGCCATGAGAATTATAACAGGTGGCATGAAGTCAACGCCAATTGTAGAACTTGAAAAGATTACAAAACTGCAATCCATGACCGACAGAAGAGACTGCAGAGCCCAGCTGCAGTCAGAGAAACTCCGAAGACTGACGGACCATCCAATGTACCAGAGACTAAACAATTTGGGAACTGGGAAACTAAGGCGGAGAAACTTTGCAGAAATAGCCAAAGCAAAGATGCACGAAGATCCCATAAACGCATTAACAACACCAAAACCCATCACTACTGTACGAAAACCTACTTGGAGGCAGGATATATTTCCAGAGGTGGTAGAAAATATACCAGGTATTGCAAACAAAAACTGCCAGACCGAAAAAGAAAGGAGAGACACTACCCTAAGCTTCATAACGAAAAGCTACCCAAGCATGGACTGGACCCATGCATACACCGACGGTTCTGTAACAAACGCTACACAGAACGGAGGGGCAGGAGCATTCCTGAACCTACCAAATGGCAGAAAAATAACACTGTCATTCGCTACTGGTAAGTACACAAGCAATTTCAGAGCGGAGGCAGAGGCACTGAGGGCGGCAGTGGAAGAAATGGCAACACACAGTGAAAACGAGAGCCACATAGTCTTGCTGACAGATGCTCTCGCCGTAGTCACAGCGCTAAAAAGCCAGAAAAACACTGAGCTTAATGACTTAAGAGCAGCACTCTGCAAACTGTGCCAGCAGTCCGCACCAAAAAGGGTAGTGGTACAGTGGGTCCCATCACACTGCAACATCCAAGGCAACGAGGAGGCAGACAGACTGGCAAAAGAAGGTGCAAGACTACCACAAACAGATACTAGTATGACGTACGAAGAGTCAAAACGGCTTATCAAAGCTAGATACATGACCAAATGGGAAACCGAACATACTGGTTACACCAAAAACGATGCCTATTACCAGTTGAACCGAAGAGAGCAGCTCGTTGTCTTCAGACTTCGCACTGGCCACAATAGACTGAGGTACCACCTATTCAACAAATTGAAGATAGGGTGTACCGACGAATGCCCGTGCGGTACTGGTAAAATGACCACTGAACATCTGCTGCAGAACTGCCCGACATACGGGGATCAGAGAGAGCAGATGTGGCCATTGCCAGTGGAACTGCAAGACAAGCTCTATGGTAGTGGCGAGAGTCTCAGGACGACCGCCGCTTTTTTCGAAAAAATAATGGTTACTGTCTGACTGTGTACGCAGAAGAAGAAGAAGAAGAAGAGTACTTCGAACAACATTATTCTCAGTGGCGGGTGACAGACAGAACAGAAAACTGTTTCGTTGCACATGTGGCCAAGTGCATCCGAATTCAACAAACCTTTTGTCAGGTTTTCTTATCCTAACATTAGACTGTCCCCATTCTGTCAGCAACGAAATACGGTTGTATCTCCGCTTGGCCTGGCTTCTTCTCTTCGACCAGTACGGTTTGGGAACCCGTGCTGGTAGCTAGCTGTATTACTTTAATTTAAGCACTTAAGATCATGGGGTCACATGAGGTGGACAATGTTGCTGTACTTACATGTTCCAATGAGGCCCAGAATAACCAAATAAGGATACGTGACGCTGATCATAAACATGACCCCGAACCAGTCTCTCACAGACTTCTGGTCATATTTCAGGCCTACATACACCGTGCCCAGCAACAACGACATCAGCAAGGCTTGAATCAAATGAGCCACCAGAGTCGAAAGGTCATCTATTGTGATTCGGATGAATCGTCTATGTGGATATACCAGAGTCACAATCATTATTGAAGCAGGTAAATATAGTTGACAGTGGCATTTGGAATACTCTGGAGTTATGCAAAGACCTTTAATAGTATGATTGGGGGTTGAGACTGTGTAGGTAAATTTTATTTGTCCTGTTTTTAGATTTATGCCCTTAAAATGCTTTTAAAATGCGTTTGAATTCGTGCAAACCCCATACAGTGTATATTATAAAATGTGCTGTATTGTAGGACAAAACAAGCTATAAACATTAATTTTTGCTCATGAAATTTAACGTGTTTGAAGCAGGGCAAAAATAATTATTTCATATTTCATTGAGGAAAATGATATATGGATTTAATTATTACTACAATAAAATATGTTTTGTAAATTAATACATTAAAAAAATCTAATTCCTTTACTCCTAAGCGAAAATCTACACTTCGCTCGTTTCTTACAAATTCATCAATAACAATTCATAGAAATTTCACTTGAATCTCTTAATAGTAAGCTGTCGTTTTCCAATCGCAGTTACAGCCAGTACAATTAGTCTTTCATTTTTCAGACTTATTGGGTCTATTGTCTTGTATTTTTCTTTAACCTGAAAAATTTCATTCGGAGCCTACTGTTGCGCTTGGTAACGTAAGAGCTAATGCGTAGGGCATGTGCGTTTTATCGAACGCAGACTTGAAATTGTAAGTTATGTATTGAAATATATTTTATACAGTTGACAATACGCATATGCGTCTCTAATTTATTAATACCTAATCCAAAAATACGAGGTAAAAATACTCGTCGTTTAAATGACGACAAGCAAATCAATGTTTGCTTCAATGCCTTTGTGAAAAATATGTCCTTCACTGAACATTCTCAGCACTGAACTTATTGTTCATTATATAGCATTCGGGATCAAGATGCTGAGCAGCGCATGAGCTGCAGTGGTCAGCCACCCATAACTGACTGCTAGCGTCAGGGCCAGCGAACCAGAGCTGTCGAGACCCTTCTACACCTCCACGCGGTGATCCTGGATAACAGGCTGCAGCAGGGTAGACTGGCTAAGGAGAAGGGATCGAAGAGGGAATGCTAATCCGGTACTCAAAAAAATGCTTGCTGAAGTCGGATGTGTCTGACCGAAAGGTGCAAATATCGCAGTCAAGCTGTAAACTACGACACAACGCATTCCGTTCTCTTGACTACATTAAAATACTTAAGCCCCTTCAGGGTTTGGTAGCGGTAGATTGAGAACGAACGACGCCAAGCCAAGCCATATAGCATTCATGAATGCAAGGAGCTTTTGAGCTTCGCCTTACAACTTCTATCCTCTCGCAATTACGTTTAAAGGCGAGGACGAATAATATTGTAAGAAAAAAGTGACTTGAATGCTGCCTCTAGAGTAGGAACAACATTAAACACAATTAAGTCTTCCAATGTGTATTACTGTATTGTTTTACGACTTCAAAAATCGTTATAAGCTAAAGAAATAAAAAGAAGATATCTACTTCTACTGCGTACATGTACCGACCGCGCTTGGGAGTTGGCAAAATAAGTTGTTTGATCCGTGTCAATATTACAATGATCGGATTAGAATAATTTCACCATACACTTATATTATATTCTGAATTGTATTTAGCATAATCAGTATCACTGCAATCTGGGCAGACAGATAGATATTCAATCTTTTTCAGCAAAGCTTCTGCTTCTTCTTTGGTACACGTCCTGAAAACGATGTTTTTGACTTTGTGTCGAGGTTTTCAGCCTTTCAGCCCTACACATTCGATTTCACCACGGCATTTGTGTGACCGGGTTTGCTTTCCCTCTTCGATCCCCAACCTCTTAGCCAGGTTACATGTTGCAGTCTTTTTCTAGGGCCGCCACTTGAAGACAGAATAGCGTCTTGGTCAGTTATGGGTCATTGGCGCTGATATAAGCAGCCAGCTTCGAGTCACTGGCTGCTACAAGCTCATTCACTAATGCATCTTTTGTCTCCTTATCAGCAGATGGTTATGGATGAGTATGGTTTAGATTACCAGACACTCATGATCCGTATGCACATGCGCGACGTGTTGCATGATCCACGTTTGGTTCCTCAAAGGTCATGACACAAGTGCCAGAGTTAGTGGGGAATCCCCACTTTCCGGGAATAATTTTACTGTTAAAAAAAAAGGGATTGGGGTGATATAACGAGCTTCCACCCGTGTTACTGCATCAATATCGGCGATGGCTTCATCTGTCTCAACAATATGCGCTTGATCTAGTCGCGGAAGATCATTCGCTAACTCGCATCCTCCTAGAAATATCCATGCCCAGTCCTTCACTGTTGTCTTCAACACACTTGTATGGCCATATACTGCTTGCATTCTTCGATGAGTATCGACTAGTAGACATCGTACAGCTGTTAGGAACTGAATCACCGTTCGCTTATCAACTCTGGATGTATTCCATTCCACACCCTCCATTTTCTCAACCGTCTGCAGCAACCAATGAATGCGAGATAATGAACACGTGCACACTTGTACATTAGTATGTGCTTACTATGTCAAATGTGACGTCATCATGCTCCCCGGGCCAATATCCAGGTGGCGTAGCACGAGCGGGTTTCATTTGAACATGCCTAGAAGAAACAGTATGTACTGACATCAAGATAAACTTTGCTATGTCGGCTGTATCACGCCTCACTTCCCCTCCCTTTGGTCATAATGGAGCCAGATACATTTGGTTCCTGCTCGGGGTGGGAAGTAACCCCGCGGAACCTCCCAGCACTAATATCTAGAAGGTCCAAGAGCGTATCACTCAGGGAAGCTGACTATTAACAATAATAGGAGGAAGACTGCCGAAGATGGATGTGTCGGATTGATTGGTGCAAACATCGCAGTCAAGCTGTAAACTATCGACACAACGCATTCAGATCTCCGGACTACATCCTGCTACTTGCAAAGCCCTGTTTAGGGCTTGGTAGCGGCATATTTAGATCGTATTCAGTAGAAGAAGAAGATAAGAAGAAGAATCGCAAACAGTAATATAAAGTACGAGTCGGAATAATGGCAGCAATAAAATGTTGAAGAAACCACAGAGACAGATATACCTCCACAAAATGTAGAACTGGAAAGGTACTTTCGGTCTATCTTTTCTTCTGTGACCAGCATCCATTATTTCTTCCAAATTGCTTACCCATGTTTGTCCACTATCACTAATGCTTGACATGGATGTCTTTAAATAAAGTGGGGAAAGAAAAAAAATATAACATTTTTATTAGAGCATCCATGTTCTTAATTTCAATTAATTTGTTGCAATTGATGGTCACATAAATAGTAATATGATATGTGCATATGCATATATGTATAGAAATGAGACAGCCAAACGTATTGGAAAGCCTAAAAATTAAAAAAATTAAAAATTGCATTGCGCTAAATACTCGTAGCTATTAACAAAAACACACACGAAGGAGATATACATAACGATATTCTTGATTTTTAATCCTTGATTCTAGGAACCAACATCATTACACAGGCAACATTCCCATAAGTGCTCCGTTCTCCGTCCAAGCAGCTAGCCAAGCGTATATATACTGAGTCCCAGTCGGGTGTTGATTGTGTGTTTTTCAGATCTTTCCAGGCAGAACATACATTTTCCCTTCTCCCTTGGTCACTCCCAAATCTATCACCCTCTGTACATATGTATTTTCGCGACCTTCTGTCTCTTCATCATTCTGTAGACTGTCTATGGCTTCCCTTATCAACTCAACCCTCTCTCTAGTCATCACCGCGTCGATTCTATCTTACTGAGCATGCCCTGCGAGTCTGACAATATCACTGTGTCACTGGTTGCATCACCAACCAAGTCAGAGCCGCTGTTACCGTTTCAATCTCCATCCTCAAACTCGATGTGACAGTAGAGTTGGCAGCTGATTTCTTCACCACCTCTTTGCCATTTTGGTAGCGGACTAAGCCCCAACCGCACTTATTTGCATTTCTGCCGGCAGAGCCATCTGTGTATATAATTTGGTCTTGTGGTTCTGAGTGTTGCTGGAACAGCTCCTGTATTGAAGCTCCTAGTGCCGCCCCACTCGCGACACTCTGCTCAGTTGTATCACCATCCTTGTCAGGAGCCTCTCGTTGACCCCTTCTACCAACTCACTATCTCTTCCCACTTCTTCCATTGCACAGACCCTCATGATGGAGTCTTCTGCCTGTGCCATTCATGACCTTTATCGCTAAATGCTTCTGCCTTTGAGTGTATCCAAGTCTCGATGAAAATGGTGGTGTTCGTTGTTGGCTCATGAGATATATAAATGGATACAATAAGCTAAACAGAAAGAACACATTTAGGCAATTCACGAGTATGTTTGCAGCTCAGAAGTAAAGTAAAAGTAAGTTAGAAAATTATACTATCAGACCACATAATTGTCAAGCAATACAATACAGGGCAGAGAACAAAGATGCAACTAAAGAGCTGAACTTTCAACAAAAACAAAAAAAGACGGCATTTCTGCACATAAAGCATTGAAATTTGTTGCGACAAAGGATGAAGAGCGATGTATATTCACTAAAGAAATCTGAGTTTATTGAGGCAACTATTGTGAAAAAGAAATAGAGAAGTTAAATTAATAGACACATTGGACAGCTGAACAACCTGGTTGAATGCAACAACGAAACACGTTAGATGAATTATGGATACTCTATCGAAACAACGGATCGGGCGTGTGTATATCCAGCGAACTACAAAAAAGGATCAGCATAAGTACCTTTACAATATGTTGAAAGAACTTTAGCATCTACCAATCTGCCTGGAGTGCTGTAATGTTTTTATATTAAATAGTAAACAGCAGTTTAATTCCAATCAGAGCCTACACAAAATGATGTTCACACGCACGGATCTTCAAGAGCTAAATACAAACACACCGAATCCTTCCAATACGTCCTTCTTCTTCTTCTTCTTCTTCTTCTTCTTCTTCTTCTTCTTCTTCTTCGTACGCAGTCAGATAGTAACCATTATTTTTTCGAAAAAAGCGGCGGTCATCCTGAGGCTGTCGCCACTGCCATACAGCTTGTCTTGCAGTTCCATTGGTGATGGCCACATCTGCTCTCTCTGATCCTCGTATGTCGGGCAGTTCTGCAGCAGATGTTCAGCGGTCATCTTACCAGTACCGCACGGGCATTCGTCGGTACCACCTATCTTCAATTTGTTGAATAGGTGGTACTCAGTCTATTGTGGCCAGTGCGAAGTCTGAAGACAACGAGCTGCTCTCTTCGGTTCAACTGGTAATAGGCATCGTTTTTGGTGTAACCAGTATGTTCGGTTTCCCATTTGGTCATGTATCTAGCTTTGATAAGCCGTTTTGACTCTTCGTACGTCATACTAGTATCTGTTTGTGGTAGTCTTGCACCTTCTTTTGCCAGTCTGTCTGCCTCCTCGTTGCCTTGGATGTTGCAGTGTGATGGGACCCACTGTACCACTACCCTTTTTGGTGCGGACTGCTGGCACAGTTTGCAGAGTGCTGCTCTTAAGTCATTAAGCTCAGTGTTTTTCTGGCTTTTTAGCGCTGTGACTACGGCGAGAGCATCTGTAAACAGGACTATATGGCTTTCATTTTCATTGTGTGTCTCCATTTCTTCCACTGCCGCCCTCAGTGCCTCTGCCTCCGCTCTGAAATTGCTTGTGTACTTACCAGTAGCGAATGACTGTGATATTTGTCTTCCATTTGGTAGGTTCAGGAATGCTCCTGCTCCTCCGTTCTGTGAAGTGTTTGTTACAGAACCGTCGGTGTATGCATGGGTCCAGTCCATGCTTGGGTAGCTTTTCGATATGAAGCTTAGGGTAGTATCTCTCCTTTCTTTTTCAGTCTGGCAGTTTTTGTTTCCAATACCTGGTATATTTTCTACCACCTCTGGAAATATATCCTGCCTCCAGGTAGGTTTTCGTACAGTAGTGATAGGTTTTGGTGTTGTTAGTGCTTCTATGGGATCTTCGTACATCTTTGCTTTGGCTATTTCTGCAAAGTTTCTCCGCTTTAGTTTCCCATTTCCCAAATTGTTTAGTCTCTGGTGCATTGGATGGTCAGTCAGTCTTCGGAGTTTCTCTGACTGCAGCTGGGCTCTGCAGTCTCTTCTATCGGTCATGGATTGCAGTTTTGTAATCTTTTCAAGTTCTACAATTGGCGTTGACTTCATGCCTCCTGTTATAACTCTCATGGCTTGGTTTTGGAGTTTGCTAACTTTATCGAAGTTCGCCTTTGCTGCTGTTGTCCATGCCGCAATGCCATACTCGAGAACTTGTCTCACTCTTCCAGTGTACAGTTTCTTTAGTATGCCTTCGTCTGCTCCCCAGCTTGTGCCAGCAAGTTTCCTCATGATTGCCATTCTTTCTCTGGCTCTCATTCGGTTTCTCTCGATCTGACTTTTCCATGTCATGCGCCGATCAAATGTGACTCCCAGATAGGTTGGGTTGTCGTTTGGCTGCAGGAATTTGCCATTTAGACTTAATTTGGTATTTTGGGGTTTGATTGAGAGCGAGAATATTGTGCATGTGGTTTTCTCTTCGTTTATTTTGACCAGCCATGAGTTCGCCCACTCTTCCAGCGATGTTAGGGCCTGCTGCATCCGATTTCTTGCTATGGTGAGATTCTTTTCAGAGGTCCACATAGCCAGATCGTCTGCAAACATTGAGCTATGGACTCTCCTTGGTATATTCTCTGTAATATCCAATACGTCCAACAAACAGGGTTGTGAATGGGGCTAGCAATCTTACCATATAAAACGCATTGCTTCCTAAACCCCTACTGCATGATCACTAACTGCAGTTATCAAAATACATAAATTAAGAAAGTTAGAAGTAGAAATGGGTGTTTCTAGTTGAACCTTTAAGCTGCCAGAGTTCGCGCTATCTTCGTTGTCTGAGCAAGCAGAGATTTGTACGAGCGAGCTAATCTGGAAAGAATCGTGCAGGGCATCTACGATCTTCAGACTGCTTTCCTCTCTAGCTTTGCATGTGTTGTCAACTGTAGCCAGATCAACTGGAAGTATGTGGATTTATATATAAGGGTTAAGTATGGCTGACTTAAAATAATGTTGCACGTTTCTTAACATGAGTATGGATATACATATGTATGTGGATGCATACAAGAATTAATGTACATGTGAATAAATGTGTATTTGAATCTTAATAGAAGAGTGAATTAGTGACTTTTATTTTATTCTATTTTATATATACTCTTATTTAGAGTTCAATAAACTCAACAGGAGTAGCTTTGAACAGAATCGCCATGATTAAGAATAACAAAATTATTTTATAAATAAATGCGTTAAAATAAATATAAACATTTAAATAAATACATGCTTCAAATTATTTAAAGTTTAGGTCCAGATTAGAGATTAGGAGATTTTTTTTTTCATCAGAGACTGGTAAATGCTTAGAATGGATTGACACAGGATGTGGTGGAGGTAGGGTCAGTTAATGCATTCAAAATTATATTTGGTGATCACTGTCATTTTTAATATTGATGAAGTGGAATAAACTGGTTGTATTCATACTTTTTAGAGTCTTCTAGAACAGTAGAATGAAGTTGAGTTAAAGAGGAGTATCACGTAGAGAGGCGTATCATTTTTATAATTGTTGCATCTTTTTTTAAAATTGATAAATTCGTATAATATGTGTACACGTGCTGTAAAAATGATATCCATACATCATAATATAATTTATTCTAATGTAGCATTTCAAATGTCAAACTAAAACGTATTTAAACAAAAAAAAAATGAAAGTTTATATTTAAAAAGATGGCAAAACTCTGCATGTGACTTCTCTTGAGTCTTAGATTATAGACACTTCCTTTTTATCTTATAATGCTGTTCAAGAATCTCTCTTCATAATAGACTACATCCAAAGCTACATCTTTTACAGTTGTGTTTTTATGAAAATTCAAATATTCACTAAATTTTGTTAACAACTTTGATACACCAAATTATCATAACTAAATTAAAAATGGTAACACAGCGGTATTTCCATAGTTCACAACTAAACCAAGATTATCTTTAATATATGTGAAAAGTTACACAACAATTGCTTTACAAACAAAAAAGGCATCTTGCAAAAACCGTCTGTAGAATGCGGTTTTCGGCGAAACGTTTAGTACAATATATTTTACCATTTTCTGATGATTAAGTACCGTGATTCTTATTAATGACCTCATGTCTGATATAGAAATCATTCAGTATCTGCCTGCCAAAATCCAGTACAAGTATCATCCTTCTCTTTGTTCTCCTCGCCTCATTGGATGCCTTAGTAGCTTTTCTCCGAGTTTCTATTTGAAAAAGTGCCGTTGTGTTCACATGACGTTCTAAGAACTCTATCAGAATGCAATTTCATTTACTCCATTACCAACAGGGATTTTGTCCCATCATTATGAACAGAAACTGCTTGAGCAACAGCAGCTTTTACACTGGTAAGTACACGATTCTTGTGCTTGGGACATATTTTCCAGATACGACCTGTTACTCGTTGACATTTTGTGTATTACCTTCAAGATACTTTTTCAGTTCTTGCAAGGTCCTAAAATATTGGTTCTATTATAGTCATAACAACAGCAGGTAGGTTACTGGTGCGTTTGTATATATCAACAGTATCATCTGCTACAGCTTTCTTATTTGCACACCATTTGTTGGGGTTGTTCTTCTAAACTGGTAGTGGCAAATTCATGACACCACAGAATATTTGCAGATCTGCACGCCTTCCTTCAACGCACTTCATTGCTACTATCCCACCTGTTTATTTAATTCACCCACACATTTCCCACATATATTTGATTACATAAGGAAAATTTTGGATATTACAATTGTTTCTGTTACAATGAAACTCAAACTCACTGTCTATGCCCTTCCTCTTTGTCTCTAGAAACTGTACATTGGAATAACAAAAGTGATAAACAAGTTCTGTTGCTATTTACAAAAAAAAAATGTAGTACTCAAATGTCAATTTTTCTATTGCCTTCCAGCCTTTCGTGGATAATGTCATCTACACTTAAAATTGAATCTGATTCAAATGATCATATACTTTCTATCTCTACATCCGTCTGGCCGCCCGTCGGTAGTAGGTCCGTCGGTTCGTCAGTCTGTCGGTCGGTCCATCTGTTGATCCGTCCGTCGGTCAGTCCGACTGTTGGTCGGTCTTTCCGTTTGTCGTTCGGTCGGTCCGTCTGTCGGTCGGTTACGTCTGTCTGTCGGTCGGTCCGTCTGTCGGTAGGTAGGTCCGCCTATCGATCGGTCCGTCTGTCGGTTGGACGGTTCGTTGGTCGGTCTTATGTCTGTAGGTAAGTCTGTCTGTCTGTCCGTCCGCCCGCTCGATAAAAAAACCAGAAAACCCGCCCACCCCGCACAAAAACACGCTCGCCCATCCATTCATCCATCAATCATCCACCCGTCTGTCTGCCTGTCTGTCTACCTATATCGGTATGTTTGTCCTTCTTTCTCTCTCTCTCTCTCTCTCTCTCTCTCTCTCTCTCTCTCTCTCTCTACATATATATATATATATATATATATATATATATATATATATATATATACACAGACACACATTTACGTGTTATAAAATATTAATAATAAGAAGCGACAATTGACATAGAACCAGTGGGTCTTGTCAAACACTGATACATACTGTAGAAGTCACACGGATTTGTGTGCTTTGGACATGGATAACCTAGAGCTGTAAAATAAGAAACCATTTTCTTTCCTGGACCATTGTACACAATGCGACCTCTAGAAAGGATCATTAGGTTGTCCACGATATTGAATATGTCGAACCTGTTGATAGAAAAAAAAAATAACACGTGATTTATTTTATACTAAGTTAGATCGCAGACTGTCCTTCATGACGTACTGCCATGAAACAAAGAGTAAGATACACGCAAGAAATAACATCATCCGAAAAATGACCCGCAAAACATGGGGGATAGGTGGTTCACAGCCGTCAGTTCTTTGGATATCTGCACTTTCCTTCTGTTTTTCCGTAGCTGAATAAGCTGCGCCAGTCAAAACAAACTCCGCCCATGCGAAAATCGTTGATACAGCAATCACTGAGGCGGATCGGATGGTATCAGGGTGCCTAAAACCCACTCCCATTGACAAAATATACCCCATAATTGGCACAGCCACCACCCGAAATTCGATGAAGTGTTGCAGCATAAAACAGACGAGAAAAACAAGAGCACGACCCAATTTTGAATGGCAATTTTTTTGCACAATTTTGAAATAAAATGACCTTGCACAATTTTGATAGGAATTAACCATGCACAATTTTGAATGAACATTTATTTGCACAGTTTTGAAAGAAAATATCTTTATACAATTTTGAAAGAAAGTAACCTTGAACAATGTTGAAAGAAAATAAACTTGCACTATATTGCTAAGCATGTGGTTGAGTGCGTTGAATTTCAGCAAACGTATTTGTGGGATTGTTAGCCTTTTGTAACCGTTAGCTGTCCCCAACCTACATTCATAACAGCCTGTTTTCTTTCCGCTCGGTGTGACCTTTTCCATTCGATGGGCCATGCTTTGTAGACCCTGATGGTAACTGTGCATTTAACACATGACAAGTGAGATAGGAACTGTATTTGGAGAGAGTGACCAAGGTCAGGTGAAACATACTGATCAATACCCTCATCTCATGTCCTAGTTCCTGCTCCTGGAGACATGCTGTATCAGAGCCATCTGGCCAACGAGGTGGAGATGTACACTGTAATCCACATAGCGGCTAAGCTTTCTGAAGAGACTCGCCGTTTACCTCAGGAGGGCTCCAGCCCTCATCTGCTTCTCCCATTCCCGTTTCAAGTCTGCCACGACATGTAAGTAAGAATATCCACATGTGACCCGCTGCCAGCGCATGGTCGTTAGGAGTTAATTCAGCACAAGCAGCTTCTAACAACAAGAATAAGTAGAACAACACCAAGAACAAGTACAACAACAAAAGCAGACTGTATTTATGCGAGAAGCTATGGCGAGCAACTGATTGTAAGTTTGGGAACTTAAGTTTTATTTTCATCTCAATGTGAACAATAAAATGACAGTCCTCACAAGGTTAGGAGCGATCAGCGAAGCAGCAAATGGTTTAAGTTAAGAAATGGGGAAACTTCTAGGTACGTAAGTAATATATATTTTATGCTTCTAGAGACAGCGATAGTAAAGAGACGTATTAATATTTGTTCTTGTAGTTGCAAACCGAACAAAGATAATTTATTTAGAAGACCAACTGTTAATATGGCGAGAATAGAATACAGATGGATACTATAGGATACAGTTAGGACTATTCGATTTCCGGTTTGATATTTAAAACACATCAATCACAAATATGAAACCAGCCTTGACACACATGCATACACGCACACAAACTCATGCACATGCGGACATACCCCAGAAACCCAAACACGCGCAGCCGAAGACATACACACACACACACACACACGCACACACACGCACATCTCACGCATATATACACACAGACAGAGATACACACACAGACACACACACAGATACACACAGACACACACACAGACACACACACACAGACAGACAAACATACATACAGACAGACAGACACACAAACAGACAGACACACACAGACTCACACAGACACACAGAGACACACACAGACGCACACAGACGCGCGCACGCACTCACGCGCACATCACCCGCACCGGCACACGCACACGCACACACACACACACACACACACTCAGATATAGTCTCACCTGGGCTGATGAATGGACATAATAATCGTTCTCTTTCTGTTCGCCAAAAGAGACAAGGTCCGTGCTATGTGTTTGGCTGTGAACGAGTCCAAACCAGAGGTGGGCTCATCCAGGATGAGTATACCTGTCAGAAGATATGGCCAGTTTATTTTTCTCATTGTGTCAGGTTACAATGTCTTTAGACACATTACAAAAGAAAAATAACATTTGTGTATCAAAAATAATATCCGAAATATATATCAAAAGCTAACGTGTGACGTCTTGATAAATGCTTAAACAGATGTACACAAGACAAACACTAACTTGGCAACAAGAGAAGTTGAATGCCAATGCTAACCCGTCGCCGCTCACCACCGGAGACACCTCGAAGAGAAGCGTTCCCAACTTTAGTATCAGCTGCTTGTTTTAGTCCAAGTTCAGAAATAACTTGATCAACCTAGTCATTGAACAAAACATGCGCAATGTTAATTTAATTGGCATATTATTTCACATCCTTGAGAGACAATAATACAATAGAAAAACCAGTTTTAAATAATTGTGAACTACACATGATCAATAAATTATAAGTCTTATCTTTGTCCTTAGTAAGTGTCGATCATATACTGTCGTACTTTCTGAATATATTCTGTTGTTGTCTAATGCCCAGAATGAGTAAGTTTACTCTTTGATGCGCCTAGAAAAGAACGTTAAGTAGCGGGCTGTTGTAGCTTTCCTCACATCCCGAGCATGCTGATGAAGGTGGACAGCGGTCATCCAAGCTGTTGTGTTACGCTTGACTTCATCTAAGTGGCACTTACTACTAGGACGATAATTAATATACCATAATATAATTTTATCAAGTGTCACAGTTATATATTTAGAACCCCCTTTAGTAGCCACATTTATACTGCTGCAAGTGATTCTTTATCAGGCTAGTTCAGGTCATCTCGTAATCGGTGAGGTCGTTGGGGCATACATTAAGACACCCAACAAAGACACGCTACCTCTCTCTGTCAGCGACCGCTGTCTGTGCCTCATCTAGTCGGAGATTGGTCCATTCTTTCATGTTGTCCTCCCACAACTTTTGAGACGATCTCTTCGTCGTCCACCTTGCACTTGCCGTGCAGGTCGTATTTGTAAGACCTTTTGATTCCATATCGAGATTCTTTATACACACAGACAAATCAACATACACATACACACATACAAACCAACATACACACACAAACAAGAGCGTATATATATATATATATATATATATATATATATATATAAACAGACAGTGAGAGAGAGGGAGAGAGAGACGGAGGGAGAGAGAGAGAGAGCATCTACGTTATCATATCAGAAAGTAAGTACGAAGCTAACCCTATTTTTAATCATGTCTGTCGTGAATGTCCTCGGCAGTTTCAGCTGAGCCACAAACATGAAAGTCTCTCTAATAGTGAGATAGCCAATCAGTCGATCATCCTGGCGAACGTAGCCGGAGCATCTCTCAAAGGCTTCCTTCGTGCGAATCACAGAGTTAAGATACACTTCGCCTGTGATAGTCCCAGCAAATGTCCTGCATGCTAACACATCCAGCAGAGATGTTTTGCCACTGCCTGTTATATCAAACAGAAACAATGGGAGTAACAAAATCCTCACGAAAAGCACATTTCTGCATAACCCATCACTAAAAGAGTATAACAGTGCTTGAATGAAAGTTTAGTATTAAGTCCATTCTACATTGGTGCGTCTAGGCTTCACATTGAGAGGCAGGGAGAATAAAAACATTCAGTAAGTGCTAAATATAGTATAAGACACTCTTACAGCCCATTTAGATACTATTTAGATAGTATTTGTTTAACAAACTGCAGATAGTAACTACCGAATTTCAAGAGCGGCACAAATATATTGAACGTAGAAAATCTCCAGTAAAATTGAAAAATATACTGGGATTAAATAAATGAGGTCGGGCCAATCTGTATATTTACTGGGCAGGTTGTATATGGTTTTCAAGATAGTTCTTCTTCTTTTCAGATTTCACAGGTTGCCAACCATTTTCGAGTCGCGACATTTTATATACGCAAAGTGTCCAGCGACTCCGAGACATTAAAAAATGGGTAAAAGATACACAGCGAAAATAGACTTTTAAGGATAATATAATTGAATATAATTTTAACTTGAGACATATTTCTGGATTACGCAATCAACTCATTCGATTGGTGGCAGAAACATGGATTTATTTCGTGGAATTCACTTACGTAAACAAATCTCCGAGCAGGAAGCGATAGTGTAATTTGTTTTAGTTTTCCCCAAAAACTACTTATCCAAACACTCTGGGCTCCGCGTTTTGATGTGTGTGACTATGGGTTGCATCAGTGTATCCACTGGCAACACAAAATATAAAACTACTCATATTATTATGGGTTGTATTCGATATTGAAAGATTTTGACATTATTCCAATTTTAAGCTGCTGGGTTCTCTCCCCATCACAGCACTGGCCATAAAATGCAGCAGGAAGCAGACCCTTACATAAAATGCAGCAGGAAGCAGACCCTTACATAAAATGCATGCCGAAGTCGGATGCACTGGGCAGACAACCGCAAAATACAAATATACTGCAACGCACACCGCCTTTGGGAACAGAGAAATAAGGCGAAAGCAACAAAAAAAAATTAAAAAAATTGTTGTTCTAGTTTTACATTAATTTGCTATAGCGTGATGTAACTACTATAATAAGTTAGAGGAACTTGTGTCCTATTACTGCTAGGTGGCCCATTTGCCATGGGCCAGTCACGTGACAGATAATTACAATGGTGGACAACACTGTTAGTGGTTGCATGGAAAAGCGTGTTATGATGAACTTTATTGTGAAAGAAGACGTGAAACCTGTGGATATTTACATAAGATTGCAGTCACAATACGATGATGGGACACTCAGCCGCAGTAAGAGATGTGAATGGTGTAAACGTTTTAGAGAAGGCCGTACATTCGTGAGTGATGATCCCGGCCATGGTGGTTCTCAATCCATCACAGTCATTCCTGTGAATATCCAGATTATGGAACACCTTATTCTGGATGATGGTTTTCTACCCAGTGACGCCACTATCAACAATGAACAGTACATACACATTTTGAGTGATGTGCGTAACTTTCTACGAACAAAAAGACTTTTTTTTTTTCACAAAGGTCTTCTTGCTCCTGCATGAAAACGCTCGTTCTCATTGCAATGTGTGCCATCTTCAGAAAATCTGCTGGGATATATTGCCACATCCACCTTACCGCCAACATCTCGCTCCAAGTGATTTCCACCTGTTTAGACCCTTACAAGAAATCATAGGAGGTCAGCATTTCAGTACTGATGACGAAGTGAAACAGGCTGTCCTGGATTGGTTCAGACATACTGACGAATCTTTCTACGCTGAAGCTTTTCAATCATTACTTAAACGCTGGGATAAGTGCATAAACGTTGCAGGAGATTAAATCGAATAATAAATGGAATTTTTACTACTTCATTATCTTTTTTCCCCTTCCCAAAAAGTCCCGGTTTGACTTGAACGTCCCTAGTAGAAAGAACAACTGACTCTGTTTTCTTTAGATATACCCAAGTTCATGCATGTAAGCGAAATAAGATCAAGTGAAAGTGGTTTATCACATCTGACAGCCAAACCCGATTACTATCCTAATAACCTGTAATTTTTGTTAGCGTATGAGCTGCCGGAAATAGAACATGCAGTATTTCAGAAAACGATCTCAGACACGAATTAGTAAGATTTGTAAATTGAATATAACAGGTCGCATTTTAGTATACATGCACATACACATTTATTTTATTCAAATTATGTTCAGACGTGGATGTATATTATACAGATAGTTTTCATTGTCCATTTTGAACCAGGTGAAGCGAGAGAAAGAAAGATTTTAAAAAAGAAATAAAAACAGGAAGTAAGAACAAGGTGACTACAACGTCCACAAGGAAAACTGGAAGATCTGAATTATTAACTTAACGTCTTATACTGGTTTGGAATACACCACAGAGTCTGTATACAACCAGTTTCATTTACAATGCATTGCTCTAACCATTATCTGTTCAACCTGTATTAAGTCATCTATAATTATTCTCTTTTCTAGACACTGTCTTTCCTCACAACTGTAATTTTGGAATCACACTATCAGCTTTGTCGCTATTCTGTGTATCCTTTCCAGCATGGTTAAATCACTTCTACGATAAAGACTTCACACCTGTACACAGTACTCTAATCTAACTAATGATATACACAATTTGACGATCACTTCCTTGCTCCTATGTTTAATATTTATTTTTATCATATCTAACATTGCTGATGATCGAACTCATCTGAAAAAAAATATAGACACGATAATAGATCAGTACGAACAAAATTATGGAGCGAATACTAACGAACATTTTTTAAAATAAATGTTCCACAAATGTTCATTAGAAGCTATTAAAAAAAATTAGAAATACCTTTAACAAGACCAAGTTACCAATAATGAAATACGAGAGAGAATTACAACAGCATTATGGCCTTTTGAAGACCTATTGACAACGGTCAAAAGACAGAAACACTTGGTACGGTCACATATCGAGATCAACGTAAAGGTGCAAAACGAACGACCAAGAGGTCGTCTCAAAAAGAGGTGTTAGGGCATCATAAAAGAATGAACAAATCTCCGACCAGAGGGGAGAGAATGGAAATAGGTTTGTTTTTTTTCCCTTGGGAAAATCTTTGCCTGCCAGTCATAAAAACACACCTGACAGAAAAGACAGCCACCAAGGAGGCTAAACCTAATATCCCAAATATATGTGCCTTGGAGAGAGTCTCTAGCTACCAAATATCGGCAGTTCTGGTCTATATGAATGGATCAGCATTCAAATCTACCTCTTTTGCAGGGTATGGTATCAATATGAAATAATCGGAAGGGTCCATATACGAGATTTGTGATTCTTGCGGCGAAAACCATTCAAATGATGATGCGGAGGCCGAGGCTATAAAAACAGCACTTGTGATTTTGCACCAACAGTTTATCTTGGGCAAATTGTTACCGATGGATTTTGTAATTTTTAGTGACTCCAAGTCGGTTCTGGAGGCGCGAAGGACATCTCTATACAAAGAAAAGGATATATTCTTGGTGGGGAGGGCTATTAACAACTTCATCACTTCCCACGGGATAAATGTCATCTTGCAATGGATCCATGGACATAGTGGAATATTACAGAACGAGATGGCCAACAGATTGGCAAAAACAGGAGCCTCTAAACAACAAAATGCAGAGACCACACAGAAAAACGAATTATTAAGAATAATACTCGGGAAAACTGGATGAACAGGTGGACGACAGGAACAGCAGGTGGCAGTGTATTTAGAGAAATATCACAGCCAAAAAGTAACGATGACATAAATAAACTATATAGACGAGATCAAAGTCTCATCTTTCAGTTCCGAACAGGACATACCAGAGTCAAAAGTCATACGAACCGCATCAATCTCCAGCACCTGCCCTTGTGCATACATTGCTCTCATCCTAATGAAACAGTTCGATATCTACTCATTGAGTGCAAGGCTCTTGCTGACACGAGGAAAATATTTCTATATGCACTGCCAGCAATTGCTAACACACTGTACATAGCAGTGACACAACTGAAGAAGACCTGTTTCTATATAATTATGTCATTGGGCTGCCAAGAGCAGGCTTGCTCAGCAATTATGGGCTAACAACAACAATAACTCAGACAAGAGGAGGCAAAGACAGCTGCCGTTGACAGAGGGGGAGGGCGTGTGTCTATGGAGGTATATTCATGGATGCCCCAACGACCATACCGGTTACGGGATAACCTGACCTAACCTGACCATTAACAAAGATGGGGAGCGGAAAAAACAAGATATTAATATCAGCATTGCCAATCTCAAATTTGCTTTCACCTAACTCCACCAATGTAGGACTCCCTATGCCTATTATATATAGATAATGATGCTGATGATCGAAACAAACAAACACACAAACAAACAAACAGACTATGGCTCGTTAACATGGTACGTAATCAAAAATATAATATTTAAAATGTAGGACCATGACTAACTGATTTGTTGAACAAATAGTTTGTATTGCATAGGCGGAAGTAACAACAAACATACATTTTTATAATAAATAACAGACCACCAATTCAGATAGAGACTGAAATGATAAACTAATACTAGATTACAAAGACACTCATAAAACAACAACAATATATCCAGGCAGACGCTAGATTTGTAGATGGATAAATGAATATATAGATAAATAGATAGATATATATAGATGGATATATTCTATTTTGAGATATATAAATATGTAGGTAGGTAGATAGACAAACAAACAAACAAACAGACAGGCAGACCTACAGACAGACATATAGATATATAGATAGATAGATAGATAGATATATAGATAGATAAATAGATAGATAGATAGATAGATAGATAAATAGATAGAGAGATAGATAGATATACAGAAAGACATATAGAAAGATAGATAGATAGATAGATATAAAGAAAGAGTGAGAAAGAGATAGAGGAAGAGATAGAGGATGCGTAATAACATATGGCGGAGAACTGTAGAACATAAAACTAGTTTAAGGGAAGCTCGAAGAAATGAATGAACAGATGACAAAAATAAAAACTGGAAAGAGCATTTTTGATGTTTCTAAACAACTTTGTCTCCGTTTTAAAGAAAATTGATGTCTTTTATTGGTAGTCATTATCTTGGTTTTATTGATACTCATATAGAGAATTAGTTTTTTGCCACGTTTACAGAATTCATTTCGTTTCTATCGATTGTATATATATATATATATTTATATATTGTCGAATGGGGCTCGAATATATCAGAAAAAAGATAACAACAAATAAGGAAGTAGTGCAGAAGGTTAGGACAACAAGAGAATTAATGAACGAAAGCAAAGTCAGACAAGTTTATATTTTGACCTTATGAAAAGACATAACGCCATGTTGGAAACCATTCTGTGAAAACAATTTGAAGATACTACTGCAACAAAAACAAGATAATTTCAAGTTGGTTGTTTCCATTAAGAGATGATCCGGAAAAGCCTGTCAGATTACACCACCAAGGTATGAGAGAGAACACCTTGGAGGACAGTTATACCGAGCTTTATTCCAGAGACGACAACAAATATGCTTTGGTCTCATTTGTAGATTTCCAGATAATTTTATTAGTTGTTAAGTCTAGTTACTCTTGTATCTGATTGTTCTGTTCACATTTCTTTGTGCATCACATGATGATGCATGCAAGCGTACATATACATACCTGAACCGCCCATAACAGCCATTAGCTTTCCACTTTTGGCAGTGAAGCTGACATCATGAAGAACACGCCACGTTGTCCCTTTCTCCACGCATTCCCATGGCGCCTGGTGTAATATAATCCTTATATTTTATATATTTACATCATTTAAATTGTTTCTTTAGGACCACTTTTATAAGTGTTTATTATTACATATTGTAAAACGATTTTCTAAATGACTAACATATGTAATCATATTTCCGATTTATCGATACATTTTGTATTCATTTAGTATAGTTTGTCAGTATGTATATGTATTCATACAGGTGGCGAGAGTCAGGCAGGAGAGTTTAGGAATAGTACCTCACGATGAGAGGCAGTCACGTCCTGGTACACTAGGTTGATCTGGATCCGATTTGGTTCTATCAATCATGTATGGCTTCAAGAGTTTGTTATTGCACGGCAGGGCACCTCCAGGGCAACGGCTTTGACGGTGGGCAATCTACGTGAGTTAATACTGAATGTATTCTCCCTAAACAGTAGACAATAAGTGCTAGGAGAAGAGACGGATGATTGCCAAATCCAGTGAAAGATCATGAGAGAGACAGAGTTCTCAGTCTTCCTATTTCACCTAGCCGAAACACTGCACCATGATCAAAACGCTACTGATTAGCTGGCGAAATATTCAACTGGTTTGAAGTGTTGAAGGGAGTAAATCAAGGATGCACAATCTCCTCTTATCTAGGCAATATATATTCAGAAACCATAATGACAAATGTCCAAGACTATCAAAATTACAAAAAGTTCGACCCTAATACAATCGATGGAAACAAACTGAATTATATAAACATGGTTAAAAAGTAATTCTCCAAATGAGTGTAATTAAAACCAAGATAATGACTACCAATAAGCAGAAAGCAGACCTAAAGTTACAAGCAACAATAGAAACTGACAGAAAGAGATATGGAGGCGAGTTACCATGGCAATACAGAGATTTAATAAAATAATAACAAAACAGCATGAACCAAAATTCCTAGGACATACAATATTCCCCGTGACAACTTACTGCTATTGTTACGGATGCAAAACATGAACCCTCATTAAAATCACTGAAGAAGTAAAATGTATCTTTCGTTCTAAAATACTACAGCAAAGGTCCAAGAATACTATGGACAGCGAGAAAGAAAAATAACATTCGGCATAAAAGAGCTGAATATAAAAGAAAAGTGAGTGTTTAAGAGCATTATGTCTGTGATACTAAAATACGTTGGCCCCATCACACGTTCGAATCTTGTCTATAGACAAGAACAACTGTAGATGATGGTATGGTACACACTTACAGGGTAGCTGGGATGAGGGCGACATTGTATTAAGGACATGCTACTTGATGTAGATTATGACAGTGTTATGTTAGTTGGCCATCACAGGCAAGGATGCCGACATCAGCAGACGGCTATGTTTTGTCTTGATGATGTAATTTTCACTGTATTTGGATTATAGTGAGGAAGGAACTGCACTGATCATCTTCCTCACTCTCTCGTCCCGAGCTACATTGTAACAGTGGCGTGACGATCAGTAGAGACCAGTGTCAGAGTCATAAGTGTTACCAATAAGGATTCAGTAATAGTGGCACTCCCTCTTATGTATCTTGTAGTTGGCTTGCAACTGAGCATAGGGAGTATAATTGTATTTGGCCCTATTACATAATCCCGTAACACAATGAAATTGGTGGGATGGGTGGTTTCTATATCCCCAAATGCTGCACATTGAATTGATATGAACTTTGGACAAATTTAAGATTTAAGAACAAGACATCATCACCATCAAGTGCCCTCCCGGTCATGGACCTCCATTTCCTCTTATCACGTGTATCGGTTATCAGTTCCTCAATTGATTGCATCCCATCTCCTGCCTTCAAGCTGTTCAATATTTTCTCTCTGTGTCTCCCTCTGTCCCTCTTCCATCGGATTTTGCCGGTTCACAACCTGTCTCTTCTCATGACATACCCGAAAAAGGATGACTCCCATGCCTTGATTTTTGCCTTAGGCTGTCTTTGTGTCTGTGCCTCCTCAAGAACCACGATATTAGCTTTCTTCACAGTCCATGGACATTTCAAAATTATTATGTAAAACCATATTGTCGTTGCCTTCAATGATCCCTGTACTTGCCTGCTGATTATCTATGACTCGCTCTCATACGTCAGTACTGATTCAACGTAGCATCCTATAACTCTCTACCTTAAATTCAGTTATAGACTTTTGTTGCAAATGGTTTCTCTCATTCTCTGGAAGACTGATGTTGCAATGGCTATTCTGTTCTTCATTTCAGAACTGATGTGGGTGCTCAAGTATTGAAATGTGTGTGGTTATTTTAGTTCCTCCTTGTTCACCTTATAAATCATTTGGGAAATGTGTGTTTCTTAGTTACTACACTTCTGATTTCTGTTGATTTAAGCTGAGACCTTCATTGTTTCTTTGACGAGCTACCATGTTGATCAGTTATTGTAAATCTGACTCATTCAGCGCCATCAACACAGTGACATCAGCGAAACGAAAGTTGTTTATGATCTGTCTACCAATTGATATTCCAGGTATTTCCTTTAGAGATAGTTATATAAATTCGTTGTACTTCTTAGTTCGACACGTTCGTCGCCAAGAGGTGGTCGTTCTTGTGCGGGTCCCAACTCAGGATCCAATTGTTTCTGTCGAGGGCGCGTGTCGTCCATGGGGATAGTAGTATGTCTGTTATGGAGGCCGTGTGTGTTTAATGTTCTAGTGAACCATGTCAGCGAGTTTGGGGCCGTCTCCGAGGTCTCTTTATTTGGGGGCGGGTACCATATGGTAATTATGGTACTCCATCTGTCGTCTTGTCTTCTAGTGATGTGACCTACCAAGCGGTCTTTTGAATGATTGTAGAAATTCATTGTACAGACAGAACACATCAGGGGACATCACACACCCTTGCCTTACTGCCTTTTTTAAAAATCTGCCTGAAGTTTCCTACTGTGTTATGTACTCGTCTACTGAAGGCTATCGCCAGAACATGGTCTGAATAATTCTCAGGCCTTTGCTGTCGACGTGCAACTCTACAGCAATTTGATCATTTCCATGTGCTTCACGATATAGAATGGTCTATGAAGAATAAATGTAAATTTGTTTTTATCTCTATGGCTCTATAGATTACAGTTCTTAATATAGTTAAGGCGTTGTTTGTGCACATGCATTCCATAAACCTGCATTACTAATCACCGATATCTGGGTTTATTCTATTCACCATTCTTCTTATGATTCTTCTTCTTCTTCTTCTTCTGCTTCTTCGTTCGTTCTCAATCTCCCACTACCAAACCCTGAAAGGGTAAGTTGCAGAATGTAGTCCAGAAAACGGAATGCGTGGTGTCATAGTTTACAGCTTGGCTGCGATATTTGCACCTTTCGGTCCAACACATCCGACTTCAGCAAGCATTTTTTGAGTACCGGGTTAGCATTCCCTCTTCAATCCCTTCTCCTTAGCCAGTCTGCCCTGCTGCAGCCTGTTATCCAGGATCACCGCGTGGAGGTGTAGAAGGGTCTTGGCAGCTATGGTTCGCTGGCCCTGACGCTAGCAGTCAGCTATGGGTCGCTGACCAGTGCAGCTCATGCGCTGCTCAGCATCTTGATCCCTTATGATGATTCGAATATGTAACTTCGTCATGTGACTCAAAATGCTAATAGAGCGGTTAGGCATTCATTGACTGAAGGTTTTTTCGGTGCTACCAATATTGACAGTGCACAGAGCCGAGGTGCCAAACATGAATTTCTTGTAGAAATGTATGTATGAATGTAAGTAGTAATGTATGTATGTATGTTTGTAAGTAGATATGAATATATGTATGTGTGTAAGTAGGTATGTATATATGTATATTTGTAAGTGCGAATGTATGTATATATGCCATTTGTTGCAGTGCAAAGAAAAGACAACGATTGATAGTCCCCACCTGAACATCGGTGGCATTGTGCCACCATCCCTGTTTCCTGTCGCAGATCGTGTAGCTGAGTTTGTGCACGTGAAGATTAATGGGTACTGTATCTTCGGCATCTGTACCGAGAATATCTATCACACTGTCGTATCTGCCCCTTCCAAAAATACTCGCTTTCATATCGGTTCTTTCGAAGCAGTTTGTGATTTACAAAGTTTCACAGATTAGTAATGTTGTTTCTGTTTTTATTAAACATAAGTCATTAAATATAAAAGAGTCATATAGTTTTGATTTTTGCTATTTCTCATTTACCCGAGACGCTACATTACACTTATCTGTAAATGGATACCAGACGTTGTTAGTGTTATTAAAGCAAGTAAACGAAGCGTACAGAATACGTCGGATGACACATACGATAATGAGTAGGATGGAAGAAAGATGAAGGTGGAAGCAAAAGGCAAAGGCAAAGGCCGCCGTCCATGGCAGACGATAATGGCATAATTTATTTGCTAGTGCTATTTTTTTAGTAAGGATTAACTGCGCTACTTTTTATCCTCACTCTCTCGTCTGGAGCCACCCGACCCCAGTGGCAAGTCAAGGACAAGACGACTAGGGGGCGACTACTAGATGCATGGGACTTCGCATCAAGCACCCATGAAAATGTCGGCGGAGTCAGGAGTCGAACCCTCACACCTGATCACGAGGCCGACGACTTAACCACGTCGTCGCGGAATCCTCAAAGTGGAAGCACACACATAGTGAACACGTAAGAGACGTGTATCGGACCATACAGTACAAAATATACAGACGATGTAAAATAGCACGAGAGAGTTAGTTAAAGAACGACTGCGATGAAATTGAAGATATAAATAGAAGAGGGATACCTGATTTAGTGCGTAGGAAAATCAAACACGCAAATAGAAAAATGGAATACAAGTAAGAACACATATGGACAAAAATAGAAACTGACAGACACAAAGAAAAAAAGTGGAGAAGCTAACAGGATACCTAACAGATTTCTATAAGGATAATTGTACACCTTTCAAGTTGGCTAATTTTGGATAATTCTGATTTGAAGAGAAGATTTTGCCAATAACAAGAGAAGAATTTAATACTTCACTACACTCAATCCCATATAGCAAAGCACCAGCAATACATGATATAACCATCGAATTCTTCACAGCAGCCAGGAAATACACTCCAATGTTTGTTTTTTGTCTCATGTAAACACAATCTACAAAGAAGGAGTATCGCCGACAGATCATACAGAGCATCCGTGATGGTCCAAAGTAACCAAAATGCAAATGTGATTGATTGAAGCAATATCGTAAGATAGGCATAACATCACACTCATCGACAATTACATATATTTAAGAACATAATTGATAGAAGGATGAAATCTGTGTTAAACAAAAATCAGTGTAATTTCTTAAATGATTTTGGAATTAAAGACGCGGTTGGAACACTAAGTTTTCTTGCTGACAAAACGATTGGACAGGGCAGAGCTCTCTTTATCTGCTTTATTGGCTATGAAAAGACCTTTGACATAGTGCAATCGAACAAGCCTTTCCCTATTTTGGAACAGCTTGGAGCGGATAAAGTAATAATTAAACTAATATTGAATCTACAAGAAAATCAATCGACGTATGTTACAATCACGGAGGCAAATAAATGAAGTCCAAATCAGAAAAGGTGCAAACCACGGATGTGTATTATCACCAAGTCCGTTTAATGCTTTTTCTGAAGAAGAAGCTACCAAACCCAAATGAAAAATGGGTGTTAAAATCAACAGCGAAAGAATGTGTGTCTTCAAATTTGCAGATAATCAAACCACTAGAAGGAGCAGATAATTTATTACAAAATATACTCACCAATATCAACGATACAGGCAAGATGTTTTGTAAGAAGATTAATGCCGGCAAAACAAAAACTTTGGTAATAGACAAACAAACCCACAAAATAAATATTAACATTTAGGGACAGACCATATAACAATTACTGAAGTTTCTCATATTTGGGACAGATAATTACAGATAATGCCGTTGTGAAGTTGAAATAAAAGCTAGGATTACAGTAGCAAAAAAAAATGACATCCCTGAATAAACAACAGCAGATATCCAGGGCAGAATACATGCAATGGAAATGAGGTGCTTTAAAAAAAACTCCTAAATTTTACACATAAAGATCGTCTCACGAACGTAGAAATACGTCAGATAGTTGAAGACGCTTATTGGTCCTTTTACAGATCTGTTCACAGCTATCAAAAGACCAAAGATGGCCTGGTGCGGGCACGTCGCGAGGTCCAACGGAATTACCAACTCGATACTCTTTGGTTCCGTACCGGGACAGAGAGGGCAAGGACGTCCAAGGAAGAAATGGGTTGACAACATCACTTAGTGGTCAGGCCTTCGTCCCGGTGAGATACGACAGGCGGCTACAGACAGAGAGGGATGGCGTGTGATTTTGGGAGTGTCTTCATGCGTGCCCCAACGACCTGATGGGTTACCTGATGAACGGAACTGAATAAACAAAAGCTTCTAACATCATACAACACCAAGATGGAGCTGCGTAAAAGAAGAATAATCGCCACGCGTATCTGGCGCGTAGCACTGTACAAATCTCAAAATTGGACTCTTAATGAAATGGTAGAAAACTTTTGAGATGTATTGCTGTCTCGCGGTGCAAAGAGTAAGCTAGGCAAACAACAAATAAAAATAAGCAAATGCTTAACGAAATAAGGGCTCAAAGACAACTACGGAATAAAATACAAATGGGGAAGATCACATTTGCCACAGTATGAGATATGGAAGTCTGCTATTGAAAATACTAGAAGGAAAAACTCAAGCGGAAAGAAGAATAAGACGTCCAAGAAAAAAGTACATCACACTGTCGTGCAAGAAAATCCGGATGCACACATGATGCGCTGAAGATATGCCTAGAACAGAGGACAGAAGCGTGACATGACCAGACGAATTCAACACCAATCTCCGGACTGACTAACAGAGGACAGTGACCTAACTTGATTAGACGACTTTAACATAGTCTGATGATTGACTAACAGAGGACAGTGACGTGACATGATCGGACGACTGCAACACAAGTCTCCGGACTGACTAACAGATGCACTGATGAATAAAACTGACCTTCACCACATACAAATCTCAAACTTCCTGAAATACAAGAATATATCTCACATATTATCGTAACGGAAATCACTGTCATATGGGACTGTCTTTACGGTTACTAAATGTGTTTTCTGTCGTTGCTCTTTTTACTGTCAAATTTGAATATTGAGTGTTTTCTGACGGGTGTCAAAATCTTCTCACATTGTCGATATATTTACCATATCTTTTTACGAAGACGAATATCAATATTATAAACGTAAATATATCGCAAACACAAAAATGCTTTCTAAATTGTGTTACTGCTCATGAAATGTTGGCTACAATATTGGTAACATCGCGTGCATCTCAAGAACAAACAATCCATATAATGAACACTATTAATAGTCATCATCACTTCCTGATCAGGGGTACTATAAAACTGTGCTTTAATTGCTGTTTATTACCAAATTGTTGCTACAAATTTAACAATTTTGCATTAAGATATACTGGTTGGTAAAACTATTATGTGCTATAGAATTAACGAGGACAAGTATGTTCTAATAGGAGGCATTAAAAATGTGTTAAGAGGTAGAATGACTCCATCAACTACTATAGAACCGCGTGACAATTAAGTGTGTCCAAGTAAACAATAACAATAGGTGTTAAAAGGCGGTGAAGAACAACGCAAACAAGTCAAGTATTGTTGACAATCTTTTATCTCACTGGAGTTTCGAGTACTGGTTCGCGTTTAATGAGGCAGGTGTATTTATAATGATCACATGAAAATATATTATATTATACGCATATGATACAGCCACCACACGTTGTAGTTTACCAATTATAAAAGTGGGACTTGGTTATTTTCGCAGTTGTAGAAGACAAGGAATTAGAAATCGCTATTAACTTTCTCAGACGGAGTTTCACTTTTCCATAACCCATAATTAATATATTTTATAGTAAACATTTTTAGCCAAATTTGTGTACTGAAATCCGACGCTGCTCTGAACAGGACACATAGTCAAATACTTGAGGTGGGCATACGAGGTTAAGACAGCAGAAAAATGTACTTGGTAGTTTCTTAAGGTGTCATGAGGTGACAGGAATATACAGCGCTGTGATTACTAGGTGTCACATGGACATGCACAGCTCTAATTCAAAAATTATGTCCATGTTTTCAAAGAGTGTACAGTCAAGGAACTGTGCACAGTTAGTGATATATTTTTCGTGTGGTGGTGGTGGTGGTGGGGGGGGGGGGGGTTGTGTGTGCAAAAGGACTTTCTGCAAATGACATTCTATTCATAAAGAAATGCTCCCTGTGCTGCTGGTGTCGGAGATGATTCGAGCTGACAGGCTATCAAGGATAGACAGCGTAGCAACTGCAGTAGGATGATCGCAGGGTCTAGCTTACAGTATGATACATGATTGATTTCATTTCCGGAAAGTGTACTTGCAGTGAGTACTTAGAGAACTGAGGGACGAACACAAAATTAATCTGAATTGGCCAGTCCTTGTACTGATACAATGATAAGTGTATCAATGTTTGTGAAGATTATGTTGAGAAATACGGAACAACGAAAGTGCAATAAGAAGGTTCAAAGTTTGTATCTTATTTAGGTTTTGTTTAAATATCTATTGAAACCTTTTTACCGTCCTGACCTCGTAATTTGTTATAACCCAAGACGTACATCTTTGGGCATACATAATCTTGATTACCACTCCCAGTTCACAGAGATGCATCTTACATTTCACAAAACTTTTGTTCTCATTATTACTTGGTTATACATTATATACGATTCGAACATTTAAAAAATCGTGTCATACAATATGGGTCTGTGAAAATTAATCATATTTGTGTACACACAAATACAGACGCACAGGTGAGAGAAAGAGAGAGAAAGTGTATGTGTGAGCGACACGAATGATTATTATTAGTTTTCTTATTTCACTCTTTACTGCTATTCCATCTTGAAGGAACTGAAACATTCAATTCTTAAACAAGTACAGTGAGAATTAATGAATTAAAATACACACACTCAAACATACACATGCAACCACATATACAAAATGCACAGGACAGAAAGAGTATATTTTAAACAGTCTCCTCTGCCCCTCATCAATGACCATCATCCGCAATTTCCCGTGAATCTGAGTGAAAAAAACCCACGCGAGAGCATCATAGCATCATTACAAACACATATACTTTTCTCATGTGCAAAATAAATTCAAAATACAATTCATTCAACAAACCGGAAACCGCTATCATGAATGTTACCGTTTTAAGGTCAAGGTAAAGGTTGATTGCATGGCAACAATTGCCGTCGGGGATGAAGATAACTCCTAATAGAATTAGCCTCAGCCTATGTGCGGTGGGGTGGCCATTTCTCTTCCTTGCTGTTTATAGTATCCTCAACTCATATGTCAGGTACCCATTTACGGCTGGGTCAATTTGAGAAGCGGTGGTACCAGAAACGAACCACTCCCGAATTTTTGGACCTTGGCGCAGTGTAATACCAGTCATAGCAAGTCATCTCACTGTCGACTAGGCTACACGCTAAACCGTTCTAAGGGAAGCATTTCAATCAGCGAGTGCAGCAAAGCCACAACGGCATAAACAAAATAAGTCAGTAACGTTTTGAATGTTCATTGTGTTACCCCCCAAAAGTTGTACGTTTAAAAAATTAAAAAACGGAACTTCCAGGATCTCCCGTCTAAACATTTCAGTTAACACACTTTCAAAATCTCACGTCCACCTAGATATTTGACCTAATTAGTCGTATAGGTCAGGTCTACTTAACCATGACCAAAGAAATGACTTCTTTAATAAGACCAAGGCCTACTATTATAAATAAAATAGGACATGACTTAACCTATTTCTATTTTCCAGATTGATTGGAAAATGTATGGAAAGCCTGCGGGATTTTAAAGAAATTATTGTTTCCACTTCCTCATTGGCCGTGCTCCGGACGCAGACGATTATGCTTCTCCATAACTTCATGTAACCCCTATGGTTTATAAATTATGCTTGCGACATTTTTTTCAAGTACAGTTTAAACTTCCCAGAATCGTGTCGTTCCGTTGTTCTGTATTTGTTGAATCATTCTGCCTGTTTCCATCATGTACTCTAACCATCTTCTCATAACATTATATTTTGAACTCCTTTTTACTGATGCTAATAATAAGCTGACATCACTTTTAATCATATTCTTAACCGCCTTTTACAAAATCACATCTCTTATGAACGTAGTGAATGTTGATGTTAACTTGGGAATAGTGTATTATTATTACTCTTGAACCCGAGTGGTTCTTAGCGCTGTACTAATGCCTGAACAAAGACATAAATATTAAAATTCTTAATCTTCTTTTTGCTCTTCTTCTTCTTCTTCTTCTTCTTTTTCTTCTTCTTCTTCTTCTTCTTCTTCTTCTTCTTCTTCTTCGGTGTTTGTTCCGAAAAGGATCTGGAACGTTGTGTCGTAGTGCGGCGAGAAATCGACACCTCCTGTTTCAGCTGCCATGTTTTAGTACGGAGTTTGTTTTCTTACTGCGATCCATATTCTCCTAGCAAGACTACACTAGAGCAGTCTGTTTCCAGGGCCGCCGCTAGAAATCAGAATGGGGGGGGGGGGGCCTTGGTCAGCACTTGTTTGCTGAGTCTTATGCAAGCGGCCAGCAATAAATTCGCTGGCTGCTGTCACCTCATTGACTGCTACTTCTTCTGTCCCTAACACTTAATCCAGTTATATTGCTACAGAAAAATTCAAGGTGACTTAATACAGTTTTATAAGATAATCAACGGAAAGGATACATTAGACTATAACAAGTTTTTTTTCAAAATGCAATCACCTACAAGAACAGGAGCGCACAATTACACATTAATTAAATAAAGGTGTAAATTAGATGTTAGAAAAAAATTGTAAGATCGGGGTGAATGCTTAGAATGCATTGCTGCAGGAAATAGTTAAGACAGGGTCAATTAATGCATTAAAGAATAGTTTGAATGCAAATAGTATTTAAATCAAGGAAATGTAAAAGAAACTGGCTGAATACACATTCTGCAGATTCCTCTAAAATAGTATAAAGACGTGAAGTTAAGTTAAGATCCATGGCCTCGTTTCCGATCCTAGCTAAGTTCATATAAGTAACATCATTAAGTTGGCCAAAGTAGAGGCTGTCCAATGTGTTAAACAACGTGCTATGAATATTAATAGTAGTGATATAGCACGAAAGTACCTGAACTTTGACGCTGTTTAGAATTACTGTAAAACATGGCATTCAAGAGTCTTCACGAAGAAAATTTTGCAGATGTCTATGATTGTATATACAAATAACAACCAAGCAACGACAGCTACAGCTGCCAGCGCTATACTCTAAAAATTACGTTGCTGTTTTGCTACAGTCACTTGAAGCTCTTTGGGTGTCTAAAAATAAAACAATTTCATGCATACATTGGAGAATTTACATTTGTGTCAAACAAAAACTGCGCTAAAAAAGTTTAACATTCATAGCCATTACATCACTAATGATGATTTGGCAAAATAATGTTTATGAAAAGAAAAAAAAACGAGAGGAATCAGTTCTGAAGCTTGAACAATATTTTATCAAGTATCAAAATGTCTAATCAGTTTAACAGAAAACTCGCTTTTGTTCGTGGAAGCTATATAGAGACCACAATTTTTTAAAAAAAATAATAAAAAAGAACAGAGTACCTGGCGTTCCCTGGGATAATTATGAAAGTAGTGCACTCATAAAACCCTCTCCTCACACCTCAATGCTCCCTCACAATATCACTTGCACCGCTTCCCCACCACTAACTCGACCATTTCTTTCCTCCCTCATTCCTCGTCGGTTCCCCTCAAACCGCTAATCTCTCTCACCCAATCTGCAAATGTCTTCTCCCTTCGCTAATCCGCCTGTCCTCCAACCCATATTTTCCACCTATACCCGCCTCACCTTTTTCTTTTAACTCGCCTATCTGTCCTGCTCAAACCACCGATCTCTGTCTCTTTCTGTGTGTCTGTCTGTCTGTCTCTCTCTCTCTCTCTCTCTCTCTCTCTCTCTCTCTCTCTCTCTCTCTCTCTCAACCCACTCGGATTTTCAGGGCCAGGTCTAAAAGCTATTAAGCTCAACAGTCCTGAAATCCAAAACTCAAAATCCAAAACCCAAAATTATACCCAAAATGCAAAAATTGGCGCTGATAATTTTATCTTCACTATTTTGCGTCTTTCAATTGAAGAAACAACCATTATTTAAATTTTCTTGGGGTCTTTGTTTGTTTGTATCTTATAAAGCACCTTACAGACTTATGACGTTTGTCACCTGATTGCTTGTGCTTTTCCATCTGCTTCCATTGCCTCCAGTTTATTAATAATAATATACCTATAGCCAGCCAACACTAGTAATCGATTTTGGGATAAGTTCTGGGCACTGTTTATTTAATTGTGAAGTTTTTCGATTGCATCGAATCAAATATTTTGCCACCTATTATCTAAAATAGGTGTTCATGTAGGCATCGTTTAACAATGCTTTCACCTCTCAAGCAGGTCACATAGTGTTTGCGTTTTCTACCATCACACAATTGTCATAATAACATTGGATTAGTGCTTCAGAACTCAGCAGTTTGCTCGTTCCGCGGTGTTCTAGTTATTTCGAACGCTAATTTTCATCATGCACAACGATCCAAATCCAGCTGGTTTGATATCAACGTCATATACTGCTGTAGGTCGCTGTGGTCTAGACAACTATGCTCACCTAGACGTGAATATTACTAGACTTTCTATAGACATCACGTTTTTATAGGAATATCCTGCAGAATACCCCGTTCTGGATTACTCATCAGTGAACTTAACCAAGGTGCAGGCAATTTTTAGGTACACGGTTGGTGGCGGTTGCAGAGGGAGCGGTGCAGCAGACGGACAAAGTAGTGGAACCAGCGACCGTGTTCAAGTCTGACCCGCTGATCAGGAAAGTGATGGCCTATATCAACCTCATAACCAACATCCGAAACTCCTCCAGCGTTAGCATAACTGCCCGGGGGCTAATGCGTGGGGCATGCAGCTTTAAATGGTACACTGGTCATACTGTGACCATACTACACTACACTACACTACACTACACTACTGGAATGAGAAATTCTGCAGAGACTTCTAAACCAGAATAAAGACGTAAAGTTAAGTTAAAAACAACTGAGATTGGCACGGCAAACCACCAGGGAAATTTTGCCTGATAAAACTGAAACAACGGAGAACCTCAACAGAAATATGACCTGTAATGTCAAAAGAAACACAGAATAACACTAACATCACCCTCAAAGCTGACACACAACTGAAAACTACACCTATCCCTAACGATGTCTAATGACACAAGCGGATAGAAGATGAAGACGAAGAACATACACAAGTGGATAGAAGATGAAGACGAAGAACAACCATTCTATTGTTGGCATGTTTGAGAAGGAAAGTTTTGGCGATATTATTGTTCTGTCAAGTTTTCCTTTCATTGCCGGTGGGATTCGTACTCTTCAACCAGTAATAGTGTATTGTTTTTTTGTGTGTTCTTTTAAATACGTATGTTTGTCGTTTTGATTGTTTGAAGACACTTGTTATTCACTCTATCTCATGCATGTCAAACATGGACAGTGAATATCAGACACGCCAAACACTCCTAAATTTTGCCTTCTAGTATTCCCAGCAATAAGCCTTCATGTCTCATGTTATGTCTGACCAAGACATTCTACCGTTTTGTACTCGTCGTTAGTTGTCTGTGTGACCTTATATCTTTACGCTATTATTATTAATTCGATCTTTTTTCTCTCCTGTTCATTCTCTTCATCCCTCGAAAGCTCTAAATCTCCAAAATCTTTCAACGTCTTTTCATCCTTTTTATTTAGAGTTCATTTCCAATCCTAGCCATGCTACGGTCAGATATGTGCATTGATTATTGTTCTCTTAAGCTCACTATCGATGTTATTTATTGTTAGAAGTGTTCACACAAGATGGAAGGCTACATAGAGAGGCAGAATCAAGAACACAGAGAACAAATGAGATTTCCTATCAGCTATCACCGTTATTAAGACACAAACACATTCCAATAAATAGAAACAGACAGCTGATAAATACTATTTTTGATATCAACTCTGACAGCTGTGTCAGACATAGACTCTCACCAAGGAAAAAGAAAGAAAAATAATTGTATGCGAAATGAGGTGTTTGAGAAATGCTGTCGTGGTCACAAGACTGTACAGAGTACGAAAAAAAGTAATCAGACAAAAGGTGGGTGCAACACTGTGCATGGAATATATGGAAAGGCAGAGACAAAAATGGTTCGGACACCTGACAAAAGTGCAACCAAAGTTACCAGCTGCTCGTATATTCAATAACCGGCATCAAGGTTGCAGAGGACGAGGTAGACTGCGAAAAACCTGTATAGACGGTGTCAGTGAGACACCGAAGAAACGTAGAATGACAGCAATATCGGCGACAAAGTTGCCATATGACAGAAAACTACAGCACCTCACGTCTTCTTACGACACAAGTGGATATAAGATAAAAATGAAGTTGTTAGTATAGTCCGTTTCACAATGGTTGCTGTCAATTGCCGTCTAATTTCTCAATTACCCTTGAACTGATAAACATAATATTTTGGACGGGGTCTTTTCTTTCCAATATCAGAATGACTTTACAATTTACATTTTGTCAGGGATTGCCATATTTTTTCTTTGTTAGCAATAATTTTATTTTGTTGCAGCAGAAAATAAAAATTACCGTAAATTAAAAAAAAATTGGCAATCTTAGGCAAAGGCGTCTCTCCAATTCGAATGAGATTTTCTACACTAGATAACACATAATGTTCTTTTTTTTAAATGTAGTTCATGTGTTTAAAGAACTATAAGAAGTAACTGAGCATTTCGTAGAAACATTGTGTGAAGATGTAAAATCACATGTTATCAACGTTGTGAACATAGAAAGTATATTCTTCTGATGGATTGGTCCAGGTTTATAAATAGATGCTGGAGCAAAACATAAATCATTGTAGTTCAGTTCCATCTTCTAACTGATTGGGGTGGTTCTGAAAAGAACTGTTGTGCTAAGGTGATTGAAACTTCTATTTCTCAGAAAACAAATATGTAAGTTAATTTCTCACTTAGTCAGTGAAGGACGATTCCAAAAACAAGAATGACTACTCTCGGTTGAACGAACGACAGTCCATCTTTTTTTCAATGCTCTCTTCCTCTTTCAAAATATGGTCCTCGCATTTAGCCCTAAAATCGTTTTTATAATTTAAAGGGCGGCAAATGTTAGTTTTTTTTTATATCACATAATTTTAAAGTTTTATTTTCAGCCGCTATCTGTCATTTAATTTTTGGCCAAACGAGTTCAATTGGGTTTAATGGTAAGGTCGCAGTCTCAAACGTATATGACCATGCGCTTGGATCAACTTGTTTATACGAAATATCGTTTCCTTTCATATTTGCTTGACAAGGGAAAACAATTCAGGTTCTAGATGCGTTTCGTCAAATGGTATGTGTTCTTTTGTGAGCCACATCTTAATTGTATCTTTTGTAGTAGATGATGTCGGAATTTGTCTTCTTGTGTCACTGCGTTGGGGTATAATGCATTGTCCGTTATAAAACAGGAGGTTGCATCCAAGGACGGAAGTAAAGTTTTTTCAACCCACTCTCTAAATATGTGACCATTCATCTCGTTACGATGGTCCCGATTGTCCGTATAATTTGAAGGAAACACAAGTTCTGCATTCTTCACCAACCAATTATGTCTGCTACCTGCACGTGCTATTATCAGGCGCTGTCCTTTCCCACATGATGCTAATTTTTAAAAGGTTCTATCCGCGGATTGGCGTTCCTTTTCATTTGGGTGGTGAGGATATATCCAAGTTTCATCCACATACACAATGACATATCATTGTTCACGCATTTCGTGTACCTCACGTAAATTCTATTACTTGCTTCTTATGGATACTAAATGGGGCTTCTCACAGATGAAGTTTTTTTCCGTTAGGATACTTTTTAAAGATAAAACCTATGCCCCTTTCAGTTCCCAACAACGTAGATTTCGATACATCAATGTCATTGTGTGTTCTCAGACGAAACTTCAGTTTCGTTAGTGTCACTATTTCATTGGAATCAAACATTCTACAAATCTCTCTTCTAATCACATTCCCGTCAGAACTATTTACCATTCTCTTTCTTCCTTGCGCAGTAGTCTTGATGAAACACGAATTTCTGAAGTCTTGGAACAATCGATCAAATTTCCGTTTAGTTAAATGCAATGCAATTGTATGGAGTGAAAGGAACTTGACTCTTTGTAGTCGCGAACGTTAACAATTAGTTATGTAACTCCTTTGCACTAACCACAAATTGAACACTAGAACTGTTCAAAACCAGTGCACTTTGGATTGGAGCTGAAAAGATTTCGTGAAACACCTGGCAAATGTAATTTCCAAAAATTCTCACTGTTTTCAAGGGGTAATTATTTCAAAAGACTGGTTTCATTATTATATATTCAAAGGAAAGATAAGATTTTCAATTTTAAAAAGCGAGAAACATTGTGAAACGCATTATAGTTGAATCAAACCAATGTCAATATGATAATTTGTTCTCAGCACAAACCATTTTAGTTTTTAAAGGTGCCACTTGAACAAATAAAGCCGAGAAAAGTCAACTATACGTTTTCTACCAGCGCACGGCAGAACCAGTCAATTTTTATCAAGTGTAGCGTGAGGTCGGTCACGTCCGCACTGGTAACGTTTAATATATAAGTGAAACGAGTGGAGACAATTGGCATTCATTATCTTTGCTGGACACACGAGTGTTTAAAATATTTCGCAAAACAAGTTGAAAGTTTTTCGTAATGTCGACTGTTGCAAGCAATGTTCAGGTGTATTTGCTTTCACTTTCAATTTTGCCGCATAATAATGGACGTGGTCTGGGAAGTATAATTTATGACATCAAGCGGACAATCACTTCACCGACAGATGGTGTCAAGATTGTGCATTCGTTTAAAGTTACTGGAGAAGCCAGAGTTATTGCGTTTGCTGAGGTTTCAAAAATCAGTGGATTAGAACGTTTGACGGAAAGTCTGTGGAACCACGGATCATTGAGTTTGGACTGTGAACCTTTAATACACTACGAGAGTTTCGCACGTAACCTTGGCGTTGACGAGGAACTAACAAAACCCTATGGGAGAGTAGAGAGAGATTATCTGTATTGGATGGAGGTTAACGTGGAGTACCATGGTAAAACGACCGACCAATTGCTGGCCGTCTGGAAGAAAGAGGCCGAGGCAGTGCTGGTGCCAAGATCAAAGGGAGAATCAGCTGGGCTTTTTTACAAGTGTCTCGCACAAAGAAAAGTGCATATTTTCATGAATCACCCTCAGCCAGAAGTGTTGGACAAGATGACATTTCAATTACCTATGATGTATGAAAATGGTGATAATATAAAACTTACTTGTAAAGGAATTCAGATGTTGGACGAATACATTGCTGACCTACCAATTTAGATGCACATGAAAGATCGTCTAATCTTCACATTGTGGCGATATATGTAAGGAATTGTGAAACTCCAAACTGCATAATAGAGATCATGGATTATTTTTTTTCTAATTTTCAAAAAGAGTGATATGATTATTTGATAAAGCAATTCATGATAACTATATAATAACTGCTCGACTGAGATGTGGGATGATATATTTATATATGATGTAGATGGTGAGGAAATAGATCAGATCACGCATTTTTAATATCTGGGCTCCATAATTGACAAGAATGGCGACTGCTCGAGAGAAATCAGAAAAGAATAGCCATGGCAATGCAGAAACTGAACAGCCTGAAGAAATTATGACAGAGCACCAACAAAACGACAAAAGTAAAAGTCAAGAGAACCTGTGTTTTTCTCGTGGCAGCGTAAGGCTGCGAATCATGGACGATTACCAAAACTTCTAGACAAAGAATCGAATCCTTCGAGTCAAAATGTTATAGAAAGATTCTCAGAATACCCTGGACGGTGAAAAAGACAAATGTAGACATTCGGCAAGAGTTGAGCATAGAGGAGAATTGGTTTATCCATTTCATTATGGCCAGAAAATTGAAATACTTTGGTCACATCAAGAAACACAACGGTCTTGAAAGAACGGTGATGGAAGGTATGGTGCCAGGCAAGAGAGGCAGGGGTAGACCAAGAAGACAATGGGACCAAGATATCCAGGAGTGTCTGGGTGTCTGTGGCGGAGGCTGGAGTTTTGGCAAGGGAAAGAGTTTCTTTCAGACAGACTGTGATGGAAGCGACGTTCTTTAAAGGACATGATACATAATGATATATATATATATATATATATGTGCGTGTGTGTGAACAGAGCAGGGACATGGATATTTCTCCCTTCGATTTGAACAAAATCAATATTTCATAACACGATAAATGTGTATAAAGGTCCAAATTTCGCCATTTAAATAAACATAAGAATATTTGTGAGGGTCAACGTTATGAAATCAAATACGTGCAACAGCCACATAACTTTGACATGATGGATATCTCTCATTTTTATCAAGAAAAATATAAATATTTCAAAACTGATCTATCACATTAGGACACATGCCATATCTTCGTGTGCTAGTAATATGGTTGTGGTTATCAGCATTCGTTATCGGATAATTCATGAATCCAGAGAATTCAAACCTTACTCCTGTAGATTTCCTTTACTTTCTCGTCGCTCGCTATTTAACACCAGCACCAACGATCGAGGAACGACAACTACAGCTGTCAGCTCAATACACTCAACATTACTTTGTGGTTTTGCTGCAGTCACTCGAAAATCTTTGGTTGTTGTCCCAAAAACAGAACATTTGTAGATTGGAAATGAATTTGGTGCATAAATTTGAGAATTTACATATTTACACAGAGTTTAAGGTTGAAGCTCAATGCTAACTTTGTGTCAAACAAAAACTGCGCTTCAAGAGTTTAGCATTCAAACCACTACAAAACAAATGATGGTTTGGTAAAATAATGAATTTTGAAAAGAACATAGATTCTAAAAGTCAACTACAAGTTATCAACAAGCGCGTTGCAGAACTAGTCTACTTTTATCTAGTTTAGTGTGTAGTAGGTCACGTTCTCACTGGTAACGTTACATATATAACTGAACGGAGTGGGCACAGGTGTCATTCAATATCTTTGTTGGACATACGAGTGTTTGAAACTGTTCGCAAAAACAAGTTGTTAGTTTAAAAAAAAATGGAGACTGCTGTAAGCAATGTCCAGGTGTATTTGCTTTCACTTTCACTTTTGCCATATAATACTGGACGTTATCTGTCAAGTTTAATTAATGACATCAAGCGGAGGATCACTTCACCGACAGATGGCGTCAAGATTGTGCATTCGTTTAAAGTTTCTGGAGAAGCCAGAGTTATTGCTATTGCTGAGGTTTCAAAAATCAGTGGATTAGAACGTTTGACGGAAAGTCTGTGGAACCACGGATCATTGAGTTTGGACTGTCAACCTTTGATAAACTTCGAGAGCTTCGTACGTAACCTTGGGGTTGAAGAGGAACTAACGAAACCCTTCGAAAGAGTGAATAAAGATAATCTCTACTGGTTGGAAATTGATGTGGAGTACCATGGTAAAACGACCGACCAATTGCTGGCCATCTGGAAGAAAGAGGCCGAGGTAGTGCTGACCCCAAGATCGAAGGGACAATCATTTATGGTGGCTTACAAGAGTCTTGCACAGAGGAAAGTACATGCGTTCACGAATCACCCTGAACCTGAGCAGTTGGACAAGATGACATTTCACGTACCAATGATGATTGAAAATGGTGCTAATGTGAAAATCACGTGTAAAGGAATTCAGATCTTGGACGATTACATTGCAGGCATACCTTCAACTTTTTAAAGAATTGTGAAACTATAATCTGAATATTATAGAGCATGGATAATTTCTTTTAATTTTCATCAAGATATGATTGTTTGATGAAACAATTCATGATAACTGTAATAACTGTTCAACTTTACTTTGAGATGTGGGATGATACATATAACGACGTGTGAACAAAGCAGGCACATGGATATTTCCTGATTCTATCTGAACAATATCAATATTTGATAACACGATAAATGTATCAAAGTGTCCAACTTTCGCCCTTGAACAAAACATCACAATATTTGTGATGGTCAACGTTTTGAAATCAAATACGTGCAACAGTCATATAACTTTGTCGTGAAGGATATCTAATTTTATCAAGAAAGATATCAATATTTCATAACTGATGAATCACATTAGGACACATGCCATATCTCCGTGTGTTAATAATATGGTTGTAGTAATCAGCACTAATTTAACTCATTAATCCAGAGGAGAATTCAGAGCTTAGGTTGGTAAATTTACTTTTCTTCCTCGTTATTCGTTATCAAACTACAGCACAAACAATCAAGCAACTACAGCTGTCAGCTTAAGACACTTTACATTACTTTGCTGCTTTGCTGCAGTTACTCGAAAATCTTTGATTGTTGTCTAGAAACAGAACATTTGTAGATTGGAAAACAATTTCATGCACTGGCAAAGAAATGGAGGAGGCAACAATTATTTTGTAACAATTCATGATTAAAATAAAATATCAATGATTTATTGTACAATTCTGGTTTAAATGTATCTGTGTATGTTATGTAATGTTAGTGTTGGTGTGCCTGCTTGTGTTCGTGCGTGTGTTTGTATGTTATGTATGGAGGTAATTTTAGGTTATTGTATCTATGTAAGTATATGTGTGTGTGCGTGTGCATGTACGTTTTCGTGTGCGCGCGCGCTAGTCCTTCTATTATAGGGCATCCAGGACGTCACTTTTCTATCCATCTATTGTAAGGCGCTCAGGACGTCACTTTTCTCGTCCATCTATTGTAGGACCACTATGACGTCACTATTCTCGTCCATCTATTGTAAGGCGGTCAGGACGTCACTTTTCTCGTCCATCTATTGTAGGGCCACTATGACGTCACTTTTCTCCTCCATCTATTGTAGGACCACTATGACGTCACTATTCTCGTCCATCTATTGTAGGGCCACTATGACGTCACTTTTCTCGTCCATCTATTGTAAGGCGGTCAGGACGTCACTTTTCTCGTCCATCTATTGTAAGGCGGCCAGGACGTCACTTTTCTCGTCCATCTATTGTAAGGCGGTCAGGACGTCACTTTTCTCGTCCATCTATTGTAAGGCGGTCAGGACGTCACTTTTCTCGTCCATCTGTTGTAAGGCGGTCAAGACGTCACTTTTCTCGTCCATCTGTTGTAAGGCCACTAGGACGTCACTTTTGTCGTCCATCTATTGTAGGTCACATGGCGTCACTTTTGTCGTCCATCTATTGTAGGTCACATGGCGTCACTTTTGTCGTCCATCTATTGTAGGGCCACTAGGACGTCACTTTTCTCGTCCATCTATTGTAGGACCACTATGACGTCACTATTCTCGTCCATCTATTGCAAGGCGGTCAGGACGTCACTTTTCTCGTCCATCTATTGTAGGGCCACTATGACGTCACTTTTCTCCTCCATCTATTGTAGGACCACTATGACGTCACTATTCTCGTCCATCTATTGTAGGGCCACTAGGACGTCACTTTTCTCGTCCATCTATTGTAAGGCGGCCAGGACGTCACTTTTCTCGTCCATCTATTGTAAGGCGGCCAGGACGTCACTTTTCTCGTCCATCTATTGTAAGGCGGTCAGGACGTCACTTTTCTCGTCCATCTATTGTAAGGCGGTCAGGACGTCACTTTTCTCGTCCATCTATTGTAATGCGGTCAAGACGTCACTTTTCTCGTCCATCTGTTGTAAGGCCACTAGGACGTCACTTTTGTTGTCCATCTATTGTAGGGCCACTAGGACGTCACCTTTCTCGCCCATCTATTGTAAGGCGGTCAGAACGTCACTTTTCTCGTCCATCTGTTGTAAGGCCACTAGGACGTCACTTTTGTCGTCCATCTATTGTAGGTCACATGGCGTCACTTTTGTCGTCCATCTATTGTAGGTCACATGGCGTCACTTTTGTCGTCCATCTATTGTAGGGCCATTAGGACGTCACTTTTCTCGTCCATCTGTTGTAAGGCCACTAGGACGTCACTTTTGTCGTCCATCTATTGTAGGTCACATGGCGTCACTTTTCTCGTCCATCTGTTGTAAAGCCACTAGGACGTCACTTTTCTCGTCCATCTATTGTAGGGCCACTATGACGTCACTTTTCTCCTCCATCTATGGTAGGACCACTATGACGTCACTATTCTCGTCCATCTATTGTAGGGCCACTATGACGTCACTTTTCTCGTCCATCTATTGTAAGGCGGTCAGGACGTCACTTTTCTCGTCCATCTATTGTAAGGCGGCCAGGACGTCACTTTTCTCGTCCATCTATTGTAAGGCGGTCAGGACGTCACTTTTCTCGTCTATCTATTGTAAGGCCACTAGGACGTCACTTTTGTCGTCCATCTATTGTAGGGCCACTAGGACGTCACTTTTCTCGCCCATCTATTGTAAGGCGGTCAGAACGTCACTTTTCTCGTCCATCTGTTGTAAGGCCACTAGGACGTCACTTTTGTCGTCCATCTATTGTAGGTCACATGGCGTCACTTTTGTCGTCCATCTATTGTAGGTCACATGGCGTCACTTTTGTCGTCCATCTATTGTAAGGCCACTAAGACGTCACTTTTCTCGTCCATCTGTTTTAAGGCCACTAGGACGTCACTTTTGTCGTCCATCTATTGTAGGTCACATGGCGTCATTTTTCTCGTCCATCTGTTGTAAGGCCACTAGGACGTCACTTTTCTCGTCCATCTATTGTAGGGCCACTAGGACGTCACTTTTGTCGTCCATCTATTGTAGGTCACATGGCGTCACGTTTCTCGTCGATCTGTTGTAAGGCCACTAGGACGTCACTTTTCTCGTCCATCTATTGTAGGGCCACTAGGAGGTCACTTTTCTCGTCTATCTGTTGTAAGGCCACTAGGACGTCACTTTTGTCGAGCATCTATTGTAGGTCACATGGCGTCACATTTCTCTTCCATCTATTATAAGGCGGCCAGGACGTCTTTTTTTCTCGTCCATCTTTTATAGGGCATCCAGGACGTTACTTTTCTCGTCCATCCGTTGTATGGTCACCAGGACGTCACTGTTCTCGTCATTCTATTGAGTGACCATCAAGACGTCACTTTTCTCGTCCATCTGCTGTAAGGCCACCATGATGTCACTTTTCTAGTCCATCTATTGTAAGGCACTCTCAGCATAAGATCGATCCGTCTACGTTTTCTTGACAATGTCGTATCTTCAACGTACATGAAGGCGGTTTATTGTGTGGCTCTTGCATTATCAATTCTGTCCTTAGATGTAATATACATGTTTTTCGTTCCATTGCCTTTTGAGCGACTCGAAGTTTGTGTACAGTGCTTGTCGGAGCTTTTACACCTTGCAGCCTAATGCCATTTTCAGGAATAGCTAAGCTGTTGAATGTGTGAGATCTTGCCTTGCCTTTTCTAATCACTTGAAGTATGCGTGTGATTCGAATTAAGATGAAACCTCGTGCTGCTATCCAACATGAAATTTCATGATTGATGTTTGTGTTTATAATTTCTTTACCTAGGTAAATGTACAAATTCACGTCGTCTAAAGGAAAATATCCCATCGGCAGTTTTTTCTTGATAACAGAAATTGTTAAGTGTATCATCTTTTCTTTCTGTCAATGTTGAGACCAACTGACTCGTTTACAACGTTAGAAATTTCCCAGCCCATGTGACGCTGTTACTGAAACTTGGCCTGGAGGTGAAACACACTTGGTTTTCACAAAACCAACGCACCTGGTTCTGTTCTCACCGTGTCCAGTTTGGCAGAAAATTAGTTTTTTTCTCAGGCGATTGCACTTCCATGTACGGCAAGTAATCACAACCTACTATAAAACTTATAACAGCCAAATAAGTTGGCGTGTGTAAGAAACGACGTTCTGCAAAGAACATGCTACTTACTTTATTATATATATATATATATTCTCCGTTACAAGGATGTATGCACGCGGGATATGAATGCTGGCAGGGATTTAGAATCATGGAAACAGGACGTCATGGATAGTGTTACATATGGAGGGGCATGATTAAGCATGGAATACAGACTAAGGAAAAACTCATTGCTGATAGGCTAAAGACTCAACGTTTGAGAAGACACGCCACACCATGTGATCCTGCAAACGGTCCTGACTTTCCTTGCACACACTGTGGAAGACGCTTCTCTGCTCGGTTGGTCTTACGAGTCACATTCGTTATCGTGATGAAATGTAGTTATATCTTTTGTTTCATATATAATATACTGAATGCAGGCAATGTATGGTGAAAAAAGATTGTCTAAGACAACAGTGTAGAACTGGACAACGATGTTTAAAGAAGGGCGTGAGTTAACGAAAGATCTTCCGAGACCAGATGAGGCGCATATTGTTGCGACAGTAGATGCCATCTGCCAAAATTGATGCAGGAATTCAACTCATCACACACTGCCTGCATTCTGCGATGAATGTAAACTGGTCGACATCCTTCAACTGTTAGAAACCGAATCATCGCTCACTGATCAACTCTGAAAACTCCATGTTTTCAACGGCCTGCAGAGAAAACTATGAGTCGGAGGATAATGCAGTTTTGCAAACCTGACGGTTGGTATGTCCTGTTTACACCACAATTTACGTCATCATGCGCATCGAAGATATGTTCACTTGGTGCAGTTAGGTTCGGTTTCATTTGAACACGCGTCGTATATGTATATATATATATATTTATATATATATATATATATATATATGTGTGTGTGTGTGTGTATGTGTGTGTGTGTATGTGTATGTGTAATAACAAGATTGGAGGGGTTGAAAGTGGATAAATGTCCAGGTCAAGATGGTATTCATCCAAAATTGCTGTTTGAAATTAGAGACCAATTAGCAAAACCATTGGCTATATTATGTTCTCAATCACTTGCACAAAGGATTGTTCCACGGGATTGGAAAGATGCGGGAGTGATACCCTTATTCTTCTTCTTCTTCTTCTGCGTATGCAGTCAGACAGTAACCATTATTTTTTCGAAAAAGCGGCGGTCATCCTGAGGCTGTCGCCACTGCCATAGAGCTTGTCTTGCAGTTCCACTGGTGATGGCCACATCTGCTCTCTCTGATCCTCGTATGTCGGGTAGTTCTGCAGCAGATGTTCAGCGGTCATTTTACCAGTACCGCTCGGGCATTCGTCGGTACACCCTATCTTCAATTTGTTGAATAGGTGGTACCTCAGTCTATTGTGGCCAGTGCGAAGTCTGAAGACAACGACCTGCTCTCTTCGGTTCAACTATACCCTTATTCAAAAAGGGCAAAAAGGCAGATCCAGCAAACTATAGACCTGTGAGCTTAACGAGCATAGTCTGTAAATTGTTAGAATCAATAATCAAAGAAAACATTGTAATGCATTTAGACAAATTTACTCTAATTAGAAATAGTCAGCATTGGTTTACCAGAGGGAGATCATGCTAAACAAATCTATTAGAATTCATGGAGGAGGTTACCAAAATGTTAGATAAAGGGGAGCCAGTGGATGTTATTTATCTGGATTTTGCAAAGGCCTTTGAAAGAGTACCTCATCAAAGATTATTTCGAAAATTAAAATCACATGGAATAGGTGGGGAAGTTGCCAAATGGATTGAAAATTGGTTAACGGGAAGAAGGCAAAGGGTGGGTATACATAAGGAGTACTCTGAGTGGTGTGAAGTGAAAAGTGGAGTGCCACAGGGCTCGGTTTTGGGACCAATTTTATTCTTGATATATATAAATGATTTGGACATAGGTATGGGATCCATTATTGCAAAATTTGCTGATGACACGAAACTATGCAGTAGTGTCTCATCTAAAGCAGAAGTAGATATATTGAGGTCGGATTTAGATAAAATTCGAGAATGGTCTGTAATCTGGCAAATGGAGTTTAATGTAGATAAATGGGTAGATCCAATATGGAACATAATTACAGAATGGGAGAGAACAATATTAGAAAGATAGATAAAGAAAGGGACTTAGGGGTTATAATAGATCATACATGTAAGGTGAGGGAGCAAGTTCAGGTAGCAGCAAAAAAGGCAAATGCAATGTTAGGGATGATAAAAAGAAATATTAAACATAGGAGCAAGGAAGTGATAGTCAAACTGTATAAAGCATTAGTTAGACCTAGATTGGAGTACTGTGTAAAGGTGTGGAGTCCTTATCAGAGAGGGGATATAGACATGCTGGAGAGAATACAAAAAAGAGCGACAAAGCTGATAGTGGGATTCCAGAATTACAGTTATGAAGAAAGATTAAAAAGAACTGGCCTTCAGTGTCTAGAAGAGAGAAGAATTCGTGGTGACTTAATACAGGTGTATAAGATGATCAGAGGAATGGATAAAGTGGACTATAACAAGTTTTTTAAAGTACAACCACCAACAAGGACAAGAGGGCACAGCTACAAGTTGACTAAGGAGAGGTCCAGATTAGATATTAGGAAGTATTTCTTTAGCCAGAGTGTAGTGAATGCTTGGAATGCATTGCCAAGTGAGGTGGTGGAGGCTGGGACGGTCAATGCATTTAAGAACAGATTGGATGCGTACAGTTTCTAGAGGAAGGTGTTGTAAATGGAACTGGTTGTATACAGACTCTGCAGAGTCTTCTAAACCAGTATAAAGACGTTAAGTAAAGTTAAGTTAAGATGAAGGATGCCTTTAGAGACATTCAGAAACGAGAAAGCCTTTGATCTAATCCCCTAGAGCAAACGTTTTTGGAAGCTGCAATAAATAGAGGCAATTATTTCAATCCCAGAAGATCTTACGGATCCAGTTTCCACAAGACAATGGATGCTACAGGGGTGCTTGTTTTCACCGAGTCCTTATAACGAGTATTCTGAGATGATGTTGGACAAGGGCATGCGAAGTTGAAATAGGGGTGTAACAATAAAGTTATGAAAATTAATACCATCACATTTGCCGATAGGGGGATGATCTGTAGCAACTCTGCAAATGCTTCTTAGAAACATTAATATCACAGCCAATAAGCTGTTTCATTGCGACAACGACTAAAGTGAAGGCTCGGATATTCAGGATCAAGGCAGATGAAGACATTTCTTTTGCAACACGATAAATTGTCAGTCTTTGCTGGACTATCACACCCACTGGATTTGGCGCCTTCTGACTTTCATCTGTTCGGGTCAATAAAAGATTCACTGCTTCGGTCGGCAACAGTTTCTTAGAAATGACGCCTTCATAGCAGTTGTGAAACAGTAGATAACCTTTTTACAAGTGCGGCATGTATGCCCTTGTCCATCGTTGGAGAAATTCTACAGCCAAGAGTTATTTTTGTTGTTGTTGCGTTTGCCTTATTTACTATTTCCCAAGTCGGTGTGCATTGCAGTATATTCTTCAGGTTGTGAGCCGTGTCACTTAAACACTAGCCCACGCATTACCCAAGCCAAAGGTGATGATTATGTTGAAAGATAGTTTTTTAAAGACAAGAGATTGCTATATCAAATGGTGTTGTTTCGCTCTTTGTATATATTATGGCATAAAATAAAAGGTATTACTTTCGGAGCTCCCCCTCGCATGTAGGTTTTTGTGAACTAAATCGGAGCCAAAGCAGCAAAAGAAACCTGTATATATTTAGATATATCTGTAGAATTTTGAAAAGAAATATGAAACAAATATGTTATAACAGATAAATAAATATAAACCATTCGAATGAAGTTAAATATTCCATGTTATTAATGACTAAATGGTCTACTGATAAAGTACTAGCAGAAACCAGCTTACATTTATAAATTCGCAGCTTTTCTGTCCTGTGATCCGGAGGTAAAATCAGTGTATGGTATGTACATCTCCTCTCCCTCGCCGCTTTTACTTCCCGGACTGAACCGGTACCATATAAGGCTGGGTAGACCAGGAAGCCGTTGAAAAAACATTACCGCCTCAACTGGGGAATGAACCCAGGACCACTCGGATGCGAAGCAAACGAGCTAACCACTGCGGCTCCCTGAGGATCACGACATTAAACATTTTAAGTTATAGTGAATACTGAAATATTAGTTAAAGAAGGTCACCGAGGGCACATGCTGATCAATTCAATTTAATTAAAAAGTATTGACTAAGCAGTAATAATCGATTAAGTCGCTAACATAAACTATGAAATGTGTTTGAAAAAAGACATAATGCTCGAGATACGAAAATAAGAAAATAGAGAACAGAATTTTAAGTGACAAACACCTATGCTTCAATTATGATTTTGAGGTACACACAGCTATCAATCAATCAATCAAACCTTTTCGGCTCCCTGTGGTGTATAATCCTTCAATAAGTACACAAGTCCTCTTGAATTATACCGATCTTTCCAACTCAGTCCATGTCTTCCTTGTTTCCTTTATGTTTGTCGACGCCTCTCTTATCATAGTGTGGTTTGGTCTCTCTGTGTCTATTGCAATGGGAATTCCAGAACAGTGTTATGTTTCTTTCAGCCGATCCTCTTAAAATGTGTCCTAACCAGTCCCATCGCGTGCTCTTTACGTCAAGTGCCAGTCATATTTGTCCTGCTCTTCCCCACAATTCATCATATACCATTTCAATAGCTCTAATGGCGTGGAAGACTAACGACTGGTCAGACAATACGCACTGATCATGCATGTTAGTCAGGGTCAGGCAAAATATACTGGTCAAGACGCATTGTTTTCATGGTAACCTGGCTAACGTGGTGAGAGATCGACGTGATCCCCACAGTACTCCACGACACGCAGATGAAGCCAAGCATAGCACAGCCGCCTGGAGGAACCTTGTACATCTTCATCAGGAAGCTTGGGATATGAAGAAACCTACAGAAAACCGCGTCTTAACGCACTTTTCAGGGCGCACACAAGAGAAAGAGTAAAACTGCTTATTAGAGCATTCAACAACAACAACAATAACATAACTCTAACCGACACAGACACCTGGTGATAAATGCCTGAGTTTTTAACTGGGTAGTTTTTGTTCTTCTCCACGCTTCATTGAGTCTTTATCTGGGTAGTTTTTGTTCTTCTCCACGCTTCATTGAGTCTGTACCTGGGTAGTTTTTGTTCTTCTCCACACTTCATTGAGTCTTTACCTGGGTAGTTTTTGTTCTTCTCCACGCTTCATTGAGTCTTTACCTGGGTAGTTTTTGTTCTTCTCCACTCTTCATTGAGTCTTTACCTGGGTAGTTTTTGTTCTTCTCCACAATTTCTGTAGACTTCAAAAAGTCCCCCAAGACAATAAACGCCCCTTTTGTCGTTACATTCTCAATTTTAGATCTGTATCTGTACGTTCTAATTGATCTATATTAATTCAAAGGCAATGAATGACTTCACATCTTCTGGCAGTGCGCTCGTTACGCAACACAATCTGATCGTCTTTCAAGTGCATGTATTCTCAAACTCTTTGTTTATCGCCCATGTATCCCCCGTCCCAACCTCTGTGATCACTCGTTAAATATATTTATTTCATTTTGCATTTGATTTGCAGTCGTAAAACCGAACAGTCAAGACATCGACACAGTTCAGGTTACAAAATTGTTTAACCCTTTACAGTCCAAATTGTTCATTGCAGTCAGCTAGAGGAGCATCACTTACCGTCCGATTAATCTGAAATAACATGTCGCATTTCAACCATATCTTAATATTTAGCGACATTTGATTTATAAGCAACGGTATATTTAAATGTATAAATTATTTCAGTTTGAATGATTTTTTGTCTTAATCATGAAACGCATACAATTAGTGTTCTTGTCTTGGATATTAGACTACCATCTTGTAAATTATGTTAGACAGTAACGGGTCAACAAGATGTCATTAAATTCAATTTTCATTGGTGGATTTCATGGTCTTTATTTAATATTTGTAAACATTTTTGTATCGTTCGCCAAATGTCTCTTCTCCTCAAGGCAGTGTGTGTCCCACTGTTTTATTGGGCGCCTATTTGCCCAGTGTATCCGACTTCAGCATGCATTTTGTTTAAGGGCCTTCTTCCTCCTGCATTTTCTAAGGGTTTGCTTCCCCGGGGTAACGGCCGGTGCTGTGATGGGGAGCGAACCTTCGGGTTGTGAGCGGTACAAGTTAATTACTAGCTCTATATATTCCAGTTAATTGCCATTAGAAAGATAAATGATGTAAATAGACATGCCTGTCTCATGTTTCAGTACACGGATGGAATGCAGGCGGGACATGAATGATGCGAGCATCGATTTGGAATCATGGGGGCGAGACGACTTGGATCGTGTTACGTGGAGAGGCGGAATTAAGCATGGAATACAAAAGGAATGAGTTATGGCCTTTTTCGTCTTGACAGACGGTTAGTAAGCCAGTCTATTGTAGAGATGGTGGGGGCAGCATCTGTTCTGGAGGGACATCGACTTTCAGGGCTGATTTTGCCGATTCTCGATTGACAGTGTAAACAGAGAAAGTCAGATACTGGTGTAGGCTCCTTTCTTTTGCGTCGCTTGTCTCCCATCTCTGTCATCAGAACTAGCTCTGATGCCTCGATGTCCGTTCTCAAGGTCGCTCTCCATGTAGCTCTATACTCTGCAATCTCCTCCCAGGTATTTGGATTGATCGTAAAATCGTTCATGGATCTTTTGCATATGTTCTTGTATCTTAATTTAGGCCTTCCTTGTGATCTGGTAGCCGATATAAGTTCACACAGGAGTAACTGCTTCGGAATGCAGGTATTTGACATTCGTTTCCCATGACACAACCATCTCAGTTTCTTATTGCTCCGAGTCGAGAAGAGTGAAGGTATGTTGGCGCGTTTCAGTATTTCCGTATTGATCACCTTATTCTGCCACTTTATGTTTATTATACTGTGAAGACATTACATATGAAACAGCGTTTGAGAAGTCACGCAACACCATGCGATGCCAAAAGTAGTCCTGGTTTTCCTTGCACACACCGTGGAAGACGCTTCTCTGCTCGGAAAGGTCTTACGAGTCACATTCGTTACCGTCATGGACTTTAGTTACATGTTCATCCCTTTTTTTTCAAAGCACAATTACTATCGTCTGACAGGACGCAAAGAGCCAATGACTACAGGCCGTCATATTTAATCTTGCCACAGTTTCCTGCATCTTACTTGCCACCTCATATTTCTCTCTCTCTCTCTCTCTCTCTCTCTCTCTCTCTCTCTCTGTATATATATATATATATATATATATATATATATATATATATATATATGTATGTATATGTATGTATGTATGTATGTATGTATTTATATATGTATGTATGAACGACGGTCCATGCTGAAAATAAATTAAATACCTCATTGTTGAACAGTGAATAAATAAATATACAACATACAAAATAAATGTAACTTCTGAAGATGGAACCATATCAAGACAACTGAGACAGAAAAATATTACCACAAGACGCCATTACAAATTCAATGCAAACTCAAATAAAAAGAAGAGAATCAAAATTCAATAGACAATTATTTATCAAGCAAGCATGGGGCATTGACAAAGTAAATTGTGGAAGGTAAATAAAGCATTGGAAGTCAGGCAGGAAAGTAGGACAATGACTAGACGGCCAGTAGTGGGACAGAGAGTGTGTGAGAAAGAGAGAGAGAGAGAGAGAGAGAGAGAGAGAGAGAGCGAGAGAGAGAGAGAGAGAGAGCGAGAGAGCGAGCGAGAGAATGCTGCAAGATTAAATAACAAGTGGCTATTAAAGGTAATGGTCTCCATCGACATATGATTATAGTGCAGATAGAACTCTAAGAACGATAACAAAATCGATCCTCATATCGTTGTGTAGATATCTACAAACTGCCAAATATTCCCTTCAGTGCAGCAAGACTGAATACCAATGGTGAATATCAAACTAATAAATTGTAGGCCAGTTTTAAACACGTTCTGTAACGTTCATCTCCACGTCATCTCCAACATGTTTATAATATGGACATATTTATGTTTCGTTTTATCCCTTCATTTCAACAATCTATATTTTCTTTATTAGGGTCTTGATGCAGCCCTCACTTTAGCGTTCGTTGCTTTAAACTAACATCTGGTTACATTGGCATCACTAGTTGGCAACTTTCCTATCAAAATATGATATTTACTTTGTATCTTCTTCTTCTTGACCCTCTTCTTCTTCTTCTTCTTCTTCTTCTTCTTTTTCTTATTCTTCTTCTTCTTATTCCTCGATCAACTGATGTTATGTTTCTAGTCTGGTAAGGTTCACGAAGGAGACTGCGTTTCAGGTCTTCACCAGAACGCCTTTAACTTTTCGAGCAGGGTCGCTCTCCTGAGCCAGAGTTCCTATCTTTGGTCTGTATAAGTAAGGTAGTCATGCAGTATATGTTCTGGTGTTTGCTAGGGTGCCCCACAATCGCACGTGGCGGTGTCTCTGAGACTTATTCTGTGGACGCGGACTTTGAGTCTGCAGTGTCCCGTTCTGAGTGAAGATCTTTGTCTGCCAATTTATGCGAAGTTTGTCTATGCTGTCATTTCTGATTTGCATTCTTTGTGCTGATCTTTATATTCCGTCCTCATGCATCGTCTTTGCTTCTTTAAAGTTTTGTGGACGAAGAGTCTACATACCACCACTTTCGGCTTTTGCCAGCTCGTCTGTTTTCACGTTTCCGGTATTGTTTGTAAGATCCTAACAGTGGGCCGGAATCCACTATAGAACTAGATCTGTTTTTTGAGACAGTAATCTGATGTTGTATTTATCTATATTTTCTTCATTCGGGTTTTAATGCAGTTCTCATTTTAGAGTTCGTTGCTGTAAACGATAATCTGGCTACGTGAAGAAGAATACAGTACAGTAACAAATATGAAGAGGGGCTGTGGATCTATGCTGGATTGGCAATTCATTGAGAGAGCTCAAAGCTAGATCATAATATTTGAGTCTGCATATCAGAAGAGGGCTCGGTGGGTGGAAATGAACAAAATGTCATCACTTCCCTTTTTCGGCGAGTTTGAAAACTGCAAAAGCCCGTTCGGGCACCTGCCAACTTTGGATGAGCCGCCCGAGAAGAAGGCTTCGCTCCAACCCAATATTTGAAGCGGTACAGAAACGCAACAAATATACACATACACACACACACACACATGCACGCACGCACGCACTCACACACACACACACACTCACACACACACACACTCACACACACACACACTCACACACACTCACACTCACACACACACACACATGTATATGATATGTAAATTGTCCAGAAATATGCGTATTTGTATTTAACGTGATTAGTCGTCGCATCCTTGAAAAACAATTTAGTGCAGGACTGGTTACACTTCAATTTGCTGGTGATAATGAGTTTCCTACGAAGTACATAAATATGCTATAGATCAATAATATTGGCAAACAAGACCAAAACAAGTTAATGAGCAGGTATTACCTTATAAAATGAGACTACATTGTCAGTGCTGAGACCTGTTCAAACACAGAGGCTGATGTAAAGTAGGAACTTGTGCAGCTTTAGCGACAACGTTGTACTGAACGTATTCTTATTCAATTATCGTAACTCTACAGAAATGGAGTTGACTGCAAGTTATGTCGCGTTATATCTTCTTACAATTAATATTTTACCAAAAGAAGGAGGGCTGGATATATTCAAGATAATTCCTGATATCGCCAGGGCACTTGACGATTCCTCAAACGATACAACCATTGTTCACACATTCAAAATTTTAGGAGAGACAAGAATTCTTGCCGTCCTCGAGGTTCAAAACATGACTGGACTAGAACGAATTTTGAGAAGACTGTGGCACATTGGATATGTTGAGGTCGATAGTCAACCTATTATTCGCTATGAACGCTTCGCTAGAAATCTCGGCGTCTCTGATGAACTGACGAAACCGTTCAGCGGAGTCCTACAGAAGGACAGGCTTTACTGGCTTGACGTTAGCTTAGAATATTATGGTAAAAATACCAACCAGTTTTTGGATCTCTGGAAGAATGCATCTGAATTTAACATGAAAACAAGAGAGAGAAATGAATATACTTTCGTTTTGTATAAGAGTCTTGCAGTAAGAAAGGTGCATGCTTTTGTTAATTTTCCTGAACCAGATGTTGCTGATTTTGCCATATTTAAAACCCCAATGTATTCAGGGAATGGTGCTAACCTGCACATTCATTCTAAAGGGCTGCAGTTTCTGGACGATTACATCACTTCTCTCAATGCAACAGCGACATTGAGTCATTCAATTTGAAAATAATCGAGAAACTGATCTGCTGGTTGCGAAAGTTTGTTTCATATCGTATGATCTATCCTTGATTTCGAAGATGATTCCTTATTTGAGATGTTTCATAAAACAGTTACTGACAATTTTCTACCCAATTTGTTAACCGCTGACAATTTCCAGTTCATCCGTATTATTTTATCAGAAACCTCTAATTATTTCTAGTTCCAAGAGCAAAAGTGTTTGGCTATAGTTAGCGAGAAAGATTTGTGATTTCACTGAAGGCTGAATTTCACGAACAAACCCACAGTTATAAATTTCTCAGAAATGTCAATTATAAATATTTATAGAATGAAGTTGTGACATATTGATTAATAATTAATTGTCTACTTCTCGTGACTATGGCACTGCGCCACAATTAGTAATGTTTGAAAAGTTAAAGTAAGCTACTCATGATATTCTACAAACCTTTTATTTAAAGCATTCCTTAATCCTTTTACGGTGTGGATAGGTGGGACACTGTCAAACTTGGAGCATAGTACGACAGCTAAGTTTATATGAGGATTTGACATCAATTTTCGGTACCCATTGGCGGACCTCAAGTATCTGGCAGTTGGGTCCGAGTTGTCCTGGGTAACCTACTGCCATTTTCATTAAAAAGATAAGCGAAAGAAGATAATACAAGCATCTACTGATGACAACCTTTCCTGGGTGGATCCCTTTATTACAGCGCAGTTAGTTGTTGTCTACACCTTCTCCGGATATTGTGTTCCCTGGTATTGTCACAGCAGGTCACAGTAATGCATGTGACTATATTTGAATGCGAAAAACGCAACAGCAAATGAGAGCTGACAGCAGCCAATGACTCATATCTGGCTTTTGCGTCACGGTCAACGAACCATAGCTGCCCAATACCCTATTCCGTCTCCAAGGGGGCCGTCCTGAAAACAGACTGCGATGATGATGCCTGGTTACAATAATATGGGTCGAAGAAGGAAGACAAACATTGTCTTAAAAATGCCGTGCTGAAATCGGATGTATTAGGCTGAAAGGAACAGATATCGCGGCATTGATGTAAACTACGACACATTGTCCTTTTCAAGATGTACGAAGAAGAAGAAAAAGAAGTAGAAGAAAAAGAAAAAGAAAACACCATGTGAATCCTTTAGTTAGTCTGAATTTATACTCTATTTATTCTAGGCAAAACAGGTTCCACTTGTTAAATCGTATAATTTTTATGAGGACTAATCTCATTTGTAGTACATTTATTTATGTATACGTTTATATTTCAAATAATTACTCTCGCTTGTTGTGTTAAGCTGTTTTCTTGTTTGTGGCATCGATCTTAGCAATAAAATATGAAACAAGAAATTGATGAATTGTTGGTTTTTGTCATCACAGTGATATCTGAAGATACCCCCGCCCCGCCCTTCCCATCCAACTACAATTATACAATTAGAGCGAAAGTGATGTATAGATATTTACAGTAAAGAGATCATGAACGATGGTGATGTAAAGTGTCCCCCCGCCCCCCCCTCCCCCCGGTTCCCCACCCCAACATGAGCGATGGAGATGTAAAGCTACTTTCAGTAAAGACATCCAATCTGCCCCCCCATTCTCCCACTACAACATGAGCAATGGTTATGTAAAGATACTTTCAGTAAAGAGAGTCATCCTGTCTCTCTACTATTCCGTGCGTCATACACTGATTGTCGACGTCGAGTTGTTCTATTTGACTATCCAGTTAAAAGTTTTTATCCTGATGTCATCGACTTGACCTTTATGATTTAATACCTGGCATATTACTGTTTAGTGCCAACAGGATTTTGTCTTATGTACTGGACGCAAAATGTTTATCACATTTCATACATTATCGCATTATCTTCGGCATCAGTATGACAAATACGCCATCTTTGAAGAAGCCAACAACATTCTATATGTGCCTCGATCTATTGGAAGATTGTACCAATGTAGACCTAGGTGTTTGGTCAGCAACCTCACCATAATGGACGTGCACAAACGTGTGGCCATGAAAACGTTGTTCTACTTGTCCATCTGTTGTCAGGCACGCGTATAACATGTCCAGCCCAACAATGCTTACTTGATATCGCTGCTTCCACAATCTCCCGAAATAAATTTGTGTGTCGAATGTATAGTTTCGGATCTTATCCCTTATCGAAGTTTTAGTGCGCGTCGTTCTTTGCTGTATGAATGCATTGGAGCGTATTAGCTACTGTTTTCCGCAAGCTTCACACTTGCCATCCGTAAATTATTGCTTGAATCACCATGGAATTAAAGGTTTGTGTTCTTGTCGTGGTGTCTCTTGGAGTTTTGGCTTAATTGAGTTGAAGGAATACCAAGCTACTTTTTGTCGTCTAGAGATCGTGTGGTCAATGTTGAATTACTCGATGGTTTCCTGTTCAAGATTGGTGTCCTGCTTTGGGCAGCAGGGCTTTCTGAGGCATTGCGTTTTAATTTTATTTATCTTCTAACCAGCACCTCAGCTGACTATATTTAGGCCGCTCAAGGATTAATGGGATTCATCTATGGTATGATTGAATTGTACTATGTCCCCTGCAAATCGTTAGTGGGTGATCCACTCACCATCTTTATTCAACTGTCAATCCAATTTAATTGTTGAAAAATGTCTTCGAGAGCCGCAGTAAATAGCTTTGGTTATAAGATGTCCTGTCGGACTGCTCTTGTTATCGGAACGTATACTGGACCTGTGATATAACGTGGTGGTTGTTCTGCAGTCTTTGTTGGTTTCATTGATCAGTCTGCTGTAGATTTCAGTGATGCTTTGGTTTATAAGAGCATTTACAACAATATTGGTCTCGATACTGTCTAAAGCTTTCTGGTAATCGATAAATACAAGACATAATGGTAAGCGCAGTTCACGTGCCTTCTCCATCAGCTGATTATGGAGATGGTCATTGGTACAGACCCCTTTTATGAATTTGGCTTGTTCTCTAGGCTGGTGTTCATCAAGTTGCTTGTCGATTCTGTAGACAATGGCTCTAATGAATATTTGTATATTATCGGTAGCAGGCAAATATGACGATAGTTCTCAAGAAGTTCAGTATCTCCCTTTGTGTGGATTAGAACAGTCTTTGAGGATTTCTTTTGCTCAGAAATTTGTAATGAATAAGGACATTTATTAAACTGCTTTGACAGCTGAACTTCCCACTTTCTTCCCATGCCATAAGAACGTCCACTACTTGGAGCAGTACCTGGTTATGACTGCTTAATGGTGAGGAGGATTTCGTCAGGTGTGATCGGTCCAATGGGATCCAACCTATTTAGGTTTTGAGCCTTTGATGAAACAAGGTCAGTGTAATGCTGTCTGCGTTCTACTTCAACATTTTGTCTCTGATTTGATGGCGTTGTCATTCCATTGTCAGTTCCCTTTCTTCTATTGCATAGTTTTACAGCACTTTATGAGGCTGCTCTTGGTTTCTGTAGTTTTGATTAGTCGCTGCGTTCCTGTCTGACTGCGTACGAAGAAGAAGAAGAAGAAGAAGATTAGTCGCTGCGTTCAATGCTGCCCATAGTCGTACTTTAGCTGGAGAAGGATTTTAACATGTAGTTTGCATGGGGCCATCATGTTCAATACTCCACTGACCTTAAGTGGTCTTCTCGTGTCTAATAGTATCATCGTCAGTTCTTTAATACGTGTGCACCTTTTAAATGTAGGAACCTTATCAGCGTCAACACATTTGTTAAGTAGCTTAAGAAGTTTATCGAAGTGCTGTTTTGGGGATCCAGAGATGTTCAATCCTGCTGCTCAATTATTATCTACAAACTTGGTACCGTTTAGCAGCGTTATTGCTCTGATTTTGAGAGGAACAGTGCAGGTCCATTGAGGATCTGATTGGCTTGTGGTTACTTTCTGCCCAAACGATGTAGCATTTCTACATTTGTAGCAAACTGCATCGTATTTCACAATTCCTAGTTGTTCCACGTTTGTTACAGTTTATAGAATGCCATTTTCATGTTTTCTCCCTGAAAAGTTTTTATTTGGAAAAAAAATATGTTCAACACGAACAATTTGCCGGTTTCTGCTTAGATGGCTGGACGTTGTCCTTGATCATTTCGTTTGTCATTGGGCCAGTTCAAACGTTGAAATCACAGAGGATAATTATTTTAAGGCAGGTAGTTATAGAAGCAATTCACGGTATTCATAGAACGACTCAATATCATCGTCGTTATATCCTCTATGGGGGACGTAACATTGGATGAGAAAAGTGGCTTCTTCTGGTCTTGAACATGAATTGGCAATGTTGCAAGCTGCGAGGAGACTTTTTCCCTTTTTTAAATTTTTTTAACTGATTTGACATTTTTGACATTCTGGCTAACAATGATGGAACCGACACCTCTAAATATGGTTATATCGTTCTCCTGCGCCGATATGAATTTATTCGCCATATTTGCACCATGTACAATGTGAATCAAAGTAGTTCTATGTAGTTAAATGTAGTACTAGTCATATAGTTATAGTTGTAGTCCTAGTGTCATATATGTGAAGTAATTCGCGTGGCTCACAGTTAGGTACCCTAAAATGTAATTGTTGCTGTGGCTTCTGCATGAAAGACAAATACACTTGTCCTTAAACGGAGATTATTTTTCCTCTTCTTCGTCGTTCGTTCTAACATTCCCGCTACCAATGTCTGATAAGGGCTTTAAAAGTAGTAGACTGCTTTCCGGATAACGGAACGCGTTGTGTCGTAGTTTACAGCTTGACTGCGATATTTGTACCTTTCAGTCCGACACATTCGACTTCAGCAGGCATTTTTGAGTATAAAGTTAGCCTTTCCTCTTCAATGCCTCCTCCGTATCCAGTCTGCTCTGATGCAGCATGTTATCAAGGATCACCGCGTGGAGGTGTAGAAGGATCTTGCCATCTCTGGTTCGCTGGCCCTGACACTGGTAGTCAGTTTTTTTGTCGCTGACAGCTTCAGCTCATGCATTGCTCAGCATCTTGATCCCGAAATGGAGAACCTACATAAAAGTAGTTTTCTTTATGGTTACTTTGTGAGAACATGTACATGTTCAAACAGTAAACAAAATTGCATAGAATGCAGTGACATAGTAACACGCTCATAAGCAGTAAAAAAGGATAACTCTTATCTGGTAATCAGCAAAATCTAAATGGCAAAACTATAACGTTAGTTGAAAGAATTGTGTCAATACTATTAGTAATGATAGTACTGAAGATACACATGCACGCTATGTTAAACTTGGAGGGATCTTGATTGTCACGAGAATGCAGCTAAAGCCACATTACAAGCAGTTTGTAAGTGAATACTGATAAGGCAGCACCCGGTAAAGGTCATGGTTTGTACATCGAAGTCTGATGACGTGTCCATCAGGGTTTGACAGAAAATATAGAAACAAGGCATTTACACGAATATCTCAGAATTAAGAAGTAGAAGATTTAACCAACATTCCATTTTGTTTCTTCTTCAAATTCAAACTGTGTTGGACTAATTGTACTTCCACTACTAGTGTTTTCGTGTATCCATGTGTTTTTACCTGTGGCAAAATATGGGTGCTATACATTGTAAAAAATATATCAATTTCAGAAATGAAGTGTTATAGAAGAATATTGAAAATAACTTAGACAAAGAAGAGAGGAAATATATACATTTTGTAACGACTAGTAATAGAAAAATACTGGCTTATAAATACATTGCAAGTGAGAAGTTAGATTATTTCGGTTATATGAAAAAACACAATTACTTGGAGAGGCATATAGTGGAAGATACGCTGTCTGGGAAAAGGGGAATGGGTCGCTCAAAAGATGATGGTATCAGTACGTTACTGACAGTTTGAAGATGTCCGTGTGAGAAGCGGGTCATCTTGTCATACATCGATATGTGTTCATGGCTGCAGTAAAAGGGACTAAGTTCTCGAAAAAAATATGTAACATGACATGACCTGACTTGAAATGACACGAGAGGACTATCCTACACAGATGGAACAAGTAGTTTCTTTAAACGACATATGGAAAATCACGTGCATACTAAATATTTAAGTAAATACGATGGGTTTCAAATGAAAACTATAAAAGTGGGATAAAAATGAAAAAAACATACCTTTGTATTGTAACTTGTCAATATGGTTGATATTTATGTAAAGAGTGTCGTGCATGTGCCATCAAATTGCAGAAGAACAACGAGACGTCATAATTGCAGTTAAAGATGGCCGCCCCACTATTAACATGCACTAAAGAGAAGCAGCGTTCTTTACGAGTTTTTTTAGCAGGGAGGGGTTGAAAGCTTTATAAATTTATCCGTTTTTTTAAGTAGCAAGGGGTTTAAAGCTTTATAAATTTATCCGTTTTTTTTAGTAGCAAGGGGTTGAAAGCTATATAAATTCATCGACGAATATAGGCAGAGTACGATCATGCATGTCTTTCACTCCAGCAAGTGTGTGAGTGGAGGTTCTGAAACGGCGTAAGTTTTGTGACAGACTGTTCACGACCCGGTCAGGAACACTGAGTAGTGACCTCTGAGTCGATTGAGACCGCTGACTGCATCGTAAATGAAAAAAGCACATTCGCTGTTAACGAGACTTGCTGGAGTGAAAGAAATGTATCAACTTACTGGACCTTCAATAGCGGAAGAATTTATAGAGCTTTCAAATCTACTCTGCTATATAAAAGCGGATTTCCTCTTTGGTGCAGGTCAATAGTTGCACGGCAATCTTTAAACTGCAAGTATGACGTCATTTAGTTCGGCTGCACCGTGATGGCATGTGCAGGACACTCTTGACATTCCTATAAACCATTTAAACAAGTTATAATACATGACCTTTCTAATTTTTATCCCGCTTTTTAGGGTTTTAATTTGAAGCCATCTCGTAACTTTCGAAGGAAATACAAACAAAAAAGCAGAAGAACACGTGCAATAGAAAGAATAAACAGCCATACGGGGATAAATCTTATAATCGATTCGCTGTCTCCTCTTTGGTACGCACTAAGTACGGACGACCACATTACATTTTTTCCGCAAAGAAAATATGTATCCTAGAATTGTGTCCTATCACTTTTTACAATTGTCTCTATCATTTTATACAGTGAAGTTTTAGCTTACAGCACGTTCCTCTTTAGTCGACTTTTAGATTATAAGGGAACCTACGATAAAGCTATGTTGTTTCGTTCCTTGTTACTAATATAAGTCCCGTTAAATAAACAACTATTTCGTGAGTAGAAGTAAATTACACTTATGACACGTGAGAAGGTACAAAGGAAACCATTGCCAAGTGAAAAGAAACAAAGGACACCACTGGCAAGTGAGAAGAAACAAAGGACACCACTGACAAGTGAGAAGAAACGAAGGACAACTCTGCCAAGTGAGAAGAAACAAAGGACACCACTGGCAAGTGAGAAGAAATAAAGGACACCAAAGTCAAGTGAGAAGAAACAAATGACACCACAATCAAGTGAGAAGAAACGAATGACACCACAGGCAAGTGAGAAGAAACAAAGGACACCACTGGTAAGTGAGAAGAAAAAAAGACACCACTGGCAAGTGAGAAGAAACGAATGACATCACTGACAATTGTGAAGAAACGGATGATACCACTGGCAAGTGAGAAGAAACGAATGACACCACTGGCAAATAAGAAGAAACGAAAGACACTCCTGGCAAGTGAGAGGAAACGAATGACACACCTGGCAAGTGAGAAGAAACGAATGACACCACCGGAAAGTGAGAAGATACAAAGACACCACTGGCAAAGCGAGAAGAAACAAAGAGACCACTGGCAAGTGAGAAGAAACGAATGACATCACTGGCAATTGAGAAGAAACGGATGATACCACTGGCAAGTGAGAAGAAACAAATACACTGCAGTCAATTGTCAACATAAATTTACAGTAGATGGTGAGGAAATAATTCAGTGTCACGCATTTTGAATATCTAGGCTCCAGAATTGACAAAAATGGCGATTGCTCGAAAGAAATGAGAAGAAGAATAGCCATGGCAATGCAGAGACTGAACGGCATGAATAAACTACGGCAAAGCACCAACAAAATGACAAAGGTAAAAGTTTTGAGAGCCTGTGTTTTTTTCTGTGGAAGCTTATGGCTGTGAATCATGGACGATTACCAAAACTTCTAGACAAAGAATCGAATCCTTCGAGTAAAAATGTTACAGAAAGATCCTCAGAATACCCTGGACGGAGAAAAAGATAAATGTAGACATTCGGCAAGAGTTGATCATAGAGGAGAACTGGTTTATCAGATTATGACCAGAAAATTGAAATACTTTGGTCACATCAAGAGACACACCGGTCTTGAGAGAGCAGTGATGGAAGGTATGGTGCCAGACAAAAGAGGCAGGGGTAGACCAAGAAGACGATGGTACCAAGATATCCAGGAATGCCTGGGTATGACTGTGGCGGAGGTTGGAGTTTTGGCAAGGGAAAGAGTTTCTTCCAGACAGACTGTAATTGGAGCGACGTTCTATTAAGAACATTCTACATGATGAGATCGTGATTGGCCTCATTCTATTGCAATGTCTTTTGTTGGCAAAGGAATTATTATTGATGCTGTAAGGTCTATTCGCCATATTATATTATTGTAAATATCAATCACATGCTTAACAGTAAATGTAATAGTCTCTCCCGCTATTTTGTGGAGCTCGATAGGTATCTTATCTATACCTCGTGGTGTGTTTTTCGGGATTGAGTAAAATGTACTTCATCTATCAAACTTATGCCAGCTTAGGGTTTGTTGGAATGACACAGGCCACACTCCTTATACAGTTTCATAACATATTCTCTCCACCTCTCGTTTTTGCTCCCCGTTATTGGCATCTATTCTTATCATTAATTATTCGTGGTTGTATGCCTTAATTTTTAACATAAGGATGATTTTGCTTTTATGTAAACTTCTTTAAATTTCCCTGTTCTTTCTAGAAATTCAATTTCTAGTCTACCCGTCATTTTGTTATTGTACATTCTCTACCCAATTCATACTTGATTCTCTTATACTTAGCAATGCCTTCATCTATAATACTGTTCTTCCATTTGTGTTGTTTCGTCAAGCTGCATGGCATTTAAGTTGGTACCCATGGTTTCTTGATTTGTGTTTTCTTCTTTCCCAAAGTTATTTCTGCTGGTTCTGTTACTTCTTTTATTTTCTGTTGGTGTTGATTTATACCTTGCATGTCTAGTTTTTCACGAAAGAGTCATTCACTGTAAACGATATGCGTCCGAACTGATCATCTCGTGGGAAAAAAAGGGGGGGGGGGTCTATTTTGCAAAATTAAAACTTTAAATATACAAGAAATATAACGGCCTATCTGATCGGAGTGAGAGGCGATGAAAGCCAGAGCAATCGAACGGGACAGATTTAACATGGGAATAATTGACATATCAAAGAGTAATGTCTTGATGGTAGGCCGAGTCTAGATATTCGAAACAGATAGCAAAAACACAGTTCGAGAACATATATTAAAAACAGATTACAAGTACAAGCACTGCTCTGAGGATAGATACCTAGAACTGATATTAAGAGCCAGAGTCATAGGACAGCGACTCAATATTGAGAGCAGACTTCTGACAGTTTGATATAAGTAAACTAATAAACAACAAGACGCTGCTGATCAGACTAAAGGAGAAAAAAAACCTATGATAATATGGTTTCAGGGAGTAACATCGATGCGACTTGCACGAAATCCCAGAAAGATAGATTGACAGAATACGATCATCATTTACTTTCTGCTAATTTCAGTTGTGAGTTTTGATAATTTGTATATACAGACACTGTCACTGATATCGAACTGAATAGAAATATATTATATAAGTTAGAACCTTTCACATAATTAGGCAGCAAAATCAAACAGGACGAAATCACAATAATTAGTCGCATTTAACAAGTTAACGAGCATCTGTTAATCGAAAACCCTCAGAAAATACATCAAACTTAGGTTGTCCAACTCCAACACAATATCAGTATTAATATGTGGATGTTGTTGTTGTTTCTAATGCCCACAATGAGTATGTTACTCTTATGTACGTCCTGAAAAGGGCGTTAAGTGACGGGTTGCAGTAGCTTTCCTCACATTTGGAGCGTGATGATGAAGGTGGACCGTTGTGCTATGCTTGGCTTCATCTGCGTGTCTCTCACTACTACGGACATTACGTCGAACCTCACAACAGCCCTTTTCCAGGACGACCAACGAGGAGGTCAGGTGAGAGTCTTGGTCAGTATATATCTCTTGACCCTGGCTAACATTCTCTGATCAGTATGTTTTGCCTGACCAGACGTCAGCCTCATCCTTCCATATATATTGATGTGAAAGCTGGAAAATGACCAACAACTCTTAAAAATAGACTGACTGCATTTAAAAATAAATGTCTTAATAGATATTGAACATTGGCTGGAATTAATTTTAGACAAATAAACAAATAAGTTTAGAGACCAAACATCAGTACGTTTATGCTATTATAAGGAAAACACACTGGCCGTACATATCTTTAGAATGAACAACAACAGTGATTATGAAGCGAAAAAATGACATCAGAAAGAGGGGCAGGCCAAGAGAGACACTACGCAGGACAATTACTAATGAGGTGGCCGTATATATATATATATATATATATATATATATATATATATATATATATATATATATATATATATATATATATATATATATATATATATATATATATAAACGGTGGCATTACTGAGTATGTGATAGATTTGGTGTCTGTGTGTGACCTAGACAAATAGTGTCTCTTTCGACCAGAACAGTTGTAGGGGATAAAAACAGCTGGTTTATGTTTTATACCTGTTGCACATGAAAAGGAGTTTATGGACATTTGCAATCACATATCACAACATAAATCTAATAGTATCGTCTTCTTGCAATAGACAACAATCATTGTTATTAAACTTGTAATATATTATAAACATTTTCTAAAAACCTTGATATTCCTGTTGAATTGACGATACCTGTTAGAAGAAAGACTTTTCTGGCTGAATGTTCTCAATGAGGTTTTCAATAAAACAACTTAGGAGATGAGGAGAAACTAGAAAATATGAACTGGGCCTTATTGCAAACCAAGTCCAGACTCTCAAATCTTGAGAAACTTTCTGGAACAGTCAAGTTTGCATGTAGGCCTGCACATTTCCTGGGCGAAAATCAAGATTCACAGTCCATCTGCTGCGGAAATCACTGTTAAGGGAAATCACAAGGATTTCATCTATCTGGACACGCAGTTAAAGTTAGTTGTCCATCATCAGGCGGTATTGGCTTGACGATGTAACTTCCGCTGTATTTGGATTAAAGTGAGAAAGAAACTACGCTGGTCATCAACATCATTCTCGGGTCCTGAGCTATGTCTGACCAGTGACACGACTCAAGTCGAGTCGACTCGAAATAACTCATGATGCAGACACTGCGGCTTCACCTCCCTAGAGACCTGGGGTCGCTTGAAATTTGCCGGATTCGATCGCCCACCGTTTTCGTTCATCGCTTTAAGAGGTAAGTGCCATACCTCTGGACCACAGCAACCGGACAACACACGATGGATGCGCCATAATGCGGCATCCATGATATCTATGCACAGAGTCTGAGGCCAGCAGGGGCTTTGAATTAAAACAAAGCCGCGCCTCTATAAATCATGTTTTATTTCAATACTATTGACCTGGACAGTCAGCCCTTATAGCAAAAGCTGAATATCAGACTAAAACAATACAGCCAATTTTATACGCATGATCCACCTTACAACCAACATGTTTTTTATCATAGGCATGTTTATGCGTTACTTTGGTATTTTATTTTGACCATCGATATTTTCTTCATGCAGGTCATGATGTTGCCCTCAGTTACGGATCGCTCTTTAAGCTTTCATCTGGTTACATTTGTGTCACTAATCTGCAAGGTTCAGAATGTGATATCTATTTGTTATCTGATATTTATTGTTGTACGTTTTTTTTAACTTATTAACTTCTGTTTCAACAATATCGATGCTTCCATTTGTTGTATAACATGTTGAGACGTTTCAACAATATCGATGCTTTCATTTGTTGTATAACATGTTGAGACGTTTCAACAATATATCGATGCTTCCATTTGTTATATAACATGTTGAGACGTTTTAACAATATCGATGCTTCCATTTATTGCATGGCATGTTGAGACGTTTCAACAATATATCGATGCTTCCATTTATTGCATGGCATGTTGAGACGTTTCAGCAATATGTGCGATTTGAAAACACAGATTTGCACAGTACCACTGACGTCTGAACCTCGTCACGATCTGTTCCGATACACGAAGGATGATTTAAAATAGGAGATATTAAGAAGTACGAAACTGTGAATGTATGCATGGTCGATTATTCCTTGGGTAAGCTCAGAATAAGATCATTATATTTTAATGTAGTGCCTCACCACCACTATCAATAGCGTGAAATAAACACAATGCCATCGCTCCCTTGTCTACTAGATTGATCATTCCAAAATCCATTTCGTATATCGGCAAATATTGAAAGAAACGCTCGTGGTATAGGCTCCTACCCTGTATAATAGGGTAGGACAGCGGTAGCACCCAATACCCTCTCTTCAGCCGACACCCCCGCCCTAAACCAAAAAAAATATTTTTAAATAAAAAATAAAAAAATAAAATAGGAAATCAATAAATAATAAATAAATAAATTCGTACATATAAATAATTTAAAAAAAATTATTAATAATATAACAAGCAAAACAAGCCAATTTCTGTGATATGTATAATGCTAAAATTAGATGTATTGGACCAAAAGGCAAAGTTATCACAGCCTCACTGTAACAACTACGACACAACGTCCTTTTCAGAACGAACACCGAATACGAAGACAAATCTGAAGGGAACAATATTTTTACAAAACAGGATTGGCTGCCGCCTCCTTCAAAATACAGTAAGTTCGGGACTGTGACATCCCAGTTTTCTGGCGGTAATACTTGTACTAAAAGCCCCATAAATATGCTGCAAATCCATAATGGTTGCCAACAAAACAACAACAACTAATAAGCAGCCATTACGTTATAAAATGAGAATACCTGGTCAGTGTTAAAATTTACTCCAGCGCAGAGGTTTCTTTAAAGTTGGAAGGTATTCCATTTCGTGCCAAAAGCACATAGACATAATCGTGTTCAATTATTGTATCATAACTAACTCTACAGAAATGGTGCTGTTTGCAAGTTTAGCTGTGCTATATTTTCTTACAATTACTAGTTTACCACAGGAAGGAGGACAGGATGTACCAAAGTTAATTCTTGATATCGCCAGAGTGCTGGCTGATTTATCTAATGATACAAACGTTGTGCACACATTCAAAGTGTCTGGAGAAACCAACGTTCTTGTTGTCCTCGAGGTTTCAAGCATCACTGGACTTGAGCGAATCGTGGGGAGACTGTTTCGACTTGGACCTATTAACATTGATAGTCAGCCTGTTATACATTACGAAAACTTCGCACGGAACCTCGGGGTGTCTGATGAGCTGACTAAACCTTTTAGCGGAGTCCTGCCCAGGGAGAGAATCTACTGGAATGATGTTAGTTTAGAATTTCATGGTAAAACTACTGAACAGTTTTTGGCTATCTGGAAAAAAGCAGCTGAATTGAACATGATAGCAAGAGATAAACAACAATATAATATGTTGCTGTTTAAAAGCCTTGCGGAAAGACACATTCATGAATTCGCTTTCATTCCTGACCTAGAGGCGTTTGACTTAGCAACATTTCATAGGAAAATGGTGTTCGAGAATGGCGCTAATTTAAATATACGTACCAATGGACTGCAGTTTCTGGACGACTACATTAATTCTCTCAATATGACCGCAGAGTTTGACCTTCCTGGGAACTAATCACGTAACTGATTTACTCGTTGTGAAAGCCAGTGACCTATCGTATATCCTGTTCTTGATTTCTAAAACTATTTACTTTCGAAGAGGTTTTATTAAACAGTTACTGACAATTTTCATCTTAATTTATAAACTGTTGATAATGTTCGGGTCACCCGTGTTATTTTATCACAGAATATTAACTACTGTGGGGTCCAACACAACACATGTTTAGCTGTAGTTATCAGAACAATTATCGGATTTCACTGAAGGCTGAATCTCACCAATAATTCCAGTTTCAAATTTATCGGAGCAGAACACTTAGTAAATTATAAATATTTATTTAATGAAATTGTGTTATTTCGGTAAAATATTAATTTACATAGGAAATTATAATTATTTATATAATGAGATTGTGGTATGTCGATAAATATGCATTTTTCAGTACCTGGTGTATACTTCTCGTCCCTACAACACTGTAGCACAATTAGTATTGTGTTTGAAGTGCAACAGAAAACATTTAATGATTTTTAAAATGAATCAATTTATTTGAAAACGCTATTTTGTTATTTGACGATGCGGGTAGATAAGACGACGTTCAACCAGAAATACGTATAAATATTGTTAACTGGAACCAAGAGTGAACTCATTCAGAACAACATATTTAGTAGCTGCATACGCCATTTCCTGGTATTATGTTCCATAGGCCTGTCATTCCAATTCACTGACACACATGCAACTATTTGAACACAGCGTGGATCATTGATATTGTAGTTCGTATTTTGTTATCCTATTATTTTCGGAACATCGCAGGTTCCACATTGTCAGTCGTATTATACTTTGAGGGAATTATTAAATTCGTGCACATGTACGAGGCGTGTTCAAATGAAAACGGACCAAACTGCAACAAGTGAACATACGTGCGATGCGCATGATGGCGTCACTTCTATTGTGAACAGCACATACCAATCGTCAAGTTTACAATATTTCATTATTCTCCGACTCATAGTTTCCTCACCAGTTCATTGAAAACATTGTGGGTGTTATACGGAATCCGTCCAGAGTTGATAAACGAGCGGTGATTCGATTATTAACAGCTGAAGGATGTCGACCAGTTGACATTCATCGCATAATGCAAGCAGTGTATGATGACAAAAGTGTGTCGAAGATAATAGTGAAGAACTGGTCAACAATGTTTAAAGAAGGACGCGAGTTAACGAAAGATCTTCCGAGACCAGATCAGGAGAAAATTGTTGCGTTAACTCACATTCTTATTTAAATATTGCTGTCTAGATCTTCACTGTTATCTTCGACACACTTTTGTCACCATACATTGCCTTCACTCTGTGAAGCATGTCAACTGGTCGACGTCATTCAGTTGTGAGAAACTGAATCACTGATCTCTGATCAACTCTGGACGGATTCCGTATCACATCCGCCATGTTTTCAAAGGTCTGCTGAGGAAACTATGAGTCGGAGGATAATGAAATTTTGCAAACGACGGCTGTGATGCTGTTTACATCAGAAATGACGACATGCTGCGCATCGTAGGTATGCTCACTTGTTGCAGTTTGGTATGGTTTTATTTGAACACGCTATGTATATATATATGTATACGTTGATATTTCAAATAATATCTTTCGTTTGCTATGTTAAGCTGGTTTTTTTCTTATTTGTCTCAACAGCCACAAAAGAAAAAACATTAACAAATTAAATTAACGAGTTGTTGTTTTGTTCAATAAACTAATTTTGTTGTTTCTGTAGCTTGTCGTACAACTGATACATTACCGTATCACACTATGTGGGGCATGATAGGGCCTTGATACTTACAGTTAAGTGTTACGGAGACTTCTGTGCTGAGATTCTTCTAACATTGAATGTTAGAATAGTGCTGTTCTGTTTTATTGTCTAGTTTTGAGTTTCCATCTTTGCTTGTCTCTCATATTTGTTCAGGGGGGACGCGTGGGCTATATTAAGTGACACGGCTCACAATCCAAAGGTGCTGGGTTCGCTTCTCATCACATTACTGGCCGTTAACCCGCGGAAGCAAACCCTTAGAAAAAAACAGGAGTAAGCAGACCCTTACATAAAATGCATGCCGAAGTCGGATGTACAGGGCTGACAGACGCAAAATAAAAACATATTGCAACGCACACCACCTTGGGGAATAGAGAAATACGGCGAACGCAAAACACAAAAAAAACAAAACAAAATAAAACAAAAACATATTTGTTCAAATGGAACTGCAAAAACTTCTTTTGGCAAAGTAATATAACTGGTAATTGACAACACGACTACACAAATGTACTGCAAACATCTTTACTTACAATAAAAAACAAAAACAGGCTAAATACAGCTGTAACTCCTAATATAGTATATGTGACGTACTTCCGATGACACATGCTCGTGTACATAAAGATAAGTGTCTTGTGTATAAATGGAAGACAGATAAAGCTTCCTAAGAGTAAATTTGAAAAAGAATTGAAGAAGTAGTTAAATGTATTGTTACTTGGTGAGAAAATGCCCATACTCTAACAATAACATAATTAAATGAAATAGTAACATTTTGCCTAGCAACATCTGAATGACAAGTGTTTAACCTTAGTAGGAAGAAGAAAGTTAATATTAATTGCAATTACAATGTTGAAAATACAAATGAATGTCTAAATGTGAAACAGGGAAGGTTCTTGGGTAGAAAAGAGTCGACAATACTGATAATGCAATTCTACAAGACGTCTCCAAGTTAGATTAACAATATGAATGCCAATAGAGTGCATGGTACAGCATGCAATCAACATTTCCATAGCCCACAACAAAGATGAGTTGTGTGTATGAATCTGATTTTGAAAGCCGTCGTCAGAAAACGTATTCATCGTTTTATGCAAATAAAAGTGCGAATAATAACTGGATTTTCCGAGAATAAGAAGATATGTACAATTGAGTCAACGTTGCATTTGGCTTCCTATTGTGTTCAGTAATGTGATTGACAAGTTCGACTTTCAATCGACCTAATAGGACTATCCTACACTATGCAACTAAGCTGTTCACTTAAATTAGGGTATGAGCAAATACACATTTTTCCACATAGAAGTGAACATTAGACCAATTGGTGTTTATCAAGTTTGCAAAGAAAACAAAGCTGATCATTTCAAAATAGATGAGAAATAGACACGCAACGTTAGGGATGTGAGGGTAAAGACACCATTTCCTCTTAGAGACCTAGGCAATCAAACCGAGGGCTTACAGAGACAGGAGAGTTAAAATAAGCCACTAATACAGCACACAACACCTGGCAGTTAAGAACACTCTTATTTCAGGTCAGGGTAGGTCAGGTCATCCCGTAACCGGTGAGGTCGTTTGGGCACACAAGAAGACATCCTCACAACTCCACGCCACCCCTCTCTGTCAGATACCGCTGTCTGTGACTCTTCTGGTCGGAGACTGGTCCATTTTTTTATGTTGTCCTCCCATCACTTTTTGGGCCGGCCTCTTCGTCGTCTGCCATGCACCTTTTCGTGGAGGAATGTGTTTGCAAGACCATTAGATCTAGATATGTGACAGTACCAAGTGAGTTTCCTTCTTTTGACAGTTGCCAAGAGGTCTTCGAAAGGCCCTAGTGCATTTAATGCAGGCTAAATCTAAAAAAATGATATGAAGTTCTTGAGAATCTCATACTCAAGACCATAGAGACACTGGCACAAGCTTGAGAGATCAATTTGAAACACGCGTGAAGAGGTACCCGATAGAAGACAGAAACATTGTGCAACCGAGAAAATTCAGTGCACGCGAAGAGCAAGAAGAAAAGATAAGACTATAGGTTTTGTTAAGATGAACTCGCACATCGGTTAACCACCCTACGTAAGCGCTTGTGCCAACGCAGCGGAGTATTTGGCTGTTGGAGTCTAGCCCGCTAAGCAGAAAACCTTTCTCCGGGATACATCCAGCCCATACCAGAGCTGGGACCTGCCCAGGGGCATCTGCCACTGTAGAAGTACAGGTCGACTAAGACTAAGACCTTTTACATGAAACTAAACAAGAAAGTTCAAACATGTGACAGGCAGAGTAAAAGAAAAGATGTAAATAAAATGGATGAGGAGACAGAGAAGACCGTAATACAAGAAGACACACAAACGCTATATAAAATAACTAGAAAACTAAAGAGCAAAGCAAGATAACGATTCATCAGTGAAAGACAAATAAGGTCACATCATCTGCAGCGAATAGAAGCAGTCAGACAGCTGGGAGGAATACATTAAAGATACCCACTACATAAATCTACCAGTATCCCAAGCATATACATAACCGGAAATGGAACCTCTAAATATAAATATAAATTCACAACAAAACAAGCGATCATGGGATCAATCAAACTATTAAAGCATGGGAAATCTGAAGGGCTAGCTAGAATCCCATACATGCCAGTAAAGCGGACGTCCAAACAAACACAGATAGTCTTCACTAGTTTTTCAAGTATGACAACACAATGGCCAGACAGAGATGTTGATTATCTGCAACAATCTTTCGTATGGGTTTTGTCGACATCTCCGACAATCTTTCTTATGCGGTATGTCGACTATCTCCAACAAACTTTCTTATGCAGTATGTCAACAATCTCCAAAAATCTTTCTTATGCGGTATGTCAAAAATCTCCAACAATCTTTCTTATGCAGTATGTCAACAATCTCCAACAATCTTTCTTATGCGGTATGTCAAGAATCTCCAACAATCTTTCTTATGCAGTATGTCGACTATCTCCAACAATCTTTTTTATGGCGCTGGCTTGGGTTATGCGATATACAAAAGTGGGTAGGACATTCGAAATACATTGAATAGTTGATTAGCGCATGGAAGACTACGATTTTGCAGATGATATACACTTATTTCAATGCAGATTCTACTAACCCCTTTCAAAACTGCCGAAAGAGGGGACGGCGTTGCCTAGTGGTTAAGTGGCACGGCTCACAACCAGAAGGTGCTGGGTTCGATCCCCATCACAGCACCAGCCGTTACCCCGGGGAAGTAAACCATTAGAAAATGCAGGAGGAAGCAGACCCTTACATAAAATGAATGCTGAAGTCAGATGCACTGGGCCGACAGGCGCAAAATAAAAACCACAGTGTAATGCACATACGCCTTGGGGAATTGAGAAATAAGGCGAACGCAAAAAAAAACTAAAAAAAAAAATAACTGCCGAAATGCAGATAAACTTTATCCAGTGTTTTGCTGCTATATCTATTAGCATTGAGTCAGTGAAAGAACCAGACTTGAAAATATTATGGATGAAAGGAGAAACGTAGAAACGCCGATTTTGATGGGACATCTCGATACTTCAGCTGGAAATGATCATATCAGTTTGGAAGATAATAGACAAACATTGAATGGGGATTTTAAGGTAAAATGGAGATTTAATAATGAACTTTTGTGCTTTAAATCAACTGGTGAATGGTACATTTTTCTACATCAAAGCGTGCAACAAGACTGTCACCAGTCCACTGGCAATATAAAAGTATGTAGAGGAGCTCAAGCGGCATGTATTCCCAAAATAAAGATGAAGCTCAGAACGTATGTAAAATAAAACATGATGAACAATTCAATGTGGGATTGCTCAGGGATAAGGACATAAACGATAACTGAAGAGTTCAGATATCAAACAGGTATCTATGGGGCAGGACCTATAACACATAAAGTATAAAGAGTGATCACTGGCAACAGATGACAAACGTATATGGAACAAAACTTGTGGAGACGTTATTGGGAAAAGAGAATGTCAACAATACGCATTGATTACCACATAAACTAAAGCAAAGAAGAAAGACATCAAAATGAAGAAGTCAGATTTGAACAAATGCAAAACAAGAAATTCTAGAGCATAGAATCATGAAAATTCACTGAAGTAAATAATAAATAGATAGAAGTACAAAAAACATAAGGGGCAACAGAAATGATGTTGATGTGTTGGTAATCATGACGTGAGGCTGCAGAACAAGAAAATATGAAAGCACCACACCAAAAATAACAAAAAGACATAAACAAGTAAATGGCAAACAAATAGAAGGAGGAAGGAATTTTCAGTTGAAGATCTAAACATACGATTTTAAAGTAACTAAATATATCAGCTTCACACGACTCTATAGACATTCAGTAGGCGGAAACGGTACCGGAAGTTAAATGTGAGAAATCAAGCAAAGGAGAAATTAAGAAAGCTAAAAGGTGGTTTCTCAGTAGAAGAAATCAAAGTAGACATCAAAACGAATAAAGATACTATACAGATTACTTAGCAAAGTTAGGTAAAGAAATAATATACACGCAGATGTGGAAGGTAGGCTATGTTGAAGAAAGATCTACAGCAGAGTACAAAATATAGAACAACATTGTCCTTATAAGTGCCTAGGATAACATTGAAAGTGATTATATTAGAGATATTTGAAGAGGTCATAGACAAAAATCAGTGAACAGAACAGGCAGTCTTTCTACAAAATAAGTAATGTGCAGACATGTTAGTTATACTTGGATTAATAGCTGAATAAGGCGTCGAATGAAATTGTTGACTTTTTTATCTGATTACTGGGTTATGAAAAAGCATTTGCTGGAGAATAGATATTCTTCTTCTTCTTCTTCTTCTTCTTCTTCTTTTTCTTCGTACGCAGTCAGACAGTAACCATTATTTTTTCGAAAAAAGCGGCGGTCATCCTGAGGCTGTCGACACTGCCATAGAGCTTTTCTTGTGGTTCCACTGGTGATGGCCACATCTGCTCTCTCTGATCCTCGTATGTCGGGTACCACACGGGCATTCGTCGGTTCCACCTTTCTTCAATTTGTTGAATAGGTGGTACCTCAGTCTATTGTGGCCAGTGCGAAGTCTGAAGACCACGACCTGCTCTCTTCTGTTCAACTGGTAATAGGCATCGTTTTTGGTGTAGCCAGTATGTTCGGTTTCCCATTTGGTCATGTATCTAGCTATAATAAGCCGTTTTGATTCTTCGTATGTCCTACTAGTATCTTCTTCTTCTTCTTCTTCTTCTTCGTACGCAGTCAGACAGTAACCATTATTTTTTCGAAAAAAGCGGCGGTCATCCTGAGGCTGTCGCCACTGCCATAGAGCTTGTCTTGCAGTTCCACTGGTGATGGCCACATCTGCTCTCTCTGATCCTCGTATGTCGGGCAGTTCTGCAGCATATGTTCAGCGGTCATTTTACCAGTACCGCACGGGCATTCGTCGGTACCACCTATCTTCAATTTGTGGAATAGGTGGTACCTCAGTCTATTGTGGCCAGTGCGAAGTCTGAAGACAACGACCTGCTCGCTTCTGTTCAACTGGTAATAGGCATTGTTTTTGGTGTAGCCAGTATGTTCGGTTTCCCATTTGGTCATGTATCTGGCTTTAATAAGCCGTTTTGATTCTTCGTATGTCCTACTAGTATCTGACTGTGGTAGTCTTGCACCTTCTTTTGCCAGTCTGTCTGCCTCCTCGTTGCCTTGGATGTTGCAGTGGGATGGAACCAACTGTACCACTACCCTTTTCGGTGCGGACTGCTGGCATAGTTGACAGAGTACTGCTCTTAAATCATTAAGCTCGGTATTTTTCTGGCTTTTCAATGCTGTGACAACGGCCAAGGCATCGGTAAGCAGGACTATATGGCTTTCATTCCTTTTACCTGTCTCCATTTCTTCCACTGCCGCCCTCAATGCCTCTGCCTCCGCCCTGAAATTGCTTGTGTATTTTCCAGTAGCGAATGACAGTGTTATTTTTCTGCCATTTGGTAGGTTCAGAAATGCTCCTGCTCCTCCGTTCTGTGCAGTGTTTGTTACAGAGCCGTCGGTGTATGCATGGGTCCAGTCCATGCTTGGGTAGTTTTTCGATATGTAGCTCAGGGTAGTATCTCTTCTTTCTTTTTCAGTCTGGCAGTTTTTGTTTCCAATACCTGGTATATTTTCTACCACCTCTGGAAATATGTGCTGCCTCCAGATAGGCTTTCGTACAGTAGGGATGAGCTTTGGTGTTGTTAGTGCGTTCATGAGCTCTTCGTGCATCTTTGCTTTGGCTATTTCTGCATGGTTTCTCCGCTTTAGTTTCCCATTTCCGAAATTGTTTAGTCTCTGGTGCATTGGATGGTCAGTCAGTCTTCTGAATTTCTCTGATTGCAGCTTGGCTCTGCAGTCTCTTCTGTCGGTCATGGGTTGCAGTTTTGTAATCTTTTCAAGTTCTACAATTGGCGTTGGCTCTCATTCAGTTTCTCTCGATCTGTCTTTTCCATGCCATGCGCCGATCAAATGTGACTCCCAGGTAGTTTGGGTTGTCGTTTGGCAACAGGTATTTTTGTTAAGACTTAATGTTTCGGTATCTAAATAGTGAAAGTGAATGTCAAACTGACACGCTGCAGTCTGTTTTACACAGATAATGAAACATAAAACTCCTCTTAACTATCAACATGTCTTTATAAGTGACATCCCAATTTGCTGGAGATAATAAGTTTCCTACTAGGAACATAAATATGTTACGGATCAATAATGCAGGTCAACAAAACAAGCTCAATTAATTAGCAACCATTATGTTATAAAAGAAACTCTGTCAAAAGAACCGCATAATTGAGTACCCTACCTGGAAGTTAATCACATAACTAATCTACTAGTTTTTAAAACTAGTGTCGCTTGATCTTCTTTGATCTAGGGTAGATCTGTACAATAGTTTCCATTCTGAGGTGTTATATAAAAATGTTACTGACAATTTTCTGCTTCATTTGTTAATCCGTTGATTATATTAATCCCTGTTATTCTATCACGAACCACAGTAGATTCTCAAAATATACTTGTTTGACAATAGTTTTCGGGACTGGTTTGTGAAATCACCGAACGCTGAATCTCTGACACTTTTCAGTTTTAAATTTATTGGAAAACAACTCGCATTGAATTACAAATATTTAGACATGACGTTGTAGTATTTCTCTAATTATAAATATTTAAGCGCCTGAAATAATTAAGTATGTACTTCTCGTCACTATGACGCTGTAAGAACAATATGTTGTGTTTGAAGAGCTGCAGCAAATATTTAGCCCACGACTTTTAATTAATCGCTTCATTTGAAAACGCTGTTTTATCGTTACACGATGTGAGTTGATCGAACGACGTTCAGCTGTATGTCTGATTGTATAAACTCACAGCATTGAATCTCGTTTTGAGATTTATCTCCTGTTCGCTAACCAGTGGCGGATCTGAAGTATCTGGCACCTAGGGATGAGTATTCTTTGCACTCCCATAATTTACATACGTCTTCAAAGTTACAAGGTAGGATAATTAAAAACACGGCTCCTGGTGTCACCCTTTCTTAACTGGCACTAAGAGCGCACACCGTTATTACAACACATTTGATAGTATCTGTAAACGCCTTCTCCATGTAAAGTTCCCTGGTCCTATCACAACAGGTCACTAACATGTGACTATGTTTCTAGGCCTTCTATTCAATTTTTTTTCTCAGTATAACAGGCTCCACATTTTCAATAGTAGAATACCTTGAGGCACTAATTTAATTGTGTACGCATGTGTACATGAGCACATTTGTTTCAAATAATATAATTCATTTGTGATTTCAAACTTATATTTTCTTGTTAGTCTCATACACCACATCAAAAATAAACTACAAACAAATAAAATTGATGAATTGTTTTCAATAAAGTGATTCTGTTGGTTTGTGTAGTTCGTTTTGTGACTGATGGATTTTTTTACTAAAGGCTGGAGGAAAGCTTTACAATAGGTTCATAGTTAAGAGGTCTTGACAACCCCCACCTATCCATTCTGTGAACGTCTTATCGCTTACTCAAGATCTTTCATTAGATCTCTGGGGCTTAGATCTCCTTAATTGTTGCTAGAGTTGCTCATCTCTGAGTCTCATGTTTCTATGACTCGTGAGTGCTGCAGTGCTTCATACATTGAGTGTCAAAATGCAGTTGTTCTGCCTATAAAGATGTCGGTATAATAGCGCTGCAATTTCTTCAGTTCTACTGTAAAGCATTTTGTGTGATTCACTTTCGTGAACGTAAAAATATAATTATTTTCTGTCGAGTCTGCACGTGAAACTAGTCCCTAAACGAAGATTCTACATACATATTCTTATTTTATGTTTACAAAGTTAGAACATGTACATACTGAAGAAATAAGCAAACTGTTGCGAATGCAATATATAATGCTGCAGTAACATATACCTACATGATTAATAACAATTAAAAGAATACCTCTCAGCATGAAACCAGTAAACTCTAAATAGCAGAACAGTCACGTTAGTGGAAAGAAATGGATCAATATTTCAAGTGATGATATTATTGAAGATATACATACAGGCCCAAATGTGAAACCTGGAAGACTCTTGATAGTGCACACATACTACACAATAGCTAATGCCACTCTACAAGTACATCTTAACGTTGCAGACGATTATATTGAAAAATAAATCGTATTTTAACTACTGAAAATTAATTCTTTCTTTCATTACATTGACTTGAGCGCCCCTCGTACTTTAAAACACATGGGAATGAAAGTCACACAATCCCATAAAACACATAAACATACATTTAAACCAACATCCTGGGCCCATGACAATACGGCTGGCTCAGCAAAGAATGTAGGAGCAAATGGAGGAAGAGGACTCTTTATAAAACGAAAAAAAGACAATTTAGAAGACAGCAGTTGCAACTGTTAGTTACTGTAAAATCTTCAATGTCGAATCTACAGAACTAAGATAGGCAGCCCAAACCCTCATCAACGAGACCTAGTGGATAGACTATAGATGTGTTTGTTTTCACAGAGGCGCATTTGGTGTTTAAAACGCTCAACAAAAGAAGTTAATTTAAGTGAACACCAGTTTCCAAGGCAACGAAGAAAGAGACATAATTGTCAAAGAGTTTGAAGTACCGTAACATAGTAACGTAGCAACAACATAAGGTCAGACAAATGCAATTATCATAGCCAAGTACAGATTAAAATGAACAAGTGACAATTATTGCCATATCGAAAATGTCGCCTAGCACCAATTCCTTAAGCTACGCACAAAACACAATAGACTGAAGTGTCATCTTTATAATAAATTAAAGATTACCTATACAGACATTTGCTTCTTTATCAGAGCATCCAGAACAGTTGATGACGTATTGCAGTGCTTCCCATCATACACTAGTAAAAAGAGTAGCATGTGGCAACAAGCAAAATTCTTCCATGAAAGACTGTACAGGTGTGCACAGAGCCTTTATTAGAATCAAGTGGAAGTCTGAGGAGGAACGAAGAACTGCTATACGAGACTCAATATTTATAGCGCCCATAGACGCCCATTGCATCTAGTTCCCGATAGCGATCGATGTATTTAACCCACGTAGGCTTCAATCACATATAGTCTCAGTAGTTTCAATTGCATCTAATTACTGCAGTCGACCAATACTCCAGTTCCTCTAGATGATCACTGTATCTATTTGACATATTCATATCACTGCTACATCATCTCTGGTGACACTCACTGCTCGACCTACAATTGATCTCAATATTTTACATGATAACAAATACTCATACACAATGCGGAAGACGTATAGCTCTGATAAAGAAGGCGACTGTACACGCTTAACAGCTTTTTCCAGAAGTTAAACATGAAAACTAATAAAACATTGAATAGTAATTGATCGAGAAAATAAGAGTCTTGACACCTATATTAACTTATGAATGTATACGGAATAAACATACACAATCCATTCACCTACAACAACATAAAACTGGTTCCTGGAGACGTTACCAATGTCAGGCGGTCTAGGACATCTAACACATAAATGCTACACAAAAAATGCGTTTATTAATCAATTATATTAAAATAAAAATAGAAATAGAATGTCAGACTGATGCTGAGAGCCTTCATATCGCGCTCACTCACATTTTTAAATCTCAATTGTGGACGGCTGGCTGTTCTTTTGCCATTCGTAAACTAACAATAGACGAGATGTTTGCAAATGGGACTATTTAAATGCGACGAAGACGACCAATCCACCGTAGTCTTCGCTGTCTAAGAATAGTGTACATGCTTGGGAGACCGGTGTCGGAGTGCAGCTCTGCATTTGTTGCTCAGTTCTTTCATAAAATTTCAAGAAAAGGATGCCCAAGTCTTGCTACCGTACAGGAGCATGCTGACGACATGCCTTGGTTTTAAATGTGAGTTTCTGAATAACAACATAACCAATGCTCATATTGCTGCGAGGATGTCTACAAAAACTCAAATAGGAAGCGCAGCCCCACTGAACACCAATGATGAAGATCCAACAAACAGAACGCACCCCAGTTTGACACAGATACAGTAACGTTCATCTCTAGTCTACTACCAACATGTTTATATCTTGAACATATTGATGTTTCATTGCTGTTCCTCAAATGTACCATTGATATGTTCATTTTTCGCGTCCTGTAGCATACTCTGTTAGTGATCGTTGCCTTAAACTACAGCATCTTAGAGCTTTTCTGTCACAAGATGCCAACTTCCTTATTGTGAGCTCATCACGTCATCACTTAACTTAACTTTAACGTATGTACACTGGTTAAGAAAACTATGCAGAGCCTTTATACAGTCAGTTTCTTTTACATTCATTTGATCTACAAATAATTATGCGCATACAATTTATTCTTGAATGCATCAATTTGCTCATGCCTGCACTATTTCCTGTCGCAATACATTAAACCCTTTCTGACGTACTTGTTGCTGTTGGCATTTAACTAGGGCTGTTTGTTAATTCATTATGTATTATTCCAATTTGTGTATGACATGTCCAAAACTCCAAAACACAGATTTGCCCATTAGCCAACGGAGAATTTACTGCTGGACACCGACGTAACTGTGTCGTGATTTTTGACTAGTTACATAAAAAGAATGGAGAAATTAGAGAGACGTGGATAAATGAGCGGTGGATCTGCATAGAGTCGTGGAAAGCTGAGTGGAGGATCTGCAAAGAATTGTATATTTTTGAGTTGTTGATCTACATAGAGTCGAGGAGAGGTGGGGCGTGGATCTACATAGAGTCGAGGACAGCTTGGTCGTGGATCTACATAGAGTCGCGCAGAGCTTGGTCGTGAGTCTACATAGAGTCGAGGACAGCTTGGTCGTGGATCTACATAGAGTCGCGCAGAGCTTGGTCGTGGGTCTACATAGAGTCGAGGACAGCTTGGTCGTGGATCTACATAGATTTAACAATTTCTAAGGAGACATCAAGACGAGTTCAGACTATTTTAGCCCCGTGTATCAGTAACGAAAGAGAAGACGGTATGTCTCTAACCCAACATATTGTAACAGGACATAAAAGTCACACACACAAATCAAGGCTAGGTCTTCTTATTGTCAAGATAAACCATATTTTTAGTAAACAAACTTGATCGTAGCCTCCGTTTTAACAATTTAATTGGGAGCAGTGACAACTCAATTTGCTGGTGATAATACATTTCCCAATAGGTACATAAATTTTCTACAGATCAATAATGTTTGGCGACAAAACTACCACAATTAATTTGCAGTCATTACGTTTTAAAAGGGAGTACATGGAAAGTGTTGAGATCTACTCAAAGACGGAGGCTGATGTAAAGTAGAAACTAGTGCTGTTTTGTGTAAAGATAATATTCAACCCATTCTTTGTAAATTATCGTAACCTAACTAACTTTACAGAAATGGTGCTCATTGCAAGTTCTGTCATGGTATACCTGCTTTCAATAACCATTAAACCACAGAAAGGAGGGCAGGATGTATCCACGTTCATTTATGAAATCACCAGGGTGCTTGACGATTTTTCCAATGATACAAATTTTGTGCACACATTCAAAGTTGCAGCAGAAGCAAGAGTTCTTGTCATCGTCAAGGTGTGAAATGTCACTGGACTAGAACGAGTTGTGGGAAGACTGTGGCGCCTTGGGGCTGTTGACATTAATTATCAGCCAATTATAAATTATGACCAGTTTTTAACAAATCTCGGGGTCGCCGATCAGCTGACCAAACAATTTAGCAATGTCCTGAGGAAGGAGAATCTTTACTGGCTTGAGGCGAACTTTGAATATTCAGGTAAAAGTGCTAAGGAGGTTTTTGGATATCTGGAAAAGAGCAACATCGTATAACCTGACAGCGGAAGCTAAGAAACAATGTAATTTCTTGGTGTATAAGAATTTTGCGGAAAGAAAAGTACAGTGTTTCATAAATATCTATGATCCATTCTATGCTGAGTTTTTCGATTTTAAGAATACACTGTATGCAGAGAATGGCGCTAACCTGCACATACATTCCAAGGGGCTGTAGTTTCTGGACGATTACATCACTTCTCTCAATGTGATCGCAGAGAATAATGAACTAGCTGGGAAATAATTGAGTTACTGGTCGTGAAAGCCTGTGTCACATCGTATGATATATCCATGATTTCTAATATGAGTTCCTTTCCGATATGTACTTTACACTATTTACTGACAATTTTCTAGGTAATTTGTAAGTAGTTGACAAGATACGTGTCGTTCGTGGGATTCTATCATAAACCACCAATTACGGTGAGTTCTAAGAACATACATGTCTTGCTACTGTTTTCCGGACTTGATTGTGATTACAGTGAATCCCACGAAGAATTCAAGTTATATATTTCTCAAAGCATAACAAAAAGTGAGTTACAGATTGTATTTAATGAAGCTGTGAATTTCAAAATTAATAATATTTTAGTAGCTGAAATTATTCTGTATTTTTGTCTTGTTACTACGACACTGTAACAACATATATTATTGTGTTTTGAAAGCTGCCGAAAACACCTTACGATTATCAGTATTCCTTTGCATTAAAAAAAATCTATTATCATTTCACGATAGGAGTAGACGGAACGTCTTTACGCTAGAAGTAAAATAAGACAGCTATTGAATCTCGTTTTGACAACTGTCAGAAATTATCAGTTGCCAGTGGTGAATCTAAGTGTATACCGAACTTAGGACGGAGTTTTGCTTGGCACCTCCTACCATTTCCATTCGTATAAACATTTAAGGGTCAGGACGGCGTGGACTAGTGACACGGCTCACAACTCGAAGGTGCTGGGTTCGCTTCCCATTACAGCACTGGCCGTTACCCCGGTGAAGCAAACCCTAAGAAAATGCAGGAGGAAACAGTCTTACATAAAATGGATGACGAAGTCGGATGCACTGGGCCGACAGGCACAAAATATAAACCTAGTACAATGCACATCTCCTTGGAGAATATAGAAATAAGCTGACGCAAAAAAAAAGAAAACAAGAAAATAAACATTTAACGATAGAAGAACGCTGTTGCCGATGGCACACTTTTCTGGCATCAGTGGCTTATCACGTTATTAAAACGCAGTTAGCAGCTGCATAGACCTTCTCTATGTTGTGTTTCAAGGACCTGTCACAGCAAGTCACTAAAACACGTGATTTTATTTTAACTAAATGTGGATCAAACATATTTTAGTCCATGTTTATTTTATATTTATTCTCAGCATATCAGGTTTCCTATTTTAAAACGTATACTACTTTGTAGGGATCGTCTCATTTCTGGAACATTCATATATCTCTAAATTTGACTAGTAACATGAAAATAATTCAGTCCTGAAACGACATTGAGAGTTGAGCGGTGGTACTGCATGGAGTCTTAGAGAGCTTAGCGGTGGTACTGCATGGAGTCTTAGAGAGCATAGCGGTGGTACTGCATGGAGTCTTAGAGAGCTTTGCGGTGGTACTGCATGGAGTCTTAGAGAGCTTAGCGGGGGTACTGCATGGAGTCTTAGAGAGCTTAGCGGTGGTACTGCATATAGTCGTGAAGTATATATGTTTATATCTGTTTTTGAAGTAAAATTTTCTGTTTGTGAATTGCGGCTGATGGTTTCTTGTTTTTCTTTCACCTTTTCAAAAAAAAAAACATACTCATAGATGAAATTGATGAGTTTTTTTATTTCCTCAACACTGTGATTTTGTGGGTTCTTTGTATAATGATGCTTTTCCTTGTAATATAACGTAGATAATAGTAAACCATTGATATCTGCAGTTGCGAGATGCTGCCACCTATCGTGGTGCTTCTGTATGTCAACATCTCAACGGTTGCTTTCATTAGTTCTCTCAAGCCTAAGCGTCTCATGTCATGTTTAAACATTTGCTTATTGCTGTGTCACAAGTTACTCTGACTGTTCGGTGCTGCCATGTTTCAGACATTGATATTCAACGTACCGACATTTTTCAGTAGTGAGTTTATGTTGTCTCACAAGCTTGACTTTCAAATTTTCTCAGATGGAAATGAAAATATTATCGATTTCAAAACTAAGAAAAAAACGCAAATTAAAGTTATTTTTTAATGTCAACTAGATTTCGCCTTATGTCATCAATCAATCAATCAAATTAAGTCCTGCAAACTCCAGACAAAATCTCAAGTCATTACGAAATACTTGCGAAGTCTTTCCCTCATGTGCCATCACTGACAGCTGCGCCCACGTCTTTCCTGCCGTTTTAAAGTTTGTCTCGACTCAGCATTCTGCTAATACATCATTGGGCCAATTAATTTACTATCTTGCAACTGTAATGTAGCTTTTCTGATTTATTTTTCAGTTTTCTTTACACACTAAACTTCCAATTTCGCTGATTTAATGTCTGAACAAGATCCTTGAATAAAGCTAACCTGGAGTGAATTCTGGTGTGCAGTTAAGCGGAACTTTGAATTCCATCATTGACTGGTCTCCCATTGCTTAAGCCAGGCATGCAAAGCAGCGAAACGCAGAATAACAAACATGATAACTGATCGAAAGCTCATCAATTCCACAGAATAAAGTCCATGATACCACCCGGTGAAGCAATTGTGAAAAATAATCCGAACAGAAACCACCAAACATCGGAAAAGGATACAAACACCGGAGCGAATCGATAGAGCAGCCGTTAGGCTGCGGCCATCTTTCTGACTTAGAGATGGTAGGAGATGAATGTGATGTCATCCATTAAGCGCATGCCATGTGTTTTGTATCCATGCTTTATCACTCTAAACATGCTCGCAAGTAAGAGATGGTTGTGATGTCATCTATTAGGCGCATGCGACGTATTGTGAATCGATTCTTTGCTTTTCACACCGTGATTGCAGGTAGCAGATGGTTGAATCGTAAGGGCCACAATCCTATACCTATGATAATTTGCCATTTCGTAACAGAATGGACGTATACAAACGATCATTTCCCACTTCGTTGTATAAAGGACCTATACCAACGATCATATTACGTCGTTGTAGGAAGAAGGACCTATACCAACGATCATGTTACGTCGTTGTATGAAGGACCTATACCAACGATCGTGTTACGTCGTTGTATGAAAGACCTATACCCACGATCGTGTTACGTCGTTGTATGAAGGGCCTATACCAACGATTGTGTTACGTCGTTGTACGAAGGACCTATACCAACGATCGTATTACGTCGTTGAATGAAGGATCTATACCAACGATCGTGTTACTTCGTTGCAGGAAGGACCTATACCAACGATCGTGTTACGTCGTTGTAGGAAGGACCTATACCAACGATCGTGCTATGTCGTTGCATGAAGGACCTATACCAACGATTGTGTTATGTCGTTGTAGAAAGGACCTATACCAACGATCGTGCTATGTCGTTGTATGAAGGACCTATACCAACGATCATGTTACGTCGTTGTATGAAGGACCTATACCAACGATCATGTAACGTCGTTGTATGAAGGATCTATATCAACGATCGTGTTACGTCGTTGTATGAAGGACCTATACCAACGATCATTTGTCACTTCATTGCAGTAAGGGCCTACATCTCGCTCAGCTGCAAGGAGCACCCTTTCCCAACTGAGGATTCCAATCGCCATTAACAATATAATTATCTTACTTACCACACCGCTCAATGCTAACTGCAGTTGGGCGTGAAAAGGTTCACATTCCTCTTCACTATGATCTGACGAAGGTGCATAGATCTGGACTACAGTGGCATTGCAAGGTGGCACTTTCAGGCGTTTCATAAACAGCCTAGTAAATATTGGCTGAAATTCTGATTTTGAATTTTTTATAGATCGGTGGTTAAAAAGTTTGTCCTATAGTAGTTAGACTACTGTAGGTTTAACAAGTTGTTAGAGACTGCACAATACTAAGCCACAGTTTGTATTAGGTTGGGGACTGAGTGGTCTCGGAGTAAGACGTAGGCCTCAGGTGCTGGAGGTAGCGGGTTCAAATCACGGTGGAGAAAGCAATTTTTTCATGTGTACCTTTCGGTATTTCTTCGGATCTCTGGGTTATAGAGATCGGACCCCCGTGTGCAGTATCGTACACGTTAAAACTCCATCAGTATTTGGACATCGCTTAACGGCCGCTGTCCAGACAAAATTCAAAATTATGTTTACAATCTACCCAATCTAATATATGATTCTCGCCCGGTGCTTCAGAGTTCGTGCAATGTTCTGAGATTCTCCACACATATGTAGAAGAGCAAATCACCTATGGGTTAAACCTTGTGCAATGATGTTGATTCTTCAACTAAACTAAACTAAACTAAACTGTATTAGGTAGGCTGACCAGTTCCGTTCCGCACTATCACTTACTTCACTTATCAAATGCCAGGCTTCCATTTATAGCTGGTTCAGCTAGTGCGTCACGGTTATAGGTCCGAACCCGCACATTTGCCGTAGCAATCAAGTACTCTACCATTACGCTAATCAGACACTAACTATTATACACATTACATATTATGAAAGCTTGCCGTCAAACCTTGATATTGATGAATCGCTTAGAGGATACCTGCAAACGATAGTACTATTCTGAGTGAATGTGCAAAATTAAGTCTACGATAAAACAACTGAGAAGATCCTGAAACTCTGGAAACAAAACTAATACAACAACTCTCACACCCCAAAACCTCTCACAACCCAACAACTCTCACAACACAACTCTCACAACCCAACAACTCTCACAACACATCTCTCACAACACAACAACTCTCACAATTCAACTCTCACAACCCAACAACTCTCACAACACAACTCTCACAACCCAACAACTCTCACAACACAACAAATTTCACAACCCAACTCTCACAACACAACTCTCACAACTCAACAATTCTCACAACACAACTATCACAATCCAACAACTCTTACAACCCAACAGCTCTCACAACCCAACAGCTGTCACAACACAACTCTCACAACCCAATATCTCTCACAACCCAACAGCTCTCACAACCCAACAGCTGTCACAACACAACTCTCACAACCCAATATCTCTCACAACCCAACACCTCTCACAACCCAACAAATCTCACAACCCAACAACTCTCAAAAACCCAACAACTCTCACAACCCAACAACTATCACAACCCAACAACTCTCACAACACAACTCTCAGAACCCAACAACTGTCACAACAAAACACCTCTCACAACACAACAACTCTCACGACACAACAACTCTTTTAGCACAACAACTCTCACAACACAATAACTGGACAATAATTATAAGAGTGATTGTGCATCCTAAACAAGGTTTCATGAAAATTAAACACAAACATACACACATTAATACAAGCATATTTACTGATCACGCATGTGAGTTACGGTTGTGACCGTCATGTTGAACTTATATAACACCATGAATGTGAATCTTTTTTTATCCAATAAATAAACACAAAAAGTCATCATACGGCGACAAACATGATGATAGTTCAAGATGATGTGATCCTTGCAAAGACAGTAGAGACTCATATGAAAGGAATGCTACAAACACGTCGTTCCTAAATCAATATTAACTGTAGCAAACAGAAGACATACATAATTATTTAGACACATATTTAAAAAACAGACATGGAAAACACCAAAAAAATTCAATGTTCCAATGCAAGAGTGGCATAGAAAGGATAACAGGAAACATGTGGCATGCCATTATATCTGGGAAAAAGGGAGAACATTACACGTTCTAAAATACTAAAATGACGTTTGGTTATTGAAGAACTGGTCGCTAGCGCCACCAGTCACACCCCATGATGATAGTAAGAATAGAACATTCATGATAATAACAAAATCTCTCATCTTACTGATGTTTCGGAATCAAAATAGTGTACGTGAATGTCAAACTAACACGCTACAGTCTGTTTTACACAGATAATGAAACATAAAAGTCCTTCTTTCTATCAACATGCATGTCTTTATAAGAAACATTCCAATTTGTTGGAGATAATAAGTTTCCTACTAGGAACATAAATATGTTACGGATCAATAATCAGACGAACAAAACAAGCACAATTAATTAGCAACCATAACGTTTTAAAAGGAGTGTACGTGATCAGTGTTAAAATCTTCTCAAACACAGCGGCTGTCGTAAAGTAGAGATACTACTATCTTGTGCCAACATCACACTGATCTATTGGTGTTCAATTATTGTAACATAGCTAACTAAAGAAATGGTGCTGTTTGGAAGTTCTGTTGTGCTATATTTTCTTACAATAACCATTTTTACACAGGAAGGAGGACAGGATGTATCAATGTAAATTCTTGATATCGCTAAAGTATTTGATGATATCCAAAATGATACACAGATTTTGCACACGTTTAAAGTTTCTGCAGAAGCCAAAATTCTTGTCATCGTCGAGGTTTCAAGCAATACTGGACTAGAGCGAATCGTTAAGAGACTGTTTCGATTTGGACCTATTAACATTGACAGCCAACCTATTATACATTATTAAAGCTTCGCACGGAACCTTGGAGTATCTGGTGAACTGACTAAACCGTTTAGCGGAGTCCTGCGGAAGGCGAGACTCTACTGGCTTGATATTAGCTTAGGATATCACGGCAAAACTACACTGCAGTTTTTAGCTCTCTTGAAAATGTCAGCTGAATTGAAAATGAATGAAAAATACAAAGCAAAATAATTCATTGCTGTTTAAGAGTCTTGCGTAAAGACACATTCATGAATTCGTAAATATCATTGAATCAGATACTTTTGATTTAGTCTCATTTAAGAAGCCCATGAGTTTAGAGAATGCCGTTAACATAAACGTACAGTCCAAAAGGCTGCAGTTGCTGGACGATAACATCAGCTCTGTCAATAGAACCGCATACATGAATACCCTACCTGGAGGTTAATTACTTAACTGATCTACTATTTTTCAAAGCTAGTGTCGGTTCGTTTGATCGAGGCTGGATCTGTCAAATAATGTCCTTTCTGAGGTGTTATATAAAAATGTTACTGACAATTTTCAAATTAATGTGTTAATCTGTTGATAATATTAATCTGTATTATTCTATCACGAACCACAGACGATTCCAAAAATACACTTATTTGACAATAGTTTTTGGGACTGGTTTCTGAAATCACCGAACCCTGAATCTCACAAAAAATGTCAGTTTTAAATTTCTTGGAAAACAACAGTGAATTATACATATTTATACAATGAAGTTTTAGTATTTCTATAATTATAAATATTTACATAATGAAGTTGTAGTATTTCTATAATTATAAATATTTAGACAATGACGTTGTAGTATTTCTGTAACTATAAATGTTTAAGCGCCTGAAATAATTAAGTATGTACTTCTCGTCACAACGACGCTGTGACAACAATATGTTGTGTTTGAAGAGCTGCAGCAAATATTTATCCCACTACTTTTAATATATCGCTTCATTTGAAAACGCTTTTTTATCGTTACACGACAATTTTCAGTTTTAAATTTCTTCGAAAACAACCCGCAGTCAATTATAAATATTTAGACATGACGTTGAAGTATTTCTATAATTATAAATATTTAGACATGACGTTGTAGTATTTCTATAATTATAAATATTTAGAAATGACGTTATAGTATTTCTATAATTATACATATTTAGAAATGACGTTGTACTATTTCTATAATTATAAATGTTTAAGCGCCTGAAATAATTAAGTATGTACTACTCGTCACTACGACACTGTGACACCAATATGTTGTGTTTGAAAAGCTGCAGCAAATATTTATCCCACTACTTTTAATATATCGCTTCATTTGAAAACGCTTTTTTATCGTTACACGATGTGAGTGGATCGAATGATGTTCAGCTGTATGATTGTATAAACTGACAGCATTGAATTTGGTTTTGAGATTTTTCTCCTGTTCACTAACCAGTGGCGGATCCGAAGTATCTGGCACCTAGGGATGAGTATTCTTTGCACTTCTATAATTTACATACGTCTTCAACGTTGCAGGTTAGGGCGATAAAAACACAGCTCCTGGTGTCACCATTTCTTAACTGGAACTAAGGCGCACACCGTTACTACAATACATTTGATAGTATCTGTAAACGCCTTCTCCCTGTACCAAGTTCCCTGGTCCTATCACAACAGGTCACTAGCATGTGACTATGTTTGAAGGCCTTCTATTCAATTGTAATTTCTCAGTGTAACAGGCTCCACATTTTTAATAGTAGAGTACTTTGAAATACTAATTTAACTTCGTATGCATGTGTACATGTGCACATTTGTTTCAAAAAATATATTTTGTTTGTGATTTCAAACTGATGTTTTCTTGCTTGTCTCATACACCACATCAAAAATAAACTACAATCAAATGAAATTGATGAATTGTTTTCAACAAAGTGATACTGTTGGTTTGTGCAGTTCGTTTTGTAACTGATCCATTTTTTTTACTGAAGGCTGGAGATTAGCTCTACAATAGGTACATAGTTAAAAGGCATATACAACCCCGCCTATCAGTTCTGTGAACATCTTATCGCTTGTTCAAAATCTTTCATTAGATCTCTGAGGCTTACATCTCCTTATTTGTTGCCAGATTTGCCAATTTCTAAGTCTCACGTTTCTATGACTTGTCAGTGCTGCAATGCTTCATACATTGAGAGTCAAAATGGAGTTGTTCTGCCTATAAATATGTCGTTTTACCGTGAAGAATTTTGTGTGATTCACTTTCGTGAAAGTAAAAATACATTTATTTTCCTGTGGAGTCAGCATGTGAAACTAGTCCTTTAAGGAAGATTCTACATACAGGAAAAATATTATTTTATGGTTACAATGTGAGAACATGTACAAACTGACGAAATAAGCAAAACTGCTAAAAAAGAAGTATATGATGTTACAGTAACATACACATACATGATTAATAACTATTCAAAGGGTAACTCTCAGCACGACATCAGCAAACTCTAAATATCAAAACAGTCACATAAGTGGAAAGAAAATGATCAATATTTCTAGTGATGATGTTATTGTAGAAATATATACAGGCCCAAATGTGAAACCTAGAAGATTCTTGATAGTGCACACATACAACAAAATGGCTAATGCCACTCTAAAGGTACATCGCAACGTTGCAGACGATTATATTGACAAATAAATGGTATTTTGACTACTTAAAATTATTTCTTACTTTAATTACAAAAAAATTAAAAAAACGTCTCTGTTTCACTTGAGCGCTCCTCGTATTTTGAAGCACATGGGAATGACAGTCACACTATCATATCCACACGAAAACAAGAACGATTGTAAAGATAGATTTAGTGGATAGAAAACAGATGTGTTTGTTTTTCACAGAGGCGCATTCGGTGTTTAAAACCCTCAAGACACAATATACAAATAAACTCGACGCCCTTGCAGACTAGTTCGAACGCTTCGTCCAGTGCAACAAAAGAAGTTAATTCTAGTGAACACCAGTTTCCAAGACAACGAAGAAGCAGACATAATTGTCAAAGAGTTAGAAGTACCGCAACATAATAACGTAGCGAGAACATAAGGGCAGACAAATGCAATTATCATAGCCAAGTACAGATTAAAATGAACAAGAGACAATCATTACCATATCGAAAATGTCGCCTACCTCCAATTCCTCAAGCTACGCACAAATCACAACAGACTGAGGTGTCATCTTTATAATAAATTCAAGATTGCTTATACAGACCTTTATATCTTTTTCAGAGCATCCAGAACAGCGGATAGCGTATTGCAGTGCTTCCCATCATACACTAGCAAAAAGAGTAGCTTGTGGCAACAAGCAAAGTCCTTCCATGAAAGACTGTACAGGTGTGCACAGAGCCTTTATTAGAATCAAGTGGAAGTCTGAGGAGGAACGAAGACCTGCTATACGAGACTCAATATTTATAGCGCCCATAGACGACCATTGCATCTAGTTCCCGATAGCGATCGCTGTATTTAACCCACGTAGGATTCAATCACATTAAGTCTCAGTAGTTTCAATTGCATCTAATTACTGCAGTCGACCAATACTCCTGTTCCTCTAGATGATCACTGTATCTATTTGACATATTTATATCACTGCTACATCATCTCTGGTGACACTCACTGCTCGACCTACAATTGATCTCAATATTTTACATGATAACAAATACTCATACACAATGCGGAAGACGTATAGCTCTGATAAAGAAGGCGACTGTACACGCTTAACAGCTTTCTCCAGAAGTTAAACATGAAAACTAATAAAACATTGAATAGTAATTGATCGAGAAAATAAGAGTCTTGACACCTATATTAACTTAAGAATTTATATGGAATAAACATACACAATCCATTCACCTACAACAACATAAAACTGGTTCCTGGAGACGTTACCAACGTCAGGCGGTCTAGGACATCTAACACATACATGCTACACAAAAAATGCGTTTATTAATCAATTATATTATAATAAAAATAGAAATATAATGTCAGACTGATGCTAAGAGCCTTCATATCGCGCTCACTCACATTTTTAAATCTCAATTGTGGACGGCTGGCTGTTCTTTTGCCATTCGTAAACTAACAATAGACGAGATGTTTGCAAATGGGACTATTTAAATGCGACGAAGACGACCAATCCACCGTAGTCTTCGCTGTCTAAGAATAGTGTACATGCTTGGGAGACCGGTGTCGGAGTGCAGCTCTGAATTTGTTACTCTGTTCTTTCATGTAATTTCAAGAAAAGGATGCCCAAGTCTTGCTAACGTACAGGAGCATGCTGACGACATACCTTGGTTTTAAATGTGAGTGTATTGCAGTGCTTCCCATCATACACTAGCAAAAAGAGTAGCATGTGGCAACAAGCAAAGTCCTTCCATGAAAGACTGTACAGGTGTGCACAGAGCCTTTGTTAGAATCAAGTGGAAGTCTGAGGAGGAACGAAGAACCGCTATACGAGGCTCAATACGTATAGCGCTAATAGACGCCCATTGCATCTAGTTCCCGATAGCGATCGATATATGTAGGCCTCAATCATATCTAGTCTCAGTAAGTTTCAATTACATCTAATTACTGCAGTCGACCAATACTCCAGTTCCTCTAGATGATCACTGTATCTATTTGACATATTCATGTCACTACTACATCATCTCTGGCGACACTCACTGCTCGACCTACAATTGATCTCAATATTTTACATGATAACTTTTTACATGAGCCTTCATATCGCGCTCACTCACATTTTGAATCTCAATTGTGGACGGCTGGCTGTTCTTTTGCCATCCGTAAACTAACAATAGACGAGATGTTGGCAAATTCGATTATCTATCATGCGACGCAGTCTTTGCTGTCTAAGAAGAGTGTACATGCTTGGAGTGTCGGAGTGCAGTTCTGCATTTGTAGTTCTGTTCTTTCATGTAATTTCAATAAAAGGATGCCCAAGTCTTGCTACCGCACAGGACCATGCTGACGACATGCCTTGGTTTTAATTGTAAGTTTCTGTTTTTTCCAAGCACATCATGATAGTGGCGACAGAGCATTCAGAATAACAACATAACCAATCCTCATACCTCTTCGAGGATGTCTACAAACACTCAAATGTGAAGTTAAGCGCAGCCCTACTGAACACCAATGATGAAGATCAAACAAACAGAACGCACCCAGTTTGACACAGATACAATAGCGTTCATCACTAGTTTAGAAAACTCTTAAGAGCCTCTATACAGTCAGTTTCTTTTACATTCACTTGACTTAAAAATAACTATGTTCATACAATCTATTCTTGAATTCATTAGTTTGATCTTACCTCCTTTATTTCCTGTCGCATGACATATACTACTCTCTGATGTATTTTTTGCTGTTGACATTTGACTAGGGCTGCGTGTTTCCTCATTATGTGTTATTCCAATTTGTGTATTGCATGTCCAAAACTTAAAAACACAAATTTGTCCATGAGCCCACGGGGAATTTACTGCTGGCCACCGACTTAACTGTGTTGGGATTTGACTAGTTACATATAAAGAATGTATTGGAGAGACGTGGATAAATGAGCGGTGGATCTGCATAGAGTCGTGGAAAGCTGAGTGGAGGATCTACAAAGAATTGTATATTGTTGAGTTGTAGATCTATATAGAGTCGCGGAGAGGTGTGCCGTGGATCTACATAGAGTCACGGAGAGCTTGTCGTGGATCTACATAGAGTCGCGGAGAGCTGTACCGTGGATCTACATAGAGTCGCGGAGAGCTGTACCGTGGATCTACATAGAGTCGCGGAGATCTGTGCCGTGGATCTACATAGAGTCGTGGAGATATGTGCCGTGGATCTACATAGAGTCGCGGAGAGCTTGTCGTGGATCTACATAGAGTCAGCAATTTCTAGGTATACGTCAAAACCAGTTAAGATTATTTTAGTCCCGTGTATCAGTAACGACAAAGAGGACGGTATATCTACAACACAACACATTGTGACAGGACAGAAAACTTATACACACAAAAACAATCCCAGGTCTTCTTATTGTCAAGATAAACCATATTTTTACTAAACAAACTTGATCGTCGCCTCCCTTTTAACAATGTAATTGGGAGCAGTGACACCTCAATTTTCTGGTGGTAATACATTTACTAATAGGTACATAAATATTCTACAGATCAATAATGTTTTCCGACAAAACAACCACAATTAATTTGCAGTCATTACGTTATAAAAAGGGAGTACATGGGCAGTGGTGAGATCTACTCAAAGACAGAGGCTGATGTAAAGTAGAAACTAGTGCTGTTTTGTGTAAAGATAATATTCCACCCATTCTTTGACAATTATCGTAACCTAACTAACTTTACAGAAATGGTGCTCATTGCAAATTCTGTCATGGTATACCTGCTTTCAATAACCATTAAACCACAGAAAGGAGGGCAGGATGTATCCACGTTCATTTATGAAATCGCCAGGGTGCTTGACAATTTTTCCAATGATACAAATATTGTGCACACATTCAAAGTTGCAGCAGAAGCAAGAGTTCTTGCCATCGTCAAGGTGTCAAATGTCACTGGACTAGAACGAGTTGTGGGAAGACTGTGGCGCCTTGGGGCTGTTGACATTGATTGTCAGCCAATTATAAATTATGCCCAGCTTTTAAAAAATCTCGGTGTCTCCGATCAGCTGACCAGAAAATTAAGCAACGTACTGAGGAAAGAGAAACTTTACTGGCTTGAGGTGAACTTGGATTATGCAGGTAAAAATACTAAGGAGTTTTTGGATATCTGGAAAAAATCAGCGTCGTCTAACGTGACAGCAGAAGACAATAAACAATATAATTTCTTGGTGTATAAGAATCTTGCGGAAAGAAAAGTACAGTGTTTCATAAATATCTATGATCCATTCTTTGCTGAGATTGTCATATTGAAGCATATTATGTATGCAGAGAATGGCGCTAACCTGCACATACATGTCAAGGGGCTGCAGTTTCTGGACGATTACGTCAGTTCTCTCAATGTGATCGCAGAGAATAATGAACTAGCTGGGACATAATCGAGTAACTGACTTACTGGTTGTGAAAGCCTGTGTCACATCGTATGATATATCCATGATTTCTAATATGAGTTCCTTTCCGATATGTACTTTACACTATTTACTGACAATTTTCTAGGTAATTTGTTAGTAGTTGACAAGATTCGTGTTGTTCGTGGTATTCTATCATAAACCACAAATTACGGTGAGTTCTAAGAACATACATATCTAGCTATTGTTTTCCGGACTTGATTGTGATTTCAGTGAATCCCAGGAACAATTTAAGTTATACATTTCTCAGAGCACAACAAAAAGTGAGTTACAAAGATGTATTTAATGAAGCTGTAGATTTGAAAATTAATAATATTTTAGTAGCTGAAATTATTCTGTATTTATTTCTTGTCACTGCCACACTGCAGCAACATTGATTTTTGTGTTAAGAAACCTGCAGAAAACATCTTACAATTGTCAGTATTCTTTTGCATTTAAAAAAAAATCTATTATCATTTCACGATATAAGTAGATGGAACGTCTTAAAGCTAGAAGTATAATAAGACAGCTATTGAATCTCGTTTTGAAAGCTGTCATTAATTATCAGTAGCCAGTGATGAATATAAGTGTATACCTAACTTTGGACGGAGTATTGCTTGGCACGTCATTTCCATTCGCTTAAACGTTTAACGGTCAAGACGGTGTGGGCTAGTGAAACGGCTCACAATCCGAAGGTGCTGGTTTCGCTGACCATATAAGCACCGGCCGTTACCCCGGGGAAGTAAACCCTAAGAAAATGCAGGAGGAAGCAGAGCCTTACATAAAATGGATGCCTAAGTCGGATTCACTGCGTCGACAGGCACGAAATAAAAACATAGTTCACGCATATCGCCTTGGGGAATATATAAATAAGGCGAATGCAAAAGAAAAGAAAAAAAGAAAAAACCAAAATAAACATCTAACGATAGAAGGATTCAGGTTCCGATGACACCCTTTCCGGACTGGCATCAGTGGCTTATCACGTTATTACAACACAGTTAGCAGCTGCATATACCTTCTCCATGTTGTGTTTCATGGACCTGTCACAGCAAGTCACTAAAACTTGTGATTATATTTTAACTCAATGTGGACCATACATATATTAGTCCATATTTTATAATCTATTCATTACCAGCATGACAGGTGTCCTATTTGAAAACGTTAAATACTTTGTAGGAATCGTCTCATTTGTGGCACATCCATACATATGACTAGCTACATGAAAATAATTCAGTACTGGAACGACGTGGAGAGCTGAGCGTTGGTACTGTATAGAGTGGTGAAGTATTTATATTTATATCTTTTTTTGAAGTAAAATTTTCTGTTTGTGAATTGAGGCTGATGGTTTCTTGTTTGCCTCATTCGTCTCATCAAAAATAGAACATACTCATAGAATAAAAATATGAAATTTATGAGTTCTTTTATTATCTCAACACGGTGAACACAATGATGCTTTTCCTTGTTCTATAAAGCAGGGAATAGTAAACCATTGATATCTACAGCTCCGATGTCCTGCCACCATGGCGATTCTTCTCTCTATGTCAACATCTCAACGACTGCTCACGATCTTTCATTAGTTCTCTGAACCTTAAAGCGTCTCATGTCATGTTCAAACATTTGCTCATTGCTGTGTCCCAAGGTACTGTCACTATTCGGTGCTGCTATGTTTAAGACATTGAAATTCAACTTACCGACTATTTTCAAGAGTGAGTTTCTGTTGTCTAGCGAGTTTGACATTCATTTTTGTTCAGATGGAAATGAAAATATTATCCGTTTCAAAACTAAGAGAAAAACGCCAATTACTGGTATTGTTTAATGTCAACACGATTTCATCTTATGTGATTAATCAATCAAATTAAGTCCTGCAAACTCCAGGCAAAACTCAAGTCATCACGAAATACTTGCCAATTCTTTTTCTCATGTGTAATCACTGTCAGCTGGGCGCATGTCTTTCCTGCGGTTTTAAAGTTTGTCTCGACTTAGCATTCTGCTAAAACGTCATTGGGCCAATGAATTTACCATCTTGAACGGCAATATAGCTTTTTGGATTTATTTTTCAGTTGGTTTTGCAAACCTAACTTCCAATTACGCTGATTGAATGTCTGATCAATCTTGCGAAATTGATATATTTAAAAGTTCATTCAAATGTTTTGATATATCATTTTTGCTCCTAAGTGTTGCTAAGGAAACCTTCTAACAAATGTAATAATTGATAAGTGCAAGGAACACTTCGATTTTGTGACAGATGATAGACACTTATTTGTATGCAGATTCTACTAATCACATTCAAAACTGCCGTAAGGAAGATGCAGAAAATAATTATCCAGTGTTATGTTCTTTCCAATAGAATTGACTTATTGAAACAAGAATTTGTACCGTAAAAGTAAAGATCTCGTCACGCCATTCGGGGCATAGGAAATATGTTATTAGGCCCATATTATTTAGTAACCCACGGCACATATTGGATGATGTGGTCAGCATCACACCAGCTGCCTTTACTTCCCGGACTGAACCCATTTGAGGTAGGGTCGACCCGGTAACCGTTGCGGTCTGAAAAAAACATTTCCTCCTCAACTGGGGAATGAACCCAGGACTTATGTGCGAAGTCATTGCGCTAAGCACTGCGCAATGTTCCCTTTCACGCCGGACTTGAAAGTATCATAGATGAAAGGAGAAACAAAGAAATGACGATTTTTTTTAGACATCTCAATACTACAGCTGGAAATGATCATATCAGTTTGGAAGACATAAGTGACAAATTTTGAATGGAGATTATACGTTAAAATGGAGATTTAGTTATGAACTTTTGGGCTTCAAGTCAACTGGTGAATGGTGGCATTTTTCCACATGAAAGCGTTCAACACGACTGTCACCAGACCACATGCAATATAAAAGTATGTAGAGGAGCTCAAGCCACATGAGGCCACCATCTTTGGATTCTCAAAAATAAAGATGAAGCTTAGAACGTATACAAAATAAAACATGATGCACAATTCAATGTGAGAATGCTCAGGGATAAGGACATAAACGATAACTGCAGAGTCACGATATCAGACAGGTATCTATGGCACAGGATCTATAACACTTAAAGTATAATTGGTGATCACTGACAAGCGATGACAAACATATGTGGAACAAGACTTGTGGAGCAGTTATGGGGAAAAGAGAAAGTCAACAATACGCATTGATCACAACAGAAACTATAGCAAAGAAGAAAGAAAGCAAAATGAAGAAGTCAAATGCAAAACCAGAAATACTAAAGCAGAGAATCAGGAAAATACCACTGAAGTATCACAAAAATTAAAAAATTGAAGCATAAAGACCATAGGGGCAACAAATATTATGTTGATGTGTTGGTAATAATTACATGAGGCTGCTGAAGAAGAAAATATGAACGACCTATACAGCACCACACTGAAACTAACAGAAAGACATGAACAAGTAAATGGCACGCAAATAGAAGGAGGAAGGAATTTTCAGATGAAGAACTAAACATACAATTTTGAAGTAACTAAATATATCAGCTTCACACTATTCTACAGACATTCAGTAGGCGGAAACCGTACCGGAAGTTAAGTGTGAGAAATCAAGCAAGGAAAAATTAAGAAAGCTAAAATGCTGATGCGGCTATATGCATAGGCCCAGGTGGTCTCTCAGTAGGAAGATTTAAATTTGACAGCAACACGAACAGAGATATTGTACAGATTACTTAGTAAAGTTAGCAGAGATAAAATACACGCAGATATGGAAGGAAGGCTATGTTGAAAAAAAAATATACAGCAGAGTACACAATATAGAACAACGATGTCGTTATAAGCGCATATAAAAACGTTGAAAGTGCTAATACTAAACACATTAAAAGAGGCCATAGAGAAAAAGCTGTGAAAAGAACAGGCAGGATTTCTACAAAATAAGTCAAGTGCAGGCAACTTAGTTACACTTAGAATAACAGTTGAAAAGCGCAGAATGGAATTTTTCACTTTATATCTGATTACTGGATTATGAAAAAAGCCTTTGCCGGAGAATAGATAATCAATATGGGAGTTGCTCAGTCACTATAGACTGCCCATAAGGTGCATTAACATCATTTAAAATACGCTCCAGTTAGAGGATTTGGATACGCAGACGACTATTTACTGTTGACACACAGCCATAGACAGATGCAAGGAAACATAAATAAGATGAGGGAACATTCAGTCAAACTGGGACTAAATATTAACGTGAAGTAAACCAAGCTCTTTAAAATCAACATCTTAAGAATAGAGCCAATCATGGTAGGAGGTGAGGTACTGGAAGAGGTGGACATTTTCATGTATTTGGGCAGCACCATTGATACTTCAAGGGGCGCAGATGCACATATCATGGATATAATGTGAAAGGCATGGGCGGCATTCCTGTTACTGAATACCATAGAAAAATAATTTAGGGAATTAGAGTAATAGAAGTTAATATTGTTAAATTCCAATGTCACGTCACTACTACTATACATGGAGAAATACAAATGAAAAAATTGAGAAAACTCCAGTCGTCTTTAGTGAATAGATATCTTCGAAGAGCAATAGGAACATGCTGGCATGTCATGGTGAGTACTGAATACGTATGGGAAAGGAACCAACAACAACAAGTGTAGCAACAGATCAAACGTAGGAAATGAAGTTGGATAGGGCACACGCTACGGAAATCACTATCAAATATGTAAGAGAAACCTCACATGGAATTCACAAGGTCAGAGAAAGAAGTAGAGCTAGAAAGACTTGGAGAAGATACTGGGAAATTGAACTTCCGTCACTGGACCTTGACTGGAGAGAGGCATGCAATTATACCTGGGAGAAAGGGAGAACATTAAATACCCAAATGACGTTTGGTTATTGATGGAACTGATCGCTAGATCTACCAGTCACACCCCATGATGATAGTAAGAATAGAACATACATGATAATAACAAAATCTCTCATCATACCGTTATTTCAGTATCTATATAGTGTAAGTGAATGTCAAACTGACACACTATAGTCTGTTTTACACAGATAATGACACATAAAGCCCCTCTTTACTATCAACATGTCTTTATAAGTGACATCCCAATTTGTTGGAGATAATAAGTTTCTTACTAGGAACATAAATATGTTACAGATCAATAATGCAGGTGAAAAAAACAAGGACAATTAATTAGCAGCCATTACGTTTTAAAAGGAGTGTACGTGATCAGTGTTTTAATCTTCTCAAACACAGCGGCTGTCGTAAAATAGAGATACTACAATTTTGTGCCAACATCACACTGATCTATTGGTGTTTAATTATTGTAACATAGCTAACTAAAGAAATGGTGCTGTTTGGAAGTTCTGTTGTGCTATATTTTCTTACAATAACCATTTTACCACAGGAAGGAGGACAGGATGTATCAATGTTAATTCTTGATATCGCTAAAGTATTTGATGGTATCCAAAATGATACACAGATTTTGCACAAAGTTTCTGCAGAAGCCAAAATTCTTGTCATCGTTGAGGTTTCAAGCAATACTGGACTAGAGCGAATCGTGGGGAGGCTGTTGCGACTTTGACCTATTAACATTGACAGCCAACCTATTATATATTATGAAAGCTTCGCACGGAACCTTGGAGTATTTGGTGAACTGACTAAACCCTTTAGCGGAGCCCTGCAGAAGGAGAGACTCTACTGGCTTGATATTAGCTTAGGATATCACGGAAAAACTACATAGCAGTTTTTATCTCTCTGGAATATGTCAGTGAATTGAAAATGATTGAAAGAGATAAAAAGCAAAATAATTCATTGCTGTTTAAGAGTTGCGGAAAGACAAATTCATGAATTCGTAAATATCATTGAATCAGATACTTTTGATTATGTCTCATTTAAGAAGCCCATGAGTTTAGAGAATGCCGTTAACATAAAAGTACAGTCCAAAAGGCTGCAGTTGCTGGACGATAACATCAACTCTGTCAATAGAACCGCATACATGAATACCCTACCTGGAGGTTAATCACTTAACTGATCTACTAGTTTTCAAAGCTAGTGTCGCTTCGTTTGATCGAGGCTGGATCTGTCAAATAACGTCCTTTCTGAGGTGTTATATAAAAATGTTACTGACAATTTTCAGATTAATTTGTTAATCTGTTGATAATATTATTCTGCGCTATTCTATCATGAGCCAAATAAGATTCCAAAAATACACTTGTTTGATAATAGTTTTCGGGATTGGTTTGTGATATCACCGAACACTGAATCTCACGAAAAATGTCAGTTTTAAATTTCTTGGAAAACAACAGTGAATTATACATATTTATACAATGAAGTTTTAGTATTTCTATAATTATAAATATTTACATAATGAAGTTGTAGTATTTCTATAATTATAAATATTTAGACAATGACGTTGTAGTATTTCTGTAACTATAAATGTTTAAGCGCCTGAAATAATTAAGTATGTACTTCTCGTCACAACGACGCTGTGACAACAATATGTTGTGTTTGAAGAGCTGTAGGAAATATTTATCCCACGACATTAATACATCGCTTCATTTGAAAACACTCTTTTATCGTTACACGATGTGAGTGTATCGAACGACGTTCAGCTGTATGTCTGATTGTATAAACTCACAGCATTGAATCTCGTTTTGAGATTTTTTTACTGTTCACTAACCACTGGCGGATCTGAAGTATCTGGCACCTAGGGATGAGTATTCTTTGCACTTCCATAATTTACATACGTCTTCAACGTTGCAGGATAGGGCGATACAAACACAGCTCCTGGTGTCACCCTTTCTTAACTGGCACTAAGGAAGAACTCCGTTATTACAACACATTTGATAGTATCTGTAAACATCATTTCTATGTATCAAGTTCTCTGGTCCTCTCACAACAGGTTACTAACATGTGACTATGTTTGAATGCCTTCTTTTCAATTATTTTTCTCCCAGTGTAACAGGCTCTACAATTCCAATAGTAGCATACTTTGAGACACTAATTTAACTTCGTACGCATGTGTACATGTGCACATTTGTTTCAAATAATATATTTCGTTTGTGATTTCAAACTGATGTTTTCTTGTTTGTCTCATACACCACATCAAAAATAAACTACAAACACATGAAATTGATAAATTGTTTTCAACAAAGTGATACTGTTGGTTTGTGTAATTCGTTTTGTAACTGATGCATTTTTTTTACTAAAGGCTGGAGGAAAGCTCTACAATAGGTCTATAGTTTAAAGGTCTTCACAACCTCGCCTACCCGTTCTGTGAACATCTTAACGCTTGTTCAAGATCTTTCATTAGATTTCTGGGGCTTAGATCTCCTTAATTGTTGCTAGAGTTGCTCATTTCTAAGTCTCACGTTTCTATGACTCGTCATTGCTGCAGTGCTTCATTCATTGAGTGTCAAAATGCAGTTGTTCTGCCTATAAAGATGTCGGTATAATAGAGCTGCAATTTCTTCAGTTTTACTGTGAAGAATTTTGTGTGATTCACTTTCGTGAACGTAAAAATACATTTATTTCTTGTGAAGTCAGCATGTGAACCTATTCCTAAACGAAGATTCTACATACAGGAAGAATCTTATTTTTAGAGTTATAATGTGAGAACATGTACATACTGACGAAATAAGCAAAACTGCTACAAATGCAATATATAATACTACAGAAACATATACATACATGATTAGTTACAATTAAAAGGATAACTCTCAGGATGAAATCAGCAAACTCTAAATAGCAGAAAAGTCACATTAGTGGAAAGAAGAGGATCAATATTCCTAGTGATTTTTTTTTTTTTGGTTTTTTTTTTGCGTTCGCTTTATTTATCTATTCCCCAAGGCGTGTATGCGTTACACTGTGGTTTTTATTTTGCGCCTGTTGGCCCAGTGCATCCGACTTCAGCATGCATTTTATGTAAGGGTCTGCTTCCTCCTGCATTGTCTAAGGGTTTGCTTCCCCGGGGTAACGGCCGGTGCTGTGATGGGGATCGAACCCAGCACCTTCTGGTTGTGAGCCGTTCCACTTAACCACTAGGCCACGCCGTCCCCATTCCTAGTGATGATATTATTGAAGATACACATACAGGCCCAAATGTGAAACCTGGAAGACTCTTGATAGTGCACAGATACTATAAAATGGCTAAGGCCACTCTACAAGTACATCGCAAGAGGCTAATAATAGGTTTGTTCTTGTTTAATGATGTTTTGTGCGCACTGAAAAGGCTGTAAGGAGGTGTGTTGTAGCTTTCCTCTGATCCCGAGTATACTGATGAAGGAGGCCGTTCTCCTCCAGGTGGTTGTGTTATGCTTGGCTTCATCTGCGTGACACTCACTTTTACGTGGATCAGGTCGATCCTCATGTCGTCTGCCAAACTGGCGTGAAAACAGCGTGTTTCAAGACAACGATACGTGGAAGAGAGATTATCGTCTTCGTTAGTATATTGTGCCTAGCCCTGACGCGACGCCCATATCAGTACGTTGTCCATGACCAGGCTAGCTTCTCTCTTCCACGACTAATAGCAACACTTCAGATAACGATACCACCTGTCATTGAGGCAATAAAGCTGATGAGTGTGGGATTTCCAACCGGGTTTGGAAGAAAACGCTAGATACAGTACCCTACATCTTTTACGAAAACAAAATTGCTAATTACTCGATTTTCCATAAATCAGAAACAGAAGATTCAGTCTATTTTCCTTTGTTTTTCCGTTATCAAATTGGTTCTGGATTTGACTAATTTTGCTGCTACTATTATTAGTCTTTTTGTGTAAGATGATTACCACAGGATGATGGAAACATGTTTTTTGTACGACAAATGTGGAAATTATGCAGATACTACATATATATATTATGCACATACACCGTATATATTATGCACATACTTCGTATATGTAACGATTATTATACGAGATGATGGCGAGAATTTTCAGGGAGAAATTTGCCACATTGCATCTTATTTTCTACCCCATTGTGCCACTATCAATAGTAAATATTACATCCGAATTTTAGGTGATGTGCATAACTGTCTGCGTAAAAAACGCCAACAAATGGCGTACTGTTCCCGCAGGATATCATTCGACCTCATACTGCTCACTGCACTATGTGCTATTGACAGCAACGTGCCTGGGAGGTATTTCCACATCCCCCTTACAACCCAGACTTCGCTCATAGCGATTTCCCCCTCTTTTGACCCCTAAAAGAACTCCAGTGGGGTCAGAAATTCAGGCCTGATGACGATGTGAAACAATCTGTCCTGGATTAATTCAGAGATACTGACAAATCTTTTTTTACTGAAGCTTTTCAAGTATTACTTAAACGCTTGGATAAGTGCATAAACATTGCAAACGTAAATAGTATTTTAACTACTGAAAATGATTTTTTTTTGCATTACAAAAAAGTCCCGGTTTGACTTCAGCGTCCCTCGTGTTTGAAAGCACATGGGAATGAAAGTCACACTATCATATCCACAATAAAACAAGACCGATCGTGACGATAGCTCTTAGAATGGATTCGTTATTCTCAAGATCGCGCCACACTAAATAAAGTCGACCACTGCATCCATATCCCTAAAAGGTGACCACTTCATTGAGTCTCTGTTGGCGACCGATAATGCTAGTTCCAGTTTACGACCTGTGCATGTAGTCCTCGTAGGCGACAACTGCATCTAATTCTCGTACGCGACAGCTACAACTAATCATATAAGGCGACAGCTGCATCTAATCCTCGATATGACAGCTGCATCTAATCCTCGTTATGACAGCTACATCTAATCCTTGTTAAAATAGCTGCATCTAATTCTTGTTATGACAGCTGCATCTAATCCTTGTTATGACAGCTACGTCTAATCCTTGTTAAAATAGCTGCATCTAATTCTTGTTATGACAGCTGCATCTAATCCTCACAGGAGACAGCTACATCTAATCCTCGTTATGACAGCTGCATCTAATCCTCGTTATGACAGCTGCATCTAACCCTCGTTATGACAGCTGCATCGAATCCTCGTAATGAAAGCTGCATCTAATTCTCACAGGAGATAGCTGCATCTAATCCTCGTTATGACAGCTGCATCTAACCCTCGTTATGACAGCTGCATCTAATTATCGTTATGACAGCTGCATCTAATCCTCGTTATGACAGCTACATCTAATCCTTGTTAAAATAGCTGCATCTAATTCTTGTTATGACAGCTGCATCTAATCCTTGTTATGACAGCTACGTCTAATCCTTGTTAAAATAGCTGCATCTAATTCTTGTTATGACAGCTGCATCTAATCCTCACAGGAGACAGCTACATCTAATCCTCGTTATGACAGCTGCATCTAATCCTCGTTATGACAGCTGCATCTAACCCTCGTTATGACAGCTGCATCGAATCCTCGTAATGAAAGCTGCATCTAATTCTCACAGGAGATAGCTGCATCTAATCCTCGTTATGACAGCTGCATCTAACCCTCGTTATGACAGCTGCATCTAATTATCGTTATGACAGCTGCATCGAATCCTCGTAAAGACAGCTGCATCTAATCCTCGTTATGACATCTGCATCTAATCCTCGTTATGACAGCTGCATCTAATTCTCGCTTTGACAGCTACATCTAATCTTCGTTATGACAGCTGCATCGAATCCTCGTTATGACAGCTGCATCTAATCCTCGTTATGACAGCTGCATCTAATCCTCGTTATGACAGCTGCATCTAATCCTCGTTTTGACAGCTGCATCTAATCCTCGTTATGACAGCTGCATCTAATCCTCGTTATGATAGCTGCATCTAATTCTCGCTATGACAGCTACATCTAATGCTCGTTATGACAGCTGCATCGAATCCTCGTTACGACAGCTGCATCTAATCCTCGTTATGACAGATACATCTAATCCTCGTTATGACAGCTGCATCTAATCCTCGTTATTACAGCTGCATCTAATCACCATAATGGCAGCTGCATCTAATCCTCGTTATGACATCTGCATCTGATCCTCGCAGGAGACAGCTACACCTTATCCTCGTTATGACAGTTGCATCTAATTGTCGTAAACGTCAGCTGCATCTAATTCTCGTAGACGACAGCTGCATTTAATCTTCGTTTTAACAGCTGCATGTAATCCTCGTTATGACATCTGCATCTAATCCTCGTTATTACAGCTGCATCTAATCCTCCTAGACGACAGGTACACCTAATCTTCGTAGGCGACAGCTGCATCTAATTCTCGTAGGGAAAACTCAAATTCTATACATACATCTGAAGACTAGACGGCGCATTCGCATCATGTAGAATTTAGCTGGTACCACGGGCTGCTGATTACAGTGCCCCTCTAGAAATGATACAAAAGAAAAGTTAGACCAGTCTTGGAGTATGGCAAGGCAGCTGTGATCAATCTTGGCGTCCTAGAAATCAATAAGACCACATTTTAACAGCAGCATTAAAGTCTGCACAAATAGAAGATGTTCAGTAATCCTTTGCATTAAAAAAAATATATGCTCATTTCACGATATGAGTAGATTGAACGACTCTACGCTAGAAGCATAATACGATAGCTAATGAATTTCGTTTTGACAGTGATGACTCTAAGTGTATACCAAACTCTGGGCGCAGTATTGCTTGGCACCTCCTGCCATTTCCATTAGTATAATCATTTTACGGTCTGGACTGCGTGGACTGGTGACACGGCTCACAGCCTGAATGTGCTGGGTTCGTTCCCCATCTCAGCAGCGGCCGTTATCTCGGTGAAGCAAACCCTAAGAAGATGCAAGAGGAAGCAGATCCTTACATAAAATGAATGCCGAAGTCGGATGCACTTATCCAACAGGTACAAAATAGAAACATAGTGCAACGCAGATCGCCTTGTGGAATATAGAAATAAGGCGAACGCAAATAAATAAATAATTAAAAACAAATAAACATTTAACGTTAGAAGGACTGATGCTGATTGCAGCCTTTCCTGACTGGCATCAGTGGCTTACCACGTTAGCTTACCACGCAGTTAGCAGCTGCATTGACCTTCTCGGTGTTGTGTTTCATGGTCCTGTCGTAGCAAGTCACTAAAACATGTCATTATATTTTATCTCAGTGCGGATCCTACGTATATTAGTCCATGTTTTATATTATATTTATTCTCCCCATAACAGATTTCGTATTTAATCCTCATCATTGTAATGCATGTCCTTTACAGAACCTCAATCTCATGACAGCCTGTCTGTTAGAAACTGTTTTTCGCCAGTCTTCCTGCCTGCCTTAAGGTCAAATCCACCATCTCATGCGTCCACCATCTTCTCGGTAGACCCCTGCTTCTCTCTCCAGTGACCATGCCTTCCATAAACGCTTTCCAGTCTATTGTGACGTTTGACATGTCTAAAAAACGAAGTTTTCAGAACATTACGACATTAATGAGCCAATTCGTCTCTACATTCAGGTCTTGCCGGATGGATTTGTTTTCTTCTTGCTTTGTCCACGTGATTTTCAGGACTCTTCTGTAGCACTGTGTTTCAAAAGCACCAATCTTCGCTCTTATTGCTCTTCTAATTATCCATGTTTCACATCCATAGGTTGCTACAGGAAAAATGAATGTTTTTAGGATCTTTAGTGTTAGTTCTTTGTTTGTATTATGCCATAAGTTCTGCATACTCCTTATCTTCTGCATTGCAATAGTTTCGTATTTGGAAACGTCTAACATTTTGTAGGAATTTTCTTTCTTGCATATTTATACATGTCAATATATGACTAGTTACATTAAAGTAATTCAGTACTTTAACGACGTTGAGAGCTGAGCGATCGAATTGCATAGAGTCGTGGAGAGCTGAGCTGTGGTACTGCATAGAGTCGTGAAATATATCTATTTATATCTATTTTTTAAGTAACATTTTTTGTTTGTGAAATGAGGCTGATTTTTCTTGTTTGTTTCATTCGCATCATCATTAAATAAAACATATTCATAGAATGAAAATATGAAATGGATGAATTGATAAACACTGTGATTCTGCGAGTTCTGGAGTTCGTTGTATAATGATGCATATCCTTGTCCTACAATGTAACAATAGCACACCATTGATAACTGCAGTAGCGAGATGCTGCAACACTTCGTGGTGCTTCTCTCTATGTCAACATCTCAACCACTGCTCGCGATCTTTCGTTAGTTCTCTGAAGCTTAAAGCGTCTCATGTCATGTTTAAACATTTGCTCATTGCTGTGTCCCAAGTTACTGTCACTATTCGGTGCTGCCATGTTTCAGACATTGATATTCAACGTACCTACATTTACAGGAGTGAGTTTATGTTGTCTCGCGAGCTTGACCTTCATATTTGCTCAGATGGAAATAAAAACATTATCTGTTTCAAAACTAAGAAAAAAAACACAAAATGTTATTGTTTAATGTGAACACGATTTCATCTTATGTCATCAATCAATCAAAATAATTCCTGCAAACTCCAGAAAAAACTCAAGTCATCACGAAATACTTGCCAAGTCTTTTTCTCATTCACCATCACTGCCAGCTGCCCCCACGTCTTTCCTGCCGTTTTAAAGTTTGTCTCGACTCAGCATTCTGCTAAAACATCTTTGGTCCAATGAATTTACCATCTTGAAAGGCAATATAGCTTTTTTGATTTGTTTTTCAGTTGGTTTTGCAAACCTAACTTCCAATTTCGTTGATTGAATGTCTGAGCAATCTTGCAGAATTGTTCTATTTAAAAGTTCATAAAAATTATTTTGCCATTTCTTATTTGCTCCTACGTGTTGCTAAGCAAATCTCCTAACAAATTTAATAAATCCATTTACTTGCTTATATTTTCATTTTTTCCTTTGAATTTTTTTTTCAGTTATGCAGTTCTTTCATATTTCCTTTTGTCGAAGCTTCTTCCGATTCATTTGCCAACTCGTCAATATTTTGTCTTTGTTTATTTTCTTGCACCAATTAACGTCTTTTTTGACTGGAGTTATTTTCCTTATGGGGTATGTTGACTTTCTCGTACAGTCTTTCTTAAGGGGTATGCCGACTATTTGTAACAATCTTTCTTATGGACGTATGTCGACTTTCTGTAACTATTTTGCTTATGGGGTATGTCGACTTTCTGCAACAATTTTTCTTATGGTGTATGTCGATTTTCTGCAACAATTTTGCTTTGGGATATGTCGAGTTTCTGCGACAATTTTGATTATGAGATATGTCGATTTTCTGCAACAATTTTTCTTATTTGATATGTAAACTTTCTGCAACATTTTTGCTTATGGGGTATGTAGACTATCTCCGACAATCTTTTTTATGGTTTTGGCTTGTGTTATGCAATAACACAAAAGTTGGTAGAACATTTTTAAATACATTGAGTAATTGATAAGCGCATGGAAGACTTAGATTTTGCAGCAGATGTTATACACTTCTTTGAATGCAGATTCTACTAATCCCATTCAAAACTGCCGTAAGGAAGATGCAGAAAAACATTATCCAGCGTTATGTTCTTGCCAATAGAATTGACTTATTGAAACAATAATTTTTACCGTAAAAGTAAAGATCCCGTCACGCCATTCGGCGCAGAGGAAATATGGTGTTAGGCCCATATTATTTTGTAACCCACGGCACATAGTGGATGATGTGGTCAGCATCACACGGGCCGCCCTTACTTTACGGACTGAACCGTTACCCATTTCAGGCTGGGTCAACCCGGGGCCGTTACGGTCTGAAAAACATTTCCGCCTCAACTCGGGAATGAACCCAGGACTTATATGCGAAACCAGCGTGCTAACCACTGCGCTACACTCCCTTTCACACCAGACTTGAAAGTATCATAGATGTAAGGAGAAACATAGAAATGACGATTTTGATGGGACATCTCGATACTACAGCTGGAAATGATCATATCAGTTTGGAAGATAATAGACAAACATTGAATGGGGATTTTAAGGTAAAATGGAGATTTAATAATGAACTTTTGTACTTCAACTGGTGAATGGTGACATTTTTCCACATCAAAGCGTGCAATAAGACTGTTACCAGTCCACAGGCAATATAAAAGTATGTAGAGGAGCTCAGGCTGCATGAGGCCACCATCTTGTATTTCCAAAATAAAGATGAAGCTCAGAACGTATACACAATAAAACATGAGGAACAATTGACTGTGGGATTGACCACGGACAAGGACATACACGATAACTGAAGGGTCACGATATCAAACAGATATCTATGGCACAGGACCTATAACACATAAAGTATAAAGGTTGATCACTGGCAACAGATGACAAACATATGTAGAACAAGAGTTGTGGAGAAGTTATGAAGAAAAGAGAATGTCAACACAATGCTTGAATTATAATAGAAATTGTAGTAAAGAAGAAAGAAAGCAAAATATAGAAGTCAGATTTGAACAAATGCAACACCAGAAATACTGGAACAGAGATTTACAAAATACACTGAAGTCAAAAAGCAACAAAAAAAAAGCAAACAAACAAAACAAAACAAATTGAAGCAAAAAGAGCATAAAGGGCAACCAAAATGATGTTAATGTGTTGGTAATCATGACAAGAGGCTGCTGAATAAGAAAATATGAAAAACCTTTACATCAAAGCACCAAAACTAAAAAAAAAGACATGAACAAGTAAATGGCTAGCAAATAGAAGGAGGAAGGAATTTTCAGATGCAGAACTAAACATACCATTTTAAAGTAACTAAATATATCATCTTCACACGATTCTATAGACCTTTAATTTGCGGAAACAAAGAAAAAAGCAAAGGATAAATTAAGAAAGTTGAAATACTGATGAGTCTATATGTATGCACAGGCCCAGGTTGTTTCTCAGCAGGAACATTTCTTCTTCTTCTTCTTCGTACGCTACCAAACGTCAACCTATATTTTTTTCGAAAAAAAAACGGTCATTCTGAGGCTGTCGACACTGCCATAGAACTTGTCTAGTGTTGCGACTGGTGATGACCACATGTGCTTTCTCTGGTCCTCGTATGAAGGGCAGTTTTGCAGCAGATGTTCAGCGGTCATTTTCCCGGTACCACAAGTGCATTCGTCAGTGCCACTTATCTTCAGTTTATTGAATAGGTGGTAGCTCAGTCTGTTGTGGCCTGTGCGGAGTCTGAAAACCACGACCTGCTCTCTTCTGTTCAAATGGTAATAGGCATCATTTTTTATGTAGCCAGTATGTTCTGTTTACCAATTGACCATGTATCTGGCCCTAATATGCCTTTTGGACTCTTCGTATGTCACACTAGAATCTGGTTGTGGTAGTCTTGCACCTTCTTTTGCAGTCTGTCTGCCTCCTCGTTGCCTTGGATGTTACAGCGGGATGGAACCCACTGTACCACTACTCTTGTTGGTGCGGACTGCTGGCATAGTTGACACAGTACTGCTCATAACTCATTGAGTTCAGCATTTTTCCTGCTTTTTAGTGCTGTTACTACGGCCAGGGCATCTGTAAACAGGACTATCTGGCTTTCATTGCTTTCGCCTGTTAGCATTTCTTCTACTACAGCCCTCAGTGCCTCTGCCTCCGCTCTAAAATTGCTTGAGAATTTTCCAGTTGCCACTGACAGTGTTATTTTTCTACCCTTTGGTAGGCTCAGGAATACCCCTGCCCCTCCGCTCTGTATTGTGTTTGTTACAGAACCGTCGGTGTATGCATGGGTCCAGTCCATGCTTGGGTAGTTTTTCGTTATGTACCTCAGGGTTATGTGTCTTCTTTCTTTTTCAGTCTGGCTGTTCTTGTTTCCAATATCTGGTATATTTTCTACCACCTCCGGAATGATATGCTGCCTCCAGGTAGGAGTGCGTACAGTAGGGATGGGCTTTGATAATGTTATCATGTTCATAGGGTCTTCGCTGATCTTTGCTTTGGCTATGTCTGCAAAGTTTTTCCGCTTTAGTTTCCCATTTCCAAATCTATTTAGTCTCTAATGCATTTGATGGTCTGTCAGTCTTCTGAGTTTCTCTGCTTTCTGCTGGGCTCTGCAGTCTCTTCTGTCGGTCATAGATTGCAGATTTGTAATCTTTTCAAGTTCTGCAGTTGGCGTTGACTTCATTCCTTTTGTTATAACTCTCATTGCTTGGTTTTGAAGTTTACTAATTTTATCAAAGTTCGCCTTTGCAGCTGTTGTCCATGCCGCAATGCCATACTCGAGAACTGGTCTCACTCTTCCAGTGTACAGTTTCTTTAGTATACTTTCGTCTGCTCCCCAGCTTGTGCCAGCAAGTTTCCTGATGATTGCCATTCTTTGTCTGTCTCTCATTCGGTTTCTCTCGATCTGTCTTTTCCATGTCATGTGCCGATCAATTGTGACTCCCATTTAGTTTGGGTTGTCGTTTAGCAGCAGATATTTACCGTTAAGACTTATTTTGGTGTTCTTGGATTTATTTGAAAGCGAGAATATCGTACATGTTGTTTTTTCCTCATTTATTTTGACCAGCCATGAGTTCGTCCACTCCTCCAACGTTGTTAGGGCATGCTGCATCCGATTTTTTGCTATGGTGAGATTTTTTTCAGAGGTCCACATAGCCAGATCGTCTGCAAACATGGAGCTGTGGACTCTTCTTCGTATATTCTCTGTGATGTTGTTTATATAAACCAGGAGAAGTGTGGATGACAGTACTCCCTCTTGGGGTACTTCCTGCTCAAGTGTCACCTTTTTGCTCATCTGCCCTTGTACTTGAACTCTGGCTGTTCTGTTTTCGAGGTAGTGGCTGATCCATTTGTACAATTTAGCAGGAACATTTAAATGAGACATCACCACGAACAGAGATATTATACAAATTATTTAGTAAAGTTAGTTAAGATAAAATACACGCAGTTATGGAATGTTGAAGAAATATATACAGCAAAGTACAACATATAGAACACCGATGTCATTATAAGTGCCTAGGAAGACATTGAAAGTGACCATACTAGACATATTAAAAGAGGCTATAGACACAAGTCAGTGAAAAGAACAGGTAGGCTTTCTACAAAATAAGTCATGTGTAGGTAAGTCAGCTACAGTTAAAATAATAGTTGAATAGGGCGTCGAATGGAATTGTGAACTTTATAAACGATTACTGGATTATGAAAAAGCATTTGCCGGAGAATATATAATCAATATATAGTTGCTCAGACTCTATAAAATCAACATCTTATGAATAGAGCCAATCATGCTAGAAGGTGAGGTACTGGAAGAGGTGGACATTCTCATGTATTAGGGCAACAATATTGATACTTCAAGGGGCGCAGATGCACATGTAATGAATAGAGTTGGAAAGGCATGGACATGATTCCTGTTACTGATTACCATAGACAAATCCAGTGAATTAGAGACTAATAGAAGTTCAGATTGTTAAATTTTAATGTCATGCCAGTACTACTATACATAGAGAAATACAAATGCAAACTAGAGAACACTCCAGTTGTCGTTCGTCAATAGATGTCTTCAAAGAGTAATAGTCACAGGCTGACATTACATGGGGAGAAATGAAGACGTATGGGAAAGGAACCAACAACAACCAATAGAGCAACAGATCAAAGGTGGGGAATGAAGTTAGATAGGGTAACCGTTACGGAAATCACCATCAAATGTCCCCGACAAGCCTGAAATGGAATTGACAAGGTAAGAGGAAGAGGTAGAGCTAGAAACACCTGGAGAGAATGTTGTGAAAATGAACTTCCGTACCTGGACCACAACTGGAGAGAGGCAGAAAGGGCAGCTAAAGCTAAATGGGCATTGCTGATGATTATGAAGACTTGAAATGAAGAGTTATCTATGTGGGCCTGCTTTCTGTTCCCTTTCAGGCAAGAACAAGTGTGCGCCAATGATGCCTCTTATCACCATTCCTCTTTCTGCTGGTTGTTGAATGGATAGTAAAGAATTAAATGGAATTTGATGGAACAACTTGAAGATCAGTACTTAAAGATGACGTGAAATATAGCCCAGAGAAACATACTGATTAATTAACAACCAGAGCGGTGAAGAATGGAGATGCATGTATCTATGTTGTCTAGTCAGAGAAAGAAAACAAAACCATTAGTAAGTCTCGTCTCGTGTCGTCTGTCCCGTAACCTAAGCTGTCGTAGTGATATTACATCTTAGTACATCATGAACTGTCCTTCGCCATCGCACTCTATCCAATTCAAGAGCTACAATTTCAATTAATGGCATGCCCGTCCACTTGCGAATATCATCTGCCTAGCGCATCCTATGGCGACCTTTCATTCTTTTGACAGGAACTGCGCCTCCGAGTATTACATTGGACAACTCATTACAACGTATCACATTGCAGTACCAGCAGAGCTTTTGTGTTTTTACAATTTAAAAAAAGCCCAGAAAGGTACGATAGACTGTCGGACAGTGTTGCCTACACACACACATTCGTAATGTGATCTCAATATAATATTAGCAGAATATCTCTGAAGTACCACATCTCCATGGGCTGGATTTTCCGTTGAAATGCATCAGTTAATGCCCATCTTTTATAAGCATATACTAGAAATGTATCCCAAGTGGTCTGTCGGGGTCTTTGTGTATGACAAAGACAAGAATAGCAGCACTGCCTCACAAAGATCATGTAATAAGACGCGACTAACTGTGTGGCATGGTATAACACCGGCCATGCTTAAGTGGTTTGTTTAGGGCAACATATATCGTGCCTAACAGGACGCGGGCCTACTTTGCTCTAGTGTTTGAGTCTACCTAGATTAACTCGCCCATCGGTTAACCACCCAACGCAGCGGAGTATTAAGCAGCTCAAGCCTAGTCTGTTAAACAGGAAATCTTTCCCCTGGCTATATCCAGCTCATATCATAGCCGGGACCTGCATAGGGGCAATTGTCCCTGTAGAAGTACAGATCAACTAAGATCTTATAACTTTTCATAAGCACACAGGTACACAAAAAGGATCAATGTGCACATTACATTTATTTCATTGATAAGAGACATGTTTCTATCTCAACAAATCGACTTCAGCATAGTGAGTCTTCTCATAGTCCGAGCAATCCATGTTCGTAGCTCCACTCTGGTACCATCATAGCCAATTACACCCCAACTACTTGAATAGAGTAACTGTTGCAAGCCTTAGGCTGTTGATAACTAAACTGCCCCTGCCTCCTCCAAACCTTGCACATTCGTCATTAGTTTTGCTGGTCTTGAATGCCAATCCATACTTCCCACAAGCTGAATAAAACATGGCTTTCATGGGTGCAATTCTTATGTATCACCAGCCAGATTATTAATGTCATCAGCGAAGAGAAGGTACGCAATAGCGCGTGTATCTATCATTACCGTTCCGATATGCCTAACCTGTGCATGTGTGACAAGCTTTCCAGAAATAAATTGAACAATATGGATGTTAGTAGGCATCTCTGTTTTCCCCAAACATAGCGTTCAACTAAGCACATATTCTGCCATTTATGAGAATCGCTCTCGTGGTTTTGGAATATAAGTTTCGAAAGGCATTGGTGAGTTTACACCATATTTTACATTTTTTCCCCATGCTGTTAAATGATTTGGTGAAATTGACAAAGACAACGTAGAAATGTCTCTTATATTCAGTGAATCCCTGAGCACGATCTTGTGAGCGTTCGCTTGTAATCCGTTGAGTTCGATTTTGATCATGGCTTTACTAGAAATGCTGATTAAACTGATGGTTCTGTAGTTAGCAAGATGCTGGTGGCTACTAACGTTTGTAATGGTATAATGAGGTACATTGAATGGCCAAACACCGGCCTGCCAAATCTTGATAAGCAAAATGGTAAGAATGTGAATGTGAATGTGAGTACTCCGCCCTTTTTAAGCGATTTAAATGCCACGGACTGACACTCGTCTTCAAATGTGTCAGGTATGAATAACACAATCGGATCGCCAGCACATGGACTGTAATACATTTCTGAGCAATATTGGTTACAGCTGAAGAGAATGGCGTCATATCTCGTTATTATTTCACCCTCGACATCTGTAATAAAGATATATTTAGGAACATGACTCCTAGTCAGATCTTTTACCAGCTAGTAGACCTAATTTGTGTAATGTTTATTTGTACCTTCTTCTGTCTCCTCACATTGTTAAGAAATCCATTTATTTTTAGCTTCAGTCATAACGTTCTGAATTCGTTTGTTGGTGTTTCTCTACTTTTGCGCTCCTTCTTTAGTTCCAAACGAGTAAGTATAAAGTACGTAACCCAGGGTTTACTCTTGTTCTAGTCCTTTTGCAAAAACGAGTTAGCAGTTTATATTAGAGTTTCACTTAGAAATCTGAAGAAGTGTATGTGTCCAGGTCGATGTTAGTAAGAGGATAATTTTTCTGCCTTAACCGTCTCTGCAGTGGGATTTCGCTAAAGTTCATTGGTATTGTAACTCATCCACGTTGATAGCTATCTGACAACGTTTGAACATTTCACTGTATACATTTTGACCCGACAGTTCAACATTACTTAATAATGGTTACTACCTACGTCTGCACCCAGAAAGTTCTTCATTTAAATGTATGTATCGCGGATTGGAATTGACTCTGTATTAGGATGCAGTCAATTTGACTGATGCCATTCATTAGACGCAGGCCACGTGTGGCGACTCGATGATTTAATTATCTAAACAGTCACGCAGGTAGTAGATGGTTGTAGTATAATCCATTCGATGCATGCCACCCGGGGTGTCTCGATGTTTTACTCATCTTTAACAATTAAAATGTCTTACTTGCCCCCACCACTCATTGCTTCCTGCAGTTGGGCGTAAAGAGATTCACATTCCTCTTCCCCATGATCTGATGTAGGCGGATAGGTCTGGACTAAAGTGGCATTGCAAAGTGGCGCTTTCAGGCCTTTCTTAATAAGCCTAGAAAATATTGGCTGAAATTATGATTTTGATATTCTTATAGGTCTTTGTTAAAAAGTTTGTCCCATAGTAGTTAGATTATAAAGTTGTTAGAGACTGCACAATACTAAGCCACAGCTTGAATTAGGTTGGGAACTAAGTGGTATCAAGGTAAGACGTCGGCCTAGGGTGCTGGAGGTAGCGGGTTCAAATCACGGTGGAGACTAATTTTTTTCACGTAGACTTTCTGGTATTTCTCCATACCTCTGGATAGTAGAGGTCGGACGCCCGTGTTCAGTGTCTCGCATCTTAAAAATTCATCAGCATGTGCAAATCGAAAAGCCTAGGCTTAACGGCGGCTGCCCAGACACAATTCAAAATTATGTTAAAAATGTACCTAATCGATTACTGGATCACTCCGAAGACTGACGGACCACCCAATGTACCAGAGACTAAACAATCTGGGAAATGGGAAACTAAAGCGGAGAAACTTTGCAGAAATAGCCAAAGCAAAGATGCACGAAGATCCCATAAACACACTAACAACACCGAAACCCATCACTACTGTACGAAAACCTACCTGGAGGCAGGATATATTTCCAGAGGTGGTAGAAAATATACCAGGTATTGCAAACAAAAACTGCCAGACTGAAAAAGAAAGGAGAGACACTACCCTAAGCTTCATAACGAAAAGCTACCCAAGCATAGACTGCACCCATGCATACACCGACGGTTCTGTAACAAACACTACACAGAACGGAGGGGCAGGAGCATTCCTGAACCTACCAAATGGCAGAAAAATAACACTGTCATTCGCTACTGGTAAGTTCACAAGCAATTTCAGAGCGGAGGCAGAGGCACTGAGGGCGGCAGTGGAAGAAATGGTGACACACAGTGAAAATGAGAGCCATATAGTCCTGCTGACAGATGCTCTCGCCGTAGTCACAGCGCTAAAAAGCCAGAAAAACACTGAGCTTAATGACTTAAGAGCAGCACTCTGCAAACTGTGCCAGCAGTCCGCACCAAAAAGGGTAGTGGTACAGTGGGTCCCGTCACACTGCAACATCCAAGGCAACGAGGAGGCAGACAGACTGGCAAAAGAAGTTGCAAGACTACCACAAACAGATACCAGAATGACGTACGAAGAGTCAAAACGGCTTATCAAAGCCAGATACATGACCAAATGGGAAACCGAACATACTGGTTACACCAAAAACGATGCCTATTACCAGTTGAACCGAAGAGAGCAGGTAGTTGTCTTCAGACTTCGCACTGGCCACAACAGACTGAGGTACCACCTATTCAACAAATTGAAGATAGGGTGTACCGACGAATGCCCGTGCGGTACTGGTAAAATGACCACTGAACATCTGCTACAGAACTGCCCGACATACGAGGATCAGAGAGAGCAGATGTGGCCATTACCAGTGGAACTGCAAGACAAGCTCTATGGCAGTGGCGAGAGCCTCAGGATGACCGCCGCTTTTCTCGAAAAAATAATGGTTACTGTCTGACTGTGTACGCAGAAGAAGAAGAAGAAGAAGAAGATTACTGGATCCTCGCCGGTGCTACGGAGTTCGTGCATTGTGCTGTGATTCTCCACATATATGGATAAGAGCAGAGCATATGATGTTGATTCTTCAACTAAACTAAACTAAACTGTATTATGTAGGGTGACCAGTTCCTTTCGACGCTACCTGTTACTTTACTAGTCAAATGCCAGGTAACCATTTATATCTGGTTCGGCTGAACCCGCACCTTTGCCGTGGCAATCAAGTGCTCTACAATTACGCTAATAAGATGCTAACTATTATACACTTTATATATTTTGAAAGCTAGTCGTGAAACCTTGATATTGATGATGCATTTATGAATCTCTTAGATGAGACTTGCAAATGATAGTACTATTCTGAATGAATGTGCAACATTAAGTTTACGATAAAACAATTGAAAAGATCCTGACCGTCTGGAAACAAGAATATGAACCATGTCTTACTACAAAATTATACCATATTATATACTAATGTATCATTATTCAAGATACTTGCTGAAAAATAATATTTGCTCTCATAACACAACTACTCTCATAACAGAAAACTCACAACACAAAAACTTTCATAACAAAACAACTCTCATGTCACAACAACTCTCATAACATAACAAATCTCACAACACAACAACTCTCACAACACAACAACTCTCACAACACAACAACTCGCATAACACAACTTTCACAACACACAAACTCTCACAACACAACTCTCACAACACAACAACTCTCACAACCCAACTCTCCCAACACAACTCTCACAATACAACAACTCTCACAACACAACGATTCTCAAAACACAGCAACTCTCATAACACAACAACTCTCACAACACAACATTCAGAACAGAACAACTATCACAACACAACTCCCATAACACAATTCTTATAACAAAACAATTCTTTTACCATTATAAAGAAAATATACGACACATATTAAGATACTGATTGTGCATCCTAAATAAGGTAACATGTAAATTAAACAACAAACATACCAAAAATAACATAAGCATATTCACTGATCACCCATGTGAGATACGGTTGTGACTGCCATATTGAACTTATATAACATCATGAATGTAAATTTTGTCTATCCAATAAGTAAACACGAAAAGTCACCGTAGAGCGACAAACATGATGATACTTCATGATGATGTGTCCTTGCAAAGACAGTAGCGACTCATAGGAAAGAAATGCTACAAAAAAAAGCGTTCCTAAAACAATGTTAACTAGTAAACAGAAGACATAAATAATTATGCAGACACATATTTAAGAAGCAGACGTGGAAAACATAAATGAAATATAATGTTCCAATGCAAGATTGACATAGAAAGTATAAAAGAAAAAATGAGGCATAACATTCTACCTGGGAGAAAGAGAGAACATTACACGTACAAACATGCTCAAATGTCATTTTGTTTTTGATTAACTTACTGTTGTTTCAGGTATCTAAATAGTGTAAGTGAATGTCAAACTGACACGCTACAGTTTGTTTTACACAGATAGTTTTTACTAAAATCATAGATAAAGGGGATCCAGTGGACGTTATTTATCTAGATTTTGCAAAGGCCTTTGATAGAGTACCTCATCAAAGATTATTTCGAAAGTTAAAATCACATGGAATAGGTGGGGAAGTTGCCAAATGGATTGAAAATTGGATAACGGGAAGAAGGCAGAGGGTGGGCATAAATAAGGAGTACTCTGAGTGGTGTGAAGTGAAAAGTAATGTGCAACAGGGCTCGGTTTTGGGACCAATTTTGTTCTTGATATATATAAATGATTTGGACATTGACTTGGGATCGAAGATTGCAAAATTTGCTGATGACACAAAACTATGCAGTAGTGTCTCATCTAAAGCGGAAGTGGATATATTGATGTCGGATTTAGATAAAATTCGAGAATGGTCTGTAAGCTGGCAAATGGAGTTTAATGTAGATAAATGTACAGTCATTCACATGGGTAGATCCAATATGGAACATAATTACAGAATGGGAGAAAACAATATTAGAAAGATAGATAAGGAAAGGGACCTAGGGGTTATAATAGAGCATACAGGAAAGGTGAGTGAGCAAGTTAAGGTAGCAGTGAAAAAGGCAAATGCAATGTTAGGTATGATAAAAAGAAATATTAAACATAGGAGCAAGGAACTGATCGTCGAACTGTATAAAGCTTTAGTTAGACCTAGATTGGAGTACTGTGTACAGGTGTGGAGTCCTTATCATAGAGGGGATATAAACGTGCAGGAAAGAATACAAAAAAGAGCGGCACAGATGATAGTGGGAATCCAGAATTACAGTTATGAGGAACGACTCAGAAAAACGGGCCTACAGTGTCTCGAAGAGAGAAGAATTCGCGGTGACTTAATACAGGTTTATAAGATGATCAGAGGAATGGATAAATTAGACTATAACACGTTTTTTTAAAATACAGCCACCACAATAACACGAGGGCATAGCTACAAGCTGACTAAAGAGAGGTCCAGATTAGATATTAGGAAATATTTTTTTAGTCAGAGAGTGGTGTTTGCTTGGAATGCATTGCCAGTGGAGGTAGTGGAGGCAGGGACAGTTAATGCATTTAAGAATAAACTGGATGCGCATAGCTTTTAGAGCAAGGTGATGTAAATGTAACTGGTTGTATACAGACTCTGCAGGGTCTTCTAAACTAGTATAAAGACATTAAGTTAAGTTATAGAACTCCTCTTTACTATCAACATGTCCTTATAAGTGACATCTCAATTTCATAGAAATAATAAGTTTCCTACTAGGAACATAAATATGTTACAGATCAATAATCAGGTGAAAAAAACAAGGACAATTAATTAGCAGCATAACGTTATAAAAGGAGTGTACGTGATCAGTGTTTTAATCTTCTCAAACCCAGCGGCTGTCGTAAAGTAGAGATACTACTATCTTGTGCCAACATCACACTGATCTATTGGTGTTCAATTATTGTAACATAGCTAACTAAAGAAATGGTGCTGTTTGGAAGTTCTGTTGTGCTATATTTTCTTACAATAACCATTTTACCACAGGAAGGAGGACAGGATGTATCAATGTAAATTCTTGATATCGCTAAAGTATTTGATGGTATCCAAAATGATACACAGATTTTGCACACATTCAAAGTTTCTGCAGAAGCCAAAATTCTTGTCATCGTCAAGGTTTCAAGTAATACTGGACTAGAGCGAATCGTGGGGAGGCTGTTTCGACTTGGACCTATTAACATTGACAGCCAACCTATTATACGTTATGAAAGCTTCGCACGGAACCTTGGATTGTCTGGTGAACTGACTAAACCCTTTAGCGGAGTCCTGCAGAGGGAGAGACTCTACTGGTTTGATATAAGCTTAGGATATCACGGGAAAACTACACAGCAGTTTTTAGCTCTCTGGAATATATCAGCTGAATTGAAAATGATGGAAAGAGATACAAAGCAAAATAATTCATTGCTGTTTAAGAGTCTCGCGGAAAGACAAATACATTAATTCGTAAATATTATTGACCCATATAATTATGACGTATATAAGACGCCGATGAGTTTAGAGAATGGCGTTAACATACATGTACATTCCAAAGAGCTGCAGTTGCTGTACGATTACATCAGCTCTGTCAATAGAACCGCATACATGAATACCCTACCTGAAGGTTAATCACTTAACTGATCTACTAGTTTTTAAAGCTAGTGTCGCTTCGTCTGATCTAGGCTGGATCTATACAATAATTTCCTTTCTGAGGTGTTATATAAAAATGTTAATGACAATTTTCAGCTTAATTTGTTAATCTGTTGATAATATTAATCGGTGTTATTCTATCACGAGCCAAAGAAGATTCAAAAAATTCACTTGTTTGACAATCATTTTCGGGACTGGTTTGTGAAATCACCGAACGTTGAATCTCACGAACAATTTCGGTTTTAAATTTCTTGGAAAACTAACTGGCAGTGAATTGTAAATATTTAGACAATGACGTTGTAGTATTTTTATAATTTAAAAAATTTTGAGACATGAAGTTGTAGTATTTCTATAATTATAAATATTTAAGCGCCTGAAACAATTAAGTATGTACTTCTCGTCACTACGACGCTGTGACAACAATATGCTGTGTTTGAAGAGCTGCAGCAAATATCTAGCCCACGACTTTTAATGCGTCGCTTTATTTGAAAACGCTTTTTTTATCGTTACACGATGTGAGCGTATAGAATGCTGTTCAGCTGTATGATTGTAAAAACTAACAGCATCGAATCTCGTTTTTTTACTTTTCGCTAACCAGTGGCGGATCTAAAGTATCTGGCACCTAGGGATGAGTATTCTTTGCACTTCCATAATTTACATACGGATTCAAAATTTCATGGTAGGATGATTAAAAACACAGTTCCCGATGTTACCCTTTCTTCACTGGCGCTAAGGAAGAACTCCGTTATTACAACACATTTGATAGAATCTGTAAACGCCTTCTCCATGTACTCTGGTCCTATCACAACAGGTCACTAAAATGTGACTATGTTTGAAGGCCTTCTATTCAATTATATTTTCCCAGTATAACAGGCTCCACATTTTCAATAGTAGCATACCTTGAGGCTGTAATTTAATTTCGTACGCATGTGTACATGGGGACATTTGTTTCAAATAATATATTTCGTTTGTAATTTCAAACTGATGTTTTCTTGTTTGTCTCATACACCACATAACAAAAAAAACTACAAACAAATACAATTGATGAATTGATTTCAACAAAGTGATACTGTTGGTTTGTGTAGTTAGTTTTGTAACTGATGGATTTTTTACTAAAGGCTTTGGGAAAGTTCTACAATGGGTGCACAGTTAAGAGGTCTTGACAAACCCCACCTATCTGTTCTGTGAATATCTTATCGCTTGTTCAAAATCTTTCATTAGATCTCTGAAGCTTACATCTCCTTAATTGTTGAGTGAGCATGTGAAACTATTCTTACATACAGGAAGAATATTATTTTATGGTTACAATGTGAGAACATGTACATACTGAAGAATTAAGCAAAACTGCTGCTAATGCAATATATAATGCTATGGTAACATATATACATGATTAATAACAATTAAAAGGATAACTCTCAGGATGAAATCAGCAAATTCTAAATAGCAAAACAGTCACGTTCGTGGAAAGAAGAGGATCAATATTCCTAGTGATGATATTATTGAAGATACACATACAGGTCAAAATGTGAAACCTGGAAGAATTTTTGTAGTGCACAGATACTACAAAACGGCTAAGGCCACTCTACAAGTACATCAAAGAGGCGAATAATAGGTTAGTTTTTATTTTAATGATGACATTGAGTATTTTTTGCTCTTTTTGTGAGCAACTGAAAATGCGGTTAGGTCGCGTGTTGTAGCTTTCCTCAGATCCCGAATTTTATTGAAGAAGGTGGACCGTTGTGCTCCAGGTGGTTGTGTTATGCTTTGCTTCATGTGCGTGACACTCACTACTACGGAGATCACGTCAATCCTCATCTCCTCTTCAAGCTGCCATGAAAATAGTGTGTTTCCAGAGAACGCTACATGGAGTACAGATTGTCGTCTTGGTCAGTATATTGTGCCTAACCCTGACGCGACGTCCATATCAATACATTGTCCCTGACCGGACTAGCTTCTCGCTTTCACGACTAATAGGGTAGACAACACTATAGGTAACGGTACTGTACACACCGCCTGTCATTGAGGCGATAAAGCTGATGAGTGTGGTGTTTCCAATGGGGTTTGACAGAGACCGTTAAATACAATACCCTACATTTTTTACGTAAACAAAATTGCTAATTACTCGATTTTCCGTAAATCAGAAGCAGAAGATTCAGTCTATTTTCCTTTGTTTTTCCCTTATCAAATTGGTTCTGGGGTTGACTAATTTTGCTGCTACTATTATTAGTCTTTATGTGTAAGATGATTCCCACAAAATGATGGAAACATATGTTTTTTTGTATGAATGGGGATATGAGGCTCATACTACGTTTATATGATGCACATACTGCGAATTAATTATGCACAAATTACGTATATGTAACGATTAAGATTCGAGATGATGGCGAGCATTTTCAGGGAGAAATTTGCCACAATTCATGTTATTTTCTACCCCATTATACCACTATCAATAGTAAACATTACAGTCGCATTTTGGGTGATGTGCATAACTGTCTGCGAAAAAAAAAACCGCTCTGATTTGATCACAAATGGTGTCCTGCACCTGCAGGATAACGTTTAACCTCAGACTGCTCACAGCAGAATATGCCATCTGCAGCAGCGTGGCTTCGAGGTATTACCACATCAACCTTGCAACCCAGACATCGCTCCAAGTGATTTCCTCCAGTTTGGACCCCTAAAAAAACTCCCGTGCGATCAGCATTTCAGCACTGATGACGAAGTGAAACAGTGTTCAGAGTGTCTACACACCCCCCCCCCCCCAATCAATAAGCCCACATTATAACAGCAGCATTAAAGTCTGCACAAATAAAATACCATAAAACTATTACAGGGTTGCAACCAGTATGCAATATACGAGACAGCAAAATCTTATTCAAAGGACTCAGCGACCACTATTACAATGCTAAAGAGAAGTAACTTTGCAGTCTTTGCAAAAGAAAACAACAAATAATGGTACGTTCGAAAACACAAGCATATGACCAATTAAATTGTCCACACTAGGCAAAAAGACTTTTCCCCAAGTTTATGTGCAATATTTCCAATATTAAAAACAAAAAGGTACAAATAGACTAGCACGGAAACCACATTACCACCAAACACATCAAACATACATTTCAACCAACATCCTGGACCCATGACCGTACGGATGGCTCAGCAAAAGATGTCATAGCAAATGGAGAAGGAGACAAAACTAAAAAAAATGAAAACTAGTCAACAGCAATTGCAACTGGAAGACACTGCAATTTCTTCCATGTCGAATCTACAGACCTAAGGAAGGCAGTCACAACCCTGATCAACTGGACCCAGTGGATAGAAAATATACGTGTTTTTTTTTCACAGATGCCATTTTGGTGTTTAAAACCTTCAAGAAACAGAAACAAATTAACTCGACGCTCTTGCACACTAGCTCGAACGCTTGGGCCAGTGCAACAAAAGAAGGTAATTCCAATGGACACCAGTTTCCAAGGCAACGAAGAAGCAGACATAATTGTCAAAGAGTTAGAGTTACTGCAACAATGTGACACAGCGACAACATAAGGCCAAACAAATGCAATTATCAAAGCCAAGTACATATTAAAATGAAAAGTAGACAATGATGACCATATTGAAAATGTCGCCTACCACAAACTTCTCAAGCTACGGACAAAACACAACAGACTGAGAAGTCATCTTTATTATCAATTCAAGATTCGCTTTACGGACCTTTGCCCCTTTTGCAGAGCATCTGGAACAGTGGATGACGAATTGCAGTGCTTCTCATCATACACTAGCAAAAAGAGTAGCATGTGGCAACTAGCAATGTCCTTCCATGAAAGACTGTACAGATGTGCACAACGCCTTTGTTAGAATCAAGTGGAAGTCTGAGGAGGAAAGAAGAACCGCTATACGAAGCCCAATATGTCTAGTGCCCACAGGCGACCATTGCGTCTAGTTCCCGATAGCGATCGCTGTATGTAACCCATGTAGGCTTCAATCATATCTAGTCTCAGTAAGTTTCAATTGCATCTAATTACTGCAGGCGACCATTACTCCAGTTCCCCTAGATGATCACTGTATCTAGTTGACATATTCATATCACTGCTATATCATCTCTGGTGACACTCCATGTTAGACCTACAATTGATCTCAATATTTTACCTGATAACAAATACTCATAACACAACGCGGAAGATGTATAACTCAGATAAAGAAGGCGACTGTACAAGCCTAACAACATTTTCCAGAAAAAAAACATGCAAATTAATAAAACATTTACTGGTAATTGATGTAGAATATATCAATCTCACAAAGAACCTATATTATCTAATGAATGTAAATCTTCTAGATGGAATAGACATACACAACCAAATCACCTACAACAACATAAAACTGGTGCCTGAAGACTTTATCCATGTCAGGCGGCCTAAGACATCTAACACATAAATGCTACACAAAAATGTTGTTTATTAATCAATTATATTATAATAAAAATGGAACGGGCACAGTTCCGTTAAACAACACATTTTTAAAGGAACAGTCTACGAATATAACAACAATGAATCTGCAAATTGTCGATGGAAAAGTAATTACAAAAAGTTAAATACAAAGAACATGTTATAACGTGATAATACCTTGATGAACACTGGAGCATCGGAAGCAGTACAGTTCTCAAACGTTCGTCAGTTAGTAGCCACGTTCATCTACGACTGACTACAGAGCGATAAGACATTGGAGTGGTAAACAAACTAATCTTTTATTATTTTCTTTCTCCTAACGGCGTAGACGTTTTTCTTCTCCGCGTTTTAAGAGCTTCTTTTTACCAAGCGTGAAATGGCTCTTCAGGGTACATCTCCACTTGGTTCGCCTTCCCAGGATGTCAAACTCAAGCTCAGGGTCAGTGTCTTCATATCACGCTTACATGCATCTTTGAAGCTCAATTATTGACGGCAGACTGTTCTTCTGTTGCCATCCGTAAACCCTCCATAGACGATATGTTTACGAATGCGACCATCTATCATGCGACGAACATAACCAAGCTACCACAGTCTTCACTGTCTAAGAAGAGACCAGTGTCGGAGTGCAGCTCTGCATTGGTCACTCTGTTCTTTCATGTAATTCCAAGAACAGGATGCCCAAGTATTGCTACCGTACAGGAGCATGCTGCCGACATGCCTTGGTTTTAATTGTGAGGTTCTGGTTTTTCCAAGCACAAGATGACAGTGACAACAGGGCATTCAGAATAACAAAAAAAAATTAATTTTCATACCACTTCGAGGAATGCATTAATTTGCTCCTGCCGCCACTATTTCCTGTCACAATGCATTAAACACTGGTTTACGTACTTGTTGCTGTTGACATTTAACTAGGGCTGCTTGTTTCTTCATTATGTGTTATTCCAATTTGTGTATGACTTGTCAAAACTAAAAAAAAAAAAAAAAAAGAAAAGATTTCCACATTAGCCAACTGGGAAGAACTGCATTCTGCCGTCTTTCTTTGTCGTCATTTGACCAGTTACATGAAAGAATACAGTATGGGAGAGATTTGAAGGAGTGGTAAACACAGAGTCCACAGAGTCGTGTATTGCTGAGCAGTGACTCATCACCGAGTCGTGGATTGCTGAGCGGTGCATCTACATAAAGTCGTAGATTGCTGAGATGTGGTTCTATATATAGTCGGGGAGAGCTCAGCTGTGGATCTACATAAAGTCGTGAATTGCTGAGCGGCGACTCTACGTCGAGTCGTGGATTACTGAGCGGTGGATCTACATTTTGTAGCGAAGAGTTGAGCTTGTGGATCTACATAGAGACGCAGAGAGCTGAGTGGTGGATCTACATGGAGACGTGAATTTCTGCTGGGTAAATCTACATAGAGTCGGCAATTCCATGGAAGACGTCACAGGCGGTTGAGACTATTTTAGTCCAGTGTATCAGTAACGAAAGAGAGGACATGTGTCTACAACCTTAAAATTGTGACAGGACAGAAAAGTCAAAAGAAGCCCAGGTATTCTTATTGTCAAGATTAACCATATGTTAACCAACCAAACTTGATGGTCGCTCCGTCTTAACAATTTAATTCAGGGCAAAACCAGTTAAGATTATTTTAGTCCCGTGTATCAGTAACGACAAAGAGGACGGTATATCTACAACACAACACATTGTGACAGGACAGAAAACTTATACACACAAAAACAATCCCAGGTCTTCTTATTGTCAAGATAAACCATATTTTTACTAAACAAACTTGATCGTCGCCTCCCTTTTAACAATGTAATTGGGAGCAGTGACACCTCAATTTTCTGGTGATAATACATGTCCTCATAGGTACATAAATATTCTACAAATCAATAATGTCTGTCGACAAAACAACCAAAATTAATTGAACTGCAAACGTTATAAAAGGGGGGAGTATATGGTCAGTGTTGAGATCTACTCAAAGACGGAGGCTGATGTAAAGTAGAAACTAGTGCTCTTTTCTGTAAAGAAAATATTTAACCTATTCTTGTTCAATTATCGTAACCTAACTCTTTACATAAATGGTGCTCATTGCAAGTTCTGTCATGGTATATCTACTTTCAATAACCATTAAACCACAGAAAGGAGGGCAGGATGTATCCAAGTTCATTTATAAAATCGCCAGGGTGCTTGACGATTTTTCCAATGATACAAATATTGTGCATACGTTCAAAGTTGCAGCAGAAGCAAGAGTTCTTGTCATCGTCAAGGTGTCACATGTCACTGGACTAGAACGAGTTGTGGGAAGACTGTGGCGCCTTGGAGCTGTTAACATTGATTGTCAGCCAATTATAAATTATGACCGGATTTTTAAAAATCTCGGGGTCTCCGATCAGCTGACCAAACAATTTAGCAAAGTCCTGAGGAAAGAGAAACTCTACTGGCTTGAGGTGGACTTGGAATATTCAGGTAAAAATACTAAACAGTTTTTGGATATCTGGAAAAGAGCACCATCGTCTAACGTGACAGCAGAAGATCAGAAACTGTATAATTTTTTGGTGTATAAGAATTTTGCGGAAAGAAAAATACAGTGTTTCATAAATATCTATGATCCATTCTTTGCTGAGATTGTCATATTTAAGAATACACTGTGTGCAGAGAATGGCGCTAACCTGCACATACATTCCAAGGGGCTGCAGTTTCTGGACGATTACGTCAGTTCTCTCAATGTGATCGCAGAGAATAATGAACTAGCTGGGACATAATCGAGTAACTGACTTACTGGTTGTGAAAGCCTGTGTCACATCGTATGATATATCCATGATTTCTAATATGAGTTCCTTTCCGATAAGTACTTTACATTATTTACTGACAATTTTCTAAGTAATTTGTTAGTAGTTGACAAGATACGTGTCGTTCGTGGTATTCTATCATAAATAAACAATTAAGGTGTGTTCCAAGAATATACATGTCTAGCTATTGTTTTCCGGACTTGATTGTGATTTCAGTGAATCCAATGAACAATTTAATTTATCCATTTCTCAGAGCAAAACAAAACGTGAGTTACAAAAATGTATTTAATGAAACTGTGGATTAAAAAAATTAATAAAATTGAGCACAAATTTAAATTATTTTTTATGTATTTCTTGTCACTACGACACTGTAGCAACACATATTTTTGTATTTAGAAAGCTGTAGAAAACACCAATGATCATTTCCCGATATGAGTAGATGGGACGTCTTTACGCTAGAAGTATAATAAGACAGCTATTGAATCTAATTTTGACAGCTGTCATTAATTATCAGTTGCCAGTGATGAATCTAAGTGTATACCAAACTTAGAACGGAGTATTGTTTGGCACCTCCTGCCATTTTCATTCGTATAAACATTTAAGCGTCAGAATGGCGTGGTCTAGTTACACGGCTCACAACTCGAAGGTGCTGGTTTCGCTCCCCATCTCAGCACCGACCGTTACCCCGGTGAAGCAAACTCTTAGAAAATGCAGGAGGAAGCAAATCCTAATATAAAATGAATGCCGATATCGGATGCACTGGGCCAACAGGAACAAAATAGAAACATAGTATAACGCACATAGCCTTGGAGAATATAGAAAAAAGCGGACGCCAAAAAATAAATAAATACAAAAAATAAACATTTAACGATAGAAGGAAGCTGGAGCCGATGGCATCCTTTCCTGACTGGCATCAGTGGCTTATCACGTTAGTAAAATGCAGTTAACAGCTGCATAGACCTTCTCTATGTTGTCTTTCAAAGACCTGTCACAGCAAGTCACTAAAACATGTGATTTTATTTTAACTCAATGTGGACTATTCATATGTAAGTCCATGTCTTATATTCTACTTATTCTCACCATAACAGATTTTCTTTTTTAAAACGTATACTACTTCGTAGGAGTTGTCTGATTCCTGGCACATTAATACATGTATATATTTGACTAGTTACATGAAAATAATCCAGTACTGGAACGTCGTGGAGAGCTGAGCATAGAGTCGTGAAGTATATATATATAGTTCAAGTAACATTTTCTGTTTGTGAATTGAAGCTGATGGTTTCTTGTTTGTCTCATTCACCTCATCAAAAATAAAACACACTCATAGAATAACATAATAAAATTTATGAATTCTGTTATTTCCTAAACACTGTGATTCTGTGGGTTCATAAGTGCTTTGTTTAATGATGCTTTTCCTTGTAATATAACTTTGGGAATAGTAAACCATTGATATCTGCAGTTGGGAGATACTGCCACCTATCGTGGTGCTTCCATCTATGTCAACATCTCAATTGCTGCTCATGATCTTCTATTCTCTGAAGCTTAAAGCGTTTCATGTCATGTTTAAACATTTGCTTACAAGTTATTCTGACTGTTCTGTGCTGTCATGTTTCAGATATTGATAGTCAACATACAGATATTTTTCAGGAGTGAATTTCTGTTGTCTCGCTAACTTGACTTTCCTTAGTTTACAGCTTCACTGCCACATTTGCACTTTTCGGACCAGCAATCAGTCGTCAGCATCACAATTTTGGGTACTGAGTTAGCCTTCCCTTTTCGATCTCTTCTCCTTAGCCAATCTGCCCTATTGCAGCCTGTTATCCAGGATCACTACGTGGGAGAGGGGGAGAATGGTCTTGGCAAGCCCTGAAGCAAGTAGTCAGCTTTGTGTCCTTGACCGCTACATCTCCTGCACTGCCATTTTACTTTCAAGAAAAGAAGCTGAATCACAACACTACAGTGACAGAAAAACACACAGAGAAAGATTGAGACAGATGGGTTGATTATTTGAAAGAAATCCACCAACATCCAAAATTGAAACAGAACCTGCAAAGGAACCTATAAATATAAATATAAATAAACGAATACATGATAGATCACACAAGCGTTCAATCTATTAAAGAAGGTGAAAGCTGTAGGACCAGATAGAATCCACTTATAATCCATGAAAGAGGACATTTTAGCCATTACACTTTGCTACATCAGTTCTCCAAGAAAGTAGTCCATCCCCAAAAGCTGGAAAGAGCGGTTCGGAAGTGTGCACTACTTCAGATGGTGACACTTAAAAATAAGAAATATAACGGAAAGCTCTTATTTCCCCACTGCACACCTCCAGCACCCACCACCTCAATCTCGGCACTAGAAACTTGCACAGTTTGTTCGACAAGGACTACAAACACAAACGAACCGAAATGATTTGGAAAGTGCGGCATAAATACAACATTGACATACAACATTGAGTGGAACCCGTGCAGACGAGGGAAAACTGTGAAGGTGCAGATTGGACATTCTGCTTGAGTAGAAGAGGAGCTAAACAAGGTCAAGAAGCTGGGGTGGCTCTCTCGATGGAAGTAAGCTCGTCCCAATAGGAAGAAAATGATTGATTTACGACGATTGATTTAAGATCACTCTGTTCTATTGTAAAATACACTATCTATCTATCTATCTATCTATCTATCTATCTATCTATCTATCTATCTATCTATCTATCTATCTATCTATCTATCTATCTATCTATCTATCTATCTATCTATCTATCTATCTATCTATCTCTATGTCTGTCTGTCTATCTGTCTGTTCCTCTCTCTCTCTCTCTCTCTCTATGTATGTATATATATATATATATATAGAGAGAGAGAGAGAGAGACAGAGATAGAGTGATAGAGAGATACCGAGGTAGAGTGCGTGAGAGAGAATACTAAAAGAGGCATATGTCAACAGGGAAGTATTTGGCAATCTGTTTATTTTGGGAAAGGAAAAGTTATGCGTACTTTTAATAGTCAGCTGAGTAACAAATGTGATCTTTATAACTAAAATGTACAAAGAAACATGGTAGCTTTTGCACTTGAAATGGACAGCCACAGGTATTCAAGCACCCAAAGAGATATGGACAGTTTATTCGCTGAATGCTCAATTTCGTCAATGGATGTGTACATTCAACATCAGGATTGACCGCAATACTGGTTCAAAACGAGATTAGGCTATATAGTTTCTTCTATTCTATATCGGGATAAAATTGAAACATAATCAGCGCACTACATGTCGATAACAGACGCAAGCGGCATTTATTCTTCATCTCTATAAAAGGTGGACCAGTCAATAAGATTAAATTCTGTAACTATAGATTTTGTGTGCGAGTACTCTTATATAGTAGACTTCAAGCTTTAGAGATTTTATTCTAAACGGTCCCAGCTTTTGTGAATTGAGAGTGATACGTTATTTGTTATATCGTATGAAGAATCGATTTTACTGTGGAGATGGCGAAGTGTTTCGGTACTGATAATTACAGTAGCTCGCTCGTAGTACGCACTCCAGTACCGACCCCAAAATCGTCAATTATTAGATGACCATCAGATGTAAAAACAAATATGCAGACTTTCATTGCTTGTTCATTATAAGGTAATAAGTCATTGATTGATTGTCGTATATCTTCGCTATCCATAACCAGTTCCCACATTTTGAGTGCTCTCAAGGTCCGGGTGTCAGTTCTTTCATTTGCGGGAACCTCATCATTATTAGGACAGGGAAATTCATAGCAGTCTTGAAATTCTAAGTATTTTATTTCTCAATTCACTTATGGTCCAGTCAGTCAGTACTGTATCTGCCAGAGGCTAGAACAAAGAATCCGACACGCTTACTCCCCTTATTAACTATGTCGTTGTTCTTCTTGTTGAATGATCACAACGAGTGAGTTTACTCTTTTGTACGCCCTGAAAAGGACGTTGAATGGCGGGTTGTTGTAGCTTTACTCACATTCCGAGGGTGCTGATGAAAGTGGACTGTGGTTCTCCATGCGATTATTCTACGCTTAGCTTCATAAACGTGACGCTCACTACTACGGGGATCACGTCAACCCACATCTAGCTAGCCAGTCATTATCTTGTGGTTGACCAGACACGCGTCTCAGCCCCCCCCCCCCCCACCGCCCACTCCCCTTTCCTTTCCCCCTGTTAACTAAATCACTTATTTAAATCTCGTACAAGAGGTCACGCCCCAACCTACATTCTCCTACTGAGCGGCGGACCGTGAGAACGTGGAACATCCAACGTATAAAGGTGTTCGACGGATGAAGGATGTCATAGTGACATTGGCTGTTATACAGATGTAATCTGAGTTATGGGGTAATACGATTCGGACGGTGCCCTGCTCAACACATGGGTGCATGTAATTTGGGTTAAATGCCAAAACAGAAATGTAGCGTCACGAAAACATATTCCACATTTTTGAGTACTGTTCAGTTGATGAAGGCAGAGGTTCTCAATGTTTTGAAGGCCATGGGACAATGATTCCCATTATATAAATAAGAGGACATAAAATTAAATAGGAGTTATACCATCAGGCAAAGCGGTTATAGCGCTAGCCTTTCGCACCAAAACTGATAAGACTCGTTTCTCAGTAGCGACTAGGTCTATTCTTCTTCTTCTTCTTCGTACGCTGTCAGACGTCAACTTGACTAGGTCTATTCCACTCTGCTGTAAATAAGTACCGAGATCTGAAATAGTTTAGGACAAGCATGCCATGGAAGAAAGGAACTGGTCATTGCATTTAACAGAACCTGAGATAAAAGTTAAAATAACTGCCTGACTTGATTCGTCCCGAAAGAGAGTAACAACAATTTGTGTATTGTGAGCATATTTAAGAAATTATTTCGAAACAAATAAATGCACCATTATAAAAAACCATTTTACGTCTTAGTTGTCTTCATCTAGAATTATATTGCAATTAGACAATCCAATTTGAGTTGTTAATGGTCCTTGACAAAGACATGTTGGTCGTAACATTGATTGTTGTGTTTCGATGTGTAAACACCTAGAACTGTCATGATACTGATGATAGGTTAATGAATTATTAAAATAACGTATAATATTCTAACGGCACTATTTCCGATGCACTACCGTATCTCAATAGAGGAATTCTCTTGATTTTTCTCGTAGCTATTCTTGAGACGATTATGTTAAGTATTCTAGAGGATTAATACTTTTTGTTGCATTGCCAAGGGTGTAGGGAGGAAGAGCAGCCTGCAGATAATATATATATATATATATATATATATATATATATAGATAAACAGTTAACAGCTGTATTGAAAGAAATGATTATATACAATCACAAATTAATGACATTGAGAATGGCTCCTGATCCCGTGCGTACAGTCATGATGCAAATATGTATGCCCACAATAACATACGATGAAGAGGAGGTAGAAGAGATGTGTAATGCTATAGGTCATCAGTTATTATCCTTTTATTTCCTTTTTTTTTTTGCCGCGGACCTACACAATATTTCACATATCAAAATGTTCAATAATAAATTATCTATGTATTATAATCAACAGCAAAGCAACGACCGCCGTCCATCGTAGCCGATGAAGGCATAATTTATTTTGCTAGCGCTATTTTTAGTAAGAATTAACTGTGCTACTTTTTATCCTCACTCTCTCGTCTCATGCCGCCCGACCCCAGAGACAAGTCAAGGACAAGCCGACTAGGGGGCGAATACGAGATGCAGGGGACTCCGCATCAAGCACCCGTGAAAAAGACGGCGGAGTCCGGAGTCGAACCCACACCACCTGATCACAAGGCGGCCGGCTTAACCACTTCGCCACGGAATTATGATATATATAATAGTAAAACCTATAACTATATACTAGGAAATGTTTGACACGAAATGCTTTTTCTTTCTAACTCAGCTCCATTGGCTCACACTTTGAGAAACACAAGCATGACTCTATATTGCCTGTGCTAATTGTGTATTCAAGAACGGTGTCAGTGTCCCCGAACTGTGTATGTTAGAAATGCAGATGTTGTTGACGCTGCTGTTAATGCATACACAGTTTATGTTTATTCTTTTTTGCGTTCCCAAAAGGGATTGAGCAGCGGGTTGAAGTAGTTTTCTTAACGTCCCGAGCGTGCTGAAGAAGATGGGACCGTGTCCTTCAGACCATCAAGATATGCTTGACAAAATCTGCGTGACGCTCATTACTACGGGGATCACGTAGATCTCCCACATTAAAATACAATTTGTCATCAAGGTCGAAATAGATAGTAACATTCCTCTGTATTATGCAGTCACTATATTGTGAAAGAGGAGCTCGTGGCCGATGGGTTTCGAGGCCTGCCTGCCGAAAAGGAGGGCAGCGGTTCGAATCCCCGGCATGGCCTATGTTGTTTTCTGTTGGGGGTGAAATAAGCAACCATAGCCAGCACACGACGTGGCAACAGCAGTGGCGAAGCGACATGTAGTCCTCAGCCTTTAAAATCCCTCGACTACAACAGCAATGGGGAAAATGTCGTATGTCAGGTTTTTAAAATTAAAATTTGTTTTTTAATTTAATTTTTATTGCGCAAGAGCAAGTAAAATATAGAATACATGTTGTTTAAATAGAGGTCAGAGGAACCGGCAGAAAAGAGGTATCAAGTTATCATCATGTAGCCTATGGCAATCACATCTTTTCGATTTTTCTTTCCGCCAGGCACATTCCACTGGCATGCCATGCTGTAAATTGCATATGTGTCGTGTGATTGCTAACACACTTTTATACCAGTTCTGTTTTTCCGCTAAATAATTCAACATGTTAAACTTAGATAACACTGTTTTGATGTTTCTTATGATTCTTAATTGAACCAAGACTGTCCTTGAGAGTTCCAAAAGGCGCATCTGAAATGAAAGCATTTTGACAGCGACGAAGATGTGATAGTGGTTTGTGATAACTGGTTTAGTTCAAAAATAGGTTACTTTATTCTCAAGGTCTTTGCAAGAACACGCAGAGATGGCAGAAATGTATAAATTCAGGTGGTGGCTACATTGGGATGGAATAAGCACTGTGCCAAATTTCAACTTTCTCCTCCTACTCCTTCATGGTCAGGGTCAAGACTTATGACAATCCCATTGTATTATCAAAGTGTTATATGATCATTCACGATGCTGTGTTCAAACGACCAAAGGCAACACTGAATGGTTTAACATTAAAAACAGTACTAAAACATGGATGTATTTTATCCCCTCTACTATTTGGCATAGCTATAGATTGGATAGTGAAACAATATGCCCACGATAAGCATTTAGCCATAGAATGGATAGATAACAAGACCTTAGGAGATCCTGATTTTGCAGACGACCTAGTGCTACTAAGTAAAACTAATGAAAAAACACAAGAAAAAAATAGATAGACTATCGCAATGGTCAGAATAGATAGGACTTCAAGAAAACGCACCCGAAATAAAAATAATCGCTTCTACATCCACAACTGTTGATATCAAGTTAAATGTAACATCTCTATAGAATATCCAACACTACACATACCTGGGAAGCAAAACGACACAAGAGATGCCACGAAAGAAATTTCCACTAGAATTACTTTGACCTCATGCGCCTTTAATCAGCTCACCAACATCTGAAAATCAACGACACTGAACTAACATACCAAGCTTAGACTATTCTTCTTCTTCTTCTTCATCGTACGCAGTCAGACAGTAACCATTATTTTTTCGAAAAAAGCGGCGGTCATCCTGAGGCTGTCGACACTGCCATAGAGCTTGTCTTGTGTTGCCACTGGTGATGGCCACATCTGCTCTCTCTGATCCTCGTAGTTCTGCATCAGATGCTCATTGGTCATTTTTCCGGTACCACACGGGCATTCGTCAGTGCCACCTATCTTCAATTTGTTGAAAAGGTGGTACCTCAGTCTATTGTAGCCAGTGCGAAGTCTGAAGACAACGACCTGCTCTCTTCTGTTCAACTGGTAATAGGCATCGTTTTAGGTGTAGCCGGTATGTTCAGTTTCCCATTTGGTCATGTATCTGGCTTTAATAAGCCATTTTGACTCTTCGTACGTCATACTAGTATCTGTTTGTGGTAGTCTTGCACATTCTTTTGCCAATCGGTCTGCCTCCTCGTTGCCTTGGATGTTGCAGTGGGATGGGACCCACTGTACCACTACCCTTTTTGGTGCGGACTGCTGGTATAGTTGACAGAGTACTGCTCTTAAGTCATTAAGCTCAGTGTTTTTCTGGCTTTTTAGCACTGTGACTACGCCCAGAGCATCTGTAAGCAGAACTGTATGGCTTTAATTTCTTTTGTGTCACCATTTCTTCCACTGCCACCCTCAGTGCCTCTGCCTCCGCTCTGAAATTTCTTGTGTACTTACCAGTAGCAAATGACAGTTTTTTTTTACTGCCATTTGGTAGGTTCAGAAATGCTCCTGCCCTCCGTTCTGTGTTGTGTTTGTTACAGAAGCGTCGCTGTATGCATGGGTCCAGAAGACAAGTCAGCTCTCTAACACTCTAATGAAAGAACGCTACGGAAATCGTGTTTAACTCCGCAGAAACCGCAGATTTCAAATACCTGGTCATTGACAAACAAAAGCCCTCAATAAATTCGTCTGGCCAAATAGTGAACGGGTGCTGGAAATAGACCATCTGAAGACAGGTCAGTTTTACCCTACTAATGACAGGGCGTTGCTACGGAAAACCAGCTCATATCGAGAGGAGCCGCAGACACTTTGGTTCACGTACAAGGCTGATAAGCCAATGGCGCGAGGCTACCATGTGGGGGATTACGGCCGAACCCTTGTAAGCCGCAATCCCGCCCAAAATCTCAGCACCACTGCAATGGGAGGCTCCTACATGCTCGGGAGCTGGGGCTTGCGCCCCAGCCCTATCCGGTAGAGCCGCAGTAAGAGGTCCTTGCCGTCCGCCGATCAAAGCGGGCGGACAACTGCTTGATACTCACCTTATACGGCGATGGGATGCGAAACCACCAACACAAGACTTAGTACCTGGTCGGGGTGTCGAAAACAGTAGAGCAGCCACCTCACTGTGAACTGTCGAGACTCAACCAATGACCACGAGAGCTGTCCGCACACCAGGCGAACAACATCTCTGTGACATTACCAGGCTTGTCCTCTGGCTAAATGCACTTCGGCTACGATATCTACCTCTGTACGTTATCAGCCATATAACTATCATGCTGGACGCAGAAGAGATGCAGACCAGCGGACATTGCACACCTGCCCCACTGTGTCAACACCCCAGGTGGCGGGGAATGCTAGGCGTACCGTCTCTGCATAGAAGCCAAGAAAATAAAGGGAGAAAGAGATACCCCACTCACATGCAAATGCTACGTTTCTGGCAGGACGTGACGATCCTGGGATACAGACACACTGGACTGCCTCTCTTCCGGGTAAACCAGTCCATCTCATATACCATCTCACATATCATCATTGCACCCTATAGACACGAGTAGTGAAGACTCGATAGTCTGGTAAGACAACTTCCATAAGAGAGACAACTCTGATCATAAACAACTGCTGCCTTGCAGATAGGCTGGGGACAGCCAAAGGCTAAGGAGGGCATCCCTACAGAAACGCCTGTTGAAATCGGATGCACGGGGCCGCAAGCCTAACAAAACAGTGCAACGTAAATCACAGTATGATGGCAGTACAACCTATTAGAAAAACGTATGGCGCTCATCCTGAGGAGACCCGCCAGGCAGCGATAGCGCCGGGCCTCACGCCTCGAAGGGGCCCACCCTTGACTACTGGTGGTCACCCACCCATGTGTCGTGGAGTCAAGGCACATGGCTATGGGGCAACGTCTATTGGCCAAAACCTCAAGACCCTCAAAATACTACAGTGGAATGCGGAGGGAGTCATTAACAAAAAACTTTCCCTAACACATCACCTGCATGAAGGTAAGATTGACGTGGCATGTATCCAGGAAACGCACCTCAACAATAACCATAAATTCTCAATCAGAGGATACCAAACCTTCCGTCTAGATAGAGAAGGCCACAAAGGAGGGGTCCTGATACTGACCAGAAACAGCATACCGAGTAGCGCGGTACCTGTCAATCACACCGGACAAGCAGAAATTGTAGGAGTTGACATAATGGCTCAAGAGACGAAGCTCCGCATTTTCAATCTGTACGGACCACCAAACAGAGACCTATCGCTCTCGAGTATGGAGGTCAGAGACTCCAACTGCATAGTAGTTGGAGATTTCAACAGCCACTCGGAGAGATGGGGATACTCTGACACAGACAGCAGAGGTGACGAAGTGGAAGATTGGGAGATAGATGCAAATCTCTCCCTAATCAATAGGCCGGAGGATAGCCCTAGCTTCTATTCAAGAACATGGCATACCACCTCGACTCCAGACTTGGCCTTCTCCACACAGGACATACACTATAAAATAGACCGCCAGGTGCTAAACCAACTGGCAGGTAGCGACCACAGGCCGATCAGGCTAACCATTGACATGGAAGTAGGCCCACAGGAAACAAAACCGCTCCCACGTTGGAATTACAAACGAGCCGACTGGGACAGATTTGCAATCCTGACAGATGGGCTGTGTGAAACCATCAACACACGAAACACCAAAATGAAGCCCATGGTGGAGAGCCTAAGCAAGGCAATAATGCAAGCCGCCACTGAAACCATCCCAAGAGGAGCTAGGAAAAACTATAAGCCCTACTGGAATGATGAGTTGCAGAAAGTGGAAGATGCAGTAACAATTGCTAGGAACATGGCAGAGCGAGAAAAATCCATGGAGGCAAACATCGCCCTCAAAGCCGCCACGGCGAAGTACAAACAGACTCTCAAGCAAACAGCAAGAGAAAGCTGGAAAAATAAAACGGAAAGTGTAAACCTGGACAAAGACGGGAACAAGCTATGGAAGCTAGTCAGAGCCATGAGCGACGAAACCCCGTCAAATAAACAAATTACTATCAAGCAGGGCGAGAACTTGATCACAGGTAAGAAAGCCGCAAACGCCTTTGTCGATCACTATGCCAGAGCAAACCACATCGAGGTCCCTGCAGATAAGCATACAGACATTAGCGAAGAGCAAAAGGGGCACGAAAACATGAATACGGCACCTGAAGAGCACATGATGGCCAAATTAACAATGCGCGAAATGGAAGAGGCTATGAGAACACTAAAGAAAAGGAAATCTCCCGGAAAAGACGGGATAACAAACGAAATGCTGATGGGGCTGGGCCAAACAGCGAAGAGGAAACTGCTATCGGTCCTGAACCAAAGCTGGAAAAGGGGAATTGTACCACAGGCATGGAAAGACGCAATACTGGTACCAGTACCAAAAACAGGAAAGGACAAAACAGATCCAAATGGATACAGGCCCATAAGCCTACTGAGCTGTGTCGGCAAGCTGATGGAACGGATGATAAACACCAGACTGATGTGGCATCTGGAAGAAAAACGAATACTAATTCCACAGCAAGCCGGCTTTAGACAGCACAGATCCACTGAGGTCCAGGTCATCCTCATAGCCCAGGAGATAGAAAATGCCTACCAGGCACAGAAACACACAGTAGCTGTTTGGGTGGATCTGGAAAAGGCATTTGACAAAGTCTGGAAAGATGGACTTAGAGTCAAGCTAAGAAGAAGTGATGTTTGTGGGAAGATGTACAAGTGGATCAACCACTACCTCAAACAAAGAACGGCCAGAGTCCAAGTACAAGGGCAGATGAGCAAAAAGGTGACACTCTAGCAGGGAGTACCCCAAGGAGGAGTACTGTCACCCACACTCTTCCTGGTATATATAAACGATATTACAGAGAATATATCAAGAAGAGTCCATAGCTCAATGTTTGCAGACGATCTGGCTATGTGGACCTCTGAAAAGAATCTCACCATAGCAAGAAATCGGATGCAGACGGCCCTAACATCGCTGGAAGAGTGGGCGAACTCATGGCTGGTCAAAATAAACGAGGAGAAAACCACATGCACAATATTCTCGCTTTCATTTAAACCCCAAAGTACCAAATTAAGTCTAAATGGCAAATTCCTGCAGCCAAACGACAACCCAACCTATCTGGGAGTGACATTTGATCGGCGCATGACATGGAAAAGTCAGATTGAGAGAAACCGAATGAAAGCCAGAGAAAGAATGGCAATCATGAGGAAAATTGCTGGCACAAGCTGGGGAGCAGACGAAGGCATACTAAAGAAACTGTACACTGTAAGAGTGAGACCAGTTCTCGAGTATGGCATTGCGGCATGGACAACAGCAGCGAACTCGAACTTCGATAAAGTTAACAAACTTCAAAACCAAGCCATGCGAATTATAACAGGTGGCATGAAGTCAACGCCAATTGTAGAACTTGAAAAGATTACAAAACTGCAATCCATGACCGATAGAAGAGACTGCAGAGCCCAGCTGCAGTCAGAGAAACTCCGAAGACTGACCGACCATCCAATGCACCAGAGACTAAACAATTTGGGAAATGGGAAACTAAAGCGGAGACACTTTGCAGAAATAGCCAAAGCAAAGATGCACAAAGATCCCATAAATGCACTAACAACACCAAAACCCATCACTACTGTACGAAAACCTACCTGGAGGCAGGATATATTTCCAGAGGTGGTAGAAAATATACCAGGTATTGCAAACAAAAACTGCCAGACTGAAAAAAGAAAGGAGAGATACTACCCTAAGCTTCATAACGAAAAGCTACCCAAGCATGGACTGGACCCATGCATACACCGACGGTTCTGTAACAAACACAACACAGAACGGAGGGGCAGGAGCATTCCTGAACCTACGAAATGGCAGAAAAATAACACTGTCATTCGCTACTGGTAAGTACACAAGCAATTTCAGAGCGGAGGCAGAGGCACTGAGGGCGGCAGTGGAAGAAATGGTGACACACAGTGAAAATGAAAGCCATATAGTCCTGCTGACAGATGCTCTCGCCGTAGTCACAGCGCTAAAAAGCCAGAAAAACACTGAGCTTAATGACTTAAGAGCAGCACTCTGCAAACTGTGCCAGCAGTCCGCACAAAAAAGGGTAGTGGTACAGTGGGTCCCATCACACTGCAACATCCAAGGCAACGTGGAGGCAGACAGACTGGCAAAAGAAGGTGCAAGACTACCACAAACAGATACCAGTATGACGTACGAAGAGTCAAAACGGCTTATCAAAGCCAGATACATGACCAAATGGGAAACCGAACATACTGGTTACACCAAAAACGATGCCTTTTACCAGTTGAACCGAAGAGAGCAGGTCGTTGTCTTCAGACTTCGCACTGGCCACAATAGACTGAGGTACCACCTATTCAACAAATTGAAGATAGGGTGTACCGACGAATGCCCGTGCGGTACTGGTAAAATGACTGCGTACGCAGAAGAAGAAGAAGAAGAGATTAATGTAGAAAAGCTAAAAATGAAGCAAGGGAAACATAGAGGGAGGTAAAGCAAAAGAAACATATTTAAAATATTTAAACAAGCTCAGAACCTTAATAAAGCAGAAAAAAGACTTCGAAAAAACAATTTCTCATAAGATCAAGACTGAGAGTAAAAGCTTATTTTCTTATGTTAGAAATAAAAAAACACCCAAAATACAAAGTAGGCATTATCATAGATAGCACAAGAAAAATAATAAGTGAGAATAGGTATGCAACTCATCTACGCAATCAGTACTTTGGCATAGTTTAAACAAAATAAGACTTTTTTTCAAAAAACCAGAACCTATATACATTTTCCAAAGAGACATGGATAGAGTGAGAATAAAACCAATCTGTATTACGAAGGATATGGTTTTTATAAAAAAATTGAAGGGTTGAAAGTGAATAAATGTCTAGGTCAAGATTGTATTCATCCAAAAATAAAGTTTGAAATGAGAGACCTGCTAGCAAAAAGCTTGGCTATATTATATTTTCAGTCATTCGTAACAAGGATTGTTGCAGTGAATTGAACATATACAGGAGTGATCCCCCCCTTATTAACAAATGGCAAACAATTTGATTCGGTAATTTATAGACCAATTACTTTAACAAGCAAAGTATGTAAATTGTAAGAACAAACAATCACAGAAAACATTGTAATGCATTTAGACAAGTTTAATCTAATCAGAAATAGTCAACATGGGATTACTAGAAAGAGATCATGCTTAAAAAATGTAATAGAATTCATGGAGGAGGTTAACTTAACGTCTTTATACTGGCTTAGAAGACCCTGCAGAGTCTGTATACAACCAGTTTTATTTACATCACCTTGCTCTAAAAGCTATGCGCATCCATTTTATTTTTAAATGCATTAACTGTCCCTGCCTCCCCCACCGCCCCACGCAATGCATTCCAAGCAGACACCACTCTCTGACTAAAAAAATATTTCATAATATCTAATCTGGACCTCTCTTTAGTCAGCTTGTAGCTATGCCCTCGTGTTATTGTGGGTGGCTGTATTTAAAAAAAAACTTGTTATAGTCTAATTTATCCATTCCTCTGATGATCTTATAAACCTGTATTAAGTCACCACGACTTCTCTCTTGGAGACACTATAGGCCGGGTTTTCTGAGTCGTTCCTCATAACTGTAATTCTGGAATCCCACTATCATCTTTGTCGCTCTTTTTTGTATTCTTTCCAGCATGTTTATATCCCCTCTATGATAAGGACTCCACACCTGTACACAGTACTCCAATCTAGGTCTAACTAAAGCTTTATACAGTTTGACGATCACTTCCTTGCTCCTATGTTTAATATTTCTTTTTATCATACCTAGCATTGCATTTGCCTTTTTCAGTGCTACTTTAACTTGCTCAGTCACCTTTCCTGTATGATCTATTATAACCCCTCGGTCCCTTTCCTTATCTATCTTTCTAATATTGTTTTCTCCCATTCTGTAATTATGTTCCATATTGGATCTACCCATGTGGATGACTGTATATTTATCTACATTAAACTCCATTTGCCAGCTTACAGACCATTCTCGAATTTTATCTAAATCCGACATCAATATTTCCATTTCCGCTTTAGATGAGACACTACTGCATAGTTTTGTGTCATCAGCAAATTTTGCAATCATGGATCCCATATCAATGTCCAAATCATTTATATATATTAAGAACAAAATTGGTCCCAAAACCGAGCCCTGTGGCACACCACTTTTCACTTCACGTTTACTAAAATGATAGATAAAGAGGGTGCCAGTGAATGTTATTTATATAGATTTTGCAAAGGCCTTTGATAGAGTACCTCAGAAAAGATTATTTAGGATATTAAAATTACATGGAATAGATAGAGTGGTATCCAAATGGATTAAAAATTGGTGAAGGGGAAGAATGAATCGAGTGGGCTGCAGGAGTACTTTGAGTCGTGTGAAATAAAAGTGGAGTACCACAGTACTCAGTTTTGGAACCAATTTTGTCTTTGATGTATATAAACTATTTGGACATTGATATCGGATCCATGATTTCAAAATTCACGGATGCCACAAAGCTACACAGTAGTATCTCATCTAAAGCAGAAGTGGATATACTGATGTCAGATTTAGGTAAAATTCGAGAATGATCTGTGAGCTTGCAAATGGAGTTTAATGTAGATAAATGGACAGTCATCTGTATGAGTAGATCTAATATGGAACATAATTACAGAATGGACGAGAACAATATTAGGAAGATAATAAAGGAAAGGACCTAGAGGTTATACTAGATCATACAGGTAAAGAGAGCGAACAGGTAAAGGTACCAGTGAAATAGGCAAATGCAATGTTAGGTTTAATATACATAAATATTAAACATAGGAGCAAGAACATGATTATCAAAATGTATAAAGCATTTATTATACTGTGTACAGGTATGGAGTCGTTATCGTAGAGGGGATATACACATGCTGGAAAGGATACTAAGTAGGGCGACAAAGCTGATGGTGGGATTCCAGAATTACAGTTATGAGGAAAGACTCAGAAAAACCGACAAACAGCGTCTAGAAAAGTGACGAATTCGATGTGACTTAATACAGGTTTACCTCTCTATCTATTTATCTTCAGCCCATTTGTGTTGTAAGACGTAGTGGGAAGGTGGGACCGTCCTTGTTTCATATTTATTTTCTGGGGAATATCCGCTGGTGACTTGCCAGGTCAATCCTAGCATATATTACCAACCGTTCAGTTGGTAGCCCCTGGAATATACTATTGCCAATCTTTGGGATTGGTGGTGGTGGAAGTGCAAATTAGAGCAAGGTAGACCTGCAGCCTGTCAGGCGCCATCTATGCCGCTCCGCTAACCACATAACCAAGACTTGGTGTTATAGTTACACAGTCCCCTTTTTGCGACATATTCTCAGTGGGGTGACTATTTATATATATCCTTATTTAAATATAGTTTATTAGATAATGAAAACAGAAAAACACTGAGCTTAATGACTTAAAAGCAGCACTCTGCAAACTGTGCCAGCAGTCCGCACCAAAAAGGGTAGTGGTACAGTGGGTTCCGTCACACTGCAACATCCAAGGCAACGAGGAGGCAGACAGACTGGCAAAAGTAGGTGCAAGACTACCACAAACAGATACCAGTATGACGTACGAAGAGTCAAAACGGCTTATCAAAACCAGATACACGACCAAATGGGAAACCGAACATACTGGTTACACCAAAAACGATGCCTATTACCAGTTGAACCGAAGAGAGCAGGTCGTTGTCTTCAGACTTCGCACTGGCCACAACAGACTGAGGTACCACCTATTCAACAAATTGAAGATAGGGTGTACCGACGAATGCCCGTGCGGTACTGGTAAAATGACCGCTGAACATCTGCTGCAGAACTGCCCGACATACGAGGATCAGAGAGAGCAGATGTGGCCATTACCAGTGGAACTGCAAGACAAGCTCTATGGCAGTGGCGAGAGCCTCAGGATGACCGCCGCTTTTTTCGAAAAAATAATGGTTACTGTCTGACTGCGTACGAAGAAGAAGAAGAAGATAATGAAAAAAGGATAAATTAGACTGTTAGAAGATGTTTCTAAATACAACCACCTACAAGTACCAGAAGGCATATCTAGAAATTAAGTACAGAAGGGTTCAAATTCGATATTAAGAAATTTGTTTTAGTCAGAGAGTGGCGAATTCTTGGAATGCATTGCCACAGAAAGTAGTGGAGGCAGGAACAATTAATGCTTTCAAGAATAGATCGGATGGGCATAGTTTTTAGAATAAAGAAATGTAAATGAAACTGGTTGAATACAGACTCGTCAGTCTTCTAAACCAGTATTAAGCCGTTAAGTTAAGTCTCTTTCCTCTACTTTTAACCATTAGAATATGAACATTCATTATTATCTTTATATCACAAGTCATTTCATACCATATTGTTATTTATTATAATGTGAACCTTCATTCTTAACTTGACTTCACACCGCACTCTTCTTCTACTGTTAGCCACAACGCTGTCTACTTTAATTTTATCTTGATTTCACACATCTGTGTATCCCATACTGTATTTATATATTTATCTGATAATGATTGACCATTTAGGCACTTGACAAAAATCACAATTAGTGCAACTTGACCTAATTTTAAAACAAATTGAAAAATAGCGAGACGTTACATGATGAATACAACGTTTTAGGTATTTAAAATCATTAAAATGTTCCATCATGAATGCAGCGTTATAAAAATATGAAAACATCGTTAAATTTGTTTTGTACAATAACATTTTACCATATTTAGATATTTAAAAACAGGGTGTCATGATTAATCAACCATCATCAGTAAAATTGTAATCGCCTTTGATTGCACAATATCACGACCTATACAAAGTAATTCTTATTCTTATTGATACATTACAGTCATCCAATGAAAAACTAGTGTTCAAGCTTCGTAATGGAGTACATACTTAAGCACTTCGAAACATCGACTTGCATCATTTTCACTGCAAGTTTAATACTAATCGGATATGCAATTTTTTCTTGGGTCTTCAAGACAGTCCACAAAAACCTACCATCTGGGCCAAGAGAATGGGGCATAACTTTGAAAATGTTGAAAGCTTCCAGGGACGACTCGCTTCACGAGCTGGCATTCGACTGGGCCAAAAAGTATGGACCAATAACCTATGTCAACTTTCTAGGGTGACCAATAGCCATTCTGAACACAGCAGACATGGTCCGGCAGATTTTTACTTCCGATAAGTACAAGTTTCTTGTGGGAAACAGAGTTCCAAACACGCCTTCAAAATTAGCCTGGTTTGGTGGCAAGGACTTGATTTTCACCAGATACGATGGTAAGGTGTCATTTCAATTGCATTTGAGTTGCAACATTTGATAATATTTTGGAACGATATTAAGAATTTAGTATTTACATTTTGTAATTAAATTCGGGGGGGGGGGGGGGGGGTGTGTGCAGATTTTACAGCCTCATTGTTGATGTACATGCTTCTTCCAGGGGTCTCTAAATCTAATTTTATTTTAGCAAAGAACGAAAACGTGAAAGGGTAGAGGCGTTAGAATCCCGATTATTTCAAGTGTCCTCTTGTCTCATGGGAAATGAAACCGGGATCTAATCCCATCTGTTATGGACGATAAACTGGGAGGTCCCGTATATACGATGTGCCCATACAAAACCCTTTGTGGTTTGAAATCGAAACGAGAGGGCCGCTGCCATTGTCTGGGCAACAGTAAACAGTGTAACAAAATGTCTACTAAATTGTTGCCTGCCTGACGGCCCAAAGACGACGGCTCCTTCGTCAAGCTAAGACATGACAGGTCAATCATCTGTTTGCCCGCACACTCGACTGAGAGTATGTACAAAGACATCTACACTCTCCAGCCCCCCCCCCCCTTCCCCCCAATAGATAGAATAATGACTAAGAGAAGGAAGTGATATATGTATCTTAGCTTAAATTAACTTCATTATACTGGTTTAGAAAGCTTTACAGAGTCTGTATACTGCCAGTTTGTTCCACTCCACCAATACCACGACTGTGATCGTCCAATCGATTTTGGGATGCCTTAACTGATCCTGCCTCCAGCACACCTTGTGGCAAAGCATTCAAAGCATTCACCACTCTCTGCCTAAAAAAAATATTTCCTAATATCTAATCTGGACCAGTCTTTAAATAATTTGAATATGTGCCCTCTAGTTCTTGTAGCCGGTTGAACTTTGAAAAACTTGGTAAAGTCTAATTTATCTTTTACTTTTATTAATTTATAAGCGTGTATTACGTCACGTGAATTTATGTATGTTCTAGTTACCACATACCAGTGTATCTAAGTCTATCTTCATAACTATAATTCTTAAATTTAAAAAAATGTGTAGCTATTCTTTGCATCCCTTCTAAGATAAGGACTTCACACCTGAACACATAACTACAATTTAAGTCTGACCAATGGTTTATATAGTTTCGCTATGGCTTCATTGCTCTTATGTGTAATGTTTCTTTTATTGATACCTAGCACTGCATTAACCTTTTTCACAGCCACCTGGACCTGCTCCACACCTTACCTGTATTATCTATTATAACATCAAGGTCCCTTTCCATAATTCTCTTTCTGACTTGTTCACTCCCATCATGTAATTGTAACCCGTATTGAATCTTTACATGTGGGTGACTGTACATTCTTCAACATTATACTCCATCTGCTAGTTCTCAATCCATTTATGCATCTCAGCTAAATCATATGACAATATATTCACCTATGTCGGAAACAAGACCCTGCCGCATAAATTTGTGTATGGTGTCATCTGTGGATTTTGAAATCATGGATCCCATATCATTGTCCAAATCATCTATATATATATATATATATATATATATATATCTAAATCTAAATTTTTCCCAATACCTATCCCGAGACACTCAAATTATTACATCACAACAATCAGAGAACTCCTTATTTATGCTACCTCTCTGCCTTCTGCTAGTTAACCACATTTCTATCCAATTGGCAACTCCACCACCTACTCCATGTGATTGTAACTTCCAAAACAATCTTTGATAGGGTACTCTTTCAAAGGCATTTTTAAAATTCATATAAATAACATCTATTGGCTCTCCAGCATCTAACATTTTGGTAACCTCCTCCACAAATTCTAATATATTTTTTAAGCACGATCTTCCGTTAGTAAACTCATGCTGACTCTTCCTGCTGAGATTAAACTTGTCTAAGTGTATAAATTAGTTGTCTTTTATAACAGACTATCGCTTGGGCTCTCACTAAATAATACTTGTCTGTCGATCGTTTTCAACACATTGTTTACAATCGAATAGTCACGAGATTAGTGTTGTTACTTATCTAAACTTTAGATTAGAACAACTGTTGATCGTATGTATTTGCCAGCAACCATGAGAAAGAAGCGACGAATATTTCACAATCTGATGGGTCTGTACGGTGATGGAGTAGAGAGGTTCGAGAAGGTGGTTTCGGAAGAAATGGACAGACTCCTTCAGGAACTGGAGCAACACGAAAACCAAGATCTGGAACTTTGGCGGCATATATCGAGATCCCTAAAATATATTATTTATATTTTGGTGGGTACTTTCTTTCCCCTTAGATAATGGATTCACTTATTCAGTAGCAGTACATTGATTGTGTGTGTGTGTGTGCGCATGTGTGTGTGTGTGTGTGTGTCTGTGTGTGTGTGTGTGTTCTGCCGAGTGTTACAAGTGCCTGAAAGTGGAACATACATTAGTAACATTGCAACTTGCAAAGCATGTCGCAAGAGACTTCAAAGGAGGTGTGGTCTTGGGTGGCTACTTGATTCTCTAGACATTTCAATCAGCAGATACTTTAACATTTTGACAGATCAACGTTTCATGACATGCATTTCTTTGAGACCGATGCTGTGCAGGAGACTGACCAGGTTTTGATTGATGTTTGTTTACATGTTGTTATCATTACTAGTGGCTCATCTTTTTTGATGTTGCTGATAGATAATTATTTGAAAATTTATATTTGTTTTCTGTATCTGTGAAAGTGTTTCAGCTAACCAGAGACGAATACGTCTGTTGACATTCTAATATGCAATAAGCAATACCAGTGGGTGTTCAGTCTTTGATTTCTAAAGATAATTAAATGTCCATATAAGCGATTTTCCTATACACAAAGCAAACAAAGAATACTTAGACAGCGATGGAACGGATGTGACAGTACAGACATAATTGACGTTTATGCATTGAAGACCTGTGCTATGCAGGGAGCTGACATGTTGTGAAGAATATTAATTGTTTAATTGATCTATTTTGTTAATGTAACTTCGATACACTTAAAAGCAGAGCTGTTGAAACGCCATCCTCATAGCAAAACTTAATTAGTATATTAAAAACCATTATACGGTATAATACTCTGCAACTCACACCACCGAAAACACAGGCAACAGTCTGTCAAGTGTGCAGTATTATTCTGTGTTTGAAATGAAGTTCTATAAATAATGCAGCATATATATAGTAATAATACAATGGTGAAGTAAATATTTGTTTTCTCTCGGGGACAGAGGACGACAACAACAAAGTACGTTTAAAATTCTCGTTACTCCCCAGTCGTGATATCTACATAAAGGACACCTGACTATGTTAGGGAAGTCCAGTCAAGCTGTGCTCCAGTCCTGCTAGCTACATAAAGGACACTTGACTATGTTAGGGAAGTCGAGTCGCTACTCCCCAGTCGTGATATATACATAAAGGACACCTGACTATGTTAGGGAAGTTGAGTCGCTACTCCCCAGTCGTAATATCTACATAAAGGACACCTGACTATGTTAGGGAAATCGAGTCGCGCTGTGCTCCAGTCCAGCTAGCTACATAAAGGACACCTGACTATGTTAGGGAAGTCGAGAATTAGCTCTGCATTCCAGTCATGCTAGCTCTATTATAGACACTTGACTATGTTAGGGAAGTCGAGTCAAGTTACGCGCCGGTTCTGCTAGCTACATAAATGAAACCTGACTATGTAATGAAAGTCGAGTCACGCTATCCTCAAGTCCTGCGAGCTACATAAAGGACACCTGACTCTGTTAGGGAAGTCGAGTGACTCTACGCCCCAGTTCTGTGGCATACATACTTGACACATGACTATGTTAGAGAAGTTGTGTCGCGCTGTGCTACAGTCCTTCTAGCTACATAAAGAACACCTGACTAATTAAGGTAATTGTGAAAAAAGGACATAAATTATACATCCCATAAAAAAACCTGAGACTTGGGGAAAATAATGTCCGAACACTGCATTTTGAAGGATGTCACCAACTGTTATGGACTTTCATTGAATGTTATACAATGTAAAATTGTCCTTTACCTGTTATTGTTGTTATACGTGACAAGTTATTGTCCGTCCTCTTTTGTAACACATGTGTATTGTCAGCTACATAGAACATCAGCATTTATAATGTTCACCATTTACATAACGTTGCTCATTGCCTATGGATCTTGCAAATATAATTAAAATAAACTAGGTGTATCATTACATACGCTCTCATACCATAACATTTTCTACCATACAATATAATAATATATATTTAACATTTTCCAAACTTAGGCTTTGGGGGAACGCCCCGAAGACGTCACTAAACCGGACATCTTGGAAGAATACGATATTGCATTCAACAAACTGTGGGCTGCAGACATCGACTTTGTTCTGACAAATCTCCCAATCTTGGCTAAAGTCCCAGGGAGGATAAAGAAAGCAGTGGATAGACTGATGGCAGCCAAAACTGGAGCAGAGGAGCTCATGTATTTTGCCCCGAAGGTAGTATGTGTGCACATGCATGGGGATGTTCTTATACATCTATTTAAACACGTAGTTCTCTCTCATTGTGACGGTCTATTTGATTGATTGCTGGAAAAGTTTGCAAAATAAAACAAAGACGATTATAATGATTTGAGTATTAAAGTTGTTGTTTGCGAAAGCCCACAATGAATAGGTTACTCATATGTGCGCCCTGAAAAGGGCGTTAAGCCGCGGGTTGCAGTAGCTTTCCTCACATCCCGAGCGTACTGATGAAGGTGGACCGTGGTCCTCACGGCGGTTGTGCTATGCTTGGCTTCATCTGCGTGTCGCTCACTACTACGGAGAGCATCACGTCGAACCTCAACTTGTTAGTCAGACTGTTTCCGGGACGACCAACGAGGAGGTCAGGTGAAGGCCTTGGCCAGTATATTTCTCCTGGCCCTGACTAACATTCTTTATCAGTGTGTTTTACCTGACCAGACTTTAGCCTCATCGTCCCGTCTGGTAAGGGTCTTGCCCAGTATATTTCTCCTGGCACTAACATTCTTTGATCAGTGTGTTTTGCCTGACCAGACTTTAGCATCATCTTCCTGTCAGATCAGGGTCTTGCCAGTATATTTCTCCTGGCCTTGGCTAACATTCTCTGATTAGTGTATTTTGCGTGACCAAACGTTAGACTCATCGTCCCCAGGCAATGAAGTTAGAAAAAAAAAAAGGTATTTTGTCAGTAAAATAGCTTAGACGGAACAAAAGAAGAAAATATGCAATCTAGATTAAGGAGGAGAAGATACGAATGTGAGGATCTATTTGCTGAGAGGTCAGGATATCTATCTTCCAGTCAAAAGTATAGTAGTTCAATACTAGGTATTGATAATTTTCTATTTCTATCGGGGTAAAATAAATGTTAAGAATGACATTAACCCTGGGAAGTGACTACCAGCGAAAGTTCTCTATTCCTCTTTTTTCTTTTCTGTCTTTGTTCTTCTTGTTCTTATTGCTTGTGTCCATCTTGTGCCTTTCAGCGTCAGGTTATAAAGAGGTTTCTTGACCGAGCTCTAGTATGCGCTTCGTACTCGGGAAACTGCACTGTCTCTTTTATTTCTGCTGTCCGTCTTTTACGTGATCGGCCTTTTGATGTGTATCCATTGCATCTGTGTAGTATTGCTTTCTGAGGGAAACTATCTGGTATTTGTCGCGTCACGTAGCCGAACCATTTGGTTTGCTGTCTCTTGGTGAGGTCTAGCACTGGTGTTGTATCTACTTGTTTCCTAATATCTTCGTTTCTGATTCTGTACATTCTTGTTACTCCAAGCATTCTGCATAGGTATTTCATATATGCTGTTACAATATTTCTTTTATCTTTGCTTGTCAATATCCAATTTTGGCAGTAAAAGCACATTGTGGGTAGAAATAGCGTGTTGTATAGCGTTCTTTTTGTATCGGGGATATCTGTCCAATGATTTGACATGCTTTAAATGTTTTTGATTTTAGTGTCTCCTTTGCCATCTGCTGAGATTTTGTTACCCGGGTACGTGATCTTTTTTAACCTGTTTTACTTGTTGATTGTGTATAAGTATATTCGTCTTGGTTTCTGTTGGTGCAATCGTCGTAGCTTCGGGATATTCTCAATGTTAAAATTCATACCGTAATCCCTACATTCCTCATTATGATTGTTGATATGTTTCTGCAGTTCGTTTTCTGAGGTTACTATTATTACTTGAACATCAGCAGAGAGAAGCTGAGTTTGTTTCCCTCATTAATGTTGAATTAATTTGTTTACGCATTTTGTCTATATAAGTGATACACAGTAAAGGGGATAGTACACAACCATATCGTACACAGGTCCAAATAGGACATTTTTCGGAATATACTGCGTTTGTTCTTACTGTACATTGACTATTCATATAAAGACTTTAACAATAGATTGATCAAATTGTTTCTTACTCCATAACTCTCTAATGTTGTCCACAGTTGGCATCTATCCACCCGATTGAATGCCTTCTCCTGGTCCACGAAAGCAACGTGTAGTATCTGATCGTACTCGATTGTTGTCTCCGCTGGTTGTCTGAGCGCAAAGATTACACCTGTACCGCCTCTGTTTTTCTTAAATCCCATCTGTGCTTCGCTAAGCTGCGATTCTATGATCGTGCGTAGTCTTTTTTCCGGTATTTTACAGAAAATCTTTCCGGTTTGGCAATGACCGAACGCAACTTGTGACATAAATAATGACCATGGTACCTTTAATCAGTGATAATATGATTTGTATTCTCTAGAGAACCTGGATACCTGGTCAACCAAGAGGCATAGCTGATCACCTGTTTGATCTTCAAAAGAAACCTGGCTATGAATGGATGGACAAAGACCCAGAACAAGTCATCGGTTTTCTGACTTCCCTTTTTCTGGCAGGTTGTTGTTGTTGTTGTTGTTGTTGAATGCCCACAATGAGTATGTGTACTCTTTTGTAAACCCTGAAGAGGGCTTTAAAGGCTAAGTTTCAATAGTTGTCCTCACATAACACGCGTGCTGATGAAGTGGTACTGAGATCCACCAGGTTGATATGCTACGATTCGCTTCGTCTACACTTTGCTCACTACTACGGGAATCACGTTGTTCCCACCAGTCTGTTTCCAGGGTTAACTGAGTGAAGGTGAGGTAGAGGACTAACATCTTACGTTCAGTATATTTTGCCTGTCTGGACGTTAGTTTCCTCTCCGCCTCTGGAAGGTAAGCTCATGGCTATTAAATACTATTTCGTTGATTTACTTGGATAAGATCATCAATAGCTGACCAAATCAAGTGCAAACTCGTATTAGATGAATGGTGCTTAAATATATTATATTTCTTTACATTTATGTTCTTTCCAAATGTATTATAATCTGAATTGGATCTAGTTTGATAAGCATATGTGACCGTACCCAGGGAGTTTCCTTTTTTTTGACAGTTGCCAAAAAGTCTTCAAAATGCACTATTGCTGTTGTAATTATTTCTCGTATTTCCTCATGTGTAACTTGATCTTTGTACGTGACGTTTAGAAGTCTTCGGAGACATATCATCTCCAAGGCCTGCATCCTTCGCTGAAGGTCAGCTTTAATTGTCCATGTCTCACACGCATAGAGAAATATTGACAGGACGAATGTACACCTTAATCTGATTTTCGTGCATAGTGCTAACAGTTTATCTTGCCAGATTTTGTTTAGCCGTGCAAGCGCCGCTATTGTATGTACTATTCTGGCCAACACCTCAAATTTTGATCTTTCATCACTGACAGTCTAACCCAGTTATTTAAAACGGTTGACCCCTTCGAGTTGCTGGCCATTAGCTCTTTTTCTACTGTTAAAAATTGTCGGCGTTGTTGGTCATTCCTTTGGTCTTTTCAGCGTTTATCTCCATACCATAGTGAAGAGCTGTTTCATCGAGCCTTCTGACCCTTTCTTGGAGTTCTGCTTCTGACCCCGTCAGCCCGTCGATGTCATCTGCAAACCGAAGGTTGGTAATCGTTCGGCAACCTATCGACAGTACCAACGTGACCTCCAAGTGCCTCACTCATAATTCCTTCACGGAATATTTTGAAAAGAGTTGGAGAGTGTACAACCCTGTCTCACACTGACTAATGTGCGAAAACAGGCTCCGCACCTCCCATTCCCAAGAACTGCGCCGGATGCCTTATCATACAGGTGTTCAAGGACCTTTATAATATTTCCGTTTATTTTATACATCTTCTTGGTTGCCCATATCGCTTTATGCATACCTTATCAAACGCCTTCTTAAAATAAACAAATACATGATACAGCTGTTCTAGATATTTCTTGCTTAGCAGTCTTAAATTAAATATCTTTTCTATAGTGCTTCTTCCTTGTCTGAACCCTGCTTGCTCCTCAGCAATGATGTTCTCTGCTTGCGGTTTCAATAGGTTGCCACCCTAGCAAGGTCATTCTTACATTAATCCTCTCCTTGTCGGAAAAGCTAAATTTCACTAAACATTAACGGTTCTTCAGGGTACATTTTCACTTGGATCCGTCTACAGCGCTTTGCCTTCCCACGATGTCAGTTTCATGTCAAGTGCCTTCATTAGACGCTTACACACATCTGTAGTCGGATATCTGTTCTTTTGCCATCCGTCAATTGCAAAGAGAGGATGTCCTTGGGGATGTGACCATCTTCAATGTGACGAAAATGAGTGGTTATGAAAAGTAAATTCCTCCAGCATCAAATTAATTAAATATATTTATTAAAAAAACATGAGTAATTAAAAGAAAACAAGTCCTATAGGAATTAATATTTATATATCGATTGTTTGAAGTCGTCGGTCGATGTAGTGAGCTCTGCATTTACTAATGTTTTCAAATCAAAGCTGTTGAAGTCTAGGGCTTTTTGCAATTCCAACATAGCCGGTATAGAGCAGAAACAAATTAAATTTACTTTAAACATAACGTTTTGTTTTTTTATCAAGAACTTGATTTGTTTTCAGATATATGCCAGTCCTTACTTCAGATTTTTTCACGTCACTAGTTGTAGCACGGGAAATTACACACTTTTTCAGATCAGTTGGAATTGGCGGAATGAAAATATTGTAATCTTAATTACAATAGGCTCTCACTGAGCCTAAAACACGTTCATCATCTCCATTATCTGACCTAACGGTTGGTGCCATGGGTCTCCATCTCCTTTTATCACGTGTGCTGTTGATCAGATTCGCCGTTGATCGTCTTCCAAGTCATTCCTTCCAACTGTCCAATATGTTATCTCCCTTCTCTGGTATTCTGCCTGCGTTTCAACGGCCACATGTCATAACATGGCCGAAACGATATGACAGCCTTGTCCTGGTTTTTGTCATAACATGTCTTTGTGTCTGTGCCTCTTCAAGACACACCTTATTAGTCTTCTTTGCTGTCCATTACATTTTCGAATTTTCCATCTCTACCACTCTAACTGCCAATCTCTTCATCGCGGGAACATCTTTTCATTCCAAAAATTCAGCTAGCTACATCCGATCTGAAATCTGGTTTATTTCCCACGAATAACATCATTTCTTAATGCACTTTATTCCTTTGTTATGTTGAATATTTGTCTTTGTGCACCTGCCTCAGAAAGAGTATTATCATTGTATCTTCTTTCTGTCCAACTCACTCTTTCCATTCTACGATGGCACCACATTTCAAGCACTTAGTCCGTTTTTCAGCTCCATATTGTTCAATTGGTCGAAGATTAGTAGTGATTATTCTTTTACTCGGTTCAATTAAGATCTTATTTGAGATCAGCAATTTCAGTTTTATCTTTGAAAGCTTTTTCTTTTACTAAGCTATTCTTGTTTTAATTTCCATCTCATTGTCGGCATTTTCTGTTAGGTCTTGTTTTATCTTGCCTTATCCACTTGTGCAGTGAGGCGTCGTGGGGAGTCATAGCTTTCTTTCCAGGGCAGAGGCATGTTGCAATAATGGTGACAACCGGTAGGCAATTTTTATTCTCCGGACACATCTCCTTGCGATTTTTACTGTTCCCGAAGCTGAAATTTCCGCTGAAAAGGACACGATTTGAGTCAGGGGAAGATATTATCCTGATCTCAATTTCTTTGTAGAAACCCCCATCATGTGTGAAAAGACTTCTCAATTACTGGAATGCCAACATTTATTTAATCATGGCCCCGTTTACGTAATGTTCAAGTTTTTAGGCGATCTGCTTATTTGCATAGTTGCTGTTTTGGATGTGTCATTTTCCATACTGTATCTTTCACACACAGAGTTGAGTGCAGTCCCATGTTGCTACAAATTGTCATCACTCTGGTATAATAGGCATTTATCATCTGCAAAAAGTTAATTTAACTGATCAGCCTCTGTCCGTTCGTCCTCACATTTTTTTGGTATATGCTCCCTTTTAGCCTCCAGCCATATTCTGTCCATATATTCATGTTGAAAAATAGTGGCGACAGCATTTTTGTTCTGTCCATTCTTACGGTCAGGCCAGCTGTTACCTTTACTACACGTTAGCACTTTTATACAATGCTCTAATATTCTTTATTAGCTGACTATAGTCGTCTTTGATGGGCAATAGTTTAGTTCTGTCTACACTGTCGAAAGCCTTTTCTTGATCTATGGAAGCAGCATTACGTTTTTGATCGTATTTGATGTTTGATTCGCACAGTTGCTGCTTCAACCGGTCAGAAACTTAACTGAGTTTAACTGCGGTTCGAGAATCGGCTGAATTATTGGCTCCAGTATATCGCGTACAGTTTCCCTGTGTGGCTTAGTAATGATATCGCCAGTTAGATATCGCACTCTTCTTTTTTTGTTCTTCAAAGATTTGCACTAGCTTTCTGCTAATGTTCTCCGACTCTTCCTTGCCTTGCTCCCAAGTCACTTCTAATACTCATTTATAACTCATAATATAACCATTTTAGTTCTAAGAATCATTATTAATTAAAGTTAATTGCCTCGCAGGTCATTCCGTCCGCGCATGCAGCTTTACGACTTGTGCTTTTTTTAACAACGTCTTCAATCTCATGGATTAATATTCCAAACTCTGTGTTTTCTATGTTTGAGCTTGTAGGTATTGAGTGCCCTGCGTATCAGGCTATAAGGAGTTCTAGGAAATACTCTCTCCATCATGCCTTAATTCTTTTTCTGGAACACAAATTTGCGTCCAGTGTTTGTAATTAAAATTGTGGTGGGGTTAAAAGCTGTCGTCTCTAACTCTTAATGGCCTGACAATTTTAAAGGAATCTATAGGCCTCTTGCGACACTTGAACGCTAGATGTTCCCTGTATTGATTCCATGCGTCTGCTTTGGTGATTTTGATCACGTTTTTACAATGAGTTAAGTCGTGTCGGTCAGTTCCGTAATCCTCTTGCGATTACGACTTCAAACATTTCAAATCGTCGAAGTTTCATCATACCGCAATCTGCGCTAACCGTGTTCATCAGTGATTATTTGAAACACTGTCACTCATTGGTTACACTGTCCAATTTTACTGGCAGGGTCTCATATACGTCTTCCTTTTCATGTATGTCTGTGTGGATGTCTTCCTTCTCTAGTTTTGAGACGTATATTTGCATCTTCTGTTTGCTTTTGTATGTCGGAATTTGGGTTAATGTAAAGGTGGTGATCGTTGTCCATAGTGATGTCAATCTCGAGCCGGTTATATCTGGTCTTTATCTCCCTCTGACTAGTATGAAGTCTATTTGGGATGATTTAGCTGTATCATTCCATCGGCACCATATTTGGATTAGTCTTTTCCGGTGTTGGAAAAAGTATTTGAGATAACCAACCGATGTTCAAGACATAAGTAAATCAGTTCATCACCATTGCTGTTGTGTGTTGGTGTACACTTTCTCAAATGTCATGCAATAGCCTTTCGTTGTATACTCCGGGGACTCCAGGAGTTGATTAATAGATTGGACAGAACGGCACAGAGCTATGGTATGGAGATAGATGCGGAGTAAACAAAAGCTGATGATGAAAGGAAATGGTCAGGAACTCGAAGTTGTACACCCGATCAAGTATCTGGGATCACTGATCAATGATGAGGACTCCCAGCCTGAGATAATTGCCAGAATAGCATAGACAGCAGCGGCGATTACACGTTTGAAAACCATATGACAGGATATGCGACTCGCCCTCAGCATAACAGTAAGACTAATCAGCTCATTTGTGATCTGAATATTTGTGTATGCCTGCGAGATTTAGACCATTACTGCGGATATCCGGTGTAGATTACATGCAATGGAAATGAGGTGCTTTAGAAGACTCTTAAATGCTGCATATAAGAATCGCGCCATACACGTAGAATTACGACGGAGAGTGGAAAAGCCAATTGGGGCTTTTGTGACCTGTTCACGGCTATCAAGGATCGAATAATGGCTTTGTATGGGCACGTGACGAGGTCCATTGGAATCACAAATTCAATACTTCATAACTCCATACGAGGAAAGAGAGGGCGAGGACGTCCAAGGTAAAAATGGGCAGACAACATCACTGAATGGTCAAACCTTCGTCCCGGTGAGGCATGACATGCGACAGCGGACACAGAGAGATGTCGTGGGATTGTGGGAGTGTTTTCAAGTGAGTGCCACAACGAACGAACTTATGTGTTACGAGATGAACTGAACTGATGTATATATATATATGTATATACGAGGCGTGTTCAAATTACACCAGACCAAACTGAAACAAGTGAACATACGTGCGATGCACATGATGACGTCGCTTCTGGTGTAAACAACACGTATCAACCGTCTAGGTGATACATTTTGATTTGCATTTGGCTCAGTTTCCACAGCAGACCGTTGGAAACATGGCGGTTGTGATACTGAATCCATCCAGAGTCTATTTGCGAGCGGTGATTCGGTTTCTAACAGCTGAATGATGTCGACCAGTTGACAGGCAAGCAGTGTATGGTGGTGACACAAGTGTGTCGAAGACAAAAGTGAAGAACTGGACAAGGATGTCTAAAGAATGACATGATTTAACGAAAGATCTTCCGAGACCAGGTCAGGCGCAAGCTGTTGCGTTCACTCACGTCCTTCTTTAAACATCGTTGTCCAGTTCTTCACTGTTTTGACTTCGACACACTTTTGTCATACTACACTGTCTGTATTCTGCGATGAATGTCAACTGGTCGACATCCTTCAGCTGTTAGAAACCGAATGACCGCTCGCTGAGCAACTCTGGACGGATTCCGTATCACACCCACCATGTTTTCAACGGTCTGCTTAGGAAACTATGAGTTGGAGAATAATGAAATGTTGCAAACTTGACGGTTGGTCTGTGCTATTTACACCAGAAGTGATGACATCATGTGCATCGTACGTACATCCTATACATATACACACATACATATATACATATACACACATACATATATATATATACACACATATACACAAAGTGTTCCATAAAATATGCATCCTAAAATATGTTCGCTGAAACTGATGAAGCATGGGCGTTGTCCTTCGGCAGGGAGGAATAGGGGACCGTCACGCGCATACCTGAATTTGTTCCCGCTCGTAGATTGCGTCTGTGTTGCGTGTAGTGAGCACTCATTGGGTTTTCATTCACCACGAAATGAGGGATAGAATTGACCACCGGTATTGCATCAGATTTTGCCGAAATCAAATTAAAGAGTAGTGCAACCGTTTCAAAGATAGCCGCACATCAGTGTAGTTCGAGACAAGTTCTGGTAAGCCATCAACAATCTGAAGGGAGTCATTGACCAAGCACATAACTTGGTCTCACAGACCCATCGTGTCATAATCCGAGAACCTGCGGATGTGGTGGGTAGAAGCATTGGCTTGGTACAATCCGTGGATGATCGAGAATTTAGCTATGGTGAGAGTGTCTGAAATTTGTTCCAAAGCTGTTGACGATGGAGCAGTGGTAATTTTGTCTGGAAATCTCAAACGAAGAATGCTAGACCGCAAACGGAGATTTCTTTTCGACATTACTCCTTGCTATTTTTGCTGTTTCCCGAATTCAAATATTTGCTGAAAGTGATTAGATTTGATCACCAGAAGATATTATGCGGAATGCGACGAGCAAACCGTTCTCCAATTGCAAAGAGGTCTTCCTAAAATGGTTTCAACTATGGCGGGACCGCTGTTAAAAGTATGTGGATTCCTAAGAAAAGTTCGTTGAAGAAGATTAGAGTTTTAAACCTCCTGGTAAGTAATTGTATTTTTCCGGCGCAAAGGTCGGATACGTCTTGAACACACCTCGGATGTGTCTGTATATATATATATATCACATTACCATTATCACAATATATATATATATTTGTGTGTGTGTGTGTGTGTGTGTGTGTGTGTGTCTGAGTAGCGTAGTGGTAGAATTATTCATAACTAAGGTACCGGATTCGACTCTGGGCTGTAATCTGATAACTGGCTTTCTATTAAGGACTAACAGGCTGCGCCAGATGGACGAATGGTGATGGCATCCCCATCTCATATACACGCTGATGCCTAGTACAATGGAGTTTCTAACGCTTCCTCCACTACATCAATGAATCATATTGAGCTACATTTACCTTTATTTTAAAAAACACATTAACTATCACGAGCATAGCGCCAAAGACGTTAAAACTAAATCCCTTCTCTTTCATCCTCCACAGCTCATCTTACATCAAGAGGAGCTCTCCATGGCATATTTCTCGGTCTGTTGAACTATCATAACGTAGTCAAGAAGATTCACGAAGAAATCGATCGCGTCATCGGTACCCGAAAACCTAAACTAGAAGATAAATTGTCCATGCCTTACACTGATGCAACGTTTTGGGAAACTCTGCGCATCTTATCTCAATCTCCATTAGGTGGCATAAGAACAGCATCCGAGGATATTCATATTGATGGCATGACTATCCCAAAGAGCACACTGGTAAGTGTCAGATGGTTGACTGATTAAAAAGGGGGAATCGTACCAGATCCGACCTTCTCCTTCTTCTTCGTCGTACGCTGTCAGACGTCAACCTGTATTTTTTCGAAAAAAGCAGCGGTCATCCTGAGGTTGTCGACACTGCCATAGAGCTTGTCTAGTGTTGCCACTGGGGATGGCCACATGTGCTTTCTCTGATCCTCGTAAGTCGGGCAGTTTTGCAGCAAATGTTCAGCGGCCATTTTCCCGGTACCACACGTGCATTCGTCAGTGCCCCATATCTTCAATTTATTGAATAGATGGTACCTCAGCCTATTGTGGCCTGTGCGGAGTCTGAAGACCACGACCTGCTCTCTTCTGTTCAAATGGTAATAGGCATCGTTTTTTGTGTAGCCAGTATGTTCTGTTTCCCAATTGGTCATGTATCTGGCTCTAATAAGCCTTTTGGACTCTTCGTAGGTCACACTAGGATCTGGTTGTGGTAGTCTTGCATCTTCTTTTGCCAGTCTGTCTGTCTCCTCGTTGCCTTGGATGTTACAGTGGAATGGAACCCACTGTACCACTACTCTTTTTGGTGCGGACTGCTCGCATAGTTGACACAGTACTGCTCTTAAATTATTAAGTTCAGTTGTTTTCTGGCTTTTTAGTGCTGTGGCTACGGCCAGGGCATCTGTAAACAGGACTATCTGGCTTTCATTTCTTTTGCCTGTCACGATTTCTTCTACTGCAGCCCTCAGTGCCTCTGCCTCCGCTCTGAAATTGCTTGAGTATTTTCCAGTTGCCACTGACAGTGTTATTTTTTTACCATTTGGTGGGCTCAGCAATACCCCTGCCCCCCCGTTCTGTGTTGTGTTTGAAACAGAACCGTCTGTGTATGCATGGGTCCAGTCCATGCTTGGGTAGTTTTTCGTTATGTACCTCGGGGTTATGTCGCTTCTTTGTTTTTCAGTCCGGCTGTTCTTGTTTCCAGTACCTGGTATATTTTCTACCACCTCCGGAAGTATATGCTGCCTCCAGGTAGGTTTGCGTACAGTAGGGATGGGCTTTGGTGTTGTTAATGTAATCATAGGATCTTCGCTCATCAACAGCAGTGGTATTATTATTTGCTCCCCTTTCTAGCACAGCTCAAACTAGGCCGACTAGGCAATATTTTTGTTGATTACTAACCTGCACCACTAAAACAATAATTCTGTGGTCGATTGACTGATCTACTTTGAAATCTGTAGTCGAGAAACGGATGTGGCTGTTGAAATCGTAAATGGCCTTATACGATGGTGTTGCTAGCCTCATGGACACGCTTTTTCAGGCTCCATTTGCAGCATTTTTGGAAGGCTTCCTTATCCACTCGGACAGAAACAATCCATGGTTTGATTTTATCATTAACGTAACTAGAGCATATTTACTTAATGATTCAACAAATTACTGCAGGTCGAGTTTAATCATTTAGGCTAAGTCAACTTGCTTACCTGCTGACTTAGGTTTCTATCAACTGGTGACGTCATGTCTCACATTTTTTTTTTGCTAAGCGTGCTGCTTCGGTCATTGTAAGGGTTTATTGTATGTGGTGTATTATAACATGTCCTTATGCCAGGTGCACTTCGTTGTGCCTTGATGCAGTTATTTTATTATGTGATTGCAGGGTAGTTGATCAGTTTGAATCCTCATGAAATTACAACTTGAGCACCCCCAACACCCCTCGTCCTTCTCCTTGGCTCCTCCGCTTCCGCGCCTAGAAAAGTTACATTTGAGAAACTGTCATCAGTAACACTTGATTTAGCTTTTTTGGTGCGTAAACATATACATGGTTATAGCTGCTCTATTTTCTATTATGGTATACCAAAGTTTTCACTTTTATTATCTTTACGTCCCACAACGTATTCTAAATATTTTATTAATGGTAACTTTTTCACAGCTTCATTTCTCTTTTTCTCCTATTTGTGTCTTTCAGTGTCACGTTATGAAAAGGTTTCTTGACCGGGCCCTAGTATTTGCTTCGTACACGGGGAGCTTTACTGCTTCTGTTATTTCTGCTAACCAACTTTGACGTAGTCGGCCCCAAGCCTTGTATTTATTATATATGTATAGCATTGCTTTCTGAGGGATACTATCTGGTGTTTGACTTGTCACGTTGCCGAACCATTTGGTTTGCTGTCTTTGTGAATGTCCAATTCTGGAACTGATAGCACAATGTTGGTATGTGTTGTATTGTGTTCTTTTTTGTATCGATTGTCACGTACTTGCTTACGTTGTAAGTCTTTGCGCCACAGGATAGTTTATCTTAGCATCTTTAAATATTTTTGAATGTTTAGATTTTTTTTTTTTATTCTGACATGTCGTGACGCAGTATTTGTTTGGGTACTAGTTGTCTTATTTATTTAACCAAGCGGAGTCTGCTGATATGTTGGCACAGAGATCCACCGTCAGCCTGTCAACTATTGTAATTGCTAGATGTTCCAATTGCAAAGAATTGTTTAATTTGTTCTTCATAAGGATGTGTTCGTGAATGTCGCAAACATTACTTTGCTTATTTAAATATTCGCCTGGTAACTTAGAGCTGAAATTTAATGGCCTTTAACACGACAGGGGCCGTATTGTGTCCAATCTAGATTTGCATTTCACTAGATTGAAAAAAATGGGTCCTTATGTGGTTCCAGTAGGTGTTTTTATGACTTAATGTACAGTATCATACACACTCGGCTACAAGCTCTTCATATATGTATGTATACATGTAGTTATATTTATCTACTCGTTTTAATAATACAATTGCAACCTGTGAAATAAAAAATCAAAACAAAGGCATCAATGTCACTAGAAGTGAAATAATGAGAAATAACATCAGAACAATTTTCAGAGCAATCTCCTCCCAAGAATACATACATAGAAAATAAAGTAGTTTGACCTTCTCACGAGAATGAAACCAGAATCGACTGCCATTAAAAACACACAACAGTAGAATATTAGGGTTGAGAGTATAGGGGAGACCACGAGGCAAATGGATAGCTAACATTTAAGACATCCTATACCAGCATGTACTCAAAACAGCATCAGAAGCACATCTGGTCCAAGAACGAGACCATCTGCTCTCCACTACGCTATATGGCACTAGTGAACGGATAAAGGAAAGTAAGTAATACAGTATGTATATATATATATATATATATATATATATATATGTGTGTGTGTGTGTGTGTGTGCACGGGTGTGTGTGTGTGTGCGCGGGTGTGTGTGTGTATTTTAATTTGCCAGTAAACAAGGCTACACAACATCAAGTTCACATCTCACATAACAATTCCTCTTCCAAACATATTAAATGCCATTTTCTTTTCAGGTCCTCTTCAACAGCTGGTTCTTCCACCACGATGAAAATGTATGGGAAGATCCTTGGACCTTCAAACCCGAACGCTATTTTGACAGCAGTGGCCAGTTGTTGCCTTTAGATCACCCCATACGGAAGAAGTAAGCTGGCCCTTTTGTTCTCATTTCCTCTTACACATATTTTTTAAATTTTCCTTTTAAAAGATTTTTACAATGGTTTTGTCAATTATGTTGATACTGCATCTTTTATTTCGCTATCAATATTAGACCTAGATAATTCATGTTTTACTTGAGAACATTAACAGACGCTTATCGACGTATCAACAAAAGTCAACTTTCGTCAGGTACTAGAGACACGAAACAAAAACAAATGGAAACAACGAATTTAACAATGCTAGTTTTTCCTTTCACTTACGCAGTTTAGGGTCGTGGGGATCTAAGGTCCTTTTTTATGCGCCAAGTGCGTTGCGTCGATAAATGTGAGCCCGTGTCGCTGCACAATCATAATACAAGTCACCTATCCATCCGCCTTGCGGCTTCCCTCTTTCCCTGTAGCCAGATCTACCAGCGTTGTAGGCTATCAGTGGAAGTTGATGAGGGTGCATTCTCATGAGATGATCAAACAAACGTATTTTGTGCCTGGGAATGTATTCAACACAAGACGTAGTGCCGACCATACTTCGAATGTAGTCGTTCCGCATTCTGTCTCTTCTGTTAACACCGATGACTTTCTTCAAACACTTCATTTCACAAGTCAAAATTCTGCTTTCCCACCTCTGGACAGAGGCCATGTTTGGCACTGGTAGCACAGCATCGATATAAATATACTATTTATCAGCTGGTGCTTTTTTGCCAAACTGCTGCACGGTGGCTAAGTAGTGGGGACAGCTGATAAGTCACCGCGGATAGTTTCTGATACCTAGTCTTAATTTTCCTGTCGATCCTACTGTCTGCCGAAAAAATACTGCCCAAATGCTTTGATCTTGTTCTTTCTAAAAGAGCTATTTTCCTATAATAATTATTTTCCGTTTCCTATTACTTTATCCCAAGATAGAAAGCATGTATGATTTTCTACTTCAGAGCAAAAGGATGCGTGTTGCATATATGACATGGCATATACTTGTACAATCAAATATTAAATGTGATTACTAGCTCAATAATAAACTATCTATATATCTATTACTAGTCTTGCACTGTCATTACGTAATCGTGTTGATTAGGGTTTACGTATCTGTAGCACAGATGGATTTCTTCTTGCATATGTTTATCCAGATGTTTTCCATCGGTCCAATTAGTCGAAATCTTTCTATTCTAATAGAATCTTACAATCTAACAAAAAAAGAATTCTTGGTTCGCATCTCCTGAATTGTCGTAACGTCTGGAGTTCTTGAATTTTCGTCATCTGTTTTTCAGTTTGTGGTGTTAAAACGCTTTACCTAATGTACGTTGAGATATGTTGTTTTTACCGGCCTCTCCGAGCTCTCAGAGATGGTTTGATCGGTCATATATCCTCTCTGATTTCTGTGAGCTCTTTTGTTCAGTCAAAAGGCCTCTCTAATCTAAATCAAATCTTTAGCTCGAACACACGGCCACTCTGATCTCTGAAATCATGTGTTCAAATATACCGCTTCTTTGATCTCAGAGAACCTTTTGTGGGACAGACCCCCTTTCATATCTACGAGAAATCGTTTATTTAATACATACTGCCTATCTGATCACAATTTGATTGGACGTTTAGTTTAGTCATGCTCTCGTTTCGATTTAATTGCGATTTGTTTTTGCACACACCGCCTACTTGATTTCTGTGATATATTTTGTTAGGATACACCCCTACAAGATCTCTGTGCACTTTTTTGGTTAGGACACACCACTACCTAATATTTGTGAGATATTTTGTAAGGACACACTGCCTACCTGATGTTTGTGATATATTTTGTTAGGACATACCACCTACCTGATATTTGTAAAATATTTTGTTATGACACCACCTACCTGATATTTGTGAGATATTTTGTAAGGACACACTGCCTACCTGATGTTTGTGAAAAATTTTTTTGGACATACCACCTACCTGATATTTGTGAGATATTTTGTAAGGACACACTGCCTACCTTTATGTTTGTGAAATATTTTTTTGGACATACCACCTACCTGATGTTTGTGAGATATTTTGTTAGGACACACTGCCTCTTTAATCATTGCGAGAAATTGGATGTGTACCTAATTCGTTTTCCGTACACCAAAAATGAGTAGTTTTCTTACAACCTCATGTAAGGCTTATAAATCTGTTATGCGTGGCTGGGTGGACTGTCGAGTCTGTGTAATCCAGTGTCCACTCGAAGCAAAGAATGCAAGTCTCGCTCGATCTTCTAGTCTAAGGTAAAACCGAATGAGTGTAGAAAAAACACGTTTAATTATTGTAAATATTGGTTCTGTCAAGCCCTAGTTGTCTAAGAGTGGGCATGGTTCCAATTACGTGCTCAAATCGTTTGCTCGTCATGTGATAAATCATGCATTCTAGGTTTATATGCACCTACTTTTTGGACAGCACCTATATTCCCACTAAATAACTGTCGATTTAATTGAACAATATGTCTTCTGTGTTGAATTGCCCTGCTTGAAAACCCTTACTGAATGTTAGTTTGAGAGAAACAACGTGTTTTTGTTAATTTCCATAACGAGTGGTAGGATTTATTTGCTCAACAAACTAGGAAAACCTGCACAGATTAGAATGGTCTTGGCCAGTAGACTGCCAATAAGTTTGCTATGTTGTCACGGTAAACTTTTCTTATCCTGTGTCTTCGAGTTTGGACACTAATAAGTTACTGCTCGTCTTTGTCAAGGCTCTAAAGTTATTCGTTTGAGTATTTCTCAAAGCGGCGTTAGAGGTGTTTCTTGTCTTGTGCCCCCTAGTGAGCAATGAATCTGTCACAATTATCACCACACATCTTTTAGTAGTAGTAAATTTATCGTAATAGTAATCATTATTAAAATATCAGGGGACACGTTTGATAAGCAAGGAGCCCCGAATTATATTGTAATTAACCCAGACATCGGCGCCCCCTGGAGACAACTTTTAATTCACCCACTCCTTTCACTATTGAACCACTGTCCAATTATCGCAAGTGCGATGTTCTAATGGTTCAAGTGACTAATCGCGCAACTGTTGATAGAATGCCAAACATAAATGGAAGAATTTTGTTGTAATGAGACCGCATAAGCCATATGGAACTATCTGTTTTGCAGGGTAGCCTATACCATGGGCGCAACACAGTCAAAATCGTGAACGCCACTGTATACACATATTTAAATGAATGCGTGCTTTACAATTGACGAAGACAAAAAGACAGGGAGGAAACTGACCACTCTTTCTCAGAAGTAAAGTTAACACCAAACACATTGAAATGTTTAACAATCTTCTACATGGGTGTCTACTTTGGGCACTTCTTTACCTTTTTTAGATTTACAAATATAATCGGTAATACAATAATGATATTCTTCCAACGCGTATTGTGGTCATAATTGTGACCTACTTTCTGAAAACCATTACAAGGTCATAAGATGTTTTAAATTTTGTTTAAATTTTCAGTTCTCTGCCGTTTGGCGCCGGTGTCCGCGCATGTCCAGGTGAGAACTTTGCAAGGTCACGTGTCTTCTTGTTTGTCACCAACATTCTCCAGAGGTATGACGTACTACCTCCAGAAAGTGAGAAGCTGGTCCCAGCTGACTTTCGCACCAACGATGACGCCGTTAAAGGCTTTCTCCGTCAAGTCCGCCCATTCAAGTTACGCCTTCAGCGTAGACAGAAAACTGGCAATTAATAATTGCTATCGTTGAGTGTATTCTTCGTGCATTTTTTTTAGTGTACACCAAGAACAAGGTCGAACATGGAAGAATATTATTGTCGAATTTGGAATTTAATTGTAAAATGGATAGTAAATTGGGCAAGCAAATGAAAATTAACGAGATGGTAAATGGGAACTGGAACAGTAAATTTAGAGAAGTGTTTTAATATTTCCGTTTCCAGCGTTTAGGCAAGACCACATACAAACACACGGACACAAAGGCAGTAATTTATTTATTGGTCAGTAATGAAATGAATGGGTTAGACCACCATATGAGAACAGACCTATTTCTAGAAAAGAACTGCACGTAGCGACATAAAGAGACCATCATGGATATTTTAACATCAAAACTTACAATAAAATAAATTAACAAAGGGATAAACATCATCAAGAACACAAAGCTGTAAAACTACATAAGTAATTATAACAACCAGTAGGTCACAAAAAGAAGTGGACCCAGTAAAACTAAAACAACAACTACGAGGCCTTATATAGCAAGGAAGTGAAAGCATAACAAATGTAATGCAGGGGTTCCCAAAATATAACGCCATGTAATGGTCCAGGAACTAAATACAGATGTTATCAACTTAACCACGTAAACATCAACACACGTTTACTATTGACGATTTGCTGTCTGGACATTTTTCCTTCAAATTATTTTCCGAATACAAATAATCGTGTTAATTAAGCATAAAAGCGATAACAAAATTAAATCTCGCTTTTTATACATGAAAATAGTTAATGAGTGATGCGGAGAACGCGCTTACCAATACATTTAGCCAATTTTGCATAAATAAATAGTTTGTACAATAGTGTCACAGGAGATTCAAAGATGAGAAAATTGTTAACAAATAAAGCAACTGCCACACCCATTGACTAGCGCCATGTTGTTTGTTTACAGACAAACTTGATTTTAAGTCGAACCATGAGGGTGAGGACCAACGTCAGATTTGACGAATGTTAAATTTATGTTAAATATCATTGTACAGACGAACTAAACAATGCATTTTAAGCAAAGAAATATATATGGCTTTTCCTGTCATTACACAAATTAATACACAGATCACCTTAAATGTCTGCATATGTATTTTTCTTTGCCTGGAATTGACATATTAACATCTGTCTGTGTTGAGTTCGGAAATCTCAACAAGGTTGGATTTCACTAATGCAATGTAATTTATCATAACCGTATATAATGTAATCAATAAAACTATATGTACCGTAATAGGATACCGTATATTCATTTAGTTAAACATAAATTATATTTCTCTACCTATCGTAAACACACATTTTAGGTTCTTCTGTTTCAGCTCAGTTTAATTTCCAAACTCATATTATCGACTATTTTGTGCACTGAACGCTACGGACTGAGACATAATCTTATATAAACATATAATAGTTGGTACGACAGGTCTGAGCACTTGTGACACCGATCCCATATCAGCCGGCCGCTGGTTTCGTGCCTGTCCAATGTTCACTACTGGAAGATAGACACGTGGCATTGCGTAGGAGGCTGTGAGACAATATTTGGGATTCTTGAGATGACCGATGCCTTTCTTAAAGTCCACAGTTTGGATGTCTAATGACGAACAAGGTAAAACATATCACTGGCTATAATAGGCTCATACAACACAAGCTCAGATACCAAATGCTCATGTAGACTCGCCGTTTATGACAATCAGTTAAGTTCAGTTCAGTTCAGGTGCTATCTCCGCATCGAAGATCGGCTGCAATGGATCTCCAGTGTACTTTTTCGATGGTCGTAGATGTGCAATCTGAGAGCCTTTTTCGAGTTCATCTCCTGATGTTATCCACCCACTTAAAGCGGTGTCTGCCTCTTGAACGACTTCCGTCTACCTTACCCAACAGTATGGTTTTCAGGAAGGAGTTATAGCTTGTCTTGTTATATGACCAAAATAACGTAACTGTATAACCCTGATTTTGGTCAGAAATTCTCTTTTCACCCCTAACGTTTCCAATATCTCCACATTTATATTTTTTTCTCTTTCAAAGAAATGCGACCCAATCTTCTATATACCCACATTTTTAAGGCTTCAATACGCTTTTCCAACTTGTTATTCATTGTCAATGTTCTGCGCCATAAAGTAGTGACGAGTATACATAACACCTGACAATTCTCATTTTCAAATTCTGATTCATCTGTTTGGATGTCAGTATGTGTCGCATGTTGTCAAATCCCATCTTGGCCATACCTATTCTGTTTCTGATTTCTTTTTCGCAGCTGCCTTTTTCCGTTATTAAATGATCTAGATAAGAGAAACTCTTTACCTGTTGAAGTAGTTGATCTTTTATTTTGAACTGCACACATGGTTTCTTGTCACTTTTCCCAATTATCAAAGTCTTTGTTTTCTTTATGTTTATGTCAAATCCACACTCTTTACTTATTGTGTACATTGTTGTCACTACCTCCTGTAATTCTTGCTCACTTTTTGCCATCAAAACTGTATCATCCGCACATCTTAGATTGTTCATTGCCACTCCTCCAATGATAAGCCCTGGCATCCCCTCTATCTGTTTTAATATTAGTTCTGTGTAGATACTAAAAAGACAAGGGGATAATACACATCCGTGTCTCACTGCTCTTTTTACATCTATACTTTGAGAGCATAACTTTCCTGATTTTACTGCTGCAGTTTGTTCCCAGTACAGATTACGGAGGAGTCTTATTTCTTTACCATCTAGACCTATTTCTTGGAGACATTTAATTAATTTTTCATGTTGGAGTCTGTTAAAAGCCTCCTGTCAGTCTATAAAGCAAATATAAATGTCATTTTGTAGTTCTATTTATTTTTCTGTAAATGTTCGCAAACAGAAAATTGCTTCCCTGCTTCCATTAAACTTTTGAAAACCAAATTGTTCTTCTGAAACATCTCTGTCTGCTTTACCTCTTATTCTCTCTTGTATGATCTTGAGTAGTACTTTAATTGTGTGACTCATTAGACTTGTTGTTCTAAAGTCTGAACATTCTATTGCGTGAGGATTTTTCGGGAGTGTTATGAACGTAGATGTTTTCAGGTCCGTTGGGATGCACCCAGTATTGTATATGTGATTACACAGATCAGTAAGTATATATATACTAAATTCCTCTAGGGCCTCTTTAATTTCTATGTTTATGTAGTGCGGCCCTGTTGCTTTCCATTTTCTCCTAGTTTTTATCACATTTACCACTTCTGATCTTATGATGCTGGGTCCTTCTTTGTCATATGTTGACGGTTTGGCTCGGCGACTGTCCTCAAAAAGTTCTCTTGCATATTCCGGCTATCTGTTTGAAATGGTCATTCTCACACATCAAAATTGCACCATTCTTATCTCGGATGCATCCCCCACGCTGGGTTACCTGTGTTTTGTTTGTTGTTTTCTTTATTTCTATATGCATTTCTCTTGTATTGTGTTTTAGTTCCATGTCTTCTATTATGTTGCATTTTTCTTCCAGCCACTGTTTTTTGGCCAGCCTGCACATTGTACGTATCTCTTTGTGTAATAATGAATATGCAGGGGTGTTTTTAGCCTTCTTTCTATCTGCCATTTTAGTTAAGATGTCATCTGTCATCCATTTTTGGTTTTTCCTAAAGTCTTTATTGTGTAACGCTTTATTTGCTACTTTGATACTGGTACTTCCCCATTTAGTCTTTATTCTCCGTTCTGTGTTTCATTCATTGTCCTCTGATCGTCAGTTTTCATACACCTTCTTTACTGCTACCTGGTACTTTTGCCGTATATATGGTTGCTTTAGCGCTCACCTGTCTTTAATATGTGTCTTTGTCCCTCTACACACTGTGATTTTGAGTTGTGTATGCACTTTCATATAAACTGAATTGTGATCTGAATTGATGTCTGCTCCTGGGTATATCTTAGTGCTTTTGACAATATTTATAAATCTGTGTCTGATGATAATACAATTAATTTGATTTCTAGTCACATCTCCAGGACTTTTCCATGTATATAATTTTCTTCTTCTCCTTCTTCTCCTTCGTCGTCTTCTTTTTCTTCTTCTTCTTCTTCTTCTTCTTCTTCTGCTTTCGTTCTCAATCTCCCGCTACCAAGCAGTGAAATTTGCAAGTAGCAGGATATAGTCTGGAGAACGGAATGCGCTGTGTCGCTATTTTACAGCTTGACTGCTTTATTTGCACCTTTCGGCCAGACACATCCATCTTTGGCTTATATCATTTTCTAATATGGTGTTTAAAAAAAGTGTTACAAATACTAAGTTTGTTAATCAGTTACACATTATCATAATAACATCATTTGAAATAAAATATCATCTGGGGTAGTTGTCTCGCTGCGGCGACTCAATTTCAACCAGTGTTCGTAAAGCGATCTCAGTCCCGCCAGGCGGAGCGATAGCGCGGGCTTGCGGAAAACGCTCGCCTGCCTTTCCCCGTAGTGCGAATTGGGTGCGGTTTGTGGTAGTGGCTCCTCCACCGAGGTGCGCTAGTCTGGTCCGTATCAGGAAACGTGGTCCGTCCGTGGTGATTTATCTAAGGCTTATAGCAGAGCTCGACAGTACGTCTCGCTGGTGGTCCGACTCTCGCAAAGAGCTTGTGACCGGCAAATGGAAAGCAGGAATCGTTGCCTCGAGGCCCTGCGTTCTCCCTACGGAGAAGAAGGGCAGGCCAAATTGTGTCTCTAGTCCCAGTGAAATTCGTCGCCGAGGTCGTTGGGATCCGTTCTGCACAGAGCGCTGCCATCCCTCCTCGAGCGAGCCCGGTCGGTCGGTCGTCTGGTGCGTGTGGGAGGCCCCTGTCAGGCGGTCCTAGGTCGACGGAGTGAGGGACGGGTGGAACAAACCGTCCGTCCCGTCAGTCGGTCCCTGCGGCCGTCGTCCCAGCGAGGCTTTTTACACACCCTTCCTCCGCCGACCGGTGTGTGCTGTACGTACGTCTCCGACAGATATCTGGTTGATCCTGCCAGTAGTCATATGCTTGTCTCAAAGATTAAGCCATGCATGTCTAAGTTCACACTGTCTCACGGTGAAACCGCGAATGGCTCATTAAATCAGTCGAGGTTCCTTAGATGACACGATCCTACTTGGATAACTGTGGCAATTCTAGAGCTAATACATGCTTACCAAGCTCCGACCCTCGCGGAAAGAGCGCTTTTATTAGTTCAAAACCAATCGTCGTTTCCCCTCGCGGGGTTGCGGCGTCCCCACTGGTGACTCTGGATAACTTTGTGCTGATCGCATGGCCTCATGTGCCGGCGACGCATCTTTCAAATGTCTGCCCTATCAAATGTCGATGGTACGTGACATGCCTACCATGTTTGTAACGGGTAACGGGGAATCAGGGTTCGATTCCGGAGAGGGAGCATGAGAAACGGCTACCACATCCAAGGAAGGCAGCAGGCGCGCAACTTACCCACTCCCGGCACGGGGAGGTAGTGACGAAAAATAACAATACGGGACTCTTTCGAGGCCCCGTAATTGGAATGAGTACACTTTAAACCCTTTAACGAGGATCTATTGGAGGGCAAGTCTGGTGCCAGCAGCCGCGGTAATTCCAGCTCCAATAGCGTATATTAAAGTTGTTGCAGTTAAAAAGCTCGTAGTTGGATCTCAGGCGCAGGCGGGCGGTCCGGCTCGCGCCGGTTCACTGCCCGTTGTCTCCTGCCCTACCGTCTGCCGGCTCTCTCCCACGGGTGCTCTTCGCTGAGCGTCCTGGGTGGCCGGCGCGTTTACTTTGAAAAAATTAGAGTGTTCAAAGCAGGCCTCGGCTGCCTGAATAATGGTGCATGGAATAATGGAATAGGACCTCGGTTCTATTTTGTTGGTTTTCGGAACTGGAGGTAATGATTAACAGGGACAAACGGGGGCATTCGTATTGCGGCGTTAGAGGTGAAATTCTTGGATCGCCGCAAGACGAGCTACTGCGAAAGCATTTGTCAAGAATGTTTTCATTAATCAAGAACGAAAGTCAGAGGCGCGAAGACGATCAGATACCGTCGTAGTTCTGACCATAAACGATGCCGACTAGCGATCCGCAGGAGTTGCTTCGATGACTCTGCGGGCAGCTTCCGGGAAACCAAAGTGTTTGGGTTCCGGGGGAAGTATGGTTGCAAAGCTGAAACTTAAAGGAATTGACGGAAGGGCACCACCAGGAGTGGAGCCTGCGGCTTAATTTGACTCAACATGGCCAACACTGAAATGATTGACATGCCGAGACCACTATTCTGGGGTCTAAGATGGAACTGGTGCTGGACTTAGACCCCCAGAAATCTGGGGTTATGTCCCCTGTGGCTCGGTTTTGTCTGCATCCAGTGTTTGATAAAGGAATTGACGGAAGAGCACTATCAGGAGTGGAGCCTGAGACCTAAGTTAACTTACCACGCAAATACTGCAGAATGACTATCAAAAAGTACACCTTCGTGGGGTCTAATAGAGAACATGTGCTGGAATTAGACCCTCGAAAATTTTTGGGGCTACCCTTTAAGAAACTTGATTGTCTCGCTAAGGGAATTGACGGAAGGGCACCACCAGGTGTGGAACCTGCGGCTTAATTTGACTGAACACGCCAATACTGTAGAACAACTGACAAATCGGGAGCACTGCCGCTTGGGTCTAATAATGAACGTACGCTGGTATTAGACTCACGGACGACAAGTCAGCTCTCAAACACTCAAATAAAAGAACGCTACGGAAATCGTGTTTAACTCCGCAGAAACCGCAGATTTCAAATACCTGGTCATTGACAAACAAAAGCCCTCAATAAATTCGTCTGACCAAATAGTGAACGGGTGCTGGAAATAGATCTGAAGACAGGTCAGTTTTACCCTACTAATGACAGGGCGTTGCTACGGAAAACCAGCTCAAATCGAGAGGAGCCGCAGACACTTTGGTTCACGTACCAGGCTGATAAGCCAAGGGCGCGAGGCTACCATGTGGGGGATTACGGCCGAACCCTTGTAAGCCGCAATCCCGCCCAAAATCTCAGCACCACTGCAATGGGAGGCTCCTACATGCTCGGGACCTGGGGCTTGCGCCCCAGCCCTACCAGGTAGAGCCACAGTAAGAGGTACTTGCCGCCCGCAAATCAAAGCGGGCGGACAACTGCTTGATACTCACCCTATACGGCGATGGGGTGCGAAAAACACCAACCAAAGACTTAGAACCTGGTCGGGGTGTCGAAAACAGTAGAGCAGCCACCACACTGTGAACTGTCAAGACTCAACCACTGACCATGAGAGTTGTCCGCACACCAGGCGATCAACATCTCTGTGACATTACCAGGCTTGTCCTCTGGCGAAATGCACTCCGGCTACGATATCTACCTCTGTACGTTATCAGCCATAACTATCATGCTGGACGCAGAAGAGATGCAGACCAGCGGACATTGCACACCTGCCCCACTGTGTCAACACCCCAGGTGGCGGGGAATGCTAGGCGTACCATCCCTGCATAGAAGCCAAGAAAACAAAGGGAAAAAGAGATACCCAACTCACATGCAAATGCTACGTTTCTGGCAGGACGTGACGATCCTGGGATACAGACACACTGGACTGCCTCTCTTCTGGGTAAACCAGTCCATCTCATATATCATATCATCATTGCACGCTATAGACACGAGTAGTGAAGACTCGAAAGTCTGGTAAGACAACTTCCATAGGAGAGAAAACTCTGATCGTAAACAACTGCTGCCTTGCAGATAGGCTGGGGACAGCCAAAGGCTAAGGAGGGCATCCCTACAGAAACGCCTGTTGAAATCGGATGCACGGGGCCGCAAGCCTAACAAAACAGTGCAACGTAAATCACAGTATGATGGCAGCACAACCTATTCGAAAAACGTATGGCGCTCATCCTGAGGAGACCCGCCAGGCAGCGATAGCGCCGGGCCTCACGCCTCGAAGGGGCCCACCCTTGACTACTGGTGGTCACCCACCCATGTGTCGTGGAGTCAAGGCACATGGCTATGGGGTAACGTCTATTGGCCAAAACTTCAAGACCCTCAGAATACTACAGTGGAATGCGGAGGGAGTCATTAACAAAAAACTTTCCCTAACACACCACCTGTATGAAGGTAAGATTGACGTGGCATGTATCCAGGAAACGCACCTCAACAATAACCATAAATTCTCAATCAGAGGATACCAGACCTTCCGTCTAGATAGAGAAGGTCACAAAGGAGGGGTCCTGATACTGACCAGAAACAGCATACCGAGTAGCGCGGTACCTGTCAATCACACCGGACAAGCAGAAATTGTAGGAGTTGACATAATGGCTCTAGAGACGAAACTCCGCATTTTCAATCTGTACGGACCACCAAACAGAGACCTATCACTCTCGAGTATGGAGGTCAGAGACTCCAACTGCATAGTAGTTGGAGATTTCAACAGCCACTCGGAGAGATGGGGATACTCTGACACAGACAGTAGAGGTGACGAAGTGGAAGATTGGGAGATAGATGCAAATCTCTCCCTAATCAATAGGCCGGAGGATAGCCCTAGCTTCTATTCAAGAACATGGCATACCACCTCGACTCCAGATTTGGCCTTCTCCACACAGGACATACACTATAAAATAGACCGCCAGGTGCTAAACCAACTGGCAGGTAGCGACCACAGGCCGATCAGGCTAACCATTGACATGGAAGTAGGCCCACAGGAAACAAAACCGCTCCCACGTTGGAATTACAAACGAGCCGACTGGGACAGATTTGCAATCCTGACAGATGGGCTGTGTGAAACCATCAACACACGAAACACCAAAATGAAGCCCATGGTAGAGAGCCTAAGCAAGGCAATAATGCAAGCCGCCACTGAAACCATCCCAAGAGGAGCTAGGAAAAACTATAAGCCCTACTGGAATGATGAGTTACAGAAAGTGGAAGATGCAGTAACAAATGCTAGGAACATGGCAGAACGAGAAAAATCCGTGGCGGCAAACATCGCCCTCAAAGCCGCCGCGGCGAAGTACAAACACACTCTCAAGCAAACAGCAAGAGAAAGTTGGAAAAATAAAACGGAAAGTTTAAACCTGGACAAAGAAGGGAACAAGCTATGGAAGCTAGTCAGAGCCATGAACGACGAAACCCCGTCAAATAAACAAATTACTATCAAGCAAGGCGAGAACTTGATCACAGGTAAGAAAGCCGCAAACGCCTTTGTCGATCACTATGCCAGAGCAAACCACATCGAGGTCCCTGCAGATAAGCATACAGACATTAGCGAAGAGCTAAAGGGGCACGAAAACATGAATACGGCTCCGGAAGAGCACATGATGGCCAAACTAACAATGCGCGAAATGGAAGAGGCTATGAGAACGCTAAAGAAAAGAAAATCTCCCGGAAAAGACGGGATAACAAACGAGATGCTGATGGGGCTGGGCCAAACAGCGAAGAAAAAACTACTATCAGTCCTGAACCAAAGCTGGAAAAGGGGTATTGTACCCCAGGCATGGAAAGATGCAATACTGGTACCAGTACCAAAAACAGGAAAGGACAAAACAGATCCGAATGGATACAGGCCCATAAGCCTACTGAGCTGTGTCGGCAAGCTGATGGAACGGATGATAAACACCAGACTGATGTGGCATCTGGAAGAAAAACGAATACTAATTCCACAGCAAGCCGGCTTTAGACAGCACAGATCCACTGAGGACCAGGTCATCCTCATAGCCCAGGAGATAGAAGATGCCTACCAGGCACAGAAACACACAGTAGCTGTTTGGGTGGATCTGGAAAAGGCATTTGACAAAGTCTGGAAGGATGGACTTAGAGTCAAGCTAAGAAGAAGTGATGTTTGTGGGAAGATGTACAAGTGGATCAACCACTACCTCAAACAAAGAACGGCCAGAGTCCAAGTACATGGGCAGACGAGCAAAAAGGTGACACTCGAGCAGGGAGTACCCCAAGGGGGAGTACTGTCACCCACACTCTTCCTGGTATATATAAACGATATTACAGAGAATATACCAAGAAGAGTCCATAGCTCAATGTTTGCAGACGATCTGGCTATGTGGACCTCTGAAAAGAATCTCACCATAGCAAGAAATCGGATGCAAACGGCCCTAACATCGCTGGAAGAGTGGGCGAACTCATGGCTGGTCAAAATAAACGAGGAGAAAACCACGTGCACAATATTTTCGCTCTCATTAAAACCCCAAAGTACCAAATTAAGCCTAAATGGCAAAATCCTGCAGCCAAACGACAACCCAACCTATCTGGGAGTCACATTTGATCGGCGCATGACATGGAAAAGTCAGATTGAGATAAACCGAATGAAAGCCAGAGAAAGAATGGCGATCATGAGGAAACTTGCTGGCACAAGCTGGGGAGCAGACGAAGGCATACTAAAGAAACTGTACACTGGAAGAGTGAGACCAGTTCTCGAGTATGGCATCGCGGCATGGACAACCGCAGCGAAGGCGAACTTCGATAAAGTTAACAAACTTCAAAACCAAGCCATGAGAATCATAACAGGTGGCATGAAGTCAACGCCAATTGTAGAACTTGAAAAGATTACAAAACTGCAATCCATGACCGACAGAAGAGACTGCAGAGCCCAGCTGCAGTCAGAGAAACTCCGAAGACTGACGGACCATCCAATGTACCAGAGGCTAAACAATTTGGGAACTGGGAAACTAAAGCGGAGAAACTTTGCAGAAATAGCCAAAGCAAAGATGCACGAAGATCCCATAAACGCACTAACAACACCAAAACCCATCACTACTGTACGAAAACCTACTTGGAGGCAGGATATATTTCCAGAGGTGGTAGAAAATATACCAGGTATTGCAAACAAAAACTGCCAGACCGAAAAAGAAAGGAGAGACACTACCCTAAGCTTCATAACGAAAAGCTACCCAAGCATGGACTGGACCCATGCGTACACCGACGGTTCTGTAACAAACACTACACAGAACGGAGGGGCAGGAGCATTCCTGAACCTACCAAATGGCAGAAAAATAACACTGTCATTCGCTACTGGTAAGTACACAAGCAATTTCAGAGCGGAGGCAGAGGCACTGAGGGCGGCAGTGGAAGAAATGGCAACACACAGTGAAAATGAGAGCCACATAGTCTTGCTGACAGATGCTCTCGCCGTAGTCACAGCGCTAAAAAGCCAGAAAAACACTGAGCTTAATGACTTAAGAGCAGCACTCTGCAAACTGTGCCAGCTGTCCGCACCAAAAAGGGTAGTGGTACAGTGGGTTCCGTCACACTGCAACATCCAAGGCAACGAGGAGGCAGACAGACTGGCAAAAGAAGGTGCAAGGCTACCACAAACAGATACCAGTATGACGTACGAAGAGTCAAAACGGCTTATCAAAGCCAGGTACATTACCAAATGGGAAACCGAACATACTGGTTACACCAAAAACGATGCCTATTACCAGTTGAACCGAAGAGAGCAGGTCGTTGTCTTCAGACTTCGCACTGGCCACAATAGACTGAGGTACCACCTATTCAACAAATTGAAGATAGGGTGTACCGACGAATGCCCGTGCGGTACTGGTAAAATGACCACTGAACATCTGCTGCAGAACTGCCCGACATACGAGGATCAGAGAGAGCAGATGTGGCCATTGCCAGTGGAACTGCAAGACAAGCTCTATGGTAGTGGCGAGAGTCTCAGGATGACCGCCGCTTTTTTCGAAAAAATAATGGTTACTGTCTGACTGTGTACGCAGAAGAAGAAGAAGAAGAAGAAATAAAATATCTACATGTCTAACATCTTCTTACATAACAATGAAATAGACGTGAATAAACAAATTAGAGCTGGAAATTAAAATGTTGTTTATTTTTATTTTCAATTTAAGTTATTGGTGGTGGAGGTCGGAAGGGAATGGTAGGGCAAGTCGTTTGTTGGTAATTTCATCAAACAACAATATTAGTGATCTCCACCTATAACCAACAAAATGATAAAAGTAAAAGTCTTGAGAGCCTGTGTTTTTCCTGTGGCCGTGAATCATGGACGATTACCAAAACTTATAGACAAAGAATCGAATCTTCGATTCAAAATGTTACAGAACGATCCTCAAAATGCCATGGACAGAGAAACAAACAAATGTAGACATTCGGCAAGAGTTGAGCATAGAGGAGAACTGGTTTATCAATTCCATTTTGGCTAGAAAATGCAAATACTTTGGTCACATCAAGAGACACACGGGTCTTGAGAGAACGGTGATGGAAGGCATGGTGCCAGGTAAAAGAGGAAGGGGTAGACCAAGAAGACGATGGTACCAAGATATCCAGGAATGCCTGGGTATGACTGTGGCGGAGGCTGAAGTTTTGGCAAGAGAACGAGTTTCTTTCAGACAGACTGTGATGGGATCGACGTTCTACAAAGTACATGCTACATGATGATGATGATGATGATGACCTATAACGTTACTTATTTCTTATCGCGGACCACATTACTCAAAGAAGGACCAAGCCGTATATCTTCTTCTTCTGCGTACGCAGTCAGACAGTAACCATTATTTTTTCGAAAAAAGCGGCGGTCATCCTGAGGCTCTCGCCACTGCCATAGAGCTTGTCTTGCAGTTCCACTGGTAATGGCCACATCTGCTCTCTCTGATCCTCGTATGTCGGGCAGTTCTGCAGCAGATGTTCAGCGGTCATTTTACCAGTACCGCACGGGCATTCGTCGGTACACCCTATCTTCAATTTGTTGAATAGGTGGTACCTCAGTCTGTTGTGGCCAGTGCGAAGTCTGAAGACAACGACCTGCTCTCTTCGGTTCAACTGGTAATAGGCATCGTTTTTGGTGTAACCAGTATGTTCGGTTTCCCATTTGGTCATGTATCTGGCTTTGATAAGCCGTTTTGACTCTTCGTACGTCATACTGGTATCTGTTTGTGGTAGTCTTGCACCTTCTTTTGCCAGTCTGTCTGCCTCCTCGTTGCCTTGGATGTTGCAGTGTGACGGAACCCACTGTACCACTACCCTTTTGACCAAGCCGTATATAATATGTATCCCATTTATAAGACACTGTGTAATTACTCTGAAGGGCTGGGGCTACATGGGAAAATACCATTTTTGTATAACAAGGACGTTGAGATGCTTCAATGAGCGATAGTGAAACAGTTCTGATAGCAGTAACACATTGTCGTATTGTCAATGAGAGGTCGTCTGTTTCTCAGATAGACGTCAGATTAATTCGCTAGTATTGATATACTTCAGTCTATTCCGCTTCAGAAAAAGCCGAGAGCTAGTACAGGTCTCGTGAAGTCTCAACAACGTTATCTCCGACGGCTGTATCTTCTATATGACACAACCTTGATTCTTCATGTGCGTGTGTCAATCAACAGTACTGCAGTACTGGAGTGACACACTGTTTGGCACAACTTTTGAATGTCTAAAGGGATTTGAGACTTCATTCTTCAGACATCAGTTTTTTTTGTATAGTATGGCGGGGCCTAACTCTTTCCTTGCTACATTTTCTTTCCGTAATGTACCAAATGTATCTATTTAAAGCTGTATAACAGGTTACAAATGTGACACCCATGTTGTACCCAAAATGGGACATGCTGCAGCTTGTATTTGACTACGATCCAAACTGCAGATTAGCTCCAGTGGTGATCTCTCTATCACTTTCATTCTCAGGTAATCGTGGGCTAAGGTATGATGTAGTGGAATAATAGCTACACAAATGTTGTTTTATAGACGAATGTAATGGCTGGAGCCACGAGGTTTATGTTTGTCTTTTTTCATCATTTACAGAGATGGGAATGTGTTAATAGTGGCAAATGCTTCAACGAGGCTTATTGTACAGATTACAAATGAGTGTTTCACTTTCTTGTGTCGTATTAGGAGACGGCTGGAGGTACAACAATTCTGTGACAACACGCAACTATTACTGAGTGTGGGTAGGCGGAAACAGCGGATGGAAGGAGAAAAACAACGGATTGGAAGAAAACGATATACTACGTCATGTCTTCTTAACGTCTAGGTATAAAATACATTACAAAAAGAAATGATAAACATCACGTAGGGACGCAAATTGTATTTCAATGAATTGACCTATTCCACTATAAAAATTAACGTGAAAAATAAGCTAAACACACATGGTTTTCTGTTTTGTGTGCTTTCTTATTTACTTTTAAAAATGTATCCGTTTATTATGTCCTTGCCCAAGTGCCGATGCCTTAGCCGAAGTAGCACATCATGTATCATTGTTTATGCGGAATATACATTGTTTTGTTGTATAATCATTCACTAACGTTACACTTCACAATACCAACTTAGCTGTATCTGTTAACAAAATATGTTGGTATAATAAACGCTTACAGTAAACATAATACTTCCAACGTTCTGTTTTTGCAATTCAAAGTGTGAATCCCCGTTTTATTGTTTCATTTTCATGTCGCTTGGTGTACTAACTTTGTTGGACAATGAATTTCGTGAGACAATAATTAACGTTGTAGGCCAATGAGACCTAATCAACTATCGTCTTGTCAATATCACAAGCATTTTCTCTACATAACCCGTTCTCATGCAGATATCACGAGGGAACTCTAGGAAATCTATGAAATTAATCCAGCATCCTCAATAACATAATTTTCAATTAAACAACAACGGTGGAGGCAGACAGAGTGGTATGTAACAAGGCGGAACTAGTAAAACCATCGTCCCTGATCAGTATTGGTCCTCTGATCAGGATAGATGGCCAATGACAACTCCAGATCCATCGGTCTAGATCCCTGCAGTGCTAGTATGGCTACGTGGGGGGTGAAATATCCCAATCGTCCGCTGGTCTCTTTGTAACGAAACTGCACGACTGGAATGTAACACTGGTTGCCTAAAGTCTCTGCAGAGTCTTTTGGGTTTGCTGTTATCGAAAGGTCATGCACTCGCCTCCAAAATCGATGAAAAGAAACGGGGGACTATCGAATCCCGCAAGTTTTAAAGTGATCCCTTATCTCACGGGAGGTAGGACCTGCATCCTGAGTTTCCTCCAGTAGTTTTTGACAAATATCTTGCCACTGGTTAAAGGTAGCTAGGGACCAGAGAATGAGGTCGAAAACAAACGCAGCCTCTTGTTTTACTTTAAATCAAAATACAGCGCAAGTTACATCATCAAGACAAAACCGTCTGTTGATGTGGGAATCATCGCTTGCGAATAGTAAGTAACACAATCTATACTATTAAAAAGAAGGAAAACCGATTGGGGCCAAGTGGTCTCCAGGTATGGTGCCCCATGTGATGGAGGTGGCTGGTTCAAATCACGGTGAAGATCGGGATTTTTTCATGTGGATCGTCTGGTAAAAATGTTCACTTATCTCTGAATAGTGAGATCAGACACCCGTGTGAAGTGGCGATCACGTTAAACATCCATTGGCAGTTGGAAATCGAAAAGCCTCTGCTCGGACAACATTTAAGTTACAAATCAACTAAAATTATTCTAGGCATTTTCACCCCACAGAGAATATGTCGCAAAAAGGTGACTGTGTGGCCATAACCTCAAATCTTTGTTATTTGGTTATGTGAGCGTCATAGATTGCGCCTGGCAGGCTGTTGGTCTACGTTGCTCTAATTTACACTTCGGTCCTCATCAGTTCCAAAAATAAGGGACCGTATATTATAGAGGCTACCAATCGTTAGGTTGGTAACAGATACTGGGATTGACCTTGCAGGTATTCTGCGGATTTTCGTCTGTCAAAAAAATTAAGCAAAGGAGGTCACACCGCCCCACAACGTATAACAACACAAGTAGACTGAAGATAGATTGAAATGTTTAAAAAGAAGTCGGATATTTAAGTTACAAACGCCACCATAAACAATAATTGTTTAAATAATGACGGGCACGACATTCAATCGATTCATTATTACCACTGACATTATCTTTGCTATTATCGTCAGTGCAGTTCATATATATCATCAAAATTATCGTCATATACTTTTCTTTTTCTTCTTCTTCTAACGGCTCCATTTTTCCATGATAATGCAGCGTACGTTAGTTTTTCTTGTACAAAGGGTTTATTTGGTCCACATCATAGAGCTTGTTGTTGGGCCTTTCTTCTTCAAGGTCGGATCTGTTGTTATGAAGGCTGATCTTTGTGTAGCAAGACGGTATTTATGGACCATCTTTTTCATCTGGCCGTGAGCCTGGCAATTGGAGAGTTGCGTATACTTTTCGTTCCTTGTTTACTTTCACTATTTCATGGAGGATTATATAACAAAGTTTCAGGACACAAATCATTGACAAACATTGTCATCATATTTTTCGGAGTAATATCGTGCAATTGCCTTGTCAGATTAGCTAATGGGAGAACTTTATGTGTGATGGATGTAGCCCCTATTGCACTGTTGGCATGTCGTTAAATGCATTGAATACCCGTCATTCATAGATTTCAAGTGATTGTTGATCGTTGAGTAGCATCAAAGGCTTGAATTAATAATATTGAAACTATCTTTCATACAGGATACATGAATAAAACAGTGAACAGCTGGTGATCTCTAGTATAAGAAAATGTTGAGAATAATAAAAACAATAGTTGTCCATTGCAAGCTAACACAGCGATAGCGTCAGATATACATAATTTACTAATTTACATAGGAAATGGACTTCTATAAAGGTTATATCAAAAGAAAAACAAAGATACCATTTGATATGGAGGTAGAATGATCGATATTCAATTGGTGAGCCCTTTTAAATAGCATGGGTGGGTTATAACGTCCATGTTCTGTCAAGAATCGATGTCGCTGCACTGCAGGATAACCTATACATTCTCTATGTCCTAAGAAAATGGTAAACAATGTGAAAACTAATGTTTCCACCAGCCTGCTGATTGTACATATCTCTGGTCCGTAATCTCAATTTTAATGATGGGACATTTTGCTTGCGCCAGCAATTATATAACATCATGATGGTGTGAACAAACTATCCAGAGCAATACCAAAGCCTCTCCTCATATAGTTTTGTCGGTATCTAATAGTACACAAACGCGAGGTTACATGAGCAACACTAAATATCTTAGTTGAATGTCAAACTGACACACTGCGGGCTGTTGTACACAGATAATGTAGCATATAACTCCTAATTACTTACAACATGTTTATATAAGTGACATCTCAATTTGCTTGTGATAATACGTTTCCTTCTCGGTACATAAATATGTTAGGGATCAATAATGCAGGTGTATAAAACAAGTACAATTAATTAGCAACCATTACGTTATACAAGAAAAAAACGTAGTCAGTGTTAAAATCTTCTCAAACCCAGCGGCTGTCGTAAAATAGAGATACTACTATCTTGTGGAAACATCACACTGATCTATTGGTGTTTAATTATTTTAACATAGCTAACTAAAGAAATGGTGCTGTTTGGAAGTTCTGTTGTGCTATATTTTCTTACAATAACCATTTTACCACAGGAAGGAGGACAGGATGTATCAAAGTTAATTCTTGATATCGCTAAAGTGCTTGCTGATATCACAAATGATACACATATTTTGCACACATTCAAAGTTTCTGCAGAAGCCAGAGTTCTTGTCATCGTCGAGGTTTCAAGCATCACTGGACTAGAGCGAACCGTGGGGAGACTGTTGCGACTTGGACCCATTAACATTGATAGCCAACCTATTATACATTATGAAAGCTTTGCACGGAACCTCGGAGTGTCTGGTGAGTTGACCATGCCCTTCAACGGAGCCTTGCACAAGGAGAGACTTTACTGGCTTGATATTAGCTTAGAATATCACGGTAAAACTACGCAGCAACTTTTAACTCTCTGGAAAAAGACAGCTAAAAGTGCCATGATATCAAGAGATACAAAGCAATTAAATTTCTTGCTGTTTAAGAGTCTTGCAAAAAGAACAATTCATGAATTCTTAAATATCCCAGCCTCAATGGAGGAGTTTGAAGTTTTTGTGTTTGAGCATTCGCTATATTCAGATAATGGCTGGAACACATACATACACGTAAAGGCGCTGCAGTTTATGGACGATTACATCCGTTATCTCAATACGACCGAACGACCTACCAACTAACTAATCCCGTAGCTGACTCACTGGTTTTGAAAGCCAATACAAAGAAGTATGATTTATGCTTGATTTCTAAAATGGTTTCTATTCTGAGATAATTTATTAAGCAGTTGATTACGAAATCAGCTTAATGTTTTGACAGTTGATAATGTGCGGGTCATCTGTGTTGTTCTACTAGAACCAAATAACCACTGTGGCCTACAGGAACACACACGTTTAGTTGTAATTGTCTGAACAAGTTTCTGATTTGTCAAGCGTGATTCCAGAGCTATAAATTTCAAAAAATTCAACGTCAAGTGATTTTTTTATGTTTATGCAATACAGTTACGATGTTTTGATAATTTTGAATATTTTAGTACCTAAAATCATTGTTCTGCACTTCTCGTCACTACAAAACTGTTCTTGAAGCGCTTCCAGAAAACTACTCATGGTGATTTGGCGAATGTGTTGCAGTTGGGATGAATATTTTATACATCTACTGAAATAGACACATATTAAAGTAAGATTTTCTCTCTATAGCCTGCAAATTTCACAATCAGTGGGTCCTTGTCGGCCGGATTAAAATATATATATAACTGTCATGATTTATCTGCATCGCCATTTGTTCATGTATATTGAACGAAATATATTTAGGTTGTTATTTCAAGCTGCCGTTTTCTTGTTTGTTTCATCATATAGATCAACAATAAAACATTAAAATATTCATTTGATTCATTGTTATTTTTTTCAATGCAGTTATTATGTTTAATCTAACGCTCGTTGTGTAAGTATCTGCTTGTCCTACAACATCGGTGATAGTGATAGTATTAGATGTTCATTTAGTTTTAAATCATTGAAAGTCCTAATGTGTTGTAACATTTGCTCATTTCTAGAACTCATGTTACTGCAACTGCTGCGTTGCCAATTTTGTATACATTGAATGTCAACAGGGAGCTCTTCTGTTTTATTGTACAGATACTCGTTTTAAAAATAATAAAATCAAACGAAATAATACTGTTTAGCGCGAACATTATATTTTTTCTTCGGTGCTGTAGAAATAATGTAATTGTTGTTACACTACGGCTATAATTTCTAATGTACCTATGAATTAGTTCGTGTGATTCAATTTCCTGTACATTCAACCATTATTATTTATTGCAGTGTTAGCATGAAAAGTAGAAAAACCTATTGACTAAACGAAGATTTCACATACAAGAAGTAGGATATTGTATGGTTATTGTGTGAGAATATGCATAAAGAATAATACATACTGCAGGGCATGCGTTATGCAATTACATAGTAACACATGTTTAATAACAATTAGAATGATAACTCTTTGTAATCAGCAGATCCTAAATGTCAAGAAACTCGTTAGTGGAAAGAGAAGGACGTTTCTAGTCATGACGGCATAGAAGATGCATTGCATGCTAAATGTGGAATGTGGAAGGCTCTTATTTGAGACATAAATGAAAATATGGACAAAGTCACTTTACAAGCAGTTCAAACGAGACGACTTACATGTCATAAACCACTTTACATCATTGTATAGGTGCCCTTTCAACTTCTTCTTCTTCTACTTCTTCTTCTTCTTCTTCTTCTGCTTCTTCTTCTTCTTCTTCTTCTTCTTCTTCTTCTATCAATTAATGTTATGCTTTTTGTCCGTCATGGTTCACGAAGGTGATTGTGCTTTTCGCGGTCTTCGCTGGTCCTCCACAGCTTTTCGAGCATAGTGGCTCCCCCACGGGCTGGACTGTCTCTCTTTGGTCTGAATAGATCGGGCAGTCCTGTTAAATATGTTTTGGTGTTTGCTTGGGTGCTTCATAATCGTAAGTGTCTCTGAGATCATTTTGTGGAGTTGGGTCTTGAGTTTACAATGTCCCGTTCTAAGTCTGAAGATCTTTATCTGCGCATCTCCCCCTAAGTTTGTCTATGCTGTCATTGTCTGGCTTGTATTCTTTGTGTTGGTCTGTCCATTACATCATTGTATCGATGACCTTTCTTCTTCTTCCTCTATTAACTGATGTTATGCTTCTAGTCCGGTGAAATTCACGAAGGAGACTGTGCCATTCAGGTCTTCGCTGGCCCTCCACAGCTTTTCGAACAAGCTCGTTTCTTCAGGCTAGACTGTCTCTCTTTGTTCCTCATAGGTCGGGCAGTTCTACACAATATGTTCTGATGTTTGCGTGGGTGCTCTACAATCGCAGGTGTTTCTGAAACACATTGGATGGAAGTGGGCCTTGGGTCTTCAATGTCCCGTTCTGAGTCTGAAGAACTTTGTCTGCCCATCTCTGCCAAGTTTGTTTATGCTGTCATTTTTTGGCTTGTATTCTTTGTGCTGATCTCTCCATTCTGTTCTCGTGGATCGTTTGATGAATGTCGGCTTCATTATAACTCTGTCGATGGGGAATCTGGTTCTGGAATGAGTACTTCGCACTTTTCGGTTTCAACTTCAATGATGTCTGCGAATTTTCTGTAGATTTCTCTGGCCAGAAGGTTGAGGCTTTTTGTTAGTAATCAGTTTATCGTTCTCTCTTGGAATTTCTGTTGCTGTGGATGATCAAGTGGTCTCTTTAGTTTTTCAAAACTTTCTAAGCCACCCGAACGTTGGGTTACCAACTGGTTTTGAAAGAAAACGTAATAAACAAAAATGTTTCTAGATGGGTTTTGTTTTTTCAAAATAAGACGGACCTTACTCTTTTTCCTTGAAAACACATTAACCACTGGAGGTTGTCCACCAGCAGGGCGATGTAGGTGACCTTATTGCTACCGCGTGCATTCTTTCCTGCTCGCAAAGGGTGTGAGTCGTTAGCAATCAATGTGGGAGTGTAGTGATTTTCAAATTTCCTGAAATAACAGAACAAATAGAGCAGCAATATTGCATCACATTTTGTAAAAAGCTTGGCAAAGCGAAGTGGAAACCATTAGGAAGTTTCAGCAAGTTTTTGGTTGACGATGGCATCACATAAATTATGGAGTGGCACAATTATTTCAAAGATGACTACGCATTGACCAATTATGAACTTACAGTCAAGGTGGAGATAAGCATTGGTTCAGTACACTTCATTGAAAGCGATAATTTGACCATGCAGAGAATTTTCTCTAAATTCGAGCCAAGCCAGCTATCGATGGACCAAAAGCATCTTTGACTGGAAGTCGTGCAAGTCATGCTGGAATGCGCAAACGGTTATTCTGGCTTTCTGAACAGTTTGTTATAAGTCGTGGGTTTGCGAGTATGACTGATAAACCAAGGTTCCGTTGCCACAGTGGAGACATTTCTTTCCTCATGCCTGAGGACCACCGAAAAAAAAGCAAGGCAAGTGAGCAGCATGGTCAAAGGAATGTTGATCGTTTTCTTTTATTCCCGTAGGATGGTGCATCACGAATACGCACTACAAGACCAAAGAGGCCATCTGTCGCCTTCGTGATGCTCTGCGAAGAAAACGACCTGACCTGTTGGTAACAGGAACTTTACCAGGTCCATCATGACAACGAGTCCACCCATTGTCCGTATCTGATTCAGAATTTCTTTACCAAACACATAATTTCTCTAGTTCACCAGGCAACACATCTTCATGACATGTCTCCGTCCGATTTCAGGCTGAAAATGCCGTTGAATAGGGCCCGATTTCAGTCACGAGAAGACATTATGCGGAACTCTACGGCCCATCTGTACTCGATTTACTGAGTCATTAATGAAAGTCTTTTGACAGTGGTGAGGCCACAGAGAGAACTGTGTGTAGTTCTAAGAAGAGTCATTTAAAGGGGATTACGGTTTCAGACCTGCAGGTCAGTAGTTGTGTTTTTCCAGAAAAATGTCCGATATATTTTTAACAGTTTTAGGTCAAAACAAGTGAATAACTCGATCCCTAGGGAATGAGAGGAGGGATAAACATAAATCAGGGTCGATGAATGAGATAACAGCAGTCAGTGACTCAAAGCCTGCTGCTTGCGTCAAGATCAGCGAAATAGGGCTGCATAAAACACAATTCCACATCTTAGTCGCTGCCCGGGAAACAGGATGTATTCATTTCTGGAAAGAAAAATCCGGTTTGAACAATAATATGTAATGATGAAACGGATTTGGTTGGGTTGAAAGACGCAGCTATTGCAGGATGACTTTAAACTTCACGAGAACGTTATTGAAATGTCGTGTACAGGATCAACAACGACAAAAAGGACAATACAATCAAAATCAATATTGTGCTTGGCTAGTTTTGCCTCTACTGTTAGTTTTTTCGCGTAAAAAGAAAATCCTACACGGATGAAGAAGCTGTTTGTTAAATGACACACATTGAATGCATGCTAACACTATACAACGGGGATAAACAACTTTTAAAAGAAATTCAAAGAAAACAGATACATAAGAACGAAAGAACATTCGTAAGGATGCACAATACGTCGAACTGAGAAAATTGAGAATCAAAGAGCTAGTGGAACTAGGAGAGCTAGTACTAGTCTCGTGAAGTCTAAACAACGTAATCCACGACGGCAGTATCTTCTACATGACTCAACCTTGATTCGTGATTTGAGTGTGTCAATCAACAGTGCTGCATTACTGGAGTGACACACTGTTAGGCACAATTTGAGAATGTCCAAAGGCATTTGAGACTTCATGATACAGTGTTTGCTGCTGTTCTAGATATTTCTTGCTTAGCAGGCTTAAATGGAATATCTGTTCTGTAGTGCTTCTTCCCTGTCTGAACCCTGATTGCTCCTCGGCAATGATTTTCTCTGCTTGGGGTTTCAATCGATCGAGGATTAATCTAAGCATGACCATGCTAGGGTGGCTGATGAGGCTTATTGTTCTGTAATTTTGGCACAGCTTTAGGTTTCCATACTTATGTAACGGTATAACCATTGATTTCGTCCATAAGTCCGGCCAGTTTCCTGGCGCCCATATTTTGTTGCAGTTGTGTGTCAGGCCTTCCACCACTACCTCTCCACCTGCCTGTAAGAGTTCTGCTGGTATATTGTCCACGCCGTCCGCCTTCCCTCTTCTCAATGTCTTTACCGCTGCAGTTACTTCTTCCTTCGTTATCAGTTGGTTATGCTCTATATTTGTTGATGTTTGGGGGATTGTTTTCTCAGGTTCGTTTCGTCCTTCATAGTTATATAACTCGGAACAGTACTCTGTCCATCATGCCAGTACGTCATTTTCCACAGTAAAGCACTTGCCACTTTTATCCTGGTACATAAAGTTCCTGCCTTGTCTTGGTGTTACCAGTTCTTTGACAACCTTGTATGCTCCTTCAGCGTCATTTCTATTTAATCGCTCTTTGATGTTAGTAGATTGCTCACATATCCACTCTTCTTTCGCCCCTCTCATATTTTGTTGTATCGCCTTCTTGACCTCTTTATATCTGCCGACCTCATCAGGCGGGTGATTGTGGTTTTTCAGTGACCTTCTTTTATCACAAAGGTCTAGAATTTCTTTAGTCACTCATGGCTTCTTTTTTGTTTGGTGGCGTCCAAGGATTTATGTTGCTGTATATGTGAGAGCTGCGTTAAGAGACTCTGTAACTGTATATGTATCCAGTCCCTCTACGAGAGACAACAGTGTAGCAAATCTCCCTCCTACCCTTGATTGGAACACTTCGGTGATTTTTGGGACCATTCGTTTGTCCAGGTGAAAATTTAGTCTGGTCACATCCTTCTTTGCGACTTCCTTCAATCGCAGACGCATAGTCATCATAACCAGATCGTGGTCGCTTCCTATATACGCTCCGGGGAAACTTCTCGTTTTGTCAGTGTTGATGCTAGATCGAATCCTCCTCTGGACCAGTATATAGTCAATGTGGCTGTGCACTTCATTGTTTGGGTTATACCATGTCCAGCGTCTAGACGGCTTACTTAACCCAAACGTATTTGCCACCAACAGCTTATTGCATCGTGCAAATTCTAGGAGTCTGAGGCCCCGGTCATTGGTTTCTTTATTTCCGTATGGGCCAAATGTTCCCCTCCAGTCGTGAACTGCATCTTCTCAAATTTTTGCATTCTAATCACCCTGGAAACCAAAGTTTTTTTTAACGTTTCGTGTATCAGACTCTGAAGTTGATCATATAATGCCTCTATTTCACACTCTTCGTAATCTGCAGTGGGTGCGTAGCACTGTATTATGATAATATCAAACGGTGCTGCCTTTACCCGTAAGATGATATAACAGCTAGATATTGGGCGGCAACCCAATATGCATCTGGCACTGTCTTTATGCACCAGTATCCTCACTCCATGTAAATGTTTGTCCTCCCTGCCGCTGAAGTAGAAATTGTGGCCCTCCTCCGTGGTAAACTCTCCAACCCTTTTCCATCGAGCCTACATATACCAAGGATGTTCCCCCGGTAGTTCTCCATCTCGTGCGTTAGCTCATTGATTTTGCCACATGGGTTCAGTGTTCCAACATTCCACGTACATATTGTGGGTTTGTCATTCCTCAGTTTGATGGTTCCACCTGTAGCAGACTTAACACCTCCGACCTGGTGTGGGACGGCAGGCGCGGTCATTGTTAACCCGGGCTACGACTGAGCTGGTATGTTTGATTGTGGTTGTTTTCTCATGTGTGAATCTAGAGCGGTTGTCTCTTAGCGGAGCCCATCTCCTCTCCAAGTCGGTGCGGGCTAACATCTGCATCTGATCTGGAGGAGCCCATCTCCCCAGGTGAGCCATTGCCTCGTTTACCTACAGTCTCGCGGCCATTGTTTCCCAGTGTGCATCACTTGGAGGTGAGGTTGACTTGCGTGTTCGCTTTATTGGCAGGCTACTCATTTCACTTTTCGCCCCTCAGAAGAAGAGCTAGGCGACCCCGACATCACTTGGTTGCGATGCCTAGCGCAAAACACACCATTGCACACCATATATTATATGTATCCCATTATACGTGTCACGAGAAAAATAAGCTAAAAACACATGGTTTTCTGTTTTGTGTGCTTTCTTAATTACTTTTAAACATTTGTCCATTTTTTAATGTCCTTGCACAAATGTTGGTGCATTAGCCGAAGTAGCACATCATTTGTCATTGTTTATTCGGCATATACATTGTTTTGTATTGTAATCATTCACTGACGTTACACTTTACAATTCCAACTTAGCTGTATCTATTAACAAAATATGTTGGTATAATAAACGCTTACAGTAAACATGATACTTCCAACGTTCTGTTTTTGTAATTCAAAGTGTGAATCCACGTTTCATTGTTTCATTTTCATGTCGCTTTGTGTACTACAATTTCCAAGTAAACAACAACGATGAAGACAGACGGAGTTGAATGCAGAAGGCGGATCTAGTAAAACCATCGTCCCTGATCAGTACTGGCCCTCTGATCAGGATAGATGGCCAATGACAATCCCAGATCCATGATCCTAGATCCTTACAGCGCTAGCATGGATTCACAGGGGTGACTTCAGTGGGCATGAACATCCCAATCGTCTGATGGTCTGATCATCACGAAACTGCACGACTGGGATGTAACACTGGTTGTCTAAAGACTGCAGAGTCTTTTTGGGGTCGCTGTTGTCAACAGGTCAGGCACTCGCCTCCCAAAGCGATAAAAAGAAACGGTGGACTATCAAATCCCGTCATTTTGATTAATATCTTGGTACTGATTTTAAGGTAGCTAGGGACCAGAAAGTGAGGTCGATGAAAAGCGCAGTGTCTTGCTTACTATAATCCAAATACAGCGCAAGTTACATCGTCAAGACAACACCGTCTATTGATGTGGCCATCTATTAATATAACTAATATAATATAACTTAACTATTATATGTGGTCTCAAGGTAAGGTGTTCCCCTTTGGTGCTGGAGGTGGCGGGTTCAAATCACGGTGGAGACCGAGATATTTTCATTTGGATCATCCGGCAAAAATTGCGTCTGAACTCTAAGTAGTGAGATTAGACACCCGTGAACAGGCGATAACGTTAAACATCCATTGGTAGTTGGAAATCGAAAAGAATAGGCTTAACGGTCGCTGCTCGGGCAAAAAGAAGTTTCAATTCTACTCAAATTATTCTAGGGATTCTCGCCCCACAAAGAATATGTCGCAAAAAGGTGACTGTGTGGTCAAACCTCAGGTCTTTTATATGTGGCTAGCTGAGGATCATAGATTGCGCCTGGCAGGCTGCGGGTCTACCTTGCTCTAATTTACGCTTCCACCATAACCAGTTCCAGAAATAAGAAACCGAATATTACAGATGCTACCAACCGTTAGGCTGGTAACAGATACTGCGATTGATCTGGCAAGTCGTTTGTCAATACATATGAAGCAAATGAGGTCACACCTCCCCACGACGTATAACGACACAAGTCGACTGTAGATGTATTGATTTATTAAAAAGAAGTCGGATATTTAATTTACAAACGCCACCATAAACAATAATTGTTTAAATAATGACGGGCATCACATTCAATCGATTCATTATTACCACTGACATTATCTCTGCTATTATCGCCAGTGCAGTTCATATATATCATCAAGATGATCGTCATATACTTTTCTTTCTCTTCTTCTTCTTATAGCTCAATTTTTGCATGGCACTGCAGCGTACGTCAGTTTTTCTTGTACAAAGGGTTTATTTAGTTCACATCATAGAGCTTGTTGTTGGGCCTTTCTTCTTCAAGGTCGGATCTGTTGTTATGATGTCTGATGTTTTTGTAGGAAGACAGTGTTTTTATGAGATGGGGAACTCGCCCCAAACCCAACAAACGCTCTTTTTCATCTGGCCTTGGGCCGGGCACTGGGAGAATTGCCTGTCTTTGTTGTTCATTGTTTACTTTCACTATTTCATAGAAAATATAAAACAATGTTTCACGACACAGAGGATTCACAAACATTAACATCACATTTTCGGAGTAATATCGTGCAATTGCCTTGTCAGATTAGTTAATGGGAGAACTCTATATGTGATAGATATAACTTCTACTACACCGTTAGCATGTCGTTAGATGCATTGAATACCCGTCACTCATAGATGTCAAGTGATTGTTGAGTGTTGAGAATCATTCAAGGGTTCAAATAATAATCTAGAAATAATCCCTTAAACAACGCCTCATACAGAAGATATAAATAAAACAGTGAACAGCTCGTGATCTCTAGAATAAGAAAATATTCGCAATAATAAAAACAATAGTTGTTCATCGTAAGCAAACACAGCGACAGCGTCAGATATATATATAATCATTCAGATATGACCGTGTATGATTGTTCAGTCAGGTCTGAGCGCGGTAAATTTACTGCAAATGGGGCACGTGTAGACTGCACAGGTAAATGCACTGCATCGCATTCTGTCCTTTCCTGTACATAGTTTTATTTAGCCTCAGTGTTGATGATCTGTTCAACGAATGGAAACAGTAATTAGTGATAGCAGTGCGCCAGACTGAGCAGTTTGCAGCAAGCATTAGGGAAAAAAGCTTAATTAATTAAGAAACTGTTTCGAGGCACGTTCCGTCACTTATTCAAGCCAGCATATAGTTGATTGTAAAGTAATTTTCATGGTTTGAACGAATACTATTGAATCTATAGCTTATACATAATACATCAATAAAAGAGTGACAGTCGTGTTCCTAGAGATAATTCACTGAGAATAAAACGATCACAATAGCTTGTTTTGCGTTTACGTGGGCTGTTGTCTTGTAATTTGTTTAAACTCAGTCTTTGATATGCCCTCTGTTTCTGGAGGAAATGCAGAATGATGTCTGCACTTTTATCATGATTGTAAGAAAAACATTTAATCATGTCATGCATCTTCATTCAATTTGTGTCGAGCGTCATGGAGAGCTGAAGCCGCCTTTCTTTGGTCAAGTGTGTTGTATCTGTTAAATAAACCGTTGTTTAGCATTTCGTATGTATCCATCTGCCATGTGCTTTTCTTCGTGCCTTGCAGCAAATTATTCTGGTGTTATATGCGTGACATGATAGTTTTTAAGGTTGTATGGGAAGCTGAAGAAGACATCAAGGTACATCCTTTATGATGTTACTATTGACACAAAGTGAACAACAGTAATAGTGTAATCTGCTAACGGGAAGCCTTACCACTAACTAAACATAACTGTACCGTGCCAGTGTAGCCACATAGTAGCTTTAACTACTTAGGCACTACTATCATCAGATAAGCAAATATCAGCATTTACCGACATAACACAGCTGTCAAAGAGAGTGTTTGCTTTTAAAAACTAGGGAGCTTCCGGTTGTTTAAGATGGTGGTTGATTTGAATTGACAGTACAGAGCTCTATAGTATTTCAGATAAGTATTAGTGTTGAGAATTAATTTGTGTAATAATAACATAGTTGTAATTGTAGTTTACTGTAGCATACGTATTTTCAAAATAGTGACCTTGTTATAACAGAAAGTTAGTGACTTGACAGGATTAAATAGCGTGGAATAGTGAGCGGTGGTAACACTCAAGTAACACTAGGCCTAATCGTTAGCTATACGTTGTAGAAAGGTAAATACCCGCGACATTTGTTTTTTTTTGGCGTTGCTTTAAGAAGTATACATTGTATTAGGTATTAATATAACTTATTGGCTAACGTTAATAAATAGCATAATTAGTATGGCCACTAAGTCGAAACGAAATGCTGCGAAGAAAGGCCAAGTCAGATTGTGATTTGTGTGGCGGAAATGTTAGTATTACTAGTGTAGGGATAGATAGGCCTACAACGTTGGAAGGTAAAAGGAAAAGTTATATGTAGGATATGTAGATCCGAAGAGAGGCAGGCACAAATGGAGTGTGATAGAACGAAAAATGAGAAGAGATTGGAGGAGATAGAAAAGAGGCAGATGAAAATAGAAGGGAAACAAGTGAAAATGGAGGAAATTTTAAAGAAGCTGCAGTCAATGTGTAGTCAAGGAAGGAAGGGATATTTTAGTGAGGAAACAGCTCACAGGGCAGAGAGCTTTGGAGAGAAGTATGCAAATGTAGGTAAGGGTTCAGTATTGGTAGTAGGAAATTCAATGTAGAGAGAGGTTGACAGACATTTGTCTAAACAACACAACATGTTTGAAAGAATGAATATTGGGGGAGCAAAATAGAGGACATAGAGAGGAGAATAAAGACGATAGATGACAAAGGAAACATTCATGTTGTGGTATTGGTAGGAACAAATAATGTAAAGAGAGATGGTACAGAAATAATTATGGATAAATATAAAAGTTTTATGGCAACACTTATGGAAAAATGTTTGGAAAGGTCACAATGATGGACATTTTATATAGAGCAAATGGGTTAGACTATCTAGATAGCAAAATAATAGGTATCAAACTTAGGTTTCAGGTGATGTGTGCGGACATGGGAATGGAATTTATTGATGTGAAAGTAGACAAAAGTAAAATGCTAGACAGGAGAGGTTTACATCTAAATGAGAAAGGACAGCATGTTGTAGCAAAGTATATGTTTAATCATTGTGTTATAAATTTAAACTAGTAAGACCTATGAAGTATGAGACTAAAGATAGGCCTACAACAGCGTGCTATAGAGGATGTAGTCAAAGAGGAGATTTGGGGTCAGGGAAGTGTGTAATAAGTAGTGGAAAAGCAAACACTAAAATGATAAAGCAGACGCAAAAAGTGGAAAACCAACAACATTACAAACTAAAATGTTTTATGCAAATGTGAAAAGCATAGTAAATAAAAGAGAAGAATTGGAACTGTATGTAGAAGAATAAAAACCAGATATAATAGGATTAACAGAATCATTGACATATTAGGACATTGCAGATAGTGAACTTGAAATAGAGGGATACAATGTTAAGGAAAGATAGGATAGTAGGAGACAAGACTAAGGGAGGTGGCGTTTTATTATACTGTATACAATCTGTTAATATTACGATCAAAGATGATTTATCATGTGGTAACACAAATGAAAATGTATGGGGAGAAATAGAAAGTGGGGGTGAAACAACAGTGATTGGAGTGTCCTATAGATGTCCATCAAGTCAAAAAGAGGAAGATGAGGAGCTGATTAGTAGCATAGCAAAGGCAAGTGAAAGGAAATTATTTATGGTGGATTTCAACTTTCCAGAAATAAAATGGGATATGGCAGAAGCACTTGTAGAGTTAAAACCTTATGTTAAGTACATAACTGAAATTTATTAATTCAACATGTAGAAGCAGCCACCAAAGGCAAAAACACACTCGACTAGTTTTTACTACAGAGGAAAATATGATTGAAAACGTTACCGTTGGGGAACTGTTTGGCTCAAGTGACCATCAAATCATCCGTTGGGATCTTATTGTAGGGAAAGAAGTGAACATAAACACGCGAACATACGACTACTCTAAGGCAGATGTTAAGAGGATGAAAGAGGCAGCGAACCACATAATCTGGAAAGATATTGTCGTAGGAACAGATGTTGAACAGGAGTCGGAAAGTTTTAAAACAGTTCTAGAAACGCTAAAAGAAGAATGTGTTCCATGTAGGGAGGTAAACCCCAAGCGTAAAAAGTGCATAACTAGATTTGTAGTGAAATGTAGAAGAGCGAAAAATAAAGTTCGGAAAAAATATATAGAGGCAGGTAAATAAAAAAAAACATATTTAAAATATTTGGACAAGCAGAACATATCTCAGAAAGCGAATAAAACAGCTAAAATAGACTTCCAAATAAAACCTGCTCAGAGGATCAAGACTGACAGTAAAAGCTTCTTCTCTTATGTTAGAAATAAACAAAGAACGAAAGACAAAGTAGGCCCTCTCATAGACAGTACAGGGAAAATAATAAATGAGAATAGGGAGGCAGCTAATCTACTCAATCAGTACTTTGGTACAGTCTACACAAAAGAGGACTGCTCGAAGATCCCAGAGTCTATAGATATTTTTCAAAGAGACATGGATACAGCGGGATTAAGATCAATCTGTATTACAGAGGAAGTGGTTTTTTTTTAAAATTGGAGGGGTTAAAAGTGTATAAATGTCAGGTCAAGACGGTATTCATCAAAAAATTGCTTTATGAAATTAGAGACCAACTAGCAAAACCATTGGCTATATTATGTTCTCAATCACTTACAAAAGGGATTGTTCCAGGGATTGGAAAAATGCGGGAGTGATCCTCTTATTCAAAAAAGGCAAAAAATCAGATCCAGCCAATTATAGACCGGTGAGTTTAACGAGCATTGTCTGTAAATTGTTAGAGTAAATAATCAAAGAAAACATTGTAATACATTTAGACAAATTTATTTTAATTAGAAATAGTCAGCATGGGTTTACTAGAGGAAGATCATGCTTTACAAATCTATTAGAATTCACGGAGGAGGCTACTAAAATGATAGATAAAGGGAAGCCAGTGGATGTTATTTATCTAGATTTTGCAAAGGCCTTTGATAGAGTACCTCATCAAAGATTATTTAGAAAGTTAAAATCACATGGAATAGGTGGGAAAGTTGCCAAATGGATTGAAAATTGGTTAACGGGAAGAAGGCAGAGAGTGGGTATAAATAAGGAGTACTCTGAGTGGTGTGAAGTGAAAAGTGGTGTACCACATGGCTCGGTTTTGGGACCAACTTTGTTCTTAATATATATACATGATTTGGACATTGCTATGGGATCCATGATTGCACAATTTGCTGATGACACAAAACTATGCAGTAGTGTCTCATCTAAAGCGGAAGTGGATATATTGAGTTTGGATTTAGATCAAATTCGAGAATGGTCTGTAAGCTGGCAAATGGAGTTTAATGTAGATAAATGTACAGTCATCCACATGGGTAGATCCAATATGGAACATAATTACAGAATGGGAGAGAACAATATTAGAAAGATAGATAAGGAAAGGGACCTAGGTGTTATAAAAGATCATACAGGAAAGGTGAGTGAGCAAGTTAAGGTAGCATTGAAAAAGGCAAATGCAATGTTAGGTAGGATAAAAAGAAATATTAAACATAGGAGCAAGGAAGTGATAGTCAATCTGTGTAAAGCATTAGTTAGACCTAGATTGGAGTACTGTGTACAGGTGTGGGGTCCTTATCATAGAGGGGACATAAACATGCTAGAAAGAATACAAAAAAGAACGACAACGATGATAGTGGGATTCCAGAATTACAGTTATGAGGAACGACTCAGAAAAACCGGCCTACAGTGTCTAGAAGAGAGAAGAATTCGCGGTGACTTAATACAGGTTTATAAGATGATCAGAGTGTGAACAGAGTATCCAGAGTAATACCAAAGCCTTACCTCATACCGTTTTCTCGGTAGCAAATAGTACACAAACGCAAGGTTAAATGAGCAACACTAAATAACTTAGGTGAATGTCAAACCGTAGCCTGTTTTACACAGGTAATGTAGCGTATAACTACTCCTTACTATCAACATGTCTTTGTAAGTGATATCCCAATTGGCTGGAGATAATAAGTTTACTTCTCGGTTTATAAATATGTTACAGATCAATAATCAGGTGAACAAAAAAGCACAATTAATTAGCAGCCATTACGTTATAAAAGGGGTGTACGTGATCAGTGTTAAAATCTTCTCAAACACAGCGGCTGTCGTAAAGTAGAGATACTACTATCTTGTGCCAACATCACACTGATCTATTGGTGTTCAATTATTGTAACATAGCTAACTAAAGAAATGGTGCTGTTTGGAAGTTCTGTTGTGCTATATTTTCTTACAATAACCATTTTACCACAGGAAGGAGGACAGGATGTATCAATGTTAATTCTTGATATCGCTAAAGTGCTTGCTGATATCACAAATGATACACAGATTTTGCACACATTCAAAGTTTCTGCAGAAGCCAGAGTTCTTGTCATTGTCGAGGTTTCAAGCAATACTGGACTAGAGCGAATCGTGGTGCGACTGTTACGACTTGGATCCATTGACATCAATAGTCAGCCTGTGATACATTACGAACGCTTTGCACGGAACCTCGGAGTGTCTGCTGAGTTGACCATGCCCTTCAACGGAACTTTGCACAAGGACAGACTTTACTGGCTTGATTTTAGCTTGGAATATCCCGGTAAAACTACGCAGCAGCTTTTAGCTTTCTGGAAAGAGACAACTAAAGGTGATATGATATTAAGATATACAAAGCAATTACATTTCACCGTGTTTAAGAGTCTTGCAAAAAGAACAATTCATGAATTCTTAAATATCCCAGTCTCAGTGGAGGAGTTTGACGTTACTGTGTTTAAGCATCCGATATATTCAGATAATGGCAGTAACACATACCTACATTTAAAGGCGCTGCAGTTTCTGGACGATTACATCCGTTATCTCAATACGACCGAACGACCTACTCACTAGCTTATCACGTAACTGACTCACTGGTTTAGAAAGCCAATTCAAAGACGTATGCTTTATACTTGATTTCTAAAATTTTTATTTTTTTAAGATGATTTATTAAGCAGTTCCTTACGAATTCAGCATAATGTTTTGACCGTTGATAATGTGCGGGTCATCTGTGTTGTTCTACTAGAACCAAATAACTACTGTCGGATATAAGAAAACACACGTTTAGTAATTGTCTGAAGAAGTTTCTGATTTGTCAAAAGTGATTCCAGAGTTATACATTTCACGGAATACAGCGCCAAGTGAATTAGATTTTTATAACCTAGTTATAATGTTTCAATAATTTTGAGTATTTTAGTACCTAAAATATTTACGTATGTACTTCTCGTCACTACAAAACTGTGTTTGAAGCACTTGAAGAAACTCATGATGATTTGGCGAATTTGTTGCAGCTGGGAAGAATAGTTTAACCTCATACTGAAATTGACACATGTAAACAGTTGTTTTATGGAAACAGTTGCTTACTATTGACTGCAAATTTGGGATCAAGATGCTGAGCAGCACATGAGCTGCAGTGGAAAGCGACCCATAGCTGACTATTAGCGTCAGGGCCAGCGAACCATAGCTGCCAAGACCCTTCTACACCTCCATGTGGTGATCCTGGATAACAGGCTGCAAAAGGGCAGACTGGCTAAGGAGAAGGGATCGAAGAAGGAATGCTAACCCAGTACTCAAAAAATGCTTGCTGAAGTCGGATGTGTTGGACCGAAAGGTGCAAATATCGCTGTCAAACTGTAAACTACGACACAACGCATTCCATTCTCTGGACTACATTCTGCTACTTAAGCCCTTTCAGGATTTGGTAGTGGGAGATTGAGAACGAACGAAGAAGAAGAAGAAGAAGACTGCAAATTTCATAATCAGTTTTTGCTCATTGTTGGCCGGAAAAAAGGATATATATATATATATTTATATATATATATATATATATATATATATATATATATATATATATATATATATATATATATATATGGCATGTATTTATTTACATCGCGATTTGTGTAGGCATATTGAACGAAATGTATTTAGTTTGTTATTTCCAGCTGCCGTTTTTTTGTTTGTTTCATCTTATAGATCAGCAAGAAAACGTTAAAATATGAATTTGATAAATTGTTATTTTTGTCAATGCAGTAATTATGTTGATTCTGACACTCTTTGTGTAACTGATTATGTTTCTGCTTGTTCTACAACATCGGTGATAGTGACACATCGATAATTTCAGAGACTCACATATTCTCTGTTACTGTCAATGCCAGCTTCCCATCAGCTGTATTAGATGTTGATTTAGTTTTAAATCATCTAAAGTCCTAATGTGTTGCAACATTTTCTCATCTTTAGGGCTCATGTTACTGCAACTGTTCTGTTGTTAAATTTTCATACTTTCAATGTCAACAGGGAGTTCTTCTGTTGTATTGTACGGCTGTTCGTTTCAATCCTAATAAAATCAAACGAAATAATACTGTTTAGCGCGAACATTACATTTTTCTTCGTTGCTGTAAAAATTATGTTTGTAAACAGTCAATGTAATCGTTGTTATACTAGGGCTATAATTTCTAATGTTGTATTTATGAATAAGTTCGTGTGGTTCACTTTCGTGTACATCCAAACATTATTATTTATTTGGGTGTCCGCATGTCAATCAGAAAAACATGTGACTAAACGAAGATTCCACATACAAAAATACAATTGCATGATAACACATGTTTAATAACAATTATAATGATACCTCTTAGTCTGGAATCAGCAGAGCCTAAATGTAAAGAAACTCGTTAGTGGAAAGAGAATGACACCTTTGGTATTCATAACGGCATAGAACATGCATTGCATGCTTAATATGGAAGGCTTTTATTTGGGACAGATGAAAATATGGACAAAGTCACTTTGCAAGCAGTTCGAACGAGACGACTTACATGTCATAAACCACTTTACATCATTGTATAGATGACCTTTCAGCTACTTCTTCTTCATATTCTTCTTCTTCGTCTTCTATCAAATAATGTTATGGTTCTTGTCCGGCGAGGCTCACGAAGGTGATTGTGTTTTTCACGGTCTTCGCTGGTCCTCCACAGCTTTTCGAGCATAGTGGCTCCCCCACGGGCTGGACTGTCTCTCTTTGGTCTGAATAGATCGGGCAGTCCTGTAAAATATGTTCTGGTGTTTGCTTGGGTGCTCCATAATCGCAAGTGTCTCTGAGATCATTTTGTGGAGGTGGGCCTTGAGTTTACAATGTCCCATTCTGAGTCTGAAGATCTTTATCTGCGCATCTCCACCAAGAGTGTCTATGCTGTCATTGTCTGGTTGTATTCTTTGTGTTGGTCTGTCCATTCTGTTCCCATGGATCGTTTGATGAGTGTCTTTGCTTCTTTATAGCTATGTTGATGGGGAATCTGCGTGCCTGCACTTCCGGCTTTTGCGAGCTCAGCTGCTTTCTGATTTCCACGGATCCCGCAGTTGTCTGAAATCCACTTTAGGATTAAATATGTTTCTTGGGATAGCAATCCGATGTTGTTTTTTTATGTGAGAGTCTATCTTGTTTGGGGCTTGAGATAGTACACGTGTGTCCAAGAGTTGCTAGGGTACCGTGTCTTGAGCTATTACAGCACGTGAATGTTTTGTTTTGTTTCTGACTGCTCACTAGTTTTCGTTAATCTGCAATATTATGTTGGGCCAACCCTGTCTCCGTATCCAAGTTTCTGGAATGAGTACTTCGCACTTTTTGTTTCAGCTTCCAGGATGTCTGCGTGTTTTCTGTGGATATCTCTGGCCACATGGTTGGGGCTTTTCCTTAGAAGTCGGTTTCTTGTTCTCTCTTGGAACTTCTGGTGTAGAGCATAACCAGGTAGCTTCTTTATTGTTTAAAACTGCAGACCTTTCAGCATGAACAGAGGCTCTAAACCTGATGACCGTTGCGTATCCAACCGGTTTTGAAAGAAAACGCAAGAAAATTATATCTAGATGTTTTTTTTCAAAATAAGATGGACCTTACGTTTTTCCTTGGAAATACATTCATTCCGGGAGGTTGTCCTCCGGCAGGGCGGTGAGCGGACCTTCCTTCCTGTTCACAGAGGGCGTCAGTCGCTAGCAATCCGTTTGTGAGTGATTTTAATATGTCGCGAAATAGCAGACCTATTAGAGCAACGATATTTAATTAAATATCCCCAAAAGCATGGCAACGCCAAGTGGAAACCATTATAATGTTTCAGCAGGCTTTCGACCGAAGATGCCCTGAGCATCACATACATTATTGAGCTGCTTCAAAGATGACTTCACATCGACGCAGAGGGACCATTTAGTGTAGGTCCTCAAGCTGAAATAACAAGAGCATTGACCAATTGGGAACTTACAGACAAGGTGGAGATAAATATTGGCTCAGTACACTTCATTTTAATCGAGGATTTGACGACGCAGAGAATGTCCTCTAAATTCGAGCCAAATCTGCTATCGATGGAGCAAAAGCATCTTTGTCTGGAAGTTTCGCAGGACATGCTGGAATACGCAAACGGTGATTACGATTTTCTAAACACCTTGATCGTTTGTTATAAGTTGTGGGTTTGCGAATATGACCCATACACCAAGGAGCTGTCATCATAGTGGAGATATTTCTTTCTTCATCCATGAGGCCTCTCAAAAAAGCAAAGCAAGTGAGCAGCATTGTCAAAGTATTGTTGATCGTTTCCTTTTATTCCTGTAGAGTTGAGCATCACGAATACGCACCACAAGACCAACGAGGCCATATGTCGTCTTTGTGATGATGTGCGAACAAAACGACTTATTGGTAACAGGAACGAGCTGACCTGTTGGTAACAGGAACTTTACCAGGTCCATCATGACAACGCGTCCACCCATTCCCCGTATCTGATTCAGAATTTCTTGACCAAACAATTTCCCTAGTTCGCCAGGCTACATATCTTCATGACATGGCTCCTTGCGATTCCAGGCTGAAAATGCCATTGAAAGGGACCCGATTTGAGTCACGAGAAGACATGCGGAACGCCTCCGGCCCATCTGAACTCCATGCACAGAATCATTAATGACATTCTTTCAACAGTGGCGAGACCACTGGGAGAAGTATGAGCTATCCCAAGGTGAGTACTTTAAAAGGGATTATGTCTTCATACTTCCAGGTAAGTAGTTGTGTTTTTCCCAGCAAAATGACTTATCCATTTTGAACAGACCTCCTTCATGTTTTAGGTTAATGAAAGTGGGAATAATTCGATCCCCATGGAATCAGAGGAGGCATAATTAGAAAGAAACTTTTAGTTTTGATTCCTCTTCAAAGAAGGGTCGAAGGGGGGCATCAGATGACATGATTTAGTGAGTGACTCACAGCTGGCAGTCAGTGACTCACAGCTGGCACTCAGGGACTCACAGCTGGCAGTCAGGGACTATAGTCAGACTCATTGATTCAGAGTCAGTGAATGGGAAAACATCAGTCAGTTAGTGACTCATAGCTGATGATTTGCTTCAGGGTTAATGAATGAGATAACAGTAGCCCGCGACTTATAGCCAGATGTTTGCGTCAGGATCAGCGAAAAAGGGCTGCATAAAACACAATTTCACATCCTGATGGTGGCCTTGGAAACAAGCTGCATTCATTTCTGGAAAGGCAAACCCGGTCTGAACAATAATGTGTAATGATGAAACGGATTGGGTTGGGCTGAAAATCACAGATATTGCAGAATTACTTTAAACTACACGAGAACGTTAGAAAATGTATCCTTGTAGGCGGCCACATAAACTTATCTCCTAGGCGACCATTCCAATTAACCATTGTAGGCAACCACTTCAACTAATTCTCATAGGCGACCATCCCAACTAATCCGGGTAAGCGACCATGTCAACTAATCCTCGTATTCGACCGTCCAAACTAATCCGGGTAAGCGACCATGTCAACTAATCCTCGTATTCGATCGTCCAAACTAATCCGGGTAAGCGACCATGTCAACTAATCCTCGTATTCGACCGTCCAAACTAATCCGGGTAAGCGACCATGTGAACTAATCCTCGTATTCGACCGTCCAAACTATTCCGGGTAAGCGACCATGTCAACTAATCCTCGTATTCGACCGTCCAAACTAATCCGGGTAAGCGACCATGTCAACTAATCCTCGTAGACGACCACATCGCGTAATCCTTATAGGCTACCATTGCAACTAGGCCCTGTAGTGGACCCTACAACTGATCTTTGCACCAATGCATCCAGTCCATATGTCCGATAACTGCATCCAGTCCATATGTCCGATAACTGCATCCAGTCCATATGTCCGATAACTGCATTCAGTCCATATGTCCGATAACTGCATCCAGTCCATATGTCCGATAACTGCATCCAGTCCATATGTCCGATAACTGCATTCAGTCCATATGTCCGATAACTGCATCCAGTCCATATGTCCGATAACTGCATCCAGTCCATATGTCCAATAACTGCATCCAGTCCATATGTCCGATAACTGCATCCAGTCCATATGTCCAATAACTACATCCAGTCCATATGTCCAATAACTGCATCCAGTCCATATGTCTAATAACTGCATCCATTCCGCATGTCCGAAACCTGCATCCAGTTCCTGTTGCCGAGCCCAACTGGTGCATAACAGCATGTGCAGCGGTCTCAAGAGTACATATTTCCAGTGCATCATTAGGTCAGGTGAGATCATGTCAGTGCCTGCGGTTCTGCCCCGGGTCGAGTTGTTAGGTCATTGAAATCCTCTAGAAATGGTTCGATGTCTCGCCTCTCTATTTTAGGATAGTCTAGAACAGCATCAAATTCTGCGCAAAAATACTCTTTTTCTGTGAGATACAGAAAGGTAAACACTCCCATGGTAGTCAAAATAAGAGCTTCAAAGACACGTCCAGGACCTCAATACGAGCCTATTGCGTACTATCCAACATTTCGGAATCAGCTGCATAAGATCAAACTGTTTGACGTACATTTGAATGTGACTGAAACAGAAACAGGCAAGATAATTCAGTGAAATAAAACTTCACATGAAGCAAATATTGCTGGTTCACACTGTTCAAGATCATGTCTACCATATTCGAAATGGATAAACAGAGATGGTGGTCTTCATCGTCCCCGATCAACGAACAGCACATCCCTTTGTAATCACATATGCCGTTGAATGACAGAGCTGTTAGCTGGAGTCCTGAGACAAAAGTGTCGGGATCCACATGATCCAGTGTACACTGCGCTAAATGGATACAAGACATACAGCTAGGAAAGGCACCATGGGAAGAAAACAAAATTATACCCCCTACATAAGAAACAAAAATGACCGACATTTACTACAATGAAGTCTTTCACACATGATCCCCGGCAGCAGTGTTTTCTATGAGACTGTATTTACTTTTTAAGTTCGTTTACTAGTTAATCTAATTTTGCTTACAATTTGTTGTGTTTACTCGAATATTTGGTAACATGTTAGCCTTCTTTATCGGTGACATGAACGCACCTTCATGACCTGTACACGTTCATGGACCAGGTTGCGTAGGAACTAATCTATAAAACTATTTTTCCACAAGAAAATAAACATGTAAAAATAAAAAAACAAGGCAAGAGCAAATTGTTTCACATTTCTGAAAGTGAATCAAAGATAGTGGTACTATCGAAACAATAAGATACTGGAAAATATAAAGAATATGTCGCTAAGATCAAGAAAGGGAGACATTGATCTTGTATCGAGAGGAAAGGAAATAGTGAGAGACACATTATCATCGGGAAACAATAATTACTTAATAAAAAGTTTCCCATCACAGTAACGATGGCGTCGGCGTCAGACAAGTACTACAAGATGTGATTTCATATGATTGTAGTCCTATCTTAGCTCTGGCACGGTAAGGTCGTTGCACGTTCAGTTCTTTCGGACAGCTCGTATACTATGAGCGACAATTATGAAATTCCGCTCGGCGAACTGAGAAACATGTGTAGTGGTGGGATAGTTCTGTGCAAGCATCTCCGAGGAGATGACATCGAAGTTGAAACTTTTAAGAGACATATGCAACGAGTATTTATGACATTTTACTGTTCTTCGTCAGTCTGCACTTCCTCCCCCCACCCCATCGCACTACTCCACCCCACTCCACCTTCATTCCTACTGGCGATATCTGTCCTTAGCTCACCGTTCACCAGATGCTTTCGCGATTTTCTGTCGGACATGAGAACAGCATGTCCTGTTCACCGCACCTGGGCTCGCTGTACAAACAAACATATCACATATTAAGACATGGTTCACGTAAAGTAAAGCCCGCATTATTTGATAGTATCGAAGACAAGCACTGTCCGTCTTGGACAGGCTTACCATCTATTATGTTTAATGTTAGAATAGTCACGATTTTCTGCCAAACGTCTTCACCTACAACTGTTAGTAACTTATGTAAGTTCAGAAACAAATAATACATCTATTTGTATCTTACACAGCGTTATAGAAAGAAGTGTAGGAGGATACCGATTCAATTATGAGAGTACACGATATCTGTCCTTCAGATAAGACTGTCAGAAATGTTGTACGGATCAAAATATATAGGCTATTTGGAAGCACAGGAAGGTCTGTCCTCTTTGCTGAATTACTTACTTGCAAACACAATATACAAGGGGGCTTCAAATGGAAACCTTAAACGTGCAAAAAAAAGAAAAACTATGCCTTTGTATTTTAACTTGATAATATGGTCGTTAAGGAAGTCAAGAAATTCCTGCAAGTGCCATCACGATGCAGACGAACAATATGACGTCATAATTGCGGTTACTTTTGCTATGCACCAAAGAGGAGAAGCGGTCTGTTATCCTTTATTGAGTAACGAAGGGATTAAACCTATGGATAGTCATCGGGGAAGAAAGGTCCAAAATGTGTATGCGTGAGAGAGAATTTGAAAAGAGTCATATGCTAGCAAATAAGTATTTGACGAAAGGATGTGATATGTTAAATTTGTTTGGTCTAAGCCAGGACAAAAGTAAAATGAATGAATGTTCTAATGATCAGCTGGTAAGACAGTGATCTCTTTAACCAAAATGTACAAAGAACCGTGGTAGCCGTTGTACTTGATATAAACAGCCACGGGCATGTAAGAACACTTAGAGATGTAGTAGACAGTTTATTTTCTCTGAATTGTCGCTATGGTGAATGGATAACGATAGTCAACACCCAGATTGTCTCCAATACGCATATTTTAAATATCCCTATCGGCATGTCCATTTCTGAGTAAAACCTGAGTACCTGTTTGAATTTTGTGAATGCATGAAGAGTCCCATAGTGGGTTGTCGATTGGTTTGGTCATCGGTCGCCTGTCCAAGAGCTGATCTTTACAATCCATACTCAATTCCTACATTACGTATGCTTTCGAATTCCGGGGGTCAATTATTTAATAGGCGTGAGCTCCATCAAGATTAGGACCGGAAATCCACAATTTCCTTGACATTCTAAGTATTTTATTTCTGAATCCACAAATGCTCTAGCTAGTCCCTCCTTGCCATTCAATTCCAAGGACAGAGAATCCGACATCCTTTATTAACTAGATCTCAGAAAAGAGGTCATTGCGCAACCTTCATTCTACTAATGAGCAGAGGACATGAGAACTGCGGAATGCAACGCTCAAACATGTCAGACAACTATAGAATGTAATCGGGAAACGTGTTCTTGTGCTGATAAAATCCGTCTTTTGGGTAATAAGAGAGGCTGGCCGCCAAGGCAAAGCAGTGTTCACTTTATCATTTAGGTAAACTACAGTATCAGGAAAACAGCAGAGACGTAAAGATGTTTGATATTATGTTACGCTGATACATTTTACAGTAAATGGTCCTGTTGAGGTAGGCATATCTAGATCAGAGGTTCTCAAAGTTTTGAAGGTTACCATTACGATGATTCGCATTTTGTTAATTCATTTCCCGTGACCTCTAGAGATCATTGTGGCACCTCTGCTGACACCTCCACAATCCTGCAACGTTACTCTCTGTCCGTAGTTGCTTTGTGTGCCTTCCCGGGTAGTAGGTTAGTCTATTCATGAATAGTTTATCTTTCTATATAGATTTCACTCATGCAAGCATTGGTTGTTTGTGCTATTCTGGACAGGACCTCTGGTTTTGATCCCTCATCATCTAGTTAAAGAAGGGAACAAGCTATGGCATTTAGTGAGAGCCATGAACGACGAAATAACATCAAATAAACAAATTACCATCAAGCAAGGCGACAACATGTTTACCGGAAAAAAAGCAGCAAACGTCTTTATAGAACATTATGCCAGAGCAAACCACATTGATGTCCCTACAGACAGGCATACAGGCATTAGTGAAGAACAAAAAGAGCCACGACCACATCAAGATTGCACCAGAGGAGCACATGATTGCAAAACTAACGATGAATGAAATGAATGAGGCCACGAAAACTTTAAAGAAAAACAAATCTCCCGGAAAAGATGGGGTAACAAATGAAATGCTAATGTGGTTGGACCAAACAGCAAAGCGTAAGCTATTGTCAGTCCTGAATCAAAGCTGGTAGAGGGGAATTGTACCGCAGGCATGGAAAGATACTGTACTTATACCAGTACCATAGAAAGAAAACGATAGAACAGATCCAAATGGATACAGGCCTATCCGTCTACTGAGCTGTGTAGGTAAACTGATGGAGCGTATGATAAACACCAGACTGATGTGGCACCTGGAAGAAGAACAAATGTTAATTCCACAGCAAGCAGGATTTAGACAACACAGATCCACTGAGGACCAGATCACTCTCATAGCACAGGAAATTGAGGATGCTTACCAAGAGAAAAATCATACAGTAGCAGTTTGGGTGGATCTAGAGAAGGCATTTGACAAGGTGTGGAAAGAGGGACTTAAAGTCAAGCTACGAAGAAGTAAAGTATCTGGAAACATGTACAGATGGATCAGCTACTACCTCGAAAACAGAACAGCCAGAGTTCCAGTACAAGGGCCGATGAGCAAAAAGGTGACACTGGAGCAACAAGTACCCCAAGGGGGAGTACTGTAACCCACACTTTTTCTGGTGTATATAAACAACATCATAGAGAATATACCAAGAAGAGTCCACAGCTCCATGTTTGCAGACGATCTGGCTATGTGGACCTCCGAAAAAAATCTCAAACAATCGGATGCAGCAGGCCCTAACATCGTTGGAGGAGTGGGCGAAATCATGGCTAGTCCAAATAAATGAAGAAAAAACAACATATACGATATTCTCGCTTTCAAATAAACCACAAAATACCAAAATAAGTCTTAACGGCAAATATCTGCGGGCCAAACGATAACTCAAACTACTTGGGAGTCACATTTGATCGGCGCATGACATGGAAAAGTCAGATCGAGAGAAACCGAATGAGATCCAGACAAAGAATGGCAATCATAAGGAAACGTGATGACACAAGCTGGGGAGCAGACGAAATAATACTTACAAAACTGAACACTGGAAGAGTGAGAAGAGTTCTCGAGTATGGCATTGCGGCATGGGCAACAGCGGCAAAAGCGAAATTTGATAGCATTAGCAAACATCAAAACCAAGACATGAGAGTTATAACAGGAGGCATGAAGTCAACGCCAATTGTAGAACTTGAAAAGATTACAAATCTGCAATCCATGACAGACAGAAGAGACTGCAAAGCCCAGCAGCAAGCAGAGAAACTAAGAAGACTGACAGACCAACCAATGCATAAGAGACTAAATAGATTTGGAAATGGGAAACTAAAACGGAGAAACTTTGTAGAAATAGCCAATGCAAAGATAAGCGAAGACCCTATGAACACCAAAACAACACCAAAGCTCATCCCTACTGTTCGCAAACCTACATGGAAGCAGCATATCACTCCGGAGGTGGTCGAAAATATACCAGGTATTGGAAACAAGAACAGCCAGACTGAAAAAGAAAAAAGAGACATAGCCCTGAGGTACATCGCGGAAAACTACCCAAGCAGGAACTGGACCCATTCATACACCGACACCGCCACTGAAACCATCCCAAGAGGAGCTAGGAAAAACTATAAGCCCTACTGGAATGATGAGTTACAGAAAGTGGAAGATGCAGTAACAAATGCTAGGAACATGGCAGAACGAGAAAAATCCATGGAGGCAAACATCGCCCTCAAAGCCGCCGCGGCGAAGTACAAACACACTCTCAAGCAAACAGCAAGAGAAAGTTGGAAAAATAAAACGGAAAGTCTGAACCTGGACAAAGACGGGAACAAGCTATGGAAGCTAGTCAGAGCCATGAACGACGAAACCCCATCAAATAAACAAATTACTATCAAGCAGGGCGAGAACTTGATCACAGGTAAGAAAGCCGCAAACGCCTTTGTCGATCACTATGCCAGAGCAAACCACATCGAGGTCCCTGCAGATAAGCATACAGACATTAGCGAAGAGCTAAAGGGACACGAAAACATAAATACGGCTCCTGAAGAGCACATGATGGCCAAACTAACAATGCGCGAAATGGAAGAGGCTATGAGTACACTAAAGAAAAGGAAATCTCCCGGAAAAGACGGGATAACAAACGAAATGCTGATGGGGCTGGGCCAAACAGCGAAGAAGAAACTACTATCAGTCCTGAACCAAAGCTGGAAAAGGGGTACTGTACCCCAGGCATGGAAAGATGCAATACTGGTACCAGTACCAAAAACAGGGAAGAACAAAACAGATCCAAATGGATACAGGCCCATAAGCCTACTGAGCTGTGTTGGCAAGCTGATGGAACGGATGATAAACACCAGACTGATGTGGCATCTGGAAGAAAAACGAATACTAATTCCACAGCAAGCCGGCTTTAGACAGCACAGATCCACTGAGGACCAGGTCATCCTCATAGCCCAGGAGATAGAAGATGCCTACCAGGCACAGAAACACACAGTAGCTGTTTGGGTGGATCTGGAAAAGGCATTTGACAAAGTCTGGAAGGATGGACTTAGAGTCAAGCTAAGAAGAAGTAATGTCTGTGGGAAGATGTACAAGTGGATCAACCACTACCTCAAACAAAGAACGGCCAGAGTCCAAGTACAAGGGCAGATGAGCAAAAAGGTGACACTCGAGCAGGGAGTACCCCAAGGGGGAGTATTGTCACCCACACTCTTCCTGGTATATATAAACGATATTACAGAGAATATACCAAGAAGAGTCCATAGCTCAATGTTTGCAGACGATCTGGCTATGTGGACCTCTGAAAAGAATCTCACCATAGCAAGAAATCGGATGCAGACGGCCCTAACATCGCTGGAAGAATGGGCGAACTCATGGCTGGTCAAAATAAACGAGGAGAAAACCACGTGCACAATATTCTCGCTCTCATTAAAACCCCAAAGTACCAAATTAAGGCTAAATGGCAAAATCCTGCAGCCAAACGACAACCCAACCTATCTGGGAGTCACATTTGATCGGTGCATGACATGGAAAAGTCAGATTGAGAGAAACCGAATGAAAGCCAGAGAAAGAATGGCGATCATGAGGAAACTTGCTGGCACAAGCTGGGGAGCAGACGAAGGCATACTAAAGAAACTGTACACTGGAAGAGTGAGACCAGTTCTCGAGTATGGCATTGCGGCATGGACAACCGCAGCGAAGGCGAACTTCGATAAAGTTAACAAACTTCAAAACCAAGCCATGAGAATTATAACAGGTGGCATGAAGTCAACGCCAATTGTAGAACTTGAAAAGATTACAAAACTGCAATCCATGACCGATAGAAGAGACTGCAGAGCCCAGCTGCAGTCAGAGAAACTCAGAAGACTGACGGACCATCCAATGTACCAGAGACTAAACAATTTGGGAAATGGGAAACTAAAGCGGAGAAACTTTGCAGAAATAGCCAAAGCAAAGATGCACGAAGATCCTATAAACGCACTAACAACACCAAAACCCATCACTACTGTACGAAAACCTACTTGGAGGCAGGATATATTTCCAGAGGTGGTAGAAAATATACCAGGTATTGCAAACAAAAACTGCCAGAGTGAAAAAGAAAGGAGAGACACTACCCTAAGCTTCATAACGAAAAGCTACCCAAGCATGGACTGACCCATGCATACACCGACGGTTCTGTAACAAACACTACACAGAACGGAGGGGCAGGAGCATTCCTGAACCTACCAAATGGCAGAAAAATAACACTGTCATTCGCTACTGGTAAGTACACAAGCAAATGGTAACACACAGTGAAAATGAGAGCCATATAGTCCTGCTGACAGATGCTCTCGAAGTAGTCACAGCGCTAAAAAGCCAGAAAAACACTGAGCTTAATGACTTAAGAGCAGCACTCTGCAAACTGTGCCAGCAGTCCGCACCAAAAAGGGTAGTGGTACAGTGGGTTCCGTCACACTGCAACATCCAAGGCAACGAGGAGGCAGACAGACTGGCAAAAGAAGGTGCAAGGCTACCACAAACAGATACCAGTATGACGTACGAAGAGTCAAAACGGCTTATCAAAGCCAGATACATGTCCAAATGGGAAACCGAACATACACCAAAAACGATGCCTATTACCAGTTGAACCGAAGAGAGCAGGTCGTTGTCTTCAGACTTCGCACTGGCCACAACAGACTGAGGTACCACCTATTCAACAAATTGAAGATAGGGTGTACCGACGAATGCCCGTGCGGTACTGGTAAAATGACCACTGAACATCTGCTGCAGAACTGCCCGACATACGAGGTTCAGAGAGAGCAGATGTGGCCATTGCCAGTGGAACTGCAAGACAAGCTCTATGGTAGTGGCGAGAGTCTCAGGATGACCGCCGCTTTTTTCGAGAAAATAATGGTTACTGTCTGACTGTGTACGCAGAAGAAGAAGAAGAAGATACACCGACGGCTCTGTAATAAACACAACACAGAACGGAGGGGCATGGGTATTCCTGAGCCTATCAAATGTTAGAAAAACAACACTATCAGTGGCAACTGGAAAATACTCTAGCAATTTCAGAGCGGAGGTAGAGGCACTGAGGGCTGCAGTAGAAGAAATGGTGATATGCAAAAGAAATGAACGCCATATAGTCCTGTTTACAAATGCCCTGGCCGTAATCACAGCACTAAAAAGCCAGAAAAATACTGAACTTAATGATTTAAGAGCAGTGCTCTGTCAACTATGCCAGAAGTCCGCACCAAAAAGAGCAGTGGTACAGTGGGTTCCTTCTCACTGTAACATCCATGGCAACGAGGAGTCAGACAGACTGGCAAAAGAAGGTGCAAGACTACTACAACCAGATACTAGTGTGACATACGAAGAGTCAAAAAGGCTTATTAAAGCTAGATACATGACCAGATGAGAAACAGAACATACTGGCTACACAAAAAACGATGCCTATTACCAGTTGAACAGAAGAGAGCAGGTCGTGGTCTTCAGACTTCGCACTGGCTACAATAGACTGAGGTACCACCTATTCAATAAATTGAAGATAGGTGGCACTGACGAATGCACATGCGGTACTGGGAAAATGACCTCTGAACATCTGCTGCAAAACTGCCCGACATACGAGGATCAGAGAAAGCACATGTGGCCATCACCAGTGGCAACACTAGACAAGCTTTATGACAGTGTCGACAGCCTCAGGATGATCGCTGCTTTTTTCTAAAAAATAAAGGTTGACGTCTGACAGCGTACGAAGAAGAAGAAGAAGAAGATATCCTGCAACCTGCAAAGATTGTTTTGATAACAAACAAAATAATAATGACGTGCAAAAATAAATAACTCAGAAATATATGTGTTATACATACTGCACATGCTTGACGTTCAGCTTCCAGATAATTCTTAATTTGCAACGCTGACAATTTAAAGAATGCATTAAAAAAAATAAATACAAAGTCATGATGTTCTTAGTGACGGAATGTGTAATTTTTCCAGAGAATATCGGTTGGGAAAATATTCTAAAACTAAAATTCATAGAGCTATTGCCATCCAGTCAAATAAAGTAATTATAAACTAAAATTAGCGCCTTTTTTTAAAATGTGCAATACATTAGGGAGGTATCATTATTATTCCCTGACTAAGGGAGGAGCTCATTATTTAGTACTAGTTTCTGAATTTACCAAACAATGCCAGGATAATGACGCTGTTTATTTGTTTGAGTTTTTTTTCTTTGTTTTTGTTCAGGAAGAAACACATTTTTAGACAAGTCTAATCTACTATGTTTGCATATAGTTCCAGTAGTTATTGACAGTAGACAGAACATCCAGCGTGATGTTAATTGTCAGGATATAAATCTATCAATATATATATTTAAAACGAAACTAAATAAGTCACTATTTATTAGAGTGTATGTAGTAGTAGCAGTAGTACTAGTAGACGAAGAAGAAGTATTAGTTGTATTAGTTGTAGTAGTAGTAGTAGCAGTATTACTAGTAGTAGAAGTAGTAGTAGTAGTAGTAGTAGTAGTAGTAGTAGTAGTATTAGTAGTAGAGGTAATAGTAGTAGTAGTAGTAGTAGTAGTAATCCGCCAAGGCAACAAGGGCTCAACGCGTCAATAGACCGTGTCCAGAATGAATTTCTATGGTCGACGCTGTATACTGTGAGTGTCAGCATATTCCTGTTTTACGAGAGGTGAGTCAGAAAGCAAGCCCCATGCCCGAAAAGGGACAAGCGGCTGGGATGTAGTTTGGCGTAAATGATGTCCAGACTTGTGCGTAGTGTGACTTTAATGATTTGGACCAGATCGTGCCATAGTTTGCGAAGAGTGTACCTCTGGTTGAGTATGTGGAAAACTTCGATGCGCTTCTGGTCATGTTGCAGGATAGCCCAGGCTTCTGAGCCGTAACACATCGTGGGACGACACAGGTTGTGTGTACTGCTGACAATCAGAAGAGGATATTGAATTCAAAATATTTCACAGACAAAATAATTTAAATCAGCTGATTTATTCCAAGTAGTCCAAATCCCAATAACCTGACAAATCCCAACAACCTGCCCAGACCTGGCAGAAACAATGATTTACGTATACACTAGTCCGTCTAGCAATCGAATAGGTACCGTTAATTTATTTTCAAAACATGTTGCCAATTTTCATAGTACCCGATAAATCCCCCATTTGCAGATAAACATAAAGTACACCGATGTCTGATACGGCGAACAAACCTTCTGATGTTGTCTTAGGTGAATTCTCTACCAATCCTGTTCAAGAGCGTGAGCTAACAGCTGAAAGGTCTGAGGAGCGGTTGAACGCTATTCGAGGTGTCTACTGGGGAGGTTCCAGAAATGCGTAATTAGAGTTTACGTCTGTGGACATTGCTGGCCATGGCAGCGTCCGGAAATATTACCTCTGAAGGTGATTATGGACAACACGAGAACTATGAGGGCGTGCATTTTCATCCTGAAAGATGAAATACGTCCGTATAGCTGAGTAACGGGCGGAATAATAGGCTCGACCATTTTGTCGCGGTCGTAGTATCATGCAATATTGATCTGGCATATGTGAAGTTCGATCTTATCATTCACAGAGATGACTGCCCAGACCATTGCACTGCTATATCCATAACAGTTGTGTGCAGCCATTGCAGGATGCTGGTAGCGTTCAGCTTGCCCCCTCCAGAAACGTATTTAGCTATCTTGGAAATCCAAGTGGTAGCTGGACTCATTAAAAAACATGACCGCTGCCCACTGTTTATTGATCCATATAAGATAACTTTCGCACTAATCCATTCTGATTTGCTTGTGGTGTGGGCTGTGAAACACACAATGGTCAAGCGGCCAGTTGCATCTCGTGCAAGCGGTTTGATATTGTCTAGGTGAAGATCCGGATCTCTGTGTTATGTTGAAGATGTTTTTATTATCCCATAGCCATTGTGCAAGCCTGCTTTTGGCAGCCCAATGCCATTCTAATATATATATAGGTGTTCTTCAGTTGTGTCACTGCTCCGTAGAGTGTGTTGGTAATTTATCGGCAGTGCTTGTAAGAATATTTTCCTCATGTGCATTTTCCTATGTTGAAGATACGGATGTAGTTGATTACCATTTTCCTTCCAAGTTCTGAGGGCCTGATTAATGAGAAGTTTATCTTGGCGACGTCTAATAACTCTTAGGCGGCATGTTCGAGGCAAAAAATAAACTTTGCCGTGATTTTTATACCCGTTCTCCAATTGTTGGACACTGACTGTAAACAAATGAGATTCCAAGTACCATCAACCTGTCGACTTCCGGTCTGCATCATGTCTATCCATCTCTGCTGGTCTGATAAACGCTGCGCGCCCAAAGAAAGAAATGTTACCAGCTGCTGAGTCGATGGGGCGAGCCATTTACACTCGATCTCCTGTTACTTCTTCAAAAAGTAAGTCAACCCCCACATGTATGCTGCTTGCTTTACATCAATCAAGATGTGTCCCTGTCTAAGGTCAGCTATTGGATCTCGAGCTGCATTACACCACGCAATGGGAAGTGTCATCAACGTTCTCTACACAAACCTCCCTAAATCATCATAACCACCTTGCACCTCCCCCACACAGTGAACCGCTTCAAGAATCTGGGCTCAACAACCAGTGATGAGGGATCTTCTTCTTCTTATTCTTTGTACGCTGTCAGACGTCAACTTGAATTTGTTCGAAGAAAGCAGCTGTCATCCTGAGGCTGTCAACACTGCCAAAGAGCTTGTCTAGTGTTGCCACTGGTGATGGCCACATGTGCTTTCTCTGGTCCTCGTATGTCGGGCAAATTTGCACCAGATGTTCAGCGGTCATTTTCCCTGTACCACAGGTGCATTCGTCAGTGCCACCTATCTTCAGTTTATTGAATAGATGGTACCTCAGTCTGTTGTGTCCTGTGCGGAGTCTGAAGACCACGACCTGCTCTCTTCTGTTCAGCTCGTAGTAAGGATCATTTTTTGTGTAGCTAGTATGTTCTGTTTCCCATTTGGCCATGTATCTGGCCCTAATAAACCGTTTGGACTCTTCGTAGGTCACACTAGAAACTGGTTGTGGTAGTCTTGCACCTTTTTTCGCCAGTCTGTCTGCCTCCTCGTTGCCTTGGATGTTACAGTGGGATGGAACCCACTGTACCACTACTCCTTTTGGTGCGGACTGCTGGCATAGTTGATAGAGTACTGCTCTTAAATCATTAAGCTCAGTATTTTTCTAGCTTTTTAGTGCTGTAACCACGGCCAGGGCATCTGTAAACAGGACTATCTGGCTTTCATTGCTTTCGCTTGTGAGCATTGCTTCTACTGCAGCCTTCAGTGTCTCTGCCTCCCCTCTGAAATTGCATGCGAATTTTCCAGTTGTCACTTTGCAGGTTGCAGGATATAAACTGACACGTGTCGGTCGCAAACTTGACGGTGATGGCACGTTGTGCTTTATCTCAGGCACACACATTTCACAGGGTCGACAGTTAGTGAATGTTGTGATGTGTCATGGCGGTCTGTCATCTAGATACCTAGCAGTTTTATTTACAGATTACGACGAAAATCGATCTACACAATGCGACTCGCTAGGCTTGAGAGGTGTGCATCTAAAGCACTATAAATCCACCGAACACTTTTAATAACTTCCCTTCATTCTGAATTTGACGGGTGAGCCGTCGTTGTTTATAACCGAGGCAGCCACCTTTTTGTGCATGTGGAGCAAATCAAAAACATATTAAAGAACAGACAAAGAAAACACTAGACAAGAAAAGACAACTTAAGGTCTGAGGAGTAATGAACAAAATTGCTCTATACGAACTAAATATTTAAAAATCCATCACCAGCTTAAGAACGACTGCGAGCAACACCGATCGCAGAGACTAATAAAAGCGACTAAAGCCAGGAGTATCATAATGAAGTGATGTATAACTACGGAATAAAAGAGAGATCTTTTTCAAGTCATGTCAGCTCATCCCGTAACCGGTCGTTGGGGCACTCATAAAGACACCCTCACAGCACCCGCTACCCTCTCTGCCAGCGGCCGCTGCCAGTGCCTCCTCTAGCCATACATTGGTCGATTCTTTTATGTTATAGGTCTTCTTAGAGCACTAAAAAGGAACGACAACACCTTTATAACAGATAGACAAAACTTCGATGAAGAATGCATACTGTACTACACTGACCTTTTTTCGCCAAAGGCAGATATCACATAAAGTTTGCCAGCAACAGAGGGAGACCACATTGAGTCTGATGAAATCTTCTTCGCCATAAAGTAACAAAACCAGGCACAGCTCCGGAATCGTAAAGGATACATATATACGTCAATAAGGCAGGGGGAGAAACTAGTAGTTCAGCTGTCAAATATGTTTAATAAATGCCTGGAATCAGTACAAGCAAATTATGACCAATACAAATCACAAAAGACTATTCTAAGCCCCCCCAAAATGGAGACGTAAATTCTTAGGAACTACTGTCCAGTTGGCCTGGACTAGGTATGGTACACAAGATATTCATCAGGGTCATTACCAAACAAATCAACAGGTATCTGGAAGAACAATTAACTCGAGAACAAGCTGCATTGTGGAAATAGTACTCTACCATTGACCGCCTGTCCATAATCAATCAACTGATAGGAGAGGCACGCTTACTTATGTCCTGTATTTATCGATTACGAGAAAGTCTTTTCCAGGATAAAGACCAATACAAATACAGTTAATCTTCTTACATCTTACAGCAAAGGGAATCCGAGTCTTCCTGATTATGGGGTTCTACGAGTAGTTTACTTGGAATAAACTAGCTGATTTCAATTATTTTGTCTGGAATATTTAAATTCAATATCATATACTTTCTGTGAGCAGTATACACAACCTGTGCCATTCCCCCGACGTTTTACGGCTCAGATGCCTGGGCTTCCCTTCAATTTGACCGGAAGCGCATCGAAGCTTTCCACATACGCAACCAGAGGTACATTCTCGGTATACACTGGTACGATCGGGTGGTAAACGTTGTAATCACACTAAACACAGGTCTAGACAGCTACATGCCCCACTACATCATCTCCGCCTGTTCCAATTCGAGCACGTGGACAGCTTCCCCAACCGCCACTCTTGAAATAGGAATAAATTACCTTCAAATTATGCAGTCTGGACTACAGCTATTCATCTTGGACACGGTTGATTGGCGCGTTGGACTATCGTTGCATAGACACTTTACTAACACTACTACTACTACTACTACTACTGCTGCTCCTATTACTACTACTACTACTGCTGCTGCTCCTCCTGCTACTACTACTACTACTGCTGCTCATGCTGCTACTTCTACTACTACTGCTGCTACTTCTACTACTACTGCTGCTCATGCTACTACTACTACTACTGCTGCTCATGCTGCTACTTCTACTACTACTGCTGCTCATGCTGCTACTACTACTACTACTGCTGCTCATGCCGCTACTACTACTACTACTGCTGCTCATGCTGCTACTACTTCTGCTCCTCATGCTGCTACTACTACTACTACTGCTGCTCATGCTGATACTACTACTACTACTGCTGCTCATGCTGCTACTACTACTACTACTGCTGCTCATGCTGCTACTTCTACTACTACTGCTGCTCAAGCTGCTACTACTACTACTACTGCTGCTCATGCTGCTACTACTACTACTACTACTGCTGCTCATGCTGCTACTACTACTACTACTGCTGCTCATGCTGCTACTACTACTACTACTGCTGCTCATGCTGCTACTACTACTACTACTGCTGCTCATACTGCTACTACTACTACTACTGCTGCTCATGCTGCTACTACTACTACTACTGCTGCTCATGCTGCTACTACTACTGCTCCTCCTGCTACTACTACTACTACTACTACTACTACTACTGCTACTGCTGCTCCTGCTGCTACTACTACTACTACTGCTGCTCATGCTGCTACTACTACTACTACTGCTGCTCATGCTGCTACTACTACTGCTCCTCCTGCTACTACTACTACTACTACTACTACTGCTACTGCTGCGCCTGCTACTACTACTACTGCTGCTCATGCTGCTACTACTACTACTGCTGCTCATGCTGCTACTACTACTGCTCCTCCTGCTACTACAACTACTACTACTACTTCTGCTACTGCTGCTCCTGCTACTACTACTACTACTACTGCTGCTCATGCTGCTACTACTACTACTACTACTACTGCTACTCATGCTGCTACTACTACTACTACTGCTGCTCATGCTGCTACTACTACTGCTCCTCCTGCTACTACTACTACTACTGCTAATCATGCTGCTACTACTACTACTACTGCTGCTCATGCTGCTACTACTACTACTACTGCTCCTCAAGCTACTACTACTACTGCTACTACTACTACTAATACTAATACTACTACTGCTGCTCCAGCTACTACTACTGCTGCTACTACTACTACTAATACTAATACTACTACTGCTGCTCCAGATACTACTACTACTACTACTACTGCTACTACTACTACTACTGCTACTACTACTACTGCTACTACTACTACTACTGCTACTACTACTACTACTGCTACTACTACTACTACTACTGCTACTACTACTACTACTACTATTGGTGCTGCTGCGCCTGCTACTGCAACTACTACTGCTACTACTACTACTACTGCTATTGCTGCTACTGCTCCTGCTCCTGCTACTACAACTGCTGCTACTACTACTACTACTAATACTTATACTACTACTGCTGCTCCAGCTACTACTACTGCTGCTACTACTACTACTAATACTAATACTACTACTGCTGCTCCAGCTACTACTACTGCTGCTACTACTGCTACTATTACTACTACTGCTACTACTACTACTACTGCTACTACTACTACTACTGCTACTACTACTACTACTACTACTGCTACTACTACTATTACTGCTACTACTACTACTAATACTAATACTACTACTGCTGCTCCAGCTACTACTACTACTGCTGCTCCAGCTACTACTACTGCTGCTACTACTACTATTACTACTTCTACTGCTATTGCTGCTGCTGCTCCTGCTCCTGCTACTACTACTGCTACTACTACTACTACTACTGCTACTACTACTACTACTACTACTGCTACTACTGCTACTACTACTACTACTACTACTACTGCTACTAATACTAATACTACTACTGCTGCTCCAGCTACTACTACTACTACTACTCCTACTACTAATACTAAGTGTAGTACATTGTGAGGCTACTAAGTGAGCTGATCACAATAAAGTGATCACAACGTAGGTCCCCATTTCAAAAGCCAGACCTCTGTGACACGGTTATGTTTCAGAAGCACAAGGTGGACAAAACGTTGCTGTCATGGTCCGAATGTTCACCTGGCCCTGATGTTACTCTTTGCTTTATAAATCCGTGCAAATGTGTGGCACAAAATAATGTCTTCCTTCTCCAACACAGCACCATAGGGTTACACTTTTAGAAACACTGGTACATAATTATTTGTCTGTGCACTTGTGTATTCAAGAATGGTGTCAGTTCAACGAATTGGGTGATCTAGGCCCGGCAAATGAGATTGCAGTTTCTGGTCAAGGCCAAACCTGGGTGAAGTTGAGTACAAACGTTGTCCAATAAATAATACAATTGTTTTGTAATTTACAGTAACTCTGCTGAATACAAGAACAAAAAAATATACAACAGTTATTTTTTAGCCGAGGTCAGAGAACTGGCAGAAGATTAGTATCAAGCTGTCATCATTAGATGTAGCTAACGACAACCAAATTATTTGGATTTGTTATCGTCCTCAGCCAGATTGGACTAGTTTGGCATGCTGCAACCTACATGTGTGCCGCGTGACTGCAGGCAAATTGTTTTTGTTCTTGACCTGTAATCCCCGCTAAATAATTTTAACTCGTTGAACTTACATAAACGCTGTTTTGATGTTCCTAATGATTCTTCATTAAATCAGACATTATTTGAAGGTTCACAAGAATGCATCTGAGTAAGCACTTATTCATTTATATATATTCTCGAGCGACACAGAGGGCTATACAAAAGACAAGTTATAGGACCAAGGGGTGCAAAAAGTCAAGTTTCTGGACCAAAGTCACACGAAGACAATCAGTCTGAATACAGTCCCCATAAAGTCTAAATTGGACCAAGGGCCCCGTGACGACTAGCTGCCGGACCAAAGGCCGTATGAAGACCTGCTATCAGACCAAGGGTCCCGTGAAGTCTAGTTATCTGACCAAAGGCCTCGCGAGGTCTAGTTATTTGACCAAGGGCCCCGTGAAGTCTAGTTATCTGACTAAGGGCCCCGTGAAGTCTAGTTATCTAACCAAGAGCCCCGTGAAATCTAGTTATTTGACCATGGGTCCCATGAGGTCTAGTTATCTGACCAAGAGCCCCGTGAAGTCTAGTTATCTGACAAAAGTCCTCGTGAGGTCTAGTTATCTGATCAAGGGCCCCGTGAGGTCTAGTTATCTGTCCAAAGCAAAATAAACAGAACAAAAACTCTTCCCTCACTTGCACGAAGCTATTCCTGGAAACATACTGTTTCATGCAGTCTGGTGGGCGAGGTGGGGGGACCAACATGATTCCCATAGTAGTGAATGAGGCGCAGATTAAGCCAAGCATGGCGCACCCGCCTGTAGGACAGCGGGCTGATTACATCAGCACGCTCTGAATGTGAGGACAGCTACTGCAGTCGCCACTTAATGCTCTTTTCAGTGCGCGAAAAAGAGTTAATTGTGCGCATTCAGCAAGAAAATACAATTCTTCCATCTTATATCATTTGTGATTTATATTTTATTCATCATCATCGCCATCATCATCTTCAAGTGCCGTCTCCGCAACGGTGGTTGGCGGTAATGAATCTTCATCTGTTTCTGTCTTGCGCCAAGTTGGTACTAACAGTCAAACCGTGTCTCGACCACATCCTGATGTTGCCTGTCTATCTGTACCTATGTCGCCCTATGACATTCTTGTCTTCTACTCTGCCCTTCAAAATAACCTTTAGCAGACTGTAATGAGGGTTATAATTACCAATATATTTTATTTTTCTGCTTTTTATTTTCTTCAGAAGTATCTGTTCCACCTGGAGCTGCTCTAGAATTTCATTATTGGTTTTTCTTCCTATTATTCCGAGAAACTCATGTAAGTCTTCAGAATACCAACATTTCAAAGGCCCTTAATATGCTTCTCTATTTTCTTTAAAATGGGCCATCCTCCGCCAGTAGAAACTAGTTAGGCAAACATCTAAGGAACAAACATTTGTCAGTCCAGAATTCTACTCTATACAATAAAACTGAATGCACATAGATTCACGTTTTTGAAATATGAGATTTCTACTTTGATATAAGTGTATCTCTCATGCAGTTAAATATATTTTTGACCATTATAATTCTTTTAATGATCTGTATTTCGTATTTGCCATTAGTCGAAATGAGTTGGTCAAGGTATACATAACTTAACACTTGTTCCAGAGTTTCTCCATTTATGTGGATGAAAGCTTATGAAATTTCTTTGTGGTGAACAAAAATTTTGATCTATTCGTCTCGGTAACCAATCGCATTGGCTACGAATCTGTCCTGATTTCGTTTGGCTGCGGAACCAGGAATCAAAACTCACAGGTTCCGGTCATTCTGCGCCGCATTTGGCCTGGTGATCACTGGTTCCGCCGTTTGAATATTCATCGGCATACGATGATCTCCAACGACCACATCACAAGGAAGGCACTAGATAACATACTCGTGAGGGGACTTAGCGGTGTGGCTTCTTTCAGTGTATATCGCGGCGCAGAGGTCCCTGCTGACACAGACCACTACTTACTGGTGTTTCAGTGTCTATCGCGGCGCAGAGGTCCCTGCTGACACAGACCACTACTTACTGGTGTTTCAGTGTCTATCGCAGCGCAGAGGTCCCTGCTGACACAGACCACTACTTACTGGTGTTTCAGTGTCTATCGCGGCGCAGAGGTCCCTGCTGACACAGACCACTACTTACTGGTGTCTACGTACTCCATCAGTCCATATGCTCCAGCAAGGTAACACCAATGTACGATGTCCGGCGCCTCAATACTGACTACACTTTAGCGGAAGAATATGCCTCGTCAGTAGGAGACACGTTTGTCACATTAGACTCGCTATCCGACGATCCATAATCAGCAATGGCTGCCATAAAGAACGCTGTATGCAAGGGTGCCACGATAATTGTAGGTCCAAGATCATTGAAGCGAAAACAAAAGTTCTCTGACAGCGCTTACTATATACCTCTCCAAAAAAACTCTGCCAGACTACGCAACGATTACGCCGCTCGGGGCGGCTGAAAAGCCGTGCGGCTGCTATGGCTAACCGGAAAAAGCTTCTTCCACGAAATCGCCGACAAAGTTTAAATGAATCGTAGATCCAATGATCTCAGATCTGCATACCAAGCCATCAGACTCCTCCGCCCCAGAAGCAAGCAGAAAGCATGTAGCAATGGCGAGTTTGTCAATCGAGCTACTACTACTACTACTAATACTTATACTACTACTGCTGCTCCAGCTACTACTACTGCTGCTACTACTACTACTAATACTAATACTACTACTGCTGCTCCAGCTACTACTACTGCTGCTACTACTGCTACTATTACTACTACATTTACTACTACTACTACTGCTACTACTACTACTACTGCTACTACTACTACTACTACTACTGCTACTACTACTATTACTGCTACTACTACTACTAATACTAATACTACTACTGCTGCTCCAGCTACTACTACTACTGCTGCTCCAGCTACTACTACTGCTGCTACTACTACTACTACTACTTCTACTGCTATTGCTGCTGCTGCTCCTGCTCCTGCTACTACTACTGCTACTACTACTACTACTACTGCTACTACTACTACTGCTACTACTACTATTACTGCTACTACTACTACTAATACTAATACTACTACTGCTGCTCCAGCTACTACTACTGCTACTACTCCTACTACTAATACTAAGTGTAGTACATTGTGAGGCTACTAAGTGAGCTATTCACAATAAAGTGATCACAACGTAGGTCCCCATGTCAAAAGCCAGACCTTTGTGACACGGTTATGTTTCAGAAGCACAAGGTGGACAAAACGTTGCTGTCATGGTCCGAATGTTCACCTGGCCCTGATGTTACTCTTTGCTTTATAAATCCGTGCAAATGTGTGGCACAAAATAATGTCTTCCTTCTCCAACACAGCACCATAGGGTTACACTTTTAGAAACACTGGTACATAATTATTTGTCTGTGCACTTGTGTATTCAAGAATGGTGTCAGTTCAACGAATTGGGTGATCTAGGCCCGGCAAATGAGATTGCAGTGTCTGCTCAAGGCCAAACCTGGGTGAAGTTGAGTACAAATGTTGTCCAATAAATAATACAATTGTTTTGTAATTTACAGTAACTCTGCTGAATACAAGAACAAAAAAATATACAACAGTTATTTTTTAGCCGAGGTCAGAGAACTGGCAGAAGATTAGTATCAGGCTGTCATCATTAGATGTAGCTAACGACAACCAAATTATTTGGATTTGTTATCGTCCTCAGCCAGATTGGACTAGTTTGGCATGCTGCAACCTACATGTGTGCCGCGTGACTGCAGGCAAATTGTTTTTGTTCTTGACCTGTAATCCCCGCTAAATAATTTTAACTCGTTGAACTTACATAAACGCTGTTTTGATGTTCCTAATGATTCTTCATTAAATCAGACATTATTTGAAGGTTCACAAGAATGCATCTGAGTAAGCACTTATTCATTTATATATATTCTCGAGCGACACAGAGGGCTATACAAAAGACAAGTTATAGGACCAAGGGGTGCAAAAAGTCAAGTTTCTGGACCAAAGTCACACGAAGACAATCAGTCTGAATACAGTCCCCATAAAGTCTAAATTGGACCAAGGGCCCCGTGACAACTAGCTGCCGGACCAAAGGCCGTATGAAGACCTGCTATCAGACCAAGGGTCCCGTGAAGTCCAGTTATCTGACCAAAGGTCTCGCTAGGTCTAGTTATCTGACCAAGGGCCCCGTGAAGTCTAGTTATCTGACTAAGGGCCCCGTGAAGTCGAGTTATCTAACCAAGAGCCCCGTGAAATCTAGTTATTTGACCAAGGGTCCCATGAGGTCTAGTTATCTGACCAAGAGCCCCGTGAAGTCTAGTTATCTGACAAAAGTCCTCGTGAGGTCTAGTTATCTGACCAAGGGCCCCGTGAGGTCTAGTTATCTGTCCAAAGCAAAATAAACAGAACAAAAACTCTTCCCTCACTTGCACGAAGCTATTCCTGGAAACATACTGTTTCATGCAGTCTGGTGGGCGAGGTGGGGGGACCAACATGATTCCCATAGTAGTGAATGAGGCGCAGATTAAGCCAAGCATGGCGCACCCGCCTGTAGGACAGCGGGCTGATTACATCAGCACGCTCTGAATGTGAGGACAGCTACTGCAGTCGCCACTTAATGCTCTTTTCAGTGCGCGAAAAAGAGTTAATTGTGCGCATTCAGCAAGAAAATACAATTCTTCCATCTTATATCATTTGTGATTTATATTTTATTCATCATCATCGCCATGATCATCTTCAAGTGCCGTCTCCGCAACGGTGGTTGGCGGTAAAGAATCTTCATCTGTTTCTGTCTTGCGCCAAGTTGGTACTAACAGTCAAACCGTGTCTCGACCACATCCTGATGTTGCCTGTCTATCTGTACCTATGTCGCCCTATGACATTCTTGTCTTCTACTCTGCCCTTCAAAATAACCTTTAGCAGACTGTAATGAGGGTTATAATTACCAATATATTTTATTTTTCTGTTTTTTATTTTCTTCAGAAGTATCTGTTCCACCTGGAGCTGCTCTAGAATTTCATTATTGGTTTTTCTTCCTATTATTCCGAGAAACTCATGTAAGTCTTCAGAATACCAAAATTTCAAAGGCCCTTAATATGCTTCTCTATTTTCTTTAAAATGGGCCATCCTCCGCCAGTAGAAACTAGTTAGGCAAACATCTAAGGAACAAACATTTGTCAGTCCAGAATTCTACTCTATACAATAAAACTGAATGCACATAGATTCACGTTTTTGAAATATGAGATTTCTACTTTGATATAAGTGTATCTCTCATGCAGTTAAATATATTTTTGACCATTATAATTCTTTTAATGATCTGTATTTCGTATTTGCCATTAGTCGAAATGAGTTGGTCAAGGTATACATAACTTGACACTTGTTCCAGAGTTTCTCCATTTATGTGGATGAAAGCTTATGAAATTTCTTTGTGGTGAACAAAAATTTTGATCTATTCGTCTCGGTAACCAATCGCATTGGCTACGAATCTGTCCTGAGTTCGTTTGGCTGCGGAACCCGGAATCAAAACTCACAGGTTCCGGTCATTCTGCGCCGCATTTGGCCTGGTGATCACTGGTTCCGCCGTTTAAATATTCATTGGCATACGATGATCTCCAACGACCACATCACAAGGAAGGCACTAGATAACATACTCGTGAGGGGACTTAGCGGTGTGACTTCTTTCAGTGTCTATCGCGGCGCAGAGGTCCCTGCTGACACAGACCACTACTTACTGGTGTTTCAGTGTCTATCGCGGCGCAGAGGTCCCTGCTGACACAGACCACTACTTACTGGTGTTTCAGTGTCTATCGCAGCGCAGAGGTCCCTGCTGACACAGACCACTACTTACTGGTGTTTCAGTGTCTATCGCGGCGCAGAGGTCCCTGCTGACACAGACCACTACTTACTGGTGTCTACGTACTCCATCAGTCCATATGCTCCAGCAAGGTAACACCAATGTACGATGTCCGGCGCCTCAATACTGACCACACTTTAGCGGAAGAATATGCCTCGTCAGTAGGAGACACGTTTGTCACATTAGACTCGCTATCCGACGATCCATAATCAGCAATGGCTGCCATAAAGAACGCTGTATGCAAGGGTGCCACGATAATTGTAGGTCCAAGATCATTGAAGCGAAAACAAAAGTTCTCTGACAGCGCTTACTATATACCTCTCCAAAAAAACTCTGCCAGACTACGCAACGATTACGCCGCTCGGGGCGGCTGAAAAGCCGTGCGGCTGCTATGGCTAACCGGAAAAAGCTTCTTCCACGAAATCGCCGACAAAGTTTAAATGAATCGTAGATCCAATGATCTCAGATCTGCATACCAAGCCATCAGACTCCTCCGCCCCAGAAGCAAGCAGAAAGCATGAAGCAATTCCGAGTTTGTCAATCGAGCAGATGGCTCGTCATGTTCGATGCACGAAGAAGTAGCGGACAGATGTAGGGAGCACTACACACTCGCCCTCAATCATCCTCCAACAACAACATTCAACGGCCCCCTCTGCGTTCTATGTGGATCTATAGGCTGCATTCGATTCTGTCGATAGGTCTGCTCTCTGGAAAGCCATGTGCACTTCTGCAGAACTACTGAATTTGAGAAGGGAGCTACAGACGGACACTGGAACCGAAGTCGGCCTATGTGAACATCTCTCGGACAGGTTCCCAACATCTTCAGAAAAAGGGCAGGATTGCGTCCTTGCTCTGACCTTTTCTGCCGAGCCATTAATTAGATATTCTACCGCCTTGACTCCCACCACCTGGGCATTGACATGGATCGAACACGCATCACAGACTTCGCCTATGCTGATGACATAGACCTAGTCGACCCAGACATAGCGGCTCTGACACAGAGTTTCGAGAAACTTGATCTCGAAACATCAAACCGGTGCCTATCAATATCTTGGGCCAAGATAAAAATTCAGAACAATGGCTCCAAAACTGGTCTTCGCAGTACTCTTGTTCATAGCCCCATTGTGAAGTGCTAAAATGATTCGTATACCTGAGAAATTGTTGCTGCTTTCGCTATGAATGACCTATGCCGCGTGTGGCACACATTTCATCACAATTGTCCGTCCGTTTCATTATAACTGATAAGCTCGAGTACTTAATAATGTTGAAATGTCTGCAGTCTTCTCAGTACTTACTTTCCGTGTACCAGGCACTACGTCACACATCATTCTCCCAGGATTTAGCGACATGGTTTGCCCTGTCGTTGCCACTCAGCATGTCGTCGACACTGCAAGTCTCCGGGAGATTTGGACAGATCATCTAGGTGGTCTTGGTCGTGCGCTGCTCCACATTCATATGTTTCATCTGCCATGTTTCCTCGTCTTTTAAAGTTATTCTTGCATCTTGATACGTCAGTTCTAAGTCTAGTTAGTGTATTCCATATTGGTATTTACCTGACAAAGTCACCAGCGGATTTTCGCCTGCCAACAAAATATGAAACAAAGGAGGTCACACCTCCGTTCGACGTCTAACAACACAAGTCTACTGAAGATATAGATATATAGATATATACATACATATAGATATATAGTTAGATAGATAGATAGATAGATAGATAGATAGATAGATAGATAGATAGATAGATAGATAGATAGATAGATAGATAGATAGATAGATAGATAGATAGATAGATAGATAGATAGATAGATATGATATATGATAATATATGAGATAAGATGAGATGAGATGAGATGAGATAGATAGATAGAGATGAGATAGATAGATAGATAGAAAGATAGATAGATAGATATATAGATAGATAGATATGATATATGATATTAAATGAGATAAGATGAGATGAGATGAGATGAGATAGATAGATAGATATATAGATAGATAGATAGATATATAGATAGATAGAAAGAAAGATAGATAAAAGAAAAAGAAGAAGACGATAAGAAGGAACTGTGATGCTGTAGAAGACACGTCCTCCGGATACAAGCCATGTTGTTGCATACGAGAGTACATGAGTGGCAAAAAGGTGAGAACCTGCCTACACCAGTGTTTTTGGTATGCCATGTTATTGTTAGACAACAACATAAGCTGCATCATTCTGTTTTTCACAACCAACTGGAAGTAACTTGCAGGAGAGGGAAAAAGTATAACACTTAGATTTACATTTAGACCGATTAATAAGAGAATATCTTTCTTGATCCCCGAGGCACACGTAGCCAGCAAAGGTGCAGAACAAAATACGTTTATTAGCCTAATGTTATATTTATACTAATGATGTTTTATTTTTCTAAAATGGTCCGGATGTATTAATTTTCTAGAAAGGTATACAGCGAGAACGTACATTTGTCTCAGGCGATAAGTATGTAGTTGAGTGATATTAAATTTTAAACATTCTATATGCCTAATTGTTGACAACTAAATTAGGACGATGAATTGCAAGAATTATAGAAAATCATAATTTAGTATAATAAATACTTACTTCCAGTATATCTTCTCTTTTCGTCCACTTATTTCGCGTAGTATATGTCCAGCACTATATTTGGCGTCCCTTAAATAGATTCATATCATTAGCAGTGCGCTTTTAAAGCATTCGTTTTTACATTATGCATAACTCTTTCGAAGTTTATTTCGACATGCAAGAAACGAAACTTTGCTTTCAATGTACACATTGCTTACTTACTTTCAGTGCCCAAGCAACACGTTATACATTATGCATGCAGTATTCAGCGACATGGATTGCCTTGTCCAAGCAACACGTTATACATTATGCATGCAGTATTCAGCGACATGGATTGCCTTGTCCAAGCAACACGTTATACATTATGCATGCAGTATTCAGCGACATGGATTGCCTTGTCCAAGCAACACGTTATACATTATGCATGCAGTATTCAGCGACATGGATTGCCTTGTCCAAGCAACACGTTATACATTATGCATGCAGTATTCAGCGACATGGATTGCCTTGTCCAAGCAACACGTTATACATTATGCATGCAGTATTCAGCGACATGGATTGCCTTGTCCAAGCAACACGTTATACATTATGCATGCAGTATTCAGCGACATGGATTGCCTTGTCCAAGCAACACGTTATACATTATGCATGCAGTATTCAGCGACATGGATTGCCTTGTCCAAGCAACACGTTATACATTATGCATGCAGTATTCAGCGACATGGATTGCCTTGTCATTTGCTTCCAGCATGTCGCACCAATCGCATGTTTCCTGGAAGTTGGGCAGGTCATCAGGTGGTCTGCGTGTCTGTATTGCGCCACAGTCACTTGTGTCATCTTTTGTGTATCCCCATCGTGTCATATTCAGCTTGCACATCGATACACCAGTTGTCTGTTCAGCGACTTCCGTGTTGTGTATGGTAGATGATGTCCTTGGGCAGGTTGTTCCCGGAGCATAATCTCTGGGGCTTTCATCAATTCGAGCAATCTCTTGATAGGGCAACATTGACATAATGTGATTTACATTCTAGCAGGAAAGAGTTTGAATCTATTTATTATTCTGTTATGTGGTACCTAGTACATTAGTTAATAAGTACAATTGTAATATTGCTTGCATGTTTCATAAATTATTTATTTTGAAAGTAATTTGCTCATCATTATCACACCTAATGCTCTAAAATGGACCGTTATTGCCTGTGAATGCATCCGCTTGGAACATTCTTAGTAACACGAGTATTTTGTGTAAACCTCAGTCATCAATATGCACATTTATTCTAAGATTTGTATTTATTTTGTTACTCCTCAAATCATCATTAATAAATATTGTGATCATAATTAGTATTAATTCATGATGATATATTCTGATAAATTGTAATCGCCTATTCCATCGCTTAAAGGTAAATGTACTCAAAAATGGAAAAAAGGCACACAATTAGCTGGTGTTTACTTGTAACGGTAACTTTCGGATGTAACTTTTGGATGAGCGGCAAAGATGGCGCAGTACCTGCTGAGGGTCTAACATTACTCTGGTATTTTAGTTCATTATGAGACTTGACAGGCCACGGATTTGCCTGAAATTCACACTAGTCGGCGACTACACTTGTGTTCACTGAAACGTGTCGTTGTTTTCCATTTGGACTAGTTAATTCGTTCCATTTTTGTGTTTATTCGACCCGATTATCTCGGCCTGGATATCTGCTATATGAATGAGTACCATGGTTGAACATGTGTCGTATTTTTACAGACTGAACTTCACGAGATTGGTGCCTTTTGGTCTAGCTGCAGACAGCGTCGATTTTGGTGTGGCTGTTAAATGTTGACACGTGACTAAAATGAACTATAACACATCGCCTGGGAGAGATGCCCATCACATCTCTTAAACGCTGAGTAATGTTCTTAAGTCTTATTGCGATTATGGGAAAGGCAAGACACAACGATAAATGCCACGCCCCCCCCCCCCCCCCGCTGTCTTGTTAGATTCCTGTTTACGGGAAAGGCTTCTGGAGTAAACTCTCAGGAAAAATCTGCATCCTGTACTGTCTCGATACTGTTCTGCCACTGGTCAACGGTAGCTCAGGACGAGAGAGTGAAGTTGACAAAAGGTGTAAATCACCGCACAAGTCACCCATTTCAGCGGACAGCAAAAGAAAAGACTGTCTACACGGAGGAAAAAAGAGAGTGGTCTTCATCACATGCGATGGACGAACATCTTCATCAGTTACTGTAACTACGAAAAAAAAATCGAGTGCTCCATCACTACGCTAATCAACCACTTTGTAGCTTAGGTATGACAAGAACAATAACAAAAACAGCAACATCTACTGTTTGTGTCAAAGCAAGGAGATGAAGATAAGTAAAAAAAATACCAAAAATAACGGAACAAGGCACGAGATTCAAACAGAACTTCATTATTTGTTGCTATATGATTTTGAGTTTTATATTTTGCACACGCAATTCCCTTAAGTGGTTTATTGATACCAGTATTTATTAAAATATATAGTGTAGCATATTCTCTATCTTATGGTTTTACACTTCTAATCAGCGAGAAAGACATGTTAATCAGGCTCAGGCAAAATATACTGGCCAAGACAATCACTTCGGCTTCCTTGAAGCCTCGCTGGAAACGGGCTGTTTTCGTGGCAGCCTGGCTAACGAGGTGAGTGATCGACGTGTTACTCATATTAGTGAGCGATTGGAAGATACAGCTAAGCATAGCACAACCAACTTGAGGACCTCGATCTACATTCATTAACACGCAGGGGATGTAAGGGAAGCTACGACAACCCGCCACTTAACGTCCTTTTTAGTGCGTACAAAAGAGGAATCCTACTCATTGTGGGCATTCAATAACAACAGCATCTCTTCCATTCATTCACGAATACCATCAGCCTGCCTAGTGCGGAGTAGCCTTCTCCGTCTAAAATATTGCTCTATACAAACTGAACTGCAGATTTGATACGGGAATACACATGTGAATTGGTTTCACCAAACGTCAAACGTTGGATTACGTCTTCGTTCCACAATGTAGTTAATCGGTCTATCTCAGCTAAGTGACTTTGTACGGAACTAAACAACAGCTTGCAAACACTTTGCATTTACCATTACATGGCATTGGGCCAAAGGACAGGAGCCAATAGGCCGCTGGATTAATAACCAACCAACCATCTGGTCTAGGTTTCACCATACGTTAAACGTCGTATTTTGTCTTCGCTCCACCATGAATTTAAATGTTTCTCGTTATGTTGTGGGACGGTCAGGTAAAACACACTGCAACAGAGAATGTTAGCCAGGGTTAGGAGAAATATACTGGCCAAGACCCTCACCTGACCTTCTCGTTGGTCGTCCTGCAAACGGGTTGATGTCGAGGACAACAATTTGGCTAACAAGGGGAGGTTCGACGTGATCTCCGTAGTAGTGAGTGACACGCAGATGCAGCCAAGCATAGTATAACCTCTTGGAGAACCCTGGTCCACCTTCATCAGCACGCTCGGGATGTGAGGAAAGCTATTGCAACCCGTCACTTAACGCCCTTTTCAGGACGCACAAAGAGTAACCTACTAATTGTGTGCATTCAAAACAACAAAAACTTATTATGTTGGCACCATGCCGTTAAGCCTCTTGTACCTCGCCTTTGTTCTACCTTGACGTTAAACATTGTATTTCGTCGTGGTTCTACTTTGACGTTAGACATTTTCTATCTGGTCTTGGTTCTACTTTGACGTTACACATTGTATCTCGTTTTTTTTTCCACCATGACGCAAAATATTGGGATGATTTCCAACGGTGTTTTTGTTCGGAATGCGACAACTTTGTGTTGTTATAGTTTTCCTGTTATTTGGAGATTTATTGTCCTTTTATCACAGTGGTACATTCTTGAGTACACCGAGCTAACTTTGAAAAAAATCTCTGCGCAGGTCAAACATGTTACAGCAATAAACGATATTGACCGGACAATAACAGGGTGCTTAAATCCTAGTCCCCTCAGAATACTACAGTGGAATGCGGAGGGAGTCATTAACAAAAAACTTTCCCTAACACACCACCTGCATGAAGGTAAGATTGACGTGGCATGTATCCAGGAAACGCACCTCAACAATAACCATAAATTCTCAATCAGAGGATACCAGACCTTCCGTCTAGATAGAGAAGGTCACAAAGGAGGGGTCCTGATACTGACCAGAAACAGCATACCGAGTAGCGCGGTACCTGTCAATCACACCGGACAAGCAGAAATTGTAGGAGTTGACATAATGGCTCTAGAGACGAAACTCCGCATTTTCAATCTGTACGGACCACCAAACAGAGACCTATCGCTCTCGAGTATGGAGGTCAGAGACTCCAACTGCATAGTAGTTGGAGATTTCAACAGCCACTCGGAGAGATGGGGATACTCTGACACAGACAGTAGAGGTGACGAAGTGGAAGATTGGGAGATAGATGCAAATCTCTCCCTAATCAATAGGCCGGAGGATAGCCCTAGCTTCTATTCAAGAACATGGCATACCACCTCGACTCCAGATTTGGCCTTCTCCACACAGGACATACACTATAAAATAGACCGCCAGGTGCTAAACCAACTGGCAGGTAGCGACCACAGGCCGATCAGGCTAACCATTGACATGGAAGTAGGCCCACAGGAAACAAAACCGCTCCCACGTTGGAATTACAAACGAGCCGACTGGGACAGATTTGCAATCCTGACAGATGGGCTGTGTGAAACCATCAACACATGAAACACCAAAATGAAGCCCATGGTAGAGAGCCTAAGCAAGGCAATAATGCAAGCCGCCACTGAAACCATCCCAAGAGGAGCTAGGAAAAACTATAAGCCCTACTGGAATGATGAGTTACAGAAAGTGGAAGATGCAGTAACAAATGCGAGGAACATGGCAGAACGAGAAAAATCCGTGGAGGCAAACATCGCCCTCAAAGCCGCCGCGGCGAAGTACAAACACACTCTCAAGCAAACAGCAAGAGAAAGTTGGAAAAATAAAACGGAAAGTTTAAACCTGGACAAAGAAGGGAACAAGCTATGGAAGCTAGTCAGAGCCATGAACGACGAAACCCCGTCAAATAAACAAATTACTATCAAGCAAGGCGAGAACTTGATCACAGGTAAGAAAGCCGCAAACGCCTTTCTCGATCACTATGCCAGAGCAAACCACATCGAGGTCCCTGCAGATAAGCATACAGACATTAGCGAAGAGCTAAAGGGGCACGAAAACATAAATACGGCTCCTGAAGAGCACATGATGGCCAAACTAACAATGCGCGAAATGGAAGAGGCTATGAGAACACTAAAGAGAAGGAAATCTCCCGGAAAAGACGGGATAACAAACGAAATGCTGATGGGGCTGGGCCAAACAGCGAAGGAAAAACTACTATCAGTCCTGAACCAAAGCTGGAAAAGGGGTATTGTACCCCAGGCATGGAAAGATGCAATACTGGTACCAGTACCAAAAACAGGAAAGGACAAAACAGATCCGAATGGATACAGGCCCATAAGCCTACTGAGCTGTGTCGGCAAGCTGATGGAACGGATGATAAACACCAGACTGATGTGGCATCTGGAAGAAAAACGAATACTAATTCCACAGCAAGCCGGCTTTAGACAGCACAGATCCACTGAGGACCAGGTCATCCTCATAGCCCAGGAGATAGAAGATGCCTACCAGGCACAGAAACACACAGTAGCTGTTTGGGTGGATCTGGAAAAGGCATTTGACAAAGTCTGGAAGGATGGACTTAGAGTCAAGCTAAGAAGAAGTGATGTTTGTGGGAAGATGTACAAGTGGATCAACCACTACCTCAAACAAAGAACGGCCAGAGTCCAAGTACAAGGGCAGATGAGCAAAAAGGTGACACTCGAGCAGGGAGTACCCCAAGGGGGAGTACTGTCACCCACACTCTTCCTGGTATATATAAACGATATTACAGAGAATATACCAAGAAGAGTCCATAGCTCAATGTTTGCAGACGATCTGGCTATGTGGACCTCTGAAAAGAATCTCACCATAGCAAGAAATCGGATGCAAACGGCCCTAACATCGCTGGAAGAGTGGGCGAACTCATGGCTGGTCAAAATAAACGAGGAGAAAACCACGTGCACAATATTCTCGCTCTCATTAAAACCCCAAAGTACCAAATTAAGCCTAAATGGCAAAATCCTGCAGCCAAACGACAACCCAACCTATCTGGGAGTCACATTTGATCGGCGCATGACATGGAAAAGTCAGATTGAGAGAAACCGAATGAAAGCCAGAGAAAGAATGGCGATCATGAGGAAACTTGCTGGCACAAGCTGGGGAGCAGACGAAGGCATACTAAAGAAACTGTACACTGGAAGAGTGAGACCAGTTCTCGAGTATGGCATCGCGGCATGGACAACAGCAGCGAAGGCGAACTTCGATAAAGTTAACAAACTTCAAAACCAAGCTATGAGAATCATAACTGGTGGAATGAAGTCAACGCCAATTGTAGAACTTGAAAAGATTACAAAACTGCAATCCATGACCGACAGAAGAGACTGCAGAGCCCAGCTGCAGTCAGAGAAACTCCGAAGACTGACGGACCATCCAATGTACCAGAGGCTAAACAATTTGGGAACTGGGAAACTAAAGCGGAGAAACTTTGCAGAAATAGCCAAAGCAAAGATGCACGAAGATCCCATAAACGCACTAACAACACCAAAACCCATCACTACTGTACGAAAACCTACTTGGAGGCAGGATATATTTCCAGAGGTGGTAGAAAATATACCAGGTATTGCAAACAAAAACTGCCAGACCGAAAAAGAAAGGAGAGACACTACCTTAAGCTTCATAACGAAAAGCTACCCAAGCATGGACTGGACCCATGCATACACCGACGGTTCTGTAACAAACACTACACAGAACGGAGGGGCAGGAGCATTCCTGAACCTACCAAATGGCAGAAAAATAACACTGTCATTCGCTACTGGTAAGTACACGAGCAATTTCAGAGCAGAGGCAGAGGCACTGAGGGCGGCAGTGGAAGAAATGGTAACACACAGTGAAAATGAGAGCCATATAGTCCTGCTGACAGATGCTCTCGAAGTAGTCACAGCGCTAAAAAGCCAGAAAAACACTGAGCTTAATGACTTAAGAGCAGCACTCTGCAAACTGTGCCAACAGTCCGCACCAAAAAGGGTAGTGGTACAGTGGGTTCCGTCACACTGCAACATCCAAGGCAACGAGGAGGCAGACAGACTGGCAAAAGAAGGTGCAAGGCTACCACAAATAGATACCAGTATGACGTACGAAGAGTCAAAACGGCTTATCAAAGCCAGGTACATGTCCAAATGGGAAACCGAACATACTGGTTACACCAAAAACGATGCCTATTACCAGTTGAACCGAAGAGAGCAGGTCGTTGTCTTCAGACTTCGCACTGGCCACAACAGACTGAGGTACCACCTCTTCAACAAATTGAAGATAGGGTGTACCGACGAATGCCCGTGCGGTACTGGTAAAATGACCACTGAACATCTGCTGCAGAACTGCCCGACATACGAGGATCAGAGAGAGCAGATGTGGCCATTGCCAGTGGAACTGCAAGACAAGCTCTATGGTAGTGGCGAGAGTCTCAGGATGACCGCCGCTTTTTTCGAGAAAATAATGGTTACTGTCTGACTGTGTACGCAGAAGAAGAAGAAGAAAATCCTAGTCCAACTGATAAATATACCCCATAAACGGAATAACAGTAACTGAGAAACGAAGATGTATTGCGTCAGAAATTGAAATAGAAAAACAGATACTCGACTCAGATCACTCTATATGTATACACCAGGTACATGGCACACGATTGGAATCTAGACGATGGTTATTGCAGATAATTGTGCATGCGACTAGTAATATCAACATGCCAAGCATGTATAGAACGCAACCAATACGTTGATGTAGGCTTCCTATCAGGGAGCGAACACGCAGTGGATACCTCACGCTTTGTATGGAGCAAAGACGGGTCAAGATAGAAAGAGAGAGAGAGAGAGAGAGAAGGAGAGAGAGAGAGAGAAAGCGATAAGGACAGAAAGACAGAAAGAAAGAGCTAGAGAAGAAAGATAACATATCTTCACCGACTTTGTGTTTGCAATTACCCATGAAGAACCTAAAGAAAATACATGTATGTGTCCTGTCAGTGGACACCATGAATGAGAGTTATCATCTTTCCTATCGTTTTACATAAACATTGTGTCGATACTTATTTACATTACTTGGTTTGCTTATTTTATACATGCAATATAAGCGCCAGAGCTTCAGAGTGATAAGGGCACCTGCTTATTTTGTCAAGGGCACGAGCTTTCGTTTCTTATACCGGCAAGCTCAATTCTGCCAAACTATAACATTACTTCGCATTAGCCTATGAATTGAGAAATGGAATTGGTCACGCTGACAACTATTATAATGACGCATATAACGCGTCATTCCTGACTTTAAGACTACCTGGTTCTAACAGGAATATGCACATGTCATATCCCTACCTCCATAGTAACTGTCTGTATATTTAAAACAGGAACAAACATTGGTTCACCTTTGGTACATTTTAATGTATGAACATTTTTTCAAGAATGTGAATATAATGTGAAACGTTCAGAAAGTCCACCAACTGTGACTAGAGGTTTGTAGGGTTTTATTCTCTGATTTTGGTTTGTGATACTTCAACATCTCACTATGAATTAAAAACGAAAACCTGTCTAAATGTTTAACTTATCCGATCATTGTTTGTCATAGAAGATCTGTAACATTTAATTGTTGTTAGGACCATTATTTGTCTAGATAAAATTCACATAAGTAAAATAAACTAAAGAAAAACACAACTTTGAGCACAAAGGACATTTAAACGAAAAAAAAGTTGCAATTACCAATTCAGCCTATTTTTACAGTTTTCAGTGATAATAACACTTTATTTAGATATATGAAAACACATGTTTCACGGTGAATCCAGCTTAAACGATATTTGAAATCAATTAAATGTTTCATGTTGAAAGCAACTGGAAATATTTGAAAATCGTAAAATGTTTCGCAATCAATGAAGCTTAATAGATATTGACAACTATGAAATGTTTCACGATAAATGAATCTGTATAGATATTTGAAAACATCGATAAATATATTTTGTACAACGACAAATTACCATATTTAGATCTTTGAAAAAAACGTGCATGATTAACCAACCATCGGCAGCAATATTGTGGTGTTCTTTGTTTGTCCAATATCCCGACCTATACCATACCAGAAAGGTTTGCCGGAGTCTTTGTGTATGATAAGGACATGAATATCCCCACTGCCCCACAACGAGCATGTCGTAAAAGGCGACTAACTGTGTGACATGGCGTAACACCGGTCATGATTATGTGGTTTATAAAGAGCAGCATAGATGGCGCCTAACAGGCAGCGGGTCTAATTTACTCTAGTGTCCGAGTCTAATATGATGAACTCGCACATCAGTTAACCATCATCCATAGTAAAGTAATAAGCTGATGGAGTATGGCCGGCCATCAGGAAATCCTGCTTCTGGCTACATCCAGCTCACACCAGAGATGGGACTTGGACAGGGGTTCATGCTTCTGTTCAAGTGCTGGTCGACTAAGAAGAAGACTGAGACTACTGTGTAATATAATCCTTATTCATGCATTACAGTTATCCAAGGGACAAAGTAGTATTCGAACTGTGTAATGGAGGACATACATAAGCACTACGAAACATCGACTTGCATCATTTTCGCGACAAGCTTATTAATTATCGGATATACCATCTTTTCTTGGGTCTTCAAGACTGTCCACAAAAACCTACCACCTGGGCCAAGAGAATGGGGCATAACTCTGAAAATGCTGAAAGCATCCAGGGACGACTCACTTCACGAGCTGGCATTCGACTGGGCCAAAAAGTATGGACCAATAACATATGTCAACTTTCTGGGGCGACCATTAGCCATTCTGAACTCAGCAGACCTGGTCCGTCGTATTTTTACTTCCGATAAGTACAAGCTTCTTGTGGGAAACAGAGTTCCAAACGCGCCCTCAAAACTAGCCTGGTTTGGTGGCAAGGACTTGATTTTCACCACATACGATGGTAAGCTGTCATTGTTGTTTGCTTTTGACATTTAGCATTTGTTAATATTTTGAAAAGGTGTAGATATTATTTAAATTTATATTTTATAATTGTAAGTTTCGTCTTTATTAGATGTATCACATTTAGAGACAGATTTGTCGCTTCTCATGGCAAAGTTGACGGGTTCGAATATCGTCACTCTCCAGTCGATTTGGCTGAAATTAGATACCTGACTTATTGTTGAGGAAGGAAAAAGGAGAAAGAAATGTTCCTCCGTACTTCATTCTAAGCTAAAGCCTAGTACAATGAAGCCTTTAATATAGCCTGCTTCACTAACGTCGGCTATGGTTCATCCACGTCTACTGTGGTTCACCGATGTCTTCCATTGACCACCAAGATCTACATTGGGATCGGTTTACCTGCATTTCTTATTTCAGGTGAGTAGAAACTGTTAGCCGAACGATTATGATCCAGATCTTATCGCCAGAAAGACAAGGGTTTCAGTCAAGAAACAAATAAATAAATAAAAGTAAATAACGGTCTGTCATCTTCAAGAAAAATAAGTCTTTACACCTTCACAAATACACTTCAAGTAATCATGTCCTGAACCATCCGTTCCAGCTTTGTCCACGTCTTCCGTATTTTCTTTATGTTTGTCCAGCGCCATGATTGTTTTGATGTTCCTTCATTTCATCAACTTTTGGGAGTCCAGAACAGAAACTGTCTTGTAATACTATCAGCTGGTATTCTCAATGTGTGTACTACACAACGCCATCGACTTCTCCAAATGTGATGATCCATTTATATACTCCTTTGTCTGGTTCTTATAAAGTTTCTAAAAAGTGGTCGGTTCACACCATTTCAAACTCTTTTTTCTGCGCATTCCCACTTAGGAAACTTTGTACCAATTTTGTTGTTTATAATGTTCTCGATGTGAGAAAGTCATACAATAGTATGGACTACACTGGAGCTGAAAATGTAAATTTTTATATCTATTTGTCTTGTTCTTATTTTTATTTAAATTTCCTGTTTCCCGATGCAATTGAATATCCTATCGCCTTGTATATTCTTATTTCTTTATCTTTATGTGTGCCCCATATTTGGTCCGTTTTGCTACAAAGATAAATTAATTATTCCGTATCCTATAAGATTTGTTCACTGTTATTTACTTTATATTTACAATTCGTGTTTATTATTTATGTATTCACAGTTCCAATGTATGTAACGTCTCACCAACTGTCAGTTATATTCCAGTTTTGTAGATATTGTATTCATAACCCAGTCAATAACAAGTGGGAGGAGAAATGATGACACGAGCCAACCCTGTCGCACACCAGTTTTTACCTCTTGCCTTCATGTAGAAACATATATTTGATATCTTCGCACGTTCTCTTAAAAATGTTAGTGAGTTTTAGAGGCACTCCATACTGCCTGTGCAATTTTCAGAGAGATTCTCTGTTTAAGATGTCAAATACTTTTTAATAGTTCACTAATCAGGTGTAAAGTGAAGAGTTCCATTCCACGCGTTGTTCAACTATTTTTCTCAATCAATGTAATTGTCTGGTCTGTAACAGATCTATTTTGCCCAAAGTCTGCATATTCTTTTCTCAGAAGGATGTCTATTGCAATCAGTGAAATATAATCGGTGGCGGGGGAGGGGGGATGTTCTCAGCTAGCTGTCTATTTCAATCAGTGTAATATGATCGGTGGCGGGGGAGGGGGGATGTTCTCAGCTGGCTGTCTATTTCAATCAGTGTAATATAATCGGTGGCGGGGGAGGGGGGGATGTTCTCAGCCACTGGCAATAACATTATACCTCTTTAATGTTCGCGCTACTGCAGAATTCCTTCCTTGTAAACTTAACGACCTAACCTTCGTTCATGTCTGCGTTTGTTCTTCTCTTTCCTAAACTTTACGAAGTAATTTGAATACTATCTATGCTGAAGTCCGATATGTCCTCAATGCTGATGGCTCGGCAATGCTTGCTGACAAATCCCATATTCTGTAGCACTGATCAAAGGGTTATCGTAAATTGTCCCTTCTCCATCAGCGAGCTAGCCAAAACATGTATGCCACAATAAGATATGAACAATACGCTCGAAATCCCAAAGTACTTTCGAGAAAACAATCAGCATGTCCAACGACAGAGCCCCTAAGCCAGTCGCTATTCATACTGAAGTTTACAAAGCACGAAGCTCAATTTGGAATGGAGATAATATACCAAAAACGAACTTAAAGAAGCAGCCATTGTCCATATGAACAAGAACACAAGCGATCGTCAATCTTTTGATATCCACAGGGGAATCAACCTATTGTACATCGCTGGAAAAAGTATGGTTGGGGTCTTGCTTAACCACCTAACAATTCCTCTCAAACTGAAGCTACTGTCTGAGAGCAAATGGGATGTTCGAGCTGGTAACGAGCGGATTGACATGATTTTTATAGTTCTGCTAATCCAGGAGAAATGTCAGGAACAACATCGTGATTTGTAAACGACTTTTGTTGATTTAATGACGGCCTCGGACACATTGTCAACGTGGCGGACTATAATTAATCAAGGTGTCATTCGGTTGCCCCGGACATTTCGTCACAGTTATCCACCAGTTTCATTATAACTGATATGCTCGAGTACTTAATAATGTTGAACTGTCTGCAATCTTCCAAGTACTTACTTTCCGTGCAACAGGCACTACGTCACACATCATTCTCTCATGATTTAGCCACATGGTTTGCCCTGTCGTTGCCACTCAGCATCTCTTCGATACTGCAAGGCTCAGGGAGATTTGGGCAGATCATCAGGTGGTCTTGGTGGTGCGTTGCTCCACATTCACATGTTTCATCTTCCATGTATCCTCATCTTTGTAAGTTTTTCCTGCTTTTTAATACGTAGTTCTAAGACTATTTAGTGCCTTTCATGTTGCGTAGGGCAGGCAATGTCCAAGTGCAGGTTTCCCCCGTAACTCGATCTTGGAAACCTGCGTCAGATCTTTCCATGTTTTGATGCGGCGTTTTCTAGGACTAATCTGTAGGGGCTGGGTTGGTTGTAAAAAAAACTTAGTCTTGTGCTAAGCACCCGATGTCCATAGGGTGCCATTGTTCGTTTAGCTGTTTCTCTATTTCTTTCTCCGATGCAACACATCTTCGTGTCTCAGGTGGCGCTACATTGGTGTAGGTCTTAAACACTCAGTGACTTTCCGTACTGTCTGATTCATTGCTGTATCAATAAGTTTGACATGTACTGAGTTCTTCCAGACTGGCCCGGCGTATTCATCTACGAAGAAACACAGGACGACTGATGTTGTTCTAAGGACCTCTGGCTTATCTCCCCATGTTGTGCCAGTCATTTTTCGTATGATACTGATCCTCGCATGTATTTTCTATTTTGTCTCCGAGCAACCAACGGAATAGGCATTTGATCTGTTGCTTTCTACTTCCTTCTCTGTTTCTGAGATGGCAGGCACACAGTTAAGTCTCTCCGCGGTTTGGTTTGAGAGGATTATTTATGGTAGTATTGAGCAAGGGCGTTTGTCAATTTATGGTCGACTTCTTTGATGCCATTTCCCATGGCAGCTACTGCTGTATCATCGGCACAAATTACCAATGCCATCTATGTATCAATGAGTTTGTTGTTCCATGCGCCGGGCCCTATTTTCTTAGTTTCGCCAACTACTACAACCACACATGATTTTCTCCAGTATGTATGGATTTGCATATAATCGATGCATGTGTTGACAAAATTCCGTCAGCACATCCTGGCACACTGCTATCACACAAGGTGCTGTAATGACTGAGAAGAGAATCATTACTTAGAGGTAGAAATTGCAAACTGCACGAAAGGGCAGAGTGCAAGACGATGCGAATACTAACTCTGTCCTCAGATGCAGCACATATGGCAGAGTTTGTAGTTTTTGGATCGGACTGTACAGTAACATGGAATCACATATGAATACAGTAGTACTATGTATAACTTAATTTTTTTCTTTCTTGGATGTTCCACAAAGATTTGGATAAAGGTTGCTTTCTATTGAAGAAAAAAAAAAAGAAAAAATGTACACTTTGCAAAGGTCCAGATGTACTGAAGGTCCAACTCCAAAAAGGAAAAGAAGAAATATAAAAATCGTAAGGCTACCAGGACCTAGACAACATGAGAGAAGAAGCGTTTATTAAACACAAAAATAGATTAACATCTCTACAACACATTTGTATAATTATCTTTATGAATTATCTTAATAGTAAGCACCATGTAATGAGAAGAGACTGTTTCCTTTGATCCTTAAATTCACATATTGACATGTACTATATACGTATTTACCAGCTTTTTGCAATTCATATGTACTTCTGCGGCTTCTGAGATTAGAGGAGGAGGGGAGCGGTGGGTGACATTGACATTTGGCACATCTTTTTATGTTCCTTAATTATAATTAATCTTAAACTATATATTGTCTACTACAAGTCAGCAGGTGGGTCGGAGTCAAAATTCATCAGCTCCAAGATGAGCTACTTTCTAGGACAACCAGTCTAGGACAACCAGTCTAGCTTTGGAACTCGACTTTTGCTCGTTTGCTTATGAATGTTAACATGTCTTCTAGGGCGTGTATAGCATGAGACATGCTACGCTGGATAAAAATATAAGACCAGAAATGCAAGCACAGTTAAATGTAGATTTACATGAGAATAATAACAGATGAGCACCAAAGATATGACCTAAACAAGTATTTATCGTGGACTAGGTAAACAAAACAGCGTAAGAATTGAACTGTTATGATTATTACAAATATTTTATATTCAAGCTACTATTGATTTCTAGTTAACTTAATCATATCTATTATTCAGGGGGACGGCGTGGCCTAGTGGTTAAGTGACACAACCAGAAGGTGCTGGGTTCGATCCCCATCACAGCACCGGCCGTTACCCCGGGGAAGCAAACCCTTAGAAAATGCAGGAGGAAGCAGACCCTTACATAAAATGCAAGCTGAAGTCGGATGCACTGGGCCGACAGGCGCAAAATAAAAACGCAGTGCAACGCACACCGCCTTGGGGATTAGAGAAATATGGCGAACGTAAAAAAAATATCCATTATTCAACTTTTCTCGGATGCCGCACGAGGCACACGTCGTGTGAGCATTTAATTATATTAAAATCTGAGTTTAAAATCTGGGTGCAAATTGCAGCTTTATTGTGGTTGTATTTGTTTCTTCGAGGTGTCACTATAGCTGAGAATTATAACGCTCGCCTCTCAAGAAATGAACGGCAGGTGAAAAGGTGGGGATTCCCGAAAGATTCAAGCGTCACCTGTTCTTAGACGAGATGAGACCGACGTCTAGTATATCTGAGATGGAAGATAAACTCAGAAGTCCCGTGTATAATATGATCATTTTAAAGGAATATGTGGTGGTTTAAAATCGAGATGAGCCAGCGTTTAGCCACTGTCTGGGCAACAATTATACATGTAACAAAGTGTCTACCAAATTGTGGTCTGCCTGGACGGCAAACAGGAGACGGCTTCTCCATTAAGCAAATACACAACAGGTCAATCATGTGTTTGTCCGCACACTCGGTTGCGAGTATGTACAAAGACATCCAAGCCCCGAAGTGATAGAAGAATATCGACTAAGTGAAAGAAGTGATAGAAGAATAGCGACTAAGTGAAAGAAGTGATAGAAGAATAGCGACTAAGTGAAAGAAGTGATAGAAGAATAGCGACTAAGTGAAAGAAGTGATAGAAGAATAGTGACTAAGTGAAAGAAGTGATAGAAGAATATCGACTAAGTGAAAGAAGTGATAGAAGAATATCGACTAAGTGAAAGAAGTGATAGAAGAATAGCGACTAAGTGAAAGAAGTGATAGAAGAATATCGACTAAGTGATAGAAGAATATCGACTAAGTGAAAGAAGTGATAGAAGATTATCGACTAAGTGAAAGAAGTGATAGAAGAATATCGACTAAGTGAAAGAAGTGATAGAAGAATATCGACTAAGTGAAAGAAGTGATAGAAGAATATCGACTAAGTGAAAGAAGTGATAGAAGAATATCGACTAAGTGAAAGAAGTGATAGAAGAATAGCGACTAAGTGAAAGAAGTGATAGAAGAATATCGACTAAGTGATAGAAGAATATCGACTAAGTGATAGAAGAATATCGACTAAGTGAAAGAAGTGATAGAAGAATATCGACTAAGTGAAAGAAGTGATAGAAGAATAGCGACTAAGTGATAGAAGAATATCGACTAAGTGAAAGAAGTGATAGAAGAATATCGACTAAGTGATAGAAGAATATCGACTAAGTGAAAGAAGTGATAGAAGAATAGCGACTAAGTGAAAGAAGTGATAGAAGAATATCGACTAAGTGAAAGAAGTGATAGAAGAATATCGAATAAGTGAAAGAAGTGATAGAAGAATATCCGCTAAGTGAAAGAAGTGATAGAAGAATATCGACTAAGTGAAAGAAGTGATAGAAGAATATCGACTAAGTGAAAGAAGTGATAGAAGAATATCGACTAAGTGAAAGAAGTGATAGAAGAATATCGACTAAGTGAAAGAAGTGATAGAAGAATAGCGACTAAGTGAAAGAAGTGAAAGAAGTGATATATGTATCGTTTGGGCTCTTACTAAAGAATACTCGTTTGTCGATCGTTCTGTGTGATTTAAAATCGATTGATCTTGAGGATTAAGTTTTTTGTTAATTTTCTGAATATTTGATTTTACAAACTGTTCATCATGTGTATCTGCCAGCCATCATGAGAAAGAAGCGACGACTATTTCACAAAGTGATGGGTCTGTACGGTGATGGAGTAGAGAGGTTCGAGAAGGTGGTTTCAGGAGAAATGGACAGACTCCTAGAGGAACTGGAGCAACACGAAAACCAAGATCTGGAACTTTGGCGGCATATATCGAGATCCCTGAAACAGATTATCTATATTTTGGTAAGTACTTACTTTCCCCGTAGTTAATTCATTCACTAATTGAACATCAATTCATTATGTGTGTTTGGCCAAGTGGTATTATCGCCCAAAATTGGAGCAATGAATAGTAACAATGTAACCTGCCAGACATGTCGTAATAGATCCTAACTGTTTGCTGGGCATTGGACTGGCTACTCGATCCTATAAAAACCTGAAGCAAGAAAACCTTCAACATATTGGCAGGTCAACGATTGATAACTTGACATGTATTTGTTGAAGACCGATGCTCCACAGGAAGCGGAATAGGTTTTCATTGATTGATTTATGTTTGTTTTCTCATATTGTTGTTATTATTAATATCGGTTAATCCTGTTTACTATTGTTATTAAATTATTATTGGAAAGTGTATATGTTCATTTGGCATTCGTGATAGAATTCCATCTATCCAGTATGGCTATTTACATTTTTAAGCAATTAGTAATACTAGTTCGTTGTTTTCTATGAGAAACTTAAATGAAATTTTAATTCATTAGATGTTCTAATACTGTGAATACGGGAAGCAAGGAAGATGTGGACCGAGCTGGAATGGATGGGATCGGACAGGAATAATTGATGTTTAAATATTGAAGACATGTGCGCTTCAGGGAGCTAAACTATTTTGAAGGATTTTAATTTTTAATTGAATGCTGATTGCAAGAGCTGTAGAAACGCCAGCCACACCTTGCAAAACGGAATCGGTACATTTATAACTTTTATATGGTAGAATACACTACAAGCCACACCACTTCCAACATAGGGAACATGCTGCCAAGTGTGGAGTAGTATTCTGTCTTTGAAATAAAGTTATTTAATAAATGCCTCATATATTGTCATTAAGTAACAGCAATTTTATTACAAAGTACATGGAAAAGTGTGTACTAAGTAAAATCTTATTTTAGTACACATGATGACTCATTAGCCATACTCCATGAATGTATTGTGCTCATCGAGCTGTATGCGCATACGCAATAAAGCATACAACATGGTCTCTTCACTGATGATTTGCATCGTAGAAGAACAACGAAGCGTTATGTGTTTTTTATGTGATCAGAGAGTATGATACCTTTTAACATCTACACAAGAATGAAGGTTTAGTACGGAGACGATTGTTGGAGTCAAAGGTGAGGGAATGGATGGGGACAAATATTTTAAATGGAAGACAAAACAAATGATGAACCGCAGCGTGAAAGACCAGAAAGTGGGGCACCTCGCACAGTGAAATAGTAGATCAACCGGCTAATCCGTGGCAACAGGCCAATCAGTATTGATGAAGTCGCCGTAGATTTCAATATGAGCCACAGCGCTGAGTACAATTTTGCCCATGATTACCTCTTATAGGAGTGTGTAACAGATGAGAACAAATGCAGATAACAACAAGGTATTGGAGGCGGTTCACCGTTGGTTACAGGTCATACCAACTTGTTTTTTTTTTTAAAGTGCGTCAACAAGCTAATAGACAAAATGTGTCGACAGGCATAAGGAATATGTCAAAAATAACACACAATTTCTGGTTCACACTCTTGTAAAAATGTTATTAATACAATTTCTGCTATTTAGTGACTGTCACTCGTATATAACAATAATACCATGGTTAAGTAAATAACTTTTTTCTCAAGGTACGTTTAACAGTCGCAGCTGCGCCCCTGTCCAGAGATCTACACTACGTAAAGGACTATGTTAGGAAAGTCGAGTCAGGAAATAATATCCGTTCTCTACAGCATAGCATGCAATTTCATATTATAACATACTATACCATTTTCCAATATATCATTCCAATTTTCCATACATAGGCTTTGGGGGAACGTCCTGAAGACATCACTAAACCGGACATCTTGGAAGAATACGATATCGCGTTTAACAAACTGTGGGCTGCAGACATCGACTTTGTTTTGACAAATCTCCCAATCTTGGCTAAAGTCCCAGGAAGGATAAAGAAGGCAGTAGATAGGCTGATGGTAGCCAAAGCTGGAGCAGAGGAACTCATGTATTTTGCCCCAAAGGTAGTATGTGTGCACATGCATGGTGCTTGTTAAAGATCTGTTTAAAGCATTGCAGTTCTCTTTCATTGTGATAAGTTATTTGATTGGTTATTGGAATAGAGCAACAACCAATAGAATAATTATGATATTGAAGTTTGAAAACAAAAATAAAATAAGGGATATTTTCAGCAAAATGGCTTAGACGAAATTGAAAAGAAAAGACGTGACAAGTATTACAGATGAGGATATATGAATGCGAGTACCGATTTGCAGAGAGGTCAGGATATCTTTATTTTAGTCAAAAGTATAGTAGTTCAATCCTAGGTAATGATCAATTTCTATTTCTATATTGGTGAAATAAAAACATTCACATTGCACGGTGATTACCAAAGAAATGTACATGTATTCTTCGTCATATTAATGCACTTATGTACCCACAGAGTAGGGAAATGTAATGGATGATAGTTTTAGCCGTTATTACATGAGAAGAAGGCAGAATAGAACCTGACAAAACACCGGATACAACTTCTGACATGAATAATGAAACCTGTCTGTTACCTTCATCCAGTGGACATGTTTATTTGTATTCAATAGAGAACCTGGGTACCTGATCAACCAAGAGGTATAGCTGATCACCTGTTTGATCTTCAAAAGAAACCTGGTTATGAATGGATGGACAACGACCCAGAAGAAGTCATTGGTTTTCTGACTTCCCTCTTTCTGGCAGGTTGTTGTTGTTGTATTTGTTGTTAATTTTGTTTAATGTCACAATGAGCAACTTTACTCTTTTGTAAGCCCTAAAAAAGACGTTAAGTGGCGAGTTTCAGTAGCTTGCCTCACATAACAAGCGTGATGATAAAGGTGGACCTAGGTTCTCCAGGCCGCTGTACTATGTTTAGCTTCAACTGCGTTTTTCTCACTGCTAAGGAGTTCATGTCAATCCTTCTAGCTTGTTTCCAAGGGTAACTGAGTGGAAGTGAGGTCGTAGTTCTTGCTTGTACATTGTCTCTCAACCTGACTAACGTCGTGCAATTTGACCTGACCAGACTTCTTCTTCTTCTTCTGCTTCTTTCGTTCACTTTAAAATATTGTCTATAATTGCAATGTTGTCTCTTGTATAAACTTCAATGTATTTGTAGTTCACATACAGGTTCATAAAGTTTCTTTTCCAGTGTTGTTTCTATGGACCAGTGAGATTTTCTCTTTATATCATATTCGGGGTAGTTATGTAGTATGTGCTCTGCTTTCTGGGACGCCTGTCCGCATATACACATGGCTAAGTTGCCGATCTTCATTTTTGTGTACATCATGTGACTGTGGAGTCAGTTGTGTCCTGTTCTAAGGCGCAAACACAGCAGTTTGCTCTTGTCTGTCCATCTTATGGTAATCATCTGGTGGTACTGTTGATGGCTTTCTGATTGATTTGATCATCCTTATTTTCTGTTGGTATGTAACTGGCACATCTGCCTAACCAGACGTTGGTTTCCTCTTCCCTTCTGGCAGGTGAGCTAGTGGTTACTGAATACTCTGTCGCTAATTTACATGGACAGTTTCATCAATATCTGTCCAAAGCAAATGAAAACCATCATTAGATGAATGGTATTGAAATACCTATTTTTTCAACCCATTTATGTTCATTCCAAATGTATTAACATCTAAATGGGTTTTGGTTATATGACCAACTATAGGATGATGAAACCTTTTAGTGGTAACTCTCTACTGACTTGTTTTCTTTCTCCTTGCGACGTTGTCGTTTTACTTCCCCTTGTGGCAAAAGCTAATTCTCACCCAGCAGGAAGCGGCGTTTCAGAATACTTCTCCACTTGGATCAGTCTGCAGCTTCGCATTTCCACGGTGTCAGACACATACACAGTGCCTCCATGTGGCACTAGCACGTATCTTTGAAACTCAACTGTGGCCGACTGACTGTTATTTCCATTAGTCAACTGTACAAAGAAGATATTTCTGGGGACCATTTTCTGTGCGACGAACATGGCTATGAACAGTTAATTTGTAAGAAAATGAAACTTTTTTCGACACTAATTTAAGTAAATATTTGGTAAAACATGTTGGAAGAAACCAAATTCTGTAGGAACTCATATATATACTTATTAATTGTTTGAAGTCGAAGGTCAATGTAGCGGAAAACTAAAGTGTGCAAATCAAATCCGTTAAAGTCTATGGCTTATTGCAATTACAACGTATTCAGTATAGAGTAGGACAAGTTACATTTACTTTAAACATAATAAACAGAAGGCTTGTTTTTTATAAAGAAATGTGAATGCCTACTTCAGATTTTGTCAAGAAATGTCTGAGTAGTGGTAGAAATATTTACGAAAAAGTACCAGATTCGACTCTTAGCTGTAAATGCATACCTGACATTTTATTAAAGACGAACATACACCTACCGATGGTTATGCCAACACAGTCTCATACACACGTTAAGGTCTAGTACAATGAAGTCTCTAAAAATTCCTCCCCAAACAGCAGGGTATGGATACATTTACCTTTATTTTAGTAACACACTAACTATCGTGAGACGTTAATTGCATCTGAGATGGTAATCGATGCTCACACCTCCTTTATGTTCCACAGCTCATCTCACATCAAGAGGAGCTCTCCATGGCATATTTCTCAGTCTGTTGAACTATCCAAACGTAGTCAAGAAGATTCATGAGGAAATCGATCGCGTCATCGGTACCCGAAAACCTAAACTAGAAGATAAATTTTCCATGCCTTACACTGATGCGACGCTTTGGGAGACTTTGCGCATCTTATCTCAAACTCCATTGGGCAGCTTAAGAACAGCATCCGAGGATATTCACTTTGATGGCATGACTATCCCAAAGAACACACTGGTAAGTGTCATATGATTCATCTTCACCAGTCCCATAACTTAGAAGGTCGTCGAGGCACCGTTACTGCAGTTTGTCGTACCAGCTCTCACCATACAACAACGGTGTGTTTTGGGCCGCTACATAGCAGTTCATTAAATTGTATACAACAAAGCTGGCACTGTTTACAGCTGGTGCGAAAGGCGCCAATCTCGTAAAGGACAGCTGTGGGAACTAGACCGGGAAATATGACACATGTTTAAGCATAGTGTTATTCATGTAGCTGATGTCCATTTCAGGATATTCGTACCGAAGAAAACATCCAAATCGAACGAATTAACCAGTCCAAATGGAAAAAAACAACACATGTCCGTGAACACAAATTCCCGGGAAACGTATAGTCTTACGGCATCTGTTATGAACTAAATCGGCAAAGCATTGTAGACCCGCAGCCAGTTACGGCGCCATCTTTGCTGCTCATTGCCAGATTATTTACGATTTAAAAATTCAGACGCGCAACCCTATCCAACCAATCACAGAACGTTACTACCTGAAACATCGAGACTAGCTTGCAAAATTGGTCAAATGAACACCTGGAACAACTATTACCGTTGACTAAATCTTTCTTGCTCTGAACTTGCAACCAAAGAATGTCGATCTTCAAATAATCAAAACAGTTTCATTACTTGTGGAGCATATGACAGATTGGCTGCCTACATTTCATAAATTATTGCGTAGCAGGTACTTTGCACTACTTTAAATAGTCGCCTCTTTCAAAATGTTTGGCAACAGCAGCTGTGTTATTGTTTGTTACCTTTTAAAGTATAGCTAAGACTCGGCCGACTATATAACATAGTTGTTGATTACTTACTTACCATCACTAGAACAATTATTCCTTGGTTGATTGATTGATTGATTTATTCTACTTTTTGTCCGAATGAAGCATAAATCCATAGCTACAGCTTTCCCACAAAAAAAAGAAGTTTGTATTGGAGTTATTACTGAGGAGGTTTCAATCGTTAATGCATTTATACGATGTTGTTTAGCATCATGCACAGTCCTCATTGACTGTCTTTATCGGCATTCCTACAGCAATCCTGTTAATTGCAACCCAAAGATACGAGACAACAATGCTAGATGAGTTTCTAGGCTTCTTTATCCACTTGTGCAGTTTCCATCAATCTTTTGACTTTACCTTGAACGTTTCTGAAGCATACACACTTAATGGGTTGGCTTGGCTTCGTTCGTTCTCAATCTCCCACTACCAAATCATGAAAAGGCTTAAGTAGCAGAATGTAGTTCAGAGAACGGAATGCGTTATGTCGTAGTTTACCTATTGGCTGCGATATTTGCACCTTTCAGTCCAACACATCCGACTTCAGCAATCATTTTTTTAGTACCGTGTTAGCATTCCCTCTTCGATCCCTTCTCCTTAGCCAGTCTGCCCTGCTGCAGCTTGTTATCCAGGATACCGCGTGGAGGTGTAGAAGGGTCTTGGCAGCTCTGGTTCGCTGGCCCTGGCGCTAGCAGTTAGCTATGGGTCGCTGATCACTGAGTTAACCTGTTTGCATATCTACTTACGTTTTTAACCGACTGGTGACGTCATGTGTCTTGATGAACTGAATTAACCTTCTTATGACCAAACTTCGGTCATTGTAAGGTGTAATTGTAGCTATTGTATTATAACATCTATTCATTTGCCACATGGATTTCCTTTTGCGGTGTAGCACACCTAATTTGTTATGTAAATGCATTGGTATTTGAACAGACTGCTTTTGTTTTAGTACTTGTTGTCTTATTTATTGAACTAAGCGAAAACTATATTATATATTGGCGCAGCGAACCAGAGTGTGTCCATCATCCACAGATGTCGGTATTCATTCCAACTGTAAAGAATTGTTCTCTTTGTAAGGATATGTTTGGGAAATTCAAAATCGATATTGTGTTATTTTAAATGTCCGCCGGGTGAATTTTAGAGCTTCTGTGCAATGCCATTAACCTCTGCAGAAGCCGCATTGTGTGCAATCTATATTTGTAATTCACACGATTGAAAAAAAATGAATTGCTTATGTGATTCTAGTGAGAGTTTTTTTGACGTGATGTCCAGAATCATATTCTCTTAGCCACAAATTCTTCATATAAGTATGTATACATGTAGTTATAATTGTGTGTATATTTATATACATATATATATATATATATATATATATATATATATATATACATATATATATATATATATATATATATATATATATATATATTACTTACCTGGAGGTTTAAAACCATAATCCCATTCAGAGTACTTTCCTGGAGACTTCATTTGCTTCTCCTATCGGCCCCCATCATTGTTGGAAGCAGTTCAGGAAGGCCTCGGAGGGAAGGAGTACAGCCTTGTCGTCGCGTTTTACATAATGTCTTCTCGTGACTCATATCGGTTCCCGTTTAGCGGGATTTTCAGTTTAGGGAGCAGCCAAAATTTGTAGGAAGCCATGTCGTAGAATATGGAGTCTTGCGAACAAGAGGCATATCGTGTTTGGTCAAGAAAGGCTGAATCAGTTTCGAGAATGGGTGAGTGTGTTGTCATGATAGAGCTGCCAAGTTCCCGTTGTTCACACGTGCGGTCGTTTGCTTTAAATAGCATGACGAAGGCGGCGGATGACCTCCAGGTAGTACTCTGGGATGGTGACAGGACAGTTCTGTAAAATCATGATCCGTACTTGGTCAATGACTTCATCATTTCGGCCTGTTGAGGGCTTAACGTAACGTGATATGTAGACATCTTTGAAGCAATTATACCACTCCTGAATTTGTGTGATGCTCATGCATCGTCACCGAAAGCCTGTTGAATATTTTGTTTGGTTTCTTCTTTAGTATCGCCTAGCGTTTGGGAAAATTTGATGCGACGTCGCTGCTCAATTCTTTGTCATTTCGTGGTTAATGAAAACATAACGGGTGTTCACAAACACTGAAAGGCTGATTGCCAGTGACTGACGCAATCTGTGGGTGGAAAAACCAGGCATACACATGACGGCCAACTATACCTTCCTCCCGAAGTACAACACCCATGCTTCGTTAGTTTCCGCAGAAAACAATTAAGGTCATATACTTTTTAAACACACCTCGTAAATACATAAATACATAAATATGCCTACATATATATTTTCATGTTCCAGCAAGCGACACTACTAACTTAGTCAACTTAACATTTAGATGCTTTCGTTAAACGCATGATATAAAATCCATCATTCTAAACGTTTTAACTGACATTTTTTGTTCAGGTTCTGTTGAACAGCTGGTTCGTCCACCACAATGAAGATGTCTGGGAGGATCCTTGGACCTTCAAACCCGAGCGCTATCTGGACAGCAGTGGTCAGTCGTTGCCTCTAGATCACTCCGTAATGAAGAAGTAAGCTGGCACTCATGTTCTCACATATCTCCGTTTTCATATTCAGATATTTGAACAATGTGTTTTGTCTATTTTCTTGTTCTCGTTCATCCCTTTTCGCTATCACTATTACTGGCAAGATTAACACGTACGGTTAAAATCATTGTTTGGTGGATAACAGAAATAGACGTGTACAGAAAACACAAATATAATTCTGTCAGGGACAAAACAAAATGAGAACTGAGTTTACAACAAATACAAAATATTAAAGCAGAACCTTGAAACGTGTAAATAATTTGTATCACTATTCGTTTGTTTTTTATGTAGCTGTTTCATGTCTGTTGTCCTTTGAACCAATTATAAATTAATATAGGTAACAGTGTTTTCTACTATTATCCGTTATGCCTGTGGTACTTATATTGTAGTCAAGGAGGCCAATTAAATTATTTTATGTGAAAGAGTTACCTTCCTTATAAATAATTAATTCCCTTTCTTCGTACATCTCTCAAGACAGGATACTTGAATGATTCTCAACTTCAACACAAGAGGATGTGCATTATATATAACATTAATAATACAATATAGATTATGTTCTATCTCAATAATGGACTATGTATCGATTAGTAGCCTTACAGTATCATTACGTGCATGGATGGATTCCCGATTATAAATTTGTATCAAGGTTCTCTCTGTCGGCCTAGCTAGTCTAAATCCTTCAATTTTTAGACAGCATAACAATCTAATCAATCAAAAGTAAGTTGTTGTTTCAGAGCTCCTGAATCTTTAGTGACGTCTAGAATTCTTATAGGATCGTCTTTGATGTTCAGGTTCTGCTGTCGAACAACGCTTGTTCTGTTCTACTTCGAGACTTTTTCTTAGAACACACACCTTTTGTGAATTCTGTAAGAACCCATTTTTCTGATGTATCGAATGTCATGTCTGTTGTCTGTGAGATCGATTGTTCGGAAACAGCATGTCTGATATCTGTGAGATGTATCTTTTGCTGACATAACGCATCTCTGGTATCTGTGAGATGTGGGTTTTGGACCCAACTTGATTCCGTAAACAACAAGGATTTTCATACAATTGTAATATGCTGACATATGAGGCCCATGCATTTTGTCTGAGTGGTTTAGTGGATTGTCAAGTCGATATTAATCAGTCAATCTAGAATCCACTGGAGACGAAGTGAGCAAGTCTCAGAGTCCATCTGTTGGTATAAGGTTCAAATGAATGAGTGCAGACATGACCCTCATTTCAATATTGGGTCAAAGTTAAGACACAGATCATTCTCGTAAAGGTCATAGTTTACACATCGGTAAACGGTTACATGCCTTGCAGTTAAGGAAGGCGAAGAGGGCAACTGGTCACTCTTTCTCAGAAGTAAAGTTAACACCAAAATCATTGAAACGTCTAACAGTTTATCTTCTACAGGGATGCCTGCTTTGCATCTCTCCTTACCTTGATTATATTTACAAATAATATTCGGTAATACAAAAATGATATTCTTCTAACGTGTGCATGGTGATCAGAATAATTTTTGAACTTTCTGAAAACCATTTCAATGTCAACATAATTTTTCAATTTTGTTGTTTACATTTTCAGTTCACTTCCCTTTGGCGCCGGTGTCCGCGCATGTCCAGGGGAGAACTTTGCAAGGTCACGTGTCTTCTTGTTTGTCACCAACATTCTCCAGAAGTATGACGTACTACCTCCAGAAAGTGAGAAGCTGGTCCCAGCTGACTTTCGCACCAACGATGATGCCGTTAAAGGCTTTATCCGTCAAGTCCGCCCATTCAAGTGTCGCCTTCAGCGTAGACAGAAAACTGGCAATTAATAATTGCTATCGTTGAGTGTATTTTTAAAGTATTTTTGTCTAGATGTTATCAAGAATGGGGATGCACATAGACTGCAATTGATGGATATTGTTGCAACATTTGGTTTTTGATGGTAACGGAAGTGGGACAGGAAATGCCATTTTTTCCCCTATCTTTTTGAGGTTTGTTCCCAAAACTAGTTTAACCGTCTTTGGACTCGCCCTGTGCGGAATTACTTGTGTCAGCACGAATGACCTATGGTCAGTATCCATAAAGATGTTAGGAATAACCCCAGAATTATGTTTCTAATAATAGTGTCATTGTAATTATAAAAACTAAATGAACGGTATAAGGAACCAGTATGTTTATATTTTGTTAAAATTAAATTTATATTTCTCTTCTTATCTCTAACATATACAATACTGAATGCATACCAGCGGACCTGAAAACATCAACATTTGTAACACTCTCGTAAAAACCTCACGCAACAGAATGTTCAAATATTAGAACAATAAGTCTAACAAGTAACACCATTAAAATACTGCTGAAAATCATACAATAAAGAATTAAAGGAAAAGTAGAAAGGGAAATTTCAGAAGAACAATTTGGGTTACGAAAGTATAATGGAACAATAAACATTTCTTTTCTGTTTAGGATCTATGACAGAAAAATATATAGAAATACATAATGGTATTTATATTTATTTAATAGACTACCATAAATCTTTTGACAGGGTTCACCATGGGAAATTAATTAAATGTCTCCATGAATAAAGTCTAGATGAAAAAGACATACGACTGAACAGTATTCTGTCATGGGAACAAACTGCTACAGTTAAATAAGTAAAGTTATGATCTCCAAAAATAGATGTAAAAAGAGGCGCGAGACAGGGATGTGTATTATCCTCTTGTATTTTTAATAAATATACAGAATAAATATTCGAACAAATAACGGAAATGGCATGCCCGTCATCGGAGGAGTGCCAATCAATAACCTTAGATATGCAGAGGATACGGTTTGGAAAAACTGAACAAGAATTACAGGAGCTTGTGACAACAATATACAAAATAGGTCAAGAGTGGATTAGACATAAACAAAGACAACGGCTATGATACTAGGGAAACGTGACAAGATACGATGTATGCAGATACAAATAAGAGATCAACGGCTATGATACTAGGGAAACGTGACAAGATACGATGTATGCAGATACAAATAAGAGATCAACAACTGGAACAGGCCCAGTTTCTCCTATGTAGGTCATATAATAACGAAATAATTCAGCTTTGAAAATGTTGCAGGAAGAGAATAGTTATGACTAAGTTGGTATTCAGCAACATGCTGCACAAACTGACATTCAAACAGATAAACTATACATTGAAAATGAAAATTATCAGATGTTGTGTATACTCGTCACTACTTTATGGAAACATGGACAATAAATAACAAGTTGGAAATTCGTATTGAAAGAGACGAAAACAAATATGGAGGAAATGAAAACGTTGGGAGTGAAAACAACATTAATGAACGAATCTTCAGGGTTAGATATTTACGTTATTTTGGTCATATAATAAGACATACCGCATTGTTGAAGACCATTCTAGAGGGTAGGGTAGAAAGCTGTTCATCAACAGGCGGGCACGGTTTTTTAATGGGTGGATAACATCATAAAATGGACTGGAAACAGCCTGTCTGATTGCACCACTACGGCAAGAGATACACTGGCGATCGATTGCAGCCGATCTTCGAGGCGGAAATGGTACTTGAACTTAACTGAACGTCAAAATAATGCTAAGATTTTCTGTTTCAGCTCAATTTGATACCTGAACTCGTTAAACATCAAATATCAAATATGAGATGACTGATGCATTTCCCAAAAGCTTATGTCTCATCGTTGACAATGTGTAAAAAAGAAGCATATATCTCGTACTTGTGTCATATGTATAAGACACCGAGTAGTGACTCTGATGGACTGAGACTATATGGGCAGATGGCATGCTGAAGAAAGGGCACTGAGCAGCTCCACTCTATCACCTTCATTCACTAGTATTCGTGGGCAATGACCTAACTATGAGATGGATGACATCTTCTAATTTTTATTCTTCTGTGTTCGTGACGTAATTTTCAGCGAGGCTGTCGGCCGACCGTTGAGATATTAGCTGTCGGCCGACAGTTGAGATATCAGCTGTCAATTTGGGGTACCGTGTTATCTTTCCCAATGCATTCCACATTCTCTTAGTCAGACTCCTCTAGAGCAGCCCGTTTTCAGGGTGGCTGCTTGGAGGCAACAAGTCGTAGTCCGATCTGGTCGGCGGACGTTGAGGTCAACTATGAGTCCATGGGCGATGTCAGATCACTCACTGTGATGTCTTCTGCCCTAGGTATGGGACGAATGGCTACACACATTTTATTTTATAGTAAAAAGCTAGTGGCAAGAGGCCTATGTTGCATGTTTAAAAGAAGGTCGTTAATAAATACATGCAATGCTCATATACTTCCTACGAATGTGAATGTGCTACTAAAGGCAAATGTTCAAACAAATCTTGTCATACACAGTATAAATAATCTGTTCACTTCTGCGTGTGTCATATTAGGAAACGACGAGCGGTACAACAACACCGTGACAACACACATCCCATCCTGAGTGTTGTGGCGGAAGGTGAGGTATGGGAGACGGGGGAGGAGTGATTGAAAAAAACGAGATTATACTACATCATGACTACATGACGTCTTGGTATGAAATCACTAATAATAATGATGGAAATCGCCAGTAGAAATTAGTGAGGCTAACATATAAGAAACAAACAAACAATGTACATCGCCAGGGGACGCAAGTTTATGTAGTAATGAATTCACCTATCTCATTAGGAATGTCTCGGGAACAAGAAGCTACACATACGTTCTTTTGTTTTGTTTGTTTGCTTAATGATTTTTCAAGTTTTATTCACTGATTATCTTCCCAAAAAATATTGATGGCTCAGCCCGAGTAGCACATCATTTGCAATTGGTTATGTGGAATATAAATTGTTTTGTAAAATAATCATTCTCAAATGCTTTATTTTAAAATATCAACTTAGCTGTATCTATCAAAATCATATATTGGTATAATAAACGCTTATTGTAACTATTCTGCTTCCAGCGTTTTGTTATTGAAATTAAAAATGTGAATTTACGTTTGATTGTTTATTTTAAAAGTCGCAATGCCTACTAGCTTTGTTGGAAATCTCAATGGTTTTTCGTGATATACTAATTAACGTTACTATTAAAAAATTAGTCGGAATTTCAAGTTTCAAACTCCAATATAAAAAAAAATTATTGTTTAAATAATGACACGCACTGCATAAATCTATTCATTTTTACTACTGACATTATCGCTGCTATTATTGTTGATCGAATACTTATATATCCTCAAGATCGTTATCTACTTTTCCTATGTTTCTTCTTCTGGTCCAGCTTTTACATCTTACCTATGACAGGACACTGCAGTTGAATTTCACAGGAAGTCTACGGCAAAGCATGTTGTTCGTGTTTGCAGTGCTAGCACTTTGACTTCGTGATATACTAGGCACACACACATCGCTTTATTTTGATTTTGAAAAATGGATGATATAGTGGGTTTATTTCTTACTCAAATTGTATCATGTAGATATCCACCGCATTATTACGTCTCGAATCGTTCTCGATTTCACCAAACGAACCTGTCCCACATGTAATTCTCTTTTGCTTTGTCATTATCCCCTCCTCAAGCAGACCTTTCGTTCTTCTGTTCCAGTTATTTTCAGTGCCTTTTAGTTTTGTATGTACTTAGGTCAAAATACCTATTCCTCGGAAACTTAGTCCGTGTTTTAGAGACGGTTGAAAGACTTTTCTCCTTCAAGAACGGTTCAGATGGTATGATGCCTGTTATTTTTGTAGTTAGACAGTTTTCATGCGGCACAGAAGTTCGCTCTGAAACTAAAGCAAACTATGAGTGTTTATTATCAGGGCTTATGATTAGCAATAGTGAATTTATACCTTCTTCTCTTTCATTGTTTGCTCTCTAAATTTATGAAGTAATTATATCATCAATTTATGAAGTAATTGTATCATCAATTTATGAAGTAATTGTATCATCAATTTATGAAGTAATTGTATCATCAATTTATGAAGTAATTGTATCATCAATTTATGAAGTAATTGTATCATCAATTTATGGAGTAATTGTATCATCAATTTATGAAGTAATTGTATCATCAATTTATGAAGTAATTGCATCATCAATTTATGAAGTAATTGTATCATCGATTTATGAAGTAATTGTATCATCAATTTATGAAATAATTGTATCATCAATTTATGAAGTAATTGCATCATCAATTTATGAAGTAATTGCATCATCAATGTATGAAGTAATTGTATCATCAATTTATGAAGTAATTGTATAATCAATTTATGAAGTAATTGTATAATCAATTTATGAAGTAATTGTATCATCAATTTATGAAGTTATTGTATCATCAATTTATGAAGTAATTGTATTATCAATTTATGAAGTAATTGTATCATCAATTTATGAAGTAATTGTATCAGCAATTTATAAAGTAATTGCATCATCAATTTATGAAGTAATTGTATCATCAATTTATGAAGTAATTGTATTATCAATTTATAAAGTAATTGTATCATCAATTTATGAAGTAAATGTATCATCAAGTTATGAAGTAATTGTATCATCAATTTATGAAGTAATTGTATCATCAATTTATGAAGTAATTGTATCATCAATTTATGAAGTAATTGTATCATCAATTTATGAAGTAATTGTATCATCAATTTATGAAGTATTGTATCATAAATTCATGAAGTAATTGTATCATCAATTTATGAAGAAATTGTATCATCAATTTATGAAGTAATTGTATCATCAATTTATGAAGTAATTGTATCATCAATTTTCAAAACACAAAGTATTATCATTACAATTTTCGGATTAATTTCGTGCCATGTTTTGTCAGATTAGTTTTTTAGAGGACTCTATGTCTGGCGGATGGGAATAGGGACCATACTGCTCTGTGAACATGTCGTTGGATACACTGAATACCCATCACTAATAAATAGCAAACGATTGTTGAGCGTTGAGTAGCACTCCAGGATTGAAATAATAATGTAGAAACAATACCTCATACAGAATACATAAACTAAACAGTAAACAGTTCATGATCTCTGGATTAATGAAATGTTAGCAGTAATGCAAATAATAGTTGGCCATGGTTCGCTAACACGGCGACAGCGTCAGATGTCTATAGTCAAATATGACTGTTCAGTCGGATTTGTGGGCGACAAATTTTAACACAAGTGGGGCCGGGAAATCGTTGGTCTGGTCAGGCATAGCATACTGACTAGGAAGTAACGTTAGGGTCAGGCACAATATAAGGACCAAGACTACTATCTCTCTTCCATGTAGCGTTCTCTGGAATATGGCAGTCCGGCTGGAGAGATGGGGATCGACGTGATGAAGTCAAGCAAAGCACAACCGCCCGGGTGACCGCGGTCCACCTTTACCAGAACACTTGGGATGTAAGGAAAGCTACAACAACAAGTCACTTAACGCTTGATCACGACGCACAAACGCGTAAACGTACTCATGTGTGTTGTAGTATTACTGTTACGTCTTACATCTATCTGTCATGTGGACTTCCTCGTGCCTTGCAGCCATTTCTTCTCATGTTATGTGCATGCATTGGCAATTGATACGGTTGTGTATGAGAGCTAGTTCAGGTATTTTAGAGCATCCGAATGTTACTCGAGAAAGAAAGAGAAGTGCATGTTCAATCCTCCAAGCGGTTCGCAATAACGACTAAACAAGGTTGTAAGTGTGATATGATGATAAGTCATGATATTTTGAAGACATTCAAAGCAAAGAAGTAATACAAGTCACACTTTGACAAATATATTGAACCGCCGGAAATCGAATAATCAGAACAACACGAACCAATTATACAACTTCATATGTGTCACTACACTATTCTTTTCGTCCCTCTGTATATGAAAAGCACCACTACCCCACAAAAAGCATGTCGTAAGCGACGACTTTGTGTAATGGCAAAACACCGACCATAGTTAGTTGACTTGTTAAGAGCAGCATAGATGGCGCTTAACACTGCAGTTCTACTTTGCTTTACTGTTTGAGTCTTCTAAGATGGACTCGCTCATCGGTTAACCACCCTCCGCAACACTTGTCCTAATGCAGCTGAGTAATAAGCTGCTCAAGCCTAGCCCGCTAGCCAGTAAAACTTTATCACGGCTACATCCAGCTCATACCAGAACTGGGACCTGCATAGGGGCATCTACCACTGTAGAAATACACTTCGACTACGAACCAAGAGGAACTTTTCGTTCCTCTCTTCTGTTTGTTATACTATTTATTGCTATACTTGCACGCGTATAGAGTTCTATGACATCCATTGTGGTCTTGATCTTGACAGAATTAGTCCGACAAAAGTGAACCTCTGAGGAGTGGTGTTCTTCAACAAGCCGCAGTACCCTGCTCAGCATTTCGTCAATGGTGACACATTATGAGGGTGTGACTGGCAACATCATTTTATAGAATAACGTTTCACATAAACTATCTTTATTAAACTAAAACAAGGTGCACTAAGCTCAGGTTTGCAGTAATAAAGCAAACATTAGTAGAAGTTCTATTCTCCTGTTGAAGAGAAAATGGTATGATGATGAAGTTTTTTTAGCTTTTTTCGAAAAAATAATGGTTACTGTCTGACTGCGTATGAAGAAGAAGTAGAAGAAGAAGTATGATGATGATAAAAATGTAGATTTTCTACTCCACCACACTTGGCTATCTTCTTGATCTTATCCTTCCAGTGTTTTATTTCTGTCCGATACTTATGTCTGTTCTGGGGGAAAGAGATTGGTGGCAGAAGGAACAGTGACATCCCTCGATTGTGTTATAAAGGACCGAATAGATTGTACCGTGGAATTCAGTTTAATATCATCATATTTTTCATGTTTGCTAGTACCCTTCTGTTTAGCGATTTTATGAGACCGAATATCCCGGAGAGTGAGTGAATTGACAGCAGTAAGCGACTCATAGCTCCCTATTTGCAACAGGGTAAGCGAACCAGGTATGACCAAGACGCTATTTCACCTCCAGGCGGTGGCCCTTGAAACTGGCTGCACTAGAGCAATCTGGTTGGCAATAGGAATCACCGTGGTAAGTCAAACTTAGTACCCTAAGTAGCTAGATGAAACCGGTTGTGAGGGGCTGAAGGGCGCAGATATTGCAGCATAGCTGTCAACTACGACACAACATAACAATGTCCTGTTCAGGACTAACGCATAAGAAGGTAATGTTCAGCATTTCACGTAATGGTGAATTTGTTGGACAGTGCTATATTTTTAATTAGAAACGGATAACGCGTTCTACAAAAACAAAACGACAATTTCAACATCTAAATGGCTTTACTTATTTTCATTGTTTTTACTACCGACAGTTAACACGAAAAACAATAGTGCACACTTTTCACTACTCTGTTAAAGTATCCATGTCACACTTCAGATAAATCATAAACATGTCCAAAGCAGTGCTGCAATAGTTCATACTATTTATAGCATCTCGGAGTATTGTTTTAATATTTTTATAATTCCTTTAAAAAGAACCATTTGGGTTTCGAAATTAAAGTAGAATGAGAGAACCAATTTTCTGTTTGAGAACAATGACAGATAAATATATAGAAATACATTATGACATTTATATATTTCCTACTAGAAGGCTTTTGAAGAGTCCATTATAGAAACACATTATGATAATTAAATGTCTCAAAGAAATAGTACTAGATGGAAAAGACATACAGTAATCTGTACTGGGAACAAACTGCTACAGTAACGTTGGAAAAGACACGCTCTCCGCGAATATATACAAAATTAGGAGTGAGGCATATATGTATTATCCTACATTTATCTCTTTAATATCTACAGAGAACACATATTCAAACAGCAGGAATCCCAGGGCTTGCCACTGGAGGAGGGGCAATTAAAAACCTTAGACATAGAAATTATAAAGTTTATTTGACAAAAAGTGAGCAACAATTGCGACAACAAAATGCGTGCAGAGTTTGAATTAAACATAAAGAAAAATAAAATAGAGACTACGATACTTTGGAAAAGTGATTAGAGACCATGTATGCAGATACAAATAAAAGTGATTAGAGACCATGTATGCAGATACAAATAAAAGCTCAACTACCGGGACAGGGACAGCATTTCCCCTTTCTAGTTCACATAGTAATGGCAGAAGGCAATCGTGAAGAAGAAAACAGAAACATATTATGTTAGTTCAAGATGGTATTCAGCAACTTGTGACACACCGACATCCAAACATATAAATCATAAATTGAAAATGAGAATTGTTATTTATAATAGTGTCTGCATTTTGACGCAGAGACAAGGACACTGAGTACAATGTTGGAAAAGCGTATTGGAATCTTTGAAATGTTGGTTTATATTGAAGAGTGGGTCCTGTATCATTTTGTTACATGATCCAATGCTACAACATTCAGGGCTTCACTATGAAGTTTTGTTGATTTGTGGAAATTATGCCTGGATTTGAGTCTTGTGATATTGTCCGGTCGTTGTCCTGTTCCTTTTTTAATTTCAGTAGCCAACTATCTTCTAGCGGCAATTATAGAATATATTTTAGCAGTTGGGTGGGTTTTATGCATCCTGACACTTTCAAGAAGTGCAGAAGGACTAGACCAGCTAATTTCAGCCGTAACTGGAAATCGTAAAGATCAAAACCTGTTTATAAACATAAATAAAACAAAGATAATGACCACCAACATAACACAATGTCAGCACAAATTTACAGTGGGTGGTGAGGAAATAGATTAGGTCACACATTTTGAATATCTGGTCTCCAGAATTGACAATAATGACGACTGCTCGAAAGAAATGAGAAGAAGACTAGCCATGGCAATGCAGAGACTGAACGGCCTGAATAAATTATGGCAGAGTACCAACAAAATGATAAGTGTAAAAATCTTTAGAGCCTGTGTTTTTCCTGTGGCAGCTTATTGCTGCAAATCATGGACGATTACCAAAACTTCTAGATAAAGAATCGAATCATTCTAGTCAAAATGTTACAGAAATATCCTCAAAATACCCTGGACAGGGAAAAAAAACAAATGTAGACATTCGCCAAGAGTTGAGCATAGATGAGAACTGGTTTATCAATTCCATTTTGGCTATAAAATGCAAATACTTTGGTCACACCAAGAGACACAACGGTCTCGAGAGAACAGTGATGGAAGGTATGATGCCAGGCAAAAAGAGGAAGGGGTAGACTAAGAAGATGATGGCACCAAGATATCCAGGAAAGCCTGGGTATGACTGTGGCGGAGGCTGGAGTTTTGGCAAGGGAATACGTTTCTTTCAGACATACTGTGATGGGAGCGACGTTCTATAAAGGACATACTACATGATGACACTTTCCTGCCTGCCACATTTATTGCTTTGTCAACTAGTTTTACGTGGACAGTTTCTTCAGACTGGCGCGGTGAATTCCGCAGCTGAGAGACACAGGGCGAGTGCTGATGTCCGGAGGACAGATGGTTGTGCTCCCCATATTGCACTAATAGATTTTCAGATACTGTTGTTTCTTGCGTGTATCCTATACTTTTTTCCGCAGTGTGTCACGTAAGACAGTGCACGGTTTAACGTGACGCCAACATTTTTGGGAGCAGTGCAGTGTTCGAGCACCTGTTCTTGCCATTGAATCTGTAGCTTTCTGTTTGCTTCTGTTTCTGAGGTGGTACACACACACTTTGATATAGTTGTGGTTTGGCTTGGGGCAGTTTTCCTGATAATACTTTGCAAGATCATCAAGGGAGCTATACAGTTTGCGTTCGACCTCTTTAAAACCATTTCCCTGTGCAGAAACTGCTTTGTCATCGGCATATATGAATATACGTATATATATATATATATGGATTGTTGTGTCGTCTTTGTATATACGGGACAGAGTGACCTAAGTGCGAAACGTCAGTTTCACAATCCTCACGTACTAGTTCGAATCCCGCCGTGTCCAGATTGGCAGACACGGGGTTAACACTGACGTGATGCAAAAAAAAACCACAAGAAACAGTGACAGTGATGTGATGTAATTAAAGCGATAGTAGTTTAACTAGTTGAAAACATAAATACTATATTTATATTTTATTCAATAATACAATTAAATACACTATTCTGACATAATTAATTTGCTTTTAAACGTCGACAGTCTATTACAAATGTGCCTGCTGTGAGTACTGGGCCGGCAGCAATTTGAGAAGCATTAGACTAAAGTTATGTCGCCAAACTCCAAATTGAATGTCAGAATGTGTCATGCTTGCGCTATGACGTCATGGGTGTAAAAATGAATCGCACAGTGCGCATGACAGTCGCAAGAAGGATGCTTGAATGAAATACTGCAGAGTACAGTACCAAAGTCGTTTCGGAACGTGTCGATGAATGAAAAAAACAATATACCTATGTAATGGACATTATGTCGGATAAATGAAGCAAAACACATTGTCAGCGAGGCTCAGTTGTACGTTGCAAACCTACAAATTTGCCGCAATTAGCTATGGACATTTATGGTCAAGGCATCTGAATCGCTTATCATTGCTAATAATTGGCTTCTGGGAGCATATTTAATTGGGCTCTTGAATCGCGTGACTGATGTCATCACATTTTTATTTATTATTAAAAACCCATATTTCCCAGTGATTCACTGAGCATATGAAATTGTTGAAATCAACTGCCAGATGTTCTACATGGGGTATTTTGTCTAATCCAAACTACTTTAAAGTTCATGTGCGTGCGTCCGTCCGCAATGAACTTACTGTAAAGAAACAATGTTATGGTAAATTCATGGCAAACTTTGCCGTCGGGTATAATGTATTATAAACTTAATTGAACCAGCCTGATCTTGTTCTGAAGTATGGTTTTCACTTTCATTCATCACTGCTGCGTTCTCCCTAACTGAAATCCAGGTACCAATGTGTAGCTCAATCGGGACTGCACAATGAGGACGATCCCATCACAGCCATAGACAAGCGTTCTAAGTGATTTTTATTTTTCATTCTCAACTTAACTCTTGTCATTTTATTTGAGTTGTTTTTTTCTCCATTAAAATGCCAAGTCAAATATAAATGATGACATCCAACTTTTTTATAAAACATTGCTCTTCTCAGAATCAAATTTTGGTAAATGGAACGGACATTTTTTTCCTTGTGACAAGCAATGTTTTGTTAAGTGTTGCCAACTTAGTTGCTCGTCTGACAAACAGTGCTTTGTTTAATAATAATAATGTTCGCCTTTAATCGTCAAAGGCCCGTTGCGTCGATAGACTACTACCATGTCTAACTGCTGGGCTGTGTTCATGCGTAGCGTGTCGACCAAAACCCCTACAGACTCGCCAGGTGGACCCGAGTACTCCGCTGCTTTGGGATGAGGGCCGCAAGGAGTGTATTAGACCAATGTTTGTGTCATGACTTCCGTGTCAGTCCATGCCAAACTCCCAATTTTTGTCCATGTCCCGCCGCCAAGTCCTCTAGATTGTGTCTACCGTTTGGTCAGCGTGACCCTTGCTGTGCTGAGAATGGGATGTTGAGAGCGGTATCGTGTAACCTCCTGTAGAGGGAGTGGTGGGCATGAGGAAGGCCGAGCAGGACGGTCCTTGAATAGTGATAACCTGGAACGAATTCTGATGTGCAGCCAAGCGAAAGGCCGAGCTCCTACATGAACTGGCATTCCATGGTTCAAGCCAGGCACGAAATGCAGCGAAATGCAGCATAACAAACAGGATAACCGATTGAATTCTACAGAACAAGGTCCTTAATACCACTTGGTGAAGTAGTTGTGAATTATAATCCGAACAGGAACCACTAAACATCAGAAAGCTTAACACAAACACCGAAGCAAGTTGAGAGCGCAGCCATTAAGACGCGGCCATCTTACTTTCCATTTGTTAAATGGAACCAACATATTTAACTTTACATTTAGCTATTGATTGATTTCAGATGGCCCCCTTATAATTATGCAGCATTTCCATTATGTGGACTTTCGTATCTCACTGAACAGGTCTAGTTTTTCCCAGTCAGCAGGGTACATAAACAAAGGACAGAAGGTTCTAGAGGTCTATGATTGCCTGCAACAGTAAGCAGGGTACATAAACATAACTAAGGATATCAGGTACTAGAGCGCTATGGTCTCCTGCGACAGTTAGCAGGATTAATAAAATAAAACGCAAATAATAGAAATGAAAAGTTGGAGAAGAAAAGGTCTCAGTAGATGACCTAAATCAGTTATATTTCCTTGATTGATTAATTTAATGATATGCTGTTAATTGAGATGTGAATAATATGTCCTGTGACCCAAATGACTGACACCTGCCAAAGAGCGAATAATGTGGTTTTGTGTGAATTGTTTTGTGTTTTGTTTTTGTTCTTTAGCGAAGACACTAATTGCAAGTGAGAACAGCCTGAAGTTCAATCTTGACAGTTGAAGGAGTTTATAAACATGATTATCTTTCGTCATAAGTAATGCTCTCGGTGGGAAGCAGCTTTTTCGTAGCCTTTGTGAAAGGACTAATTGCAAGAGCACAGTTTATTTAAGGTTTCTGGACTTCGTTATGTTTATAACTGATGTTTATTTGTCTGCATTCTTTTCGAAGTTGTACATATTTAAAAATAAAAGTTAGCCATTGTTATGGAAATCGACATCAAAAACATTTAAGTTTTGGTAATCACCAAAAGGAAAGAAAGTCCACAAGTTGACATCAACATAAAAGGACAAATTCTGCAACAAGTGTCAAGCTGTTCATACCTTGGCAAGCTAATATCGGCGGATGTACATGCGAAAGGAAAATCATTAAGAACATTGCAATGGCAAAGAATACATTTATAGTCCGTCTTTTAATTCATGGACAAGATCCGAAGCAATTTTCTACTAAACTGCAAGTCAGATCCAAATGATTTTTCGCTTGCATTCTTTGAATATACATAAAGCAAAAACATTGATATTATTTAGTCCACAGATGTTAAGACATTTGCACATCGGCGAATTATTTCGATCTTTTATGACCATTGCAAAAAAATGGCATTCAATTTAATATTTTACAGTACGAGGCTTAATTTCTCGTCACATTTTGTTCATTAGCGCATCTCCTTAATGTCTTGCTAGATCAATTGATTGTTTGTGTTGTCCTTTACAGTCGTAAAAATGGCTCCAATATGCAACAGTTAGTAGTAAGCCTTTTGGTCACCCTTAGACCCCCAAGGTTGTATCAACTGCCCAGTTAACTTTATGTTGTGTAACGCATTTGAATATTGAAATGTATTTGTTGCCATTTTATGTACACCTAATTGTTTTCATAAATATAGGCTAATTCATCAAAGTCTGCTAATCAGTGTGTGTACAAAAGATGATATTAATCATCCAAATATGTCAATTAAAAGAGATTGATAATTGTTACTGGCTGGACAAATTGTAATCCATCTCGTTGCCAGTACTGTACCTCTTCCCGGAGCACATGTTCAACACACTTCATCCCCGAGCACATGTTCAACACACTTCTTCCAGAACTGAATGCCTATTGTGGAAAGGTACTCACGTGTCAGCACTTCAACAACCACACATTTTTAATGTTCTGTTCGGCAACGTGTCCTTTGAGACTTTAGCCCACACAAGCTCTGAAGGGTTTAGATGTCCATGATATGCAGTTAGTCACAGAGAAGTGTGACCGAACTCTTCAGTGATTTTGTTAATATGATACATATCTGTCTTAGTTTTGTCTTGCTCACAAACTACAATTCTGGCTTCTAATACGTGTCTTCGAATTGAACTTTTTCCTTATCTAGACATGTCCTAATTTGAGCTTTCATTTTTGATGCAAATGGTACTTTGTCTTCACTCTGAGGCTACATTGTCATATGATGCATTGTCCATTTTCAGGCATGGCGGTCTATCCAGAATGGGAAACAGTTTATTCGTCATTCAGTGCCTGACAATTTGTCAATTCATTTCAGTGTGGTAGTCTCTACCGTCATTAATTTCTGTTTGGAAAATAAGTTCAGCGTCATGGAAAAGTCCGTTTCAACTGCTTCCGGCATACTTCAGTATATTGCGCTGCCCTTTGTTGCTTGGAATTTGTCTTTTCTGTTCACCGTCAACTGATTGCCATTCTTTACAATGAGTGTGGTGAGCATTGACCCAGGATTAATTCAAGTATGCAATATCATAGCCTTACCTTCGCCGTTCTAGTATATGTCTCAGGTATTTACTTTAGGCAGCAATCAAATGTATCTGTTTATATATAATATTCCTGCCGCCTGAAGTTTTCATGAACGTAAAGCCGGCGACTTAAAAATTTTCAAGAGTACTTTTGGAAACTTCAAAACTGCAGTCGGATTGCAAAATTATGTTTAGTTTCAGCAGAGTAACAAGTTTACATTTTGTCAACAATTACAATTTCTCCCGTTTTATGACATCACTGTCGAAATCGCTAAATTTCCTTTTCCTACCTTGCTTGATATAAGTGCAATCTGAGTCCTATCTAATCCAACGGTTACAGGATGATCTATCCTGACCAAGCGCCAATATCGTTCGTTTCTCTGGGTCATGAATATAGTAGTCCAAATGACCCATCTTAGATTTCGTGTGGGAAAAAAAATCGTTATTAGTAAAACGATATCCTTATGCATTGGTATAAATACATCAAATTTCTTAGAGAAAAAAAACATTTACTTAACGTCATGTATATTTTAAGGTTGCATGCGACAAATTATTTGGATCTGACATGCAGTTTAGTAGAATATTGCTTCTGACCTTGTTACTGAATTAACAGATGAGACATACATTTCTGTCTAGGCAGACATCTCAGAACTTAAAACAATTAAAATAATTAAATGCTATTTACATTCAATTTTATTGTATGGAGCAGAAGCCAGGACAAAGAAAATGGAAAACAGTATTGCTGTCATTGAGACTTAGGTATTCAGAAGATTTGGATACGTTTCTTGGAAAGAAAGGAACAACCCAATGTGGTGAAGATTCTTCTGAAGGAGGTAGAGAGCATAAGAATAAAATATTTGTATTAATGTCAAGCGACATGACAGTCTGCTGACGGTTATATTGGAGGGAAGAGAGCCAAGAGCGGCAGAAATACAGACGGACAGACAACATCAGGAAGTGGTCGGAACACAGTTTGACTGAGTTTACAGATGGACAGACGTCATGATGTGGTCGGCACACAGTTTGACTGAGTGTACAGACACCGTCAGGATGTGGTCAGAAAACAGTTTGACTGAATGTACAGACACCGTCAGGATATGTTTGGACACAGTTTGACTGAGTGTACAGACGGACAGACAACATCAAGATGTGGTCGGGACACACTTTGACTGAGTGTACAGACGGACAGACAACATCAAGATGTGGTCGGGACACACTTTGACTGAGTGTACAGACGGACAGACAACATCAAGATGTGGTCGGGACACAGTTTGACTGAGTGTACAGAGGGACAGACAACATCAAGATGTGGTCGGGACACAGTTTGACTGAGTGTACAGACAAACAGACAACATCAAGATGTGGTCGGTACACAGTTTGACTGAGTGTACAGACAACATCAAGATGTGGTCAGGACACAGTTTGACGGAGTGTACAGACAACATCAAGATGTGGTCAGGACACAGTTTGACTGAGTGTACTAACCTGGCACAGGACAGAGCCAGATCGAGATCCATTACCCTCAAACTCCGATGCAGAGACGGCAAATGATGATGGTTTTGATTATGCTGATGATGAAGTCATCAGTAGGCATATTGGATCTTTCTGTAGTGCAGAAAATGTAGACTACCAGTGTTTGGCTGAAAAGCAATCTAGATTAAAATTCAGATTTAAATAAGAACAGTAGCAGGTGTGTCTCAACCTGGAAAAACAAATCGTATATCATGAACAGGAGAAATTGAAATAACAAGACACGCAGAAAAACAGACAGTGAACGATGCTAACCAAACTAGTGATAAAGACCCTTATATATATCAAAAATCTGGTAAGTTGTATTCTAACTGCGCTTGTATCAACCACTGTTAGTACACAATTGACGCCAGACTAAAGGTATACTCGGGATATTCCTGTTTCCAGCTCAATCAGTCATTAATATTGAAATACTGAAATTATCCGTAATATCAAAATCCTGACCATGAATTATTATAACTAAAAGTGCATCTTAAAATAATTGTCCCTATCGTGAACATGCATTTGATTTCCTGTTTAGCTGACTTGTCAACTGACATATTTTCTCTATGTCATCACATTTGAACTATGACTCTTATATTGTGAGTCTGCTTTCGTGTGCCATCTATATGCCCGTTTTAAATTCACGTCTCTGCAGTGCCTCTTTGACTGTCGATTTTATTTTTAACTTGCCGATTCTCTAATTTTCCAAACCAACTGTATTTTGCTATAAGGTCACGTGATCAGTAGGTTTTGAAACATTCTTTATATGTGACCAAATTATGTAATTCTCTGTCTCTCTAAACAAACCATCTAATTCTCTGTCTCTCTAAACAAACCACCTAATTCTCTGTCTCTCTATCCAAACCACTAAATTGACGTCGTAATCATTTTTTTTCATTGTTCTTCCGTTTCAATTATGGAATATAAATACCGTAAACCCGTCTCGACTTCTGATACTTTTCACTATGCTTTTAACGGTTCTCCTTGGCCCCGGACTTTTTCAGAAATTGCTTTGCAAGAATTTGCATATCAAGATTTGAGAAACGAAAGAAATCGCAGGAACAACAAGCTAAGCTAGCTGGGAACCCTGAAAAATGTATTGATGTATTGTGAAAACTGCTGAAAATACACAAGGCAGACAAATAGTACCGCAGTAGCCTCACGATTTTTGATGTCAAGTGTTTACCAAAGTAAATTATTCTCAGATATGCCAGAAACAGGATGGCCTTGAGTTTGATCAATGTGTACAAAAGAGGAAATCATTAGCTCTTTTTGTTACAAAAAAACGAGACTGTCCAGTGGCAAAGGAAACTGAGAAAACACTTACATGTGTAAAACGTAGGATATTTCTACAGATATAATAGGTGGAGGACGTAAGATGATGCCCGATGAGCGGAGCTGTGATCCTGGCTTGACCTCTAAATAAGAAACACGCAAAGAATAGCTAGAAATAGTTGATCGGCCAAAGGTAGAAATTGCAAAACGTACACTACAGATGAATTCTATTCAACTGACGTTGTCTTTATTGCAAATCCAGACACTCTGTGACGTTGTAAAAAGGATGATTTTATCAATGAACACATTCAGGAAGCAAGTGCTAAGTATATAAGTGGAATGCTGCAGCTGTAATCGTCGAAAATAATCGCATTCGGCGCAACATTACCTTGGATAAGGAAGAAATTCTAATGAGCAGATGGTTAACTGAACAGCTTCATATTTGCTTGTGTAGGGTGTTGTACAAATGAAAATTACAAGATAGTTTGACTATCTTTTGTGGGACATTAAGAATCGTTCACTCTTTCAACTGCCAGTTGAAAAATACATTTCTCAAAACTGAAAACTGATTAAAAGCGTATTGGGGATCTACATTGAGCAAAGAAAGATAATCGATACTGTCAGAGAGATATTTCAATGGAGATTTAAATACTGTTTTTTGGTAACTTTGCACACTTTAAAGCATTCAATTAATTTACTTTATGTACATCAACATTTTCTAAATATAGAGTACAAACACATTAATAACATAGTTGATGTGCCTCGTCTTAATTTCAATTTCAGAACTAATATTTATCAGTTTTGTTTTTTACAGCCATCCAAATACCAGCATGGTCTGCGGTCATCACAATGTATGAAATACTAACTAATTTCGAAACATCCACATGCATCATACTTTCAGCAACCTTAGTGTTGACTGGATATGCCATTCTCTATTGGATCTTCATGATTGCCCACAAGAAGCTACCACCAGGGCCACGAGAATGGGGGCTAACTCTGAAAATATTGAAAGCAACCAAGAATGATTCACTTCACGAGCTGGCAGCTGAATGGGCCAAAATGTATGGGCCAATAACGTATGTCAACTTTTTAGGACAACCGATGGCTTTTCTAAACACTTCGGATCTAACACGACGGATTCTGGCAACCGATACGTTTAAGCTTGTGGTGGCTGACAGGGTTCCCATGACCCCTTCAAAACTAGTCTGGTATAACGGCAAGGACTTGGTCCTTACTCCATACTACGGTAAGTTGTCTGATAGTGCGATTACAAGTGTTTCAGTTGTTAGTAAGATAGCGAAGGATGTCTAATGGTAGGTAATGCTATAAGGGATCAAGCATTTTTTAGGCGTCAGCCCTTACAAGATGCGATAGACATTTGCTTTACTTGCAGTCTACTTTCCTCTAATAGTAAGACATTTACTTATTTACAACTAGGTCGACTATAGTGTGACGTTAATGGGCATCAAGCCTGTACAATTGCTATGAAAAGCAAGCGATCTACCAATCTGTCATTCAGACGCACCATATATGTATCTATATCTATGGAAAACAGTATTGCACGTAGATTAATAGTTTGTATACATCTAAGCTATTAGTTTTATCATTGTCTCGAGCAGAACACTTGTAAGACACCTATCTTTGTTAGACGTCTATCTTCAAAGATACATACCTTGCAATACATCGGTCTTGTAAAACGCCTGTCTCACAACCAAAAAGTAGTGGTCCCCATTTCAAGAAGTGTAGGCAGAAGACCCCTTGGAGTAGCCCCTTTTTAGTCACGACTGACTATAGGATGATTCGACATGGAGAAGCAAATCTTTACTGATTTTTTTGTCCTCTTTTTCCTTGCGGCGTTGTTGTTTTTTATCTCTGTGCTGCAAGTGTTTATTTTCGCCAAAGTCTAAGGTGGCTCTTCAGGTTGTTTCTCCATTTGGATCGGTCTGCAGATAAGCCTTCCTAGGATGTGAGATCCATACTCAGTGCCTTCATATCTCGCTTTTACGCGTCTTTGGACCTCAGCTATGGTCGGTCAACATGTTTCGTACCAAACGCCAGCTGTCTATAAAGAATATCTTTACTGTCTTTCATGCGACCACCATATCATCGGAGTCTTCGCTGCCTAAAGGCAGTGTACACACTTTGGAGACCGTGGGAAAATGTACCTCTGCATTTGTCGCTCTATTTCTCCATGAGACTCCAAAGCTGTATCTCAGCTGCTCTAGGTGAACGGCCTTGAGCCTTTACTCTTGTTTGGCATAGATCATCCACGTTTCGATAGCATATGCGAACTAACTGGCGACACAGGCATTAGGAAATGCTGACATATTTTTTACTTTGGCATAGTACCATATGCAAAGGATTCAGAAGTTCCTCTTCACTGGGCTTGATAACGACATGTGGGATCCGGTCACTGCATGTTACTCTGTCCGGGGCCAAGTTGTCGATGGCTTTATTGAGATCTTCTAGAAATAGTTTCGTGCTCATTCTAAGACGGGATAACGTTGAATTGCATTAAGGGATGGGAAGTGATCCGTATGAGCAGATCTAAGAGTAGCGGAAACGTAGCGGAAAGTATATGCTCAGGTACGTATTTGGAGTAGGATCAATATCATTGTGAAAGTATTAGGGGAATCAACATGGCAGAAGTATTTCTTCAAGAAATGTGAAAGGAATTGTGGTCAATGGAAAAGAGAAAGGAATATGATCTTTGATGTTTTAGAAGTAATAGAATAAAAAACGTGGGGTGAGAAATATGTTCAATGATTTTTAACACGGCAAATGGAATAAACCAAAAAATTCAGAGATAGGAATAGACGAAAATAATGCAAAGAATGGAATAAACCAAATAATACAGAGCAAGAAATAAACCAAATCATACAGAGAAAGGAATAGAACAAAAAAGTAAGAGAAAGCAATAGACCAAACAATGCAGAGAAAGGAATAAACCTAATAATACAGAGAAAGGAATAGAACAAATAGTGCAGATAGGTAGTTTTGTGACCAAATCACGAGAAATTGAAAAGTTAGCAAAAACAAGTAATAATCAAGACTTGGATTAATAATGCAAATCTGAGAACGTATCTTGACAGTTGAAGTAATTTGAGTTGTGCAAAAAATAATTCAGTATTTTATCAATTTCCTTCGCAGTTGTATTATGAGTATGTAAACTGTTATTAGTATCGCATGCTCATATTAATTTTTGTAACTCCATATTGCCACCAAATAGTTATTTAGTAATCTTAGACCTACCTATCTAAGCCTCCTAGCTACTCTGCCTGAGGTAACAATTAGACATGCATATCTAAATATAATAGGGACAGTGTCAATTAATACATCAATACTATATTGGATGCGCATTTGTATTTTTAGATCAAGTGATTGTAAAAGACACTGGTTGTATACAGACTCTACAAGTAGACTAACCATTATAAAGATATTACTTTGAGTCAATCCACGCCAATGCTACTGACTACTGTTGGCTCTGTTGTGATGAAATAGCATATGTTAGCGTATTATTGTTCTGTTGCTTGATATGAACAGATATCTAGAAAATTGCTTTTCCTAATGCCCATTGCACCATTAACTCGTTTAAAAAGTGAAGTAAATTGAAGTTAAGTAACCCATAGCATTACTGTCGTATAGGTGTGAGATTGTAGTGATATAACATTTCAAAGTCCAATGTAGGCCAATGTAGGCCAATGTAGGCCAATGGAATATATATATAAGGCTATATGAGGGAGGTAGTCATCTCTTATCCCTGCCGCTTTTACTTCCCGGACTGAACGGTTACACATTTAAGGCTGGGTCGACCCGGGAACCGTTGCGGTCTGAAAAAACATTACCACCTCAACTGGGGAATGAACCCAGGACAACTCGGATGCGCTAACCACTGCGCTAAGAGGCTACTAACTCATTTAATATTAACTATATTTGTGAGGACTAACAGTCAGGCAAAATATACTGAGCAGACATGTTAGTCAGCTCAGGCAGATTATATTGGACAAGACCTTCACCTCGGCTTACTAGTTGCCCTCCCTAGAATAAGGCTGTTTTCATGGTAGCCTGGATAACGAGGTGAGGGATCGAAGTGATCCCCGTAGAGTGATTGGCACTCATATGAAGACAAGCATAGCACAACCGCCTGGACGACCTCGGTCCATCTTCATCAGCACGTTCGGGGTGTTAGGAAAGCTACTGCAACCCGCCACTTAACGAACTTATCAGGGAGTACAACAGAGTAACCTACTTATTGTAGGCATTCGCAAACAATAACAACAACTATATTTATTTTTCTGAGTAATTTTGAAAATTTGATCGTTTCTTCTTCTTCTTCTTCGTACGCAGTCAGACAGTAACCATTATTTTTTCGAAAAAAAGCGGCGGTCATCCTGAGGCTACGACACTGCCATAGAGCTTGTCTTGTGGTTCCACTGGTGATGGCCACATCTGCTCTCTCTGATCCTCGTATGTCGGGCAGTTCTGCAGCAGATGTTCAGCGGTCATTTTTACGGTACCACACGGGCATTCGTCGGTGCCACCTATCTTCAATTTGTTGAATAGGTGGTACCTCAATCTATTGTGGCCAGTGCGAAGTCTAAAGACAGCGACCTGCTCTTTTCTGTTCAACTGGTAATAGGCATCGTTTTTGGTGTAACCAGTATGTTCGGTTTCCCATTTGGTCATGTATCTGGCTTTAATAAGCCGTTTTGACTCTTCGTACGTCGTACTAGTATCTGTTTGTGGTAGTCTTGCACCTTCTTTTGCCAGTCGGTCTGCCCCTTCGTTGCCTTGGATGTTGCAGTGTGATGGGACCCACTGTACCACTACCCTTTTTGGTGCGGACTGCTGGCATAGTTGACAGAGCACTGCTCTTAAGTCATTAAGCTCAGTGTTTTTCTGGCTTTTTAGCGCTGTGACTACGGCGAGAGCATCTGTCAGCAGGACTATATGGCTCTCATTTTCTTTATGTGTCACCATTTCTTCCACTGCCGCCCTCAGTGCCTCTGCCTCCGCTCTGAAATTGCTTGTGTACTTACCAGTAGCGAATGACAGTGTTATTTTTCTGCCATTTGGTAGGTTCAGGAATGCTCCTGCCCCTCCGTTCTGTGTAGTGTCTGTTACAGAACCGTCGGTGTATGCATGGGTCCAGTCCATGCTTGGGTAGCTTTTCGTTATGAAGCTTAGGGTAGTATCTCTCCTTTCTTTTTCAGTCTGGCAGTTTTTGTTTGCAATACCTGGTATATTTTCTACCACCTCTGGAAATATATCCTGCCTCCAGGTAGGTTTCCGTACAGTAGTGATGGGTTTTGGTGTTGTTAGTGCCATATCCGCAGCAGGTCTCCGAGGTGCACAGCCTCTAGTCGATAGAACAATGTAGGTAAGGGAAGTCGGCAAATTGGATCCGTAACTTCGGGAAAAGGATTGGCTCTGAGGGCTGGGTCAGTCGGGCCAAATTGTCTCTAGTCCCAGTGAAATTCATCGCCGAGGTCGTTGGGATCCGTTCTGCACAGAGCGCTGCCATCCCTCCTCGAGCGAGCCCGATCGGTCGGTCGTCTGGTGCGTGTGGGAGGCCCCTGTCAGGCGGTCCTAGGTCGACGGACGGAGTGAGGGACGGGTGGAACAAACCGTCCGTCCGTCCCGTCAGTCGGTCCCTGCGGCCGTCGTCCCAGCGAGGCTTTTTACACACCCTTCCTCCGCCGACCGGTGTGTGCTGTACACAGTACAGCCTGAGACCTAAATTAACTTAACACGCCAATACTGCAGAATGACTATCAAAAAGTACACCTTCGGGGGGTCTAATAGAGAACATGTGCTGGAATTAGACCCTCGAAAATCTGGGGCTACCCTCTAAGAAACTTGATTGTCTCGCTAAGGGAATTGACGGAAGGGCACCACCAGGTGTGGAACCTGCGGCTTAATTTGACTGAACACGCCAATACTGTAGAACAACTGACAAATCGAGAGCACTGCCGTTTGGGTCTAATAATGAACGTACGCTGGTATTAGACTCACGGATGACAAATCAGCTCTCAAACACTTAAATGAAAGAACGCTACGGAAATCGTGTTTAACTCCGCAGAAACCGCAGATTTACAATACCTGGTCATCGATAAACAAAAGCCCTCAATAAATTCGTCTGACCAAATAGTGAACGGGTGCTGGAAATAGATCATCTGAAGACAAGTCAGTTTTACCCTACAAATGACAGGGCGTTGCTACGGAAAACCAGCTCAAATCGAGAGGAGCCGCAGACACTTTGATTCACGTACCAGGCTGATAAGCCAAGGGCGAGAGGCTACCATGTGGGGGATTACGGCCGAACCATTGTAAGCCGCAATCCCGCCCAAAATCTCAGCACCACTGCAATGGGAGGCTCCTACATGCTCGGGACCTGTGGCTTGCGCCCCAGCCCTATCAGGTAGAGCCACAGTAAGAGGTCCTTGCCGCCCGCAAATCAAAGCGGGCGGAAAACTGCTTGATACTCACCCTATACGGCGATGGGGTGCGAAAAACACCAACCAAAGACTTAGAACCTGGTCGGGGTGTCGAAAACAGTAGAGCAGCAACCACACTGTGAACTGTCAAGACTCAACCACTGACCATGAGAGTTGTCCGCACACCAGGCGATCAACATCTCTGTGACATTACCAGGCTTGTCCTCTGGCTAAATGCACTCCGGTTACGATATCTACCTCTGTACGTTATCAGCCATAACTATCATGCTGGACGCAGAAGAGATGCAGACCAGCGGACATTGCACACCTGCCCCACTGTGTCAACACCCCAGGTGGCGGGGAATGCTAGGCGTACCATCCCTGCATAAAAGCCAAGAAAATAAAGGGAAAAAGAGATACCCCACTCACATGCAAATGCTACGTTTCTGGCAGGACGTGACGATCCTGGGATACAGACACACTGGACTGCCTCTCTTCCGGGTAAACCAGTCCATCTCATATATCACATACCATCATTGCACCCTATAGACACGAGTAGTGAAGACTCGATAGTCTGGTAAGACAACTTCCATAGGAGAGAAAACTCTGATCGTAAACAACTGCTGCCTTGCAGATAGGCTGGGGACAGCCAAAGGCTAAGGAGGGCATCCCTACAGAAACGCCTGTTGAAATCGGATGCACGGGGCCGCAAGCCTAACAAAACAGTGCAACGTAAATCACAGTATGATGGCAGCACAACCTATTCGAAAAACGTATGGCGCTCATCCTGAGGAGACCCGCCAGGCAGCGATAGCGCCGGGCCCCACGCCTCGAAGGGGCCCACCCTTGACTACTGGTGGTCACCCACCCATGTGTCGTGGAGTCAAGGCACATGGCTATGGGGAAACGACTATTGGCCAAAACCTCAAGACCCTCAGAATATTACAGTGGAATGCGGAGGGAGTCATTAACAAAAAACTTTCCCTAACACATCACCTGCATGAAGGTAAGATTGACGTGGCATGTATCCAGGAAACGCACCTCAACAATAACCATAAATTCTCAATCAGAGGATACCAGACTTTCCGTCTAGATAGAGAAGGCCACAAAGGAGGGGTCCTGATACTGACCAGAAACAGCATACCGAGTAGCGCGGTACCTGTCAATCACACCGGACAAGCAGAAATTGTAGGAGTTGACATAATGGCTCAAGAGACGAAGCTCCGCATTTTCAATCTGTACGGACCACCAAACAGAGACCTATCGCTCTCGAGTATGGAGGTCAGAGACTCCAACTGCATAGTGGTTGGAGATTTCAACAGCCACTCGGAGAGATGGGGATACTCTGACACAGACAGCAGAGGTGACGAAGTGGAAGATTGGGAGATAGATGCAAATCTCTCCCTAATCAATAGGCCGGAGGATAGCCCTAGCTTCTATTCAAGAACATGGCATACCACCTCGACTCCAGATTTGGCCTTCTCCACACAGGACATACACTATAAAATAGACCGCCAGGTGCTAAACCAACTGGCAGGTAGCGACCACAGGCCGATCAGGCTAACCATTGACATGGAAGTAGGCCCACAGGAAACAAAACCGCTCCCACGTTGGAATTACAAACGAGCCGACTGGGACAGATTTGCAATCCTGACAGATGGGCTGTGTGAAACCATCAACACACGAAACACCAAAATGAAGCCCATGGTAGAGAGCCTAAGCAAGGCAATAATGCAAGCCGCCACTGAAACCATCCCAAGAGGAGCTAGGAAAAACTATAAGCCCTACTGGAATGATGAGTTACAGAAAGTGGAAGATGCAGTAACAAATGCTAGGAACATGGCAGAACGAGAAAAATCCGTGGAGGCAAACATCGCTCTCAAAGCCGCCGCGGCGAAGTACAAACACACTCTCAAGCAAACAGCAAGAGAAAGTTGGAAAAATAAAACGGAAAGTTTAAACCTGGACAAAGAAGGGAACAAGCTATGGAAGCTAGTCAGAGCCATGAACGACGAAACCCCGTCAAATAAACAAATTACTATCAAGCAAGGCGAGAACTTGATCACAGGTAAGAAAGCCGCAAACGCCTTTGTCGATCACTATGCCAGAGCAAATCACATCGAGGTCCCTGCAGATAAGCATACAGACATTAGCGAAGAGCTAAAGGGGCACGAAAACATAAATACGGCTCCTGAAGAGCACATGATGGCCAAACTAACAATGCGCGAAATGGAAGAGGCTATGAGAACACTAAAGAGAAGGAAATCTCCCGGAAAAGACGGGATAACAAACGAAATGCTGATGGGGCTGGGCCAAACAGCGAAGAAAAAACTACTATCAGTCCTGAACCAAAGCTGGAAAAGGGGTATTGTACCCCAGGCATGGAAAGATGCAATACTGGTACCAGTACCAAAAACAGGAAAGGACAAAACAGATCCGAATGGATACAGGCCCATAAGCCTACTGAGCTGTGTCGGCAAGCTGATGGAACGGATGATAAACACCAGACTGATGTGGCATCTGGAAGAAAAACGAATACTAATTCCACAGCAAGCCGGCTTTAGACAGCACAGATCCACTGAGGACCAGGTCATCCTCATAGCCCAGGAGATAGAAGATGCCTACCAGGCACAGAAACACACAGTAGCTGTTTGGGTGGATCTGGAAAAGGCATTTGACAAAGTCTGGAAGGATGGACTTAGAGTCAAGCTAAGAAGAAGTGATGTTTGTGGGAAGATGTACAAGTGGATCAACCACTACCTCAAACAAAGAACGGCCAGAGTCCAAGTACAAGGGCAGATGAGCAAAAAGGTGACACTCGAGCAGGGAGTACCCCAAGGGGGAGTACTGTCACCCACACTCTTCCTGGTATATATAAACGATATTACAGAGAATATACCAAGAAGAGTCCATAGCTCAATGTTTGCAGACGATCTGGCTATGTGGACCTCTGAAAAGAATCTCACCATAGCAAGAAATCGGATGCAAACGGCCCTAACATCGCTGGAAGAGTGGGCGAACTCATGGCTGGTCAAAATAAACGAGGAGAAAACCACGTGCACAATATTCTCGCTCTCATTAAAACCCAAAAGTACCAAATTAAGCCTAAATGGCAAAATCCTGCAGCCAAACGACAACCCAACCTATCTGGGAGTCACATTTGATCGGCGCATGACATGGAAAAGTCAGATTGAGAGAAACCGAATGAAAGCCAGAGAAAGAATGGCGATCATGAGGAAACTTGCTGGCACAAGCTGGGGAGCAGACGAAGGCATACTAAAGAAACTGTACACTGGAAGAGTGAGACCAGTTCTCGAGTATGGCATCGCGGCATGGACAACAGCAGCGAAGGCGAACTTCGATAAAGTTAACAAACTTCAAAACCAAGCCATGAGAATCATAACAGGTGGCATGAAGTCAACGCCAATTGTAGAACTTGAAAAGATTACAAAACTGCAATCCATGACCGACAGAAGAGACTGCAGAGCCCAGCTGCAGTCAGAGAAACTCCGAAGACTGACGGACCATCCAATGTACCAGAGGCTAAACAATTTGGTAAATGGGAAACTAAAGCGGAGAAACTTTGCAGAAATAGCCAAAGCAAAGATGCACGAAGATCCCATAAACGCACTAACAACACCAAAACCCATCACTACTGTACGAAAACCTACTTGGAGGCAGGATATACTTCCAGAGGTGGTAGAAAATATACCAGGTATTGCAAACAAAAACTGCCAGACCAAAAAAGAAAGGAGAGAAACTACCCTAAGCTTCATAACGAAAAGCTACCCAAGCATGGACTAGACCCATGCATACACCGACGGTTCTGTAACAAACACTACACAGAACGGAGGGGCAGGAGCATTCCTGAACCTACCAAATGGCAGAAAAATAACACTGTCATTCGCTACTGGTAAGTACACGAGCAATTTCAGAGCAGAGGCAGAGGCACTGAGGGCGGCAGTGGAAGAAATGGTAACAAACAGTGAAAATGAGAGCCATATAGTCCTGCTGACAGATGCTCTCGAAGTAGTCACAGCGCTAAAAAGCCAGAAAAACACTGAGCTTAATGACTTAAGAGCAGCACTCTGCAAACTGTGCCAACAGTCCGCACCAAAAAGGGTAGTGGTACAGTGGGTTACGTCACACTGCAACATCCAAGGCAACGAGGAGGCAGACAGACTGGCAAAAGAAGGTGCAAGGCTACCACAAATAGATACCAGTATGACGTACGAAGAGTCAAAACGGCTTATCAAAGCCAGGTACATGTCCAAATGGGAAACCGAACATACTGGTTACACCAAAAACGATGCCTATTACCAGTTGAACCGAAGAGAGCAGGTCGTTGTCTTCAGACTTCGCACTGGCCACAACAGACTGAGGTACCACCTCTTCAACAAATTGAAGATAGGGTGTACCGACGAATGCCCGTGCGGTACTGGTAAAATGACCACTGAACATCTGCTGCAGAACTGCCCGACATACGAGGATCAGAGAGAGCAGATGTGGCCATTGCCAGTGGAACTGCAAGACAAGCTCTATGGTAGTGGCGAGAGTCTCAGGATGACCGCCGCTTTTTTCGAGAAAATAATGGTTACTGTCTGACTGTGTACGCAGAAGAAGAAGAAGAAGAAGTAATAGAATAAAAAACGTGGGGTGAGAAATATGTTCAATGATTTTTAACACGGCAAATGGAATAAACCAAAAAATTCAGAGATAGGAATAGACGAAAATAATGCAAAGAATGGAATAAACCAAATAATACAGAGCAAGAAATAAACCAAATCATACAGAGAAAGGAATAGAACAAAAAAGTAAGAGAAAGCAATAGACCAAACAATGCAGAGAAAGGAATAAACCTAATAATACAGAGAAAGGAATAGAACAAATAGTGCAGATAGGTAGTTTTGTGACCAAATCACGAGAAATTGAAAAGTTAGCAAAAACAAGTAATAATCAAGACTTGGATTAATAATGCAAATCTGAGAACGTATCTTGACAGTTGAAGTAATTTGAGTTGTGCAAAAAATAATTCAGTATTTTATCAATTTCCTTCGCAGTTGTATTATGAGTATGTAAACTGTTATTAGTATCGCATGCTCATATTAATTTTTGTAACTCCATATTGCCACCAAATAGTTATTTAGTAATCTTAGACCTACCTATCTAAGCCTCCTAGCTACTCTGCCTGAGGTAACAATTAGACATGCATATCTAAATATAATAGGGACAGTGTCAATTAATACATCAATACTATATTGGATGCGCATTTGTATTTTTAGATCAAGTGATTGTAAAAGACACTGGTTGTATACAGACTCTACAAGTAGACTAACCATTATAAAGATATTACTTTGAGTCAATCCACGCCAATGCTACTGACTACTGTTGGCTCTGTTGTGATGAAATAGCATATGTTAGCGTATTATTGTTCTGTTGCTTGATATGAACAGATATCTAGAAAATTGCTTTTCCTAATGCCCATTGCACCATTAACTCGTTTAAAAAGTGAAGTAAATTGAAGTTAAGTAACCCATAGCATTACTGTCGTATAGGTGTGAGATTGTAGTGATATAACATTTCAAAGTCCAATGTAGGCCAATGTAGGCCAATGTAGGCCAATGGAATATATATATATAAGGCTATATGAGGGAGGTAGTCATCTCTTATCCCTGCCGCTTTTACTTCCCGGACTGAACGGTTACACATTTAAGGCTGGGTCGACCCGGGAACCGTTGCGGTCTGAAAAAACATTACCACCTCAACTGGGGAATGAACCCAGGACAACTCGGATGCGCTAACCACTGCGCTAAGAGGCTACTAACTCATTTAATATTAACTATATTTGTGAGGACTAACAGTCAGGCAAAATATACTGAGCAGACATGTTAGTCAGCTCAGGCAGATTATATTGGACAAGACCTTCACCTCGGCTTACTAGTTGCCCTCCCTAGAATAAGGCTGTTTTCATGGTAGCCTGGATAACGAGGTGAGGGATCGAAGTGATCCCCGTAGAGTGATTGGCACTCATATGAAGACAAGCATAGCACAACCGCCTGGACGACCTCGGTCCATCTTCATCAGCACGTTCGGGGTGTTAGGAAAGCTACTGCAACCCGCCACTTAACGAACTTATCAGGGAGTACAACAGAGTAACCTACTTATTGTAGGCATTCGCAAACAATAACAACAACTATATTTATTTTTCTGAGTAATTTTGAAAATTTGATCGTTTCTTCTTCTTCTTCTTCGTACGCAGTCAGACAGTAACCATTATTTTTTCGAAAAAAAGCGGCGGTCATCCTGAGGCTACGACACTGCCATAGAGCTTGTCTTGTGGTTCCACTGGTGATGGCCACATCTGCTCTCTCTGATCCTCGTATGTCGGGCAGTTCTGCAGCAGATGTTCAGCGGTCATTTTTACGGTACCACACGGGCATTCGTCGGTGCCACCTATCTTCAATTTGTTGAATAGGTGGTACCTCAATCTATTGTGGCCAGTGCGAAGTCTAAAGACAGCGACCTGCTCTTTTCTGTTCAACTGGTAATAGGCATCGTTTTTGGTGTAACCAGTATGTTCGGTTTCCCATTTGGTCATGTATCTGGCTTTAATAAGCCGTTTTGACTCTTCGTACGTCGTACTAGTATCTGTTTGTGGTAGTTTTGCACCTTCTTTTGCCAGTCGGTCTGCCCCTTCGTTGCCTTGGATGTTGCAGTGTGATGGGACCCACTGTACCACTACCCTTTTTGGTGCGGACTGCTGGCATAGTTGACAGAGCACTGCTCTTAAGTCATTAAGCTCAGTGTTTTTCTGGCTTTTTAGCGCTGTGACTACGGCGAGAGCATCTGTCAGCAGGACTATATGGCTCTCATTTTCTTTATGTGTCACCATTTCTTCCACTGCCGCCCTCAGTGCCTCTGCCTCCGCTCTGAAATTGCTTGTGTACTTACCAGTAGCGAATGACAGTGTTATTTTTCTGCCATTTGGTAGGTTCAGGAATGCTCCTGCCCCTCCGTTCTGTGTAGTGTCTGTTACAGAACCGTCGGTGTATGCATGGGTCCAGTCCATGCTTGGGTAGCTTTTCGTTATGAAGCTTAGGGTAGTATCTCTCCTTTCTTTTTCAGTCTGGCAGTTTTTGTTTGCAATACCTGGTATATTTTCTACCACCTCTGGAAATATATCCTGCCTCCAGGTAGGTTTCCGTACAGTAGTGATGGGTTTTGGTGTTGTTAGTGCCATATCCGCAGCAGGTCTCCGAGGTGCACAGCCTCTAGTCGATAGAACAATGTAGGTAAGGGAAGTCGGCAAATTGGATCCGTAACTTCGGGAAAAGGATTGGCTCTGAGGGCTGGGTCAGTCGGGCCAAATTGTCTCTAGTCCCAGTGAAATTCATCGCCGAGGTCGTTGGGATCCGTTCTGCACAGAGCGCTGCCATCCCTCCTCGAGCGAGCCCGATCGGTCGGTCGTCTGGTGCGTGTGGGAGGCCCCTGTCAGGCGGTCCTAGGTCGACGGACGGAGTGAGGGACGGGTGGAACAAACCGTCCGTCCGTCCCGTCAGTCGGTCCCTGCGGCCGTCGTCCCAGCGAGGCTTTTTACACACCCTTCCTCCGCCGACCGGTGTGTGCTGTACACAGTACAGCCTGAGACCTAAATTAACTTAACACGCCAATACTGCAGAATGACTATCAAAAAGTACACCTTCGGGGGGTCTAATAGAGAACATGTGCTGGAATTAGACCCTCGAAAATCTGGGGCTACCCTCTAAGAAACTTGATTGTCTCGCTAAGGGAATTGACGGAAGGGCACCACCAGGTGTGGAACCTTAATTTGACTGAACACGCCAATACTGTAGAACAACTGACAAATCGAGAGCACTGCCGTTTGGGTCTAATAATGAACGTACGCTGGTATTAGACTCACGGATGACAAATCAGCTCTCAAACACTTAAATGAAAGAACGCTACGGAAATCGTGTTTAACTCCGCAGAAACCGCAGATTTACAATACCTGGTCATTGACAAACAAAAGCCCTCAATAAATTCGTCTGACCAAATAGTGAACGGGTGCTGGAAATAGATCATCTGAAGACAAGTCAGTTTTACCCTACAAATGACAGGGCGTTGCTACGGAAAACCAGCTCAAATCGAGAGGAGCCGCAGACACTTTGATTCACGTACCAGGCTGATAAGCCAAGGGCGCGAGGCTACCATGTGGGGGATTACGGCCGAACCATTGTAAGCCGCAATCCCACCCAAAATCTCAGCACCACTGCAATGGGAGGCTCCTACATGCTCGGGACCTGTGGCTTGCGCCCCAGCCCTATCAGGTAGAGCCACAGTAAGAGGTCCTTGCCGTCCGCCAATCAAAGCGGGCGGACAACTGCTTGATACTCACCCTATACGGCGATGGGGTGCGAAAACACCAACCAAAGACTTAGTACCTGGTCGGGGTGTCGAAAACAGTAGAGCAGCCACCTCACTGTGAACTGTCAAGACTCAACCACTGACCATGAGAGTTGTCCGCACATCAGGCAAACAACATCTCTGTGACATCACCAGGCTTGTCCTCTGGCTGAATGCACTCCGGCTACGATATCTACTTCTGTACGTTATCAGCCATATAACTATCATACTGGACGCAGAAGAGATGCAGACCAGCGGACATTGCACACCTGCCCCACTGTGTCAACACCCCAGGTGGCGGGGAATGCTAGGCGTACCATCCCTGCATAGAAGCCAAGAAAATAAAGGGAAAAAGAGATACCCCACTCACATGCAAATGCTACGTTCCTGGCAGGACGTGATGATCCTGGGATACAGACACACTGGACTGCCTCTCTTCCGGGTAAACCAGTCCATCTCATATATCATCACATATCATCATTGCACCCTATAGACACGAGTAGTGAAGACTCGATAGTCTGGTAAGACAACATCCATAAGAGAGACAACTCTGATTATAAACAACTGCTGCCTTGCAGATAGGCTGGGGACAGCCAAAGGCTAAGGAGGGCATCCCTACAGAAACGCCTGTTGAAATCGGATGCACGGGGCCGCAAGCCTAACGAAACAGTGCAACGTAAATCACAGTATGATGGCAGTACAACCTTTTAGAAAAACGCATGGCGCTCATCCTGCGGAGTCCCGCCAGGCAGCGATAGCGCCGGGCCCCACGCCTCGAAGGGGCCGACCCTTGACTACTGGTGGTCACCCACCCATGTGTCGTGGAGTCGAGGCACATGGCTATGGGGCAACTTCTATTGGCCTAAACCTCAAGACCCTCAAAATACTGCAGTGGAATGCGGAGGGAGTCATTAACAAAAAACTTTCCCTAACACACCACCTGCATGAAGGTAAGATTGACGTGGCATGTATCCAGGAAACGCACCTCAACAATAACCATAAATTCTCAATCAGAGGATATCAGACCTTCCGTCTAGATAGAGAAGGCCACAAAGGAGGGGTCCTGATACTGACCAGAAACTGCATACCGAATAGCGCGGTATCTGTCAATCACACCGGACAAGCAGAAATTGTAGGAGTTGACATAATGGCTCAAGAGACGAAGCTCCGCATTTTCAATCTGTACGGACCACAAAACAGAGACCTATCGCTCTCGAGTATGGAGGTCAGAGACTCCAACTGCATAGTAGTTGGAGATTTCAACAGCCACTCGGAGAGATGGGGATACTCTGACACAGACAGCAGAGGTGACGAAGTGGAAGATTGGGAGATAGATGCAAATCTCTCCCTAATCAATAGGCCGGAGGATAGCCCTAGCTTCTATTCAAGAACATGGCATACCACCTCGACTCCAGATTTGGCCTTCTCCACACAGGACATACACCATAAAATAGACCGCCAGGTGCTAAACCAACTGGCAGGTAGCGACCACAGGCCGATCAGGCTAACCATTGACATGGAAGTAGGCCCACAGGAAACAAAACCGCTCCCACGTTGGAATTACAAACGAGCCGACTTGGACAGATTTGAAATCCTGACAGATGGGCTGTGTGAAACCATCAACATACGAAACACCAAAATGAAGCCCATGGTAGAGAGCCTAAGCAAGGCAATAATGCAAGCCGCCACTGAAACCATCCCAAGAGGAGCTAGGAAAAACTTTAAGCCCTACTGAAATGATGAGTTGCAGAAAGTGGAAGATGCAGTAACAAATGCTAGGAACATGGCAGAGCGAGAAAAATCCATGGAGGCAAACATCGCCCTCAAAGCCGCCGCGGCGAAGTACAAACACACTCTCAAACAAACAGCAAGAGAAAGCTGGAAAAATAAAACGGAAAGTCTAAACCTGGACAAAGACGGGAACAAGCTATGGAAGCTAGTCAGAGCCATGAACGACGAAACCCTGTCAAATAAACAAATTACTATCAAGCAGGGCGAGAACTTGATCACAGGTAAGAAAGCCGCAAACGCCTTTGTCGATCACTATGCCAGAGCAAACCACATCGAGGTCCCTGCAGATAAGCATACAGACATTAACGAAGAGCTAAAGGGACACGAAAACATAAATACGGCTCCCGAAGAGCACATGATGGCCAAACTAACAATGCGCGAAATGGAAGAGGCTATGAGAACACTAAAGAAAAGGAAATCTCCCGGAAAAGACGGGATAACAAACGAAATGCTGATGGGGCTGGGCTAAACAGCGAAGAGGAAACTACTGTCAGTCCTGAACCAAAGCTGGAAAAGGGGTATTGTACCCCAGGCATGGAAAGATGCAATACTGGTACCAGTACCAAAAACAGGAAAGGATAAAACAGATCCAAATGGATACAGGCCCATCAGCCTACTGAGCTGTGTCGGCAAGCTGATGGAACGGATGATAAACACCAGACTGATGTGGCATCTGGAAGAAAAACGAATACTAATTCCACAGCAAGCCGGCTTTAGACAGCACAGATCCACTGAGGACCAGGTCATCCTCATAACCCAGGAGATAGAAGATGCCTACCAGGCACAGAAACACACAGTAGCTGTTTGGGTGGATCTGGAAAAGGCATTTGACAAAGTCTGGAAAGATGGACTTAGAGTCAAGCTAAGAAGAAGTGATGTTTGTGGGAAAATGTACAAGTGGATCAACCACTACCTCAAAAAAAGAACGGCCAGAGTCCAAGTACAAGGGCAGATGAGCAAAAAGGTGACACTCGAGCAGGGAGTACCCCAAGGGGGAGTACTGTCACCCACACTCTTCCTGGTATATATAAACGATATTACAGAGAATATACCAAGAAGAGTCCATAGCTCAATGTTTGCAGACGATCTGGCTATGTGGACCTCTGAAAAGAATCTCACCATAGCAAGAAATCGGATGCAAACGGCCCTAACATCGCTGGAAGAGTGGGCGAACTCATGGCTGGTCAAAATAAACGAGGAGAAAACCACGTGCACAATATTCTCGCTCTCATTAAAACCCAAAAGTACCAAATTAAGCCTAAATGGCAAAATCCTGCAGCCAAACGACAACCCAACCTATCTGGGAGTCACATTTGATCGGCGCATGACATGGAAAAGTCAGATTGAGAGAAACCGAATGAAAGCCAGAGAAAGAATGGCGATCATGAGGAAACTTGCTGGCACAAGCTGGGGAGCAGACGAAGGCATACTAAAGAAACTGTACACTGGAAGAGTGAGACCAGTTCTCGAGTATGGCATCGCGGCATGGACAACAGCAGCGAAGGCGAACTTCGATAAAGTTAACAAACTTCAAAACCAAGCCATGAGAATCATAACAGGTGGCATGAAGTCAACGCCAATTGTAGAACTTGAAAAGATTACAAAACTGCAATCCATGACCGACAGAAGAGACTGCAGAGCCCAGCTGCAGTCAGAGAAACTCCGAAGACTGACGGACCATCCAATGTACCAGAGGCTAAACAATTTGGGAACTGGGAAACTAAAGCGGAGAAACTTTGCAGAAATAGCCAAAGCAAAGATGCACGAAGATCCCATAAACGCACTAACAACACCAAAACCCATCACTACTGTACGAAAACCTACTTGGAGGCAGGATATACTTCCAGAGGTGGTAGAAAATATACCAGGTATTGCAAACAAAAACTGCCAGACCAAAAAAGAAAGGAGAGAAACTACCCTAAGCTTCATAACGAAAAGCTACCCAAGCATGGACTGGACCCATGCATACACCGACGGTTCTGTAACAAACACTACACAGAACGGAGGGGCAGGAGCATTCCTGAACCTACCAAATGGCAGAAAAATAACACTGTCATTCGCTACTGGTAAGTACACGAGCAATTTCAGAGCAGAGGCAGAGGCACTGAGGGCGGCAGTGGAAGAAATGGTAACAAACAGTGAAAATGAGAGCCATATAGTCCTGCTGACAGATGCTCTCGAAGTAGTCACAGCGCTAAAAAGCCAGAAAAACACTGAGCTTAATGACTTAAGAGCAGCACTCTGCAAACTGTGCCAACAGTCCGCACCAAAAAGGGTAGTGGTACAGTGGGTTCCGTCACACTGCAACATCCAAGGCAACGAGGAGGCAGACAGACTGGCAAAAGAAGGTGCAAGGCTACCACAAATAGATACCAGTATGACGTACGAAGAGTCAAAACGGCTTATCAAAGCCAGGTACATGTCCAAATGGGAAACCGAACATACTGGTTACACCAAAAACGATGCCTATTACCAGTTGAACCGAAGAGAGCAGGTCGTTGTCTTCAGACTTCGCACTGGCCACAACAGACTGAGGTACCACCTCTTCAACAAATTGAAGATAGGGTGTACCGACGAATGCCCGTGCGGTACTGGTAAAATGACCACTGAACATCTGCTGCAGAACTGCCCGACATACGAGGATCAGAGAGAGCAGATGTGGCCATTGCCAGTGGAACTGCAAGACAAGCTCTATGGTAGTGGCGAGAGTCTCAGGATGACCGCCGCTTTTTTCGAGAAAATAATGGTTACTGTCTGACTGTGTACGCAGAAGAAGAAGAAGAAGAAGTAATAGAATAAAAAACGTGGGGTGAGAAATATGTTCAATGATTTTTAACACGGCAAATGGAATAAACCAAAAAATTCAGAGATAGGAATAGACGAAAATAATGCAAAGAATGGAATAAACCAAATAATACAGAGCAAGAAATAAACCAAATCATACAGAGAAAGGAATAGAACAAAAAAGTAAGAGAAAGCAATAGACCAAACAATGCAGAGAAAGGAATAAACCTAATAATACAGAGAAAGGAATAGAACAAATAGTGCAGATAGGTAGTTTTGTGACCAAATCACGAGAAATTGAAAAGTTAGCAAAAACAAGTAATAATCAAGACTTGGATTAATAATGCAAATCTGAGAACGTATCTTGACAGTTGAAGTAATTTGAGTTGTGCAAAAAATAATTCAGTATTTTATCAATTTCCTTCGCAGTTGTATTATGAGTATGTAAACTGTTATTAGTATCGCATGCTCATATTAATTTTTGTAACTCCATATTGCCACCAAATAGTTATTTAGTAATCTTAGACCTACCTATCTAAGCCTCCTAGCTACTCTGCCTGAGGTAACAATTAGACATGCATATCTAAATATAATAGGGACAGTGTCAATTAATACATCAATACTATATTGGATGCGCATTTGTATTTTTAGATCAAGTGATTGTAAAAGACACTGGTTGTATACAGACTCTACAAGTAGACTAACCATTATAAAGATATTACTTTGAGTCAATCCACGCCAATGCTACTGACTACTGTTGGCTCTGTTGTGATGAAATAGCATATGTTAGCGTATTATTGTTCTGTTGCTTGATATGAACAGATATCTAGAAAATTGCTTTTCCTAATGCCCATTGCACCATTAACTCGTTTAAAAAGTGAAGTAAATTGAAGTTAAGTAACCCATAGCATTACTGTCGTATAGGTGTGAGATTGTAGTGATATAACATTTCAAAGTCCAATGTAGGCCAATGTAGGCCAATGTAGGCCAATGGAATATATATATAAGGCTATATGAGGGAGGTAGTCATCTCTTATCCCTGCCGCTTTTACTTCCCGGACTGAACGGTTACACATTTAAGGCTGGGTCGACCCGGGAACCGTTGCGGTCTGAAAAAACATTACCACCTCAACTGGGGAATGAACCCAGGACAACTCGGATGCGCTAACCACTGCGCTAAGAGGCTACTAACTCATTTAATATTAACTATATTTGTGAGGACTAACAGTCAGGCAAAATATACTGAGCAGACATGTTAGTCAGCTCAGGCAGATTATATTGGACAAGACCTTCACCTCGGCTTACTAGTTGCCCTCCCTAGAATAAGGCTGTTTTCATGGTAGCCTGGATAACGAGGTGAGGGATCGAAGTGATCCCCGTAGAGTGATTGGCACTCATATGAAGACAAGCATAGCACAACCGCCTGGACGACCTCGGTCCATCTTCATCAGCACGTTCGGGGTGTTAGGAAAGCTACTGCAACCCGCCACTTAACGAACTTATCAGGGAGTACAACAGAGTAACCTACTTATTGTAGGCATTCGCAAACAATAACAACAACTATATTTATTTTTCTGAGTAATTTTGAAAATTTGATCGTTTCTTCTTCTTCTTCTTCGTACGCAGTCAGACAGTAACCATTATTTTTTCGAAAAAAAGCGGCGGTCATCCTGAGGCTACGACACTGCCATAGAGCTTGTCTTGTGGTTCCACTGGTGATGGCCACATCTGCTCTCTCTGATCCTCGTATGTCGGGCAGTTCTGCAGCAGATGTTCAGCGGTCATTTTTACGGTACCACACGGGCATTCGTCGGTGCCACCTATCTTCAATTTGTTGAATAGGTGGTACCTCAATCTATTGTGGCCAGTGCGAAGTCTAAAGACAGCGACCTGCTCTTTTCTGTTCAACTGGTAATAGGCATCGTTTTTGGTGTAACCAGTATGTTCGGTTTCCCATTTGGTCATGTATCTGGCTTTAATAAGCCGTTTTGACTCTTCGTACGTCGTACTAGTATCTGTTTGTGGTAGTTTTGCACCTTCTTTTGCCAGTCGGTCTGCCCCTTCGTTGCCTTGGATGTTGCAGTGTGATGGGACCCACTGTACCACTACCCTTTTTGGTGCGGACTGCTGGCATAGTTGACAGAGCACTGCTCTTAAGTCATTAAGCTCAGTGTTTTTCTGGCTTTTTAGCGCTGTGACTACGGCGAGAGCATCTGTCAGCAGGACTATATGGCTCTCATTTTCTTTATGTGTCACCATTTCTTCCACTGCCGCCCTCAGTGCCTCTGCCTCCGCTCTGAAATTGCTTGTGTACTTACCAGTAGCGAATGACAGTGTTATTTTTCTGCCATTTGGTAGGTTCAGGAATGCTCCTGCCCCTCCGTTCTGTGTAGTGTCTGTTACAGAACCGTCGGTGTATGCATGGGTCCAGTCCATGCTTGGGTAGCTTTTCGTTATGAAGCTTAGGGTAGTATCTCTCCTTTCTTTTTCAGTCTGGCAGTTTTTGTTTGCAATACCTGGTATATTTTCTACCACCTCTGGAAATATATCCTGCCTCCAGGTAGGTTTCCGTACAGTAGTGATGGGTTTTGGTGTTGTTAGTGCCATATCCGCAGCAGGTCTCCGAGGTGCACAGCCTCTAGTCGATAGAACAATGTAGGTAAGGGAAGTCGGCAAATTGGATCCGTAACTTCGGGAAAAGGATTGGCTCTGAGGGCTGGGTCAGTCGGGCCAAATTGTCTCTAGTCCCAGTGAAATTCATCGCCGAGGTCGTTGGGATCCGTTCTGCACAGAGCGCTGCCATCCCTCCTCGAGCGAGCCCGATCGGTCGGTCGTCTGGTGCGTGTGGGAGGCCCCTGTCAGGCGGTCCTAGGTCGACGGACGGAGTGAGGGACGGGTGGAACAAACCGTCCGTCCGTCCCGTCAGTCGGTCCCTGCGGCCGTCGTCCCAGCGAGGCTTTTTACACACCCTTCCTCCGCCGACCGGTGTGTGCTGTACACAGTACAGCCTGAGACCTAAATTAACTTAACACGCCAATACTGCAGAATGACTATCAAAAAGTACACCTTCGGGGGGTCTAATAGAGAACATGTGCTGGAATTAGACCCTCGAAAATCTGGGGCTACCCTCTAAGAAACTTGATTGTCTCGCTAAGGGAATTGACGGAAGGGCACCACCAGGTGTGGAACCTTAATTTGACTGAACACGCCAATACTGTAGAACAACTGACAAATCGAGAGCACTGCCGTTTGGGTCTAATAATGAACGTACGCTGGTATTAGACTCACGGATGACAAATCAGCTCTCAAACACTTAAATGAAAGAACGCTACGGAAATCGTGTTTAACTCCGCAGAAACCGCAGATTTACAATACCTGGTCATTGACAAACAAAAGCCCTCAATAAATTCGTCTGACCAAATAGTGAACGGGTGCTGGAAATAGATCATCTGAAGACAAGTCAGTTTTACCCTACAAATGACAGGGCGTTGCTACGGAAAACCAGCTCAAATCGAGAGGAGCCGCAGACACTTTGATTCACGTACCAGGCTGATAAGCCAAGGGCGCGAGGCTACCATGTGGGGGATTACGGCCGAACCATTGTAAGCCGCAATCCCACCCAAAATCTCAGCACCACTGCAATGGGAGGCTCCTACATGCTCGGGACCTGTGGCTTGCGCCCCAGCCCTATCAGGTAGAGCCACAGTAAGAGGTCCTTGCCGTCCGCCAATCAAAGCGGGCGGACAACTGCTTGATACTCACCCTATACGGCGATGGGGTGCGAAAACACCAACCAAAGACTTAGTACCTGGTCGGGGTGTCGAAAACAGTAGAGCAGCCACCTCACTGTGAACTGTCAAGACTCAACCACTGACCATGAGAGTTGTCCGCACATCAGGCAAACAACATCTCTGTGACATCACCAGGCTTGTCCTCTGGCTGAATGCACTCCGGCTACGATATCTACTTCTGTACGTTATCAGCCATATAACTATCATACTGGACGCAGAAGAGATGCAGACCAGCGGACATTGCACACCTGCCCCACTGTGTCAACACCCCAGGTGGCGGGGAATGCTAGGCGTACCATCCCTGCATAGAAGCCAAGAAAATAAAGGGAAAAAGAGATACCCCACTCACATGCAAATGCTACGTTCCTGGCAGGACGTGATGATCCTGGGATACAGACACACTGGACTGCCTCTCTTCCGGGTAAACCAGTCCATCTCATATATCATCACATATCATCATTGCACCCTATAGACACGAGTAGTGAAGACTCGATAGTCTGGTAAGACAACATCCATAAGAGAGACAACTCTGATTATAAACAACTGTTGCCTTGCAGATAGGCTGGGGACAGCCAAAGGCTAAGGAGGGCATCCCTACAGAAACGCCTGTTGAAATCGGATGCACGGGGCCGCAAGCCTAACGAAACAGTGCAACGTAAATCACAGTATGATGGCAGTACAACCTATTAGAAAAACGCATGGCGCTCATCCTGCGGAGTCCCGCCAGGCAGCGATAGCGCCGGGCCCCACGCCTCGAAGGGGCCGACCCTTGACTACTGGTGGTCACCCACCCATGTGTCGTGGAGTCGAGGCACATGGCTATGGGGCAACTTCTATTGGCCTAAACCTCAAGACCCTCAAAATACTGCAGTGGAATGCGGAGGGAGTCATTAACAAAAAACTTTCCCTAACACACCACCTGCATGAAGGTAAGATTGACGTGGCATGTATCCAGGAAACGCACCTCAACAATAACCATAAATTCTCAATCAGAGGATATCAGACCTTCCGTCTAGATAGAGAAGGCCACAAAGGAGGGGTCCTGATACTGACCAGAAACTGCATACCGAATAGCGCGGTATCTGTCAATCACACCGGACAAGCAGAAATTGTAGGAGTTGACATAATGGCTCAAGAGACGAAGCTCCGCATTTTCAATCTGTACGGACCACAAAACAGAGACCTATCGCTCTCGAGTATGGAGGTCAGAGACTCCAACTGCATAGTAGTTGGAGATTTCAACAGCCACTCGGAGAGATGGGGATACTCTGACACAGACAGCAGAGGTGACGAAGTGGAAGATTGGGAGATAGATGCAAATCTCTCCCTAATCAATAGGCCGGAGGATAGCCCTAGCTTCTATTCAAGAACATGGCATACCACCTCGACTCCAGATTTGGCCTTCTCCACACAGGACATACACCATAAAATAGACCGCCAGGTGCTAAACCAACTGGCAGGTAGCGACCACAGGCCGATCAGGCTAACCATTGACATGGAAGTAGGCCCACAGGAAACAAAACCGCTCCCACGTTGGAATTACAAACGAGCCGACTTGGACAGATTTGAAATCCTGACAGATGGGCTGTGTGAAACCATCAACATACGAAACACCAAAATGAAGCCCATGGTAGAGAGCCTAAGCAAGGCAATAATGCAAGCCGCCACTGAAACCATCCCAAGAGGAGCTAGGAAAAACTATAAGCCCTACTGAAATGATGAGTTGCAGAAAGTGGAAGATGCAGTAACAAATGCTAGGAACATGGCAGAGCGAGAAAAATCCATGGAGGCAAACATCGCCCTCAAAGCCGCCGCGGCGAAGTACAAACACACTCTCAAACAAACAGCAAGAGAAAGCTGGAAAAATAAAACGGAAAGTCTAAACCTGGACAAAGACGGGAACAAGCTATGGAAGCTAGTCAGAGCCATGAACGACGAAACCCTGTCAAATAAACAAATTACTATCAAGCAGGGCGAGAACTTGATCACAGGTAAGAAAGCCGCAAACGCCTTTGTCGATCACTATGCCAGAGCAAACCACATCGAGGTCCCTGCAGATAAGCATACAGACATTAACGAAGAGCTAAAGGGACACGAAAACATAAATACGGCTCCCGAAGAGCACATGATGGCCAAACTAACAATGCGCGAAATGGAAGAGGCTATGAGAACACTAAAGAAAAGGAAATCTCCCGGAAAAGACGGGATAACAAACGAAATGCTGATGGGGCTGGGCCAAACAGCGAAGAGGAAACTACTGTCAGTCCTGAACCAAAGCTGGAAAAGGGGTATTGTACCCCAGGCATGGAAAGATGCAATACTGGTACCAGTACCAAAAACAGGAAAGGATAAAACAGATCCAAATGGATACAGGCCCATCAGCCTACTGAGCTGTGTCGGCAAGCTGATGGAACGGATGATAAACACCAGACTGATGTGGCATCTGGAAGAAAAACGAATACTAATTCCACAGCAAGCCGGCTTTAGACAGCACAGATCCACTGAGGACCAGGTCATCCTCATAACCCAGGAGATAGAAGATGCCTACCAGGCACAGAAACACACAGTAGCTGTTTGGGTGGATCTGGAAAAGGCATTTGACAAAGTCTGGAAAGATGGACTTAGAGTCAAGCTAAGAAGAAGTGATGTTTGTGGGAAAATGTACAAGTGGATCAACCACTACCTCAAAAAAAGAACGGCCAGAGTCCAAGTACAAGGGCAGATGAGCAAAAAGGTGACACTCGAGCAGGGAGTACCCCAAGGGGGAGTACTGTCACCCACACTCTTCCTGGTATATATAAACGATATTACAGAGAATATACCAAGAAGAGTCCATAGCTCAATGTTTGCAGACGATCTGGCTATGTGGACCTCTGAAAAGAATCTCACCATAGCAAGAAATCGGATGCAGACGGCCCTAACATCGCTGGAAGAGTGGGCGAACTCATGGCTGGTCAAAATAAACGAGGAGAAAACCACGTGCACAATATTCTCGCTTTCATTAAAACCCCAAAGTACCAAATTAAGTCTAAATGGCAAAATCCTGCAGCCAAACGACAACCCAACCTATCTGGGAGTCACATTTGATCGGCGCATGACATGGAAAAGTCAGATTGAGAGAAACCGAATGAAAGCCAGAGAAAGAATGGCAATCATGAGGAAACTTGCTGGCACAAGCTGGGGAGCAGACGAAGGCATACTAAAGAAACTGTACACTGGAAGAGTGAGACCAGTTCTCGAGTATGGCATTGCGGCATGGACAAGAGCAGCGAAGGCGAACTTCGATAAAGTTAACAAACTTCAAAACCAAGCCATGAGAATTATAACAGGTAGCATGAAGTCAACGCCAATTGTAGAACTTTAAAAGATTACAAAACTGCAATCCATGACCGATAGAAGAGACTGCAGAGCCCAGCTGCAGTCAGAGAAACTCCGAAGACTGACCGACCATCCAATGCACCAGAGACTAAACAATTTGGGAAATGGGAAACTAAAGCGGAGAAACTTTGCAGAAATAGCCAAAGCAAAGATGCACGAAGATCCCATAAACGCACTAACAACACCAAAACCCATCACTACTGCACGAAAACCTACCTGGAGGCAGGATATATTTCCAGAGGTGGTAGAAAATATACGAGGTATTGCAAACAAAAACTGCCAGACTGAAAAAGAAAGGAGAGACACTACCCTAAGCTTCATAACGAAAAGCTACCCAAGCATGGACTGGACCCATGCATACACCGACGGTTCTGTAACAAACACTACACAGAACGGAGGGGCAGGAGCATTCCTGAACCTACCAAATGGCAGAAAAATAACACTGTCATTCGCTACTGGTAAGTACACAAGCAATTTCAGAGCGGAGGCAGAGGCACTGAGGGCGGCAGTGGAAGAAATTGTGACACACAGTGAAAATGAGAGCCATATAGTCCTTCTGACAGATGCTCTCGCCGTAGTCACAGCGCTAAAAAGCCAGAAAAACACTGAGCTTAATGACTTAAGAGCAGCACTCTGCAAACTGTGCCAGCAGTCCGCACCAAAAAGGGTAGTGGTACGGTGGGTCCCGTCACACTGCAACATCCAAGGCAACGAGGAGGCAGACAGACTGGCAAAAGAAGGTGCAAGACTACCACAAACAGATACCAGTATGACGTACGAAGAGTCAAAACGGCTTATCAAAGCCAGATACATGACCAAATGGGAAACCGAACATACTGGTTACACCAAAAACGATGCCTATTACCAGTTGAACCGAAGAGAGCAGGTAGTTGTCTTCAGACTTCGCACTGGCCACAACAGACTGAGGTACCACCTATTCAACAAATTGAAGATAGGGTGTACCGACGAATGCCCGTGCGGTACTGGTAAAATGACCACTGAACATCTGCTACAGAACTGCCCGACATACGAGGATCAGAGAGAGCAGATGTGGCCATTACCAATGGAACTGCAAGACAAGCTCTATGGCAGTTGCGAGAGCCTCAGGATGACCGCCGCTTTTCTCGAAAAAATAATGGTTACTGTCTGACTGTCTACGCAGAAGAAGAAGAAGAAGAAGAGTGACCAGACCTAACATCTGAATAAAAGGCAAGTTCACTTATGCGGTCACATATTTTTAGTAATCCCTTACCGTTCTCCTCTGATCACGAAACAATCTCCATCCCTCAACGTGAATGTACAGTAATCTTAATCGCCGTCCACTTTAGGGTGGATTTTGTTGAAGTGAGAACGAAATGATCTCAAACACTTTTTTTATGAAAATATAAAGTTTACCAAATTATTGTCTGTTCTGTGAAGGATCGATTTCACTGATCTCCGATCATTCCCATAGGTGGTCAGTCTCATCAATGTAAACACTGATTGTTCCAGGAATCATCCTTTTGAATACACTCCTTCTCTGTCTCTTAGTGTGAATATGAATTGTTCCATCAATCTTCTATTTCAACACACTGTTTCTCTGTCTCTCAGTGTGAATAGTAATTATTCCATCAATCTTCTATTTGAACACACTGTTTCTCTGTCTCTCAGTGTGAATAGTAATTATTCCATCAATCGTCTATTTGAACACACTGTTTCTCTGTCTCTCAGTGTGAATAGTAATTATTCCATCAATCGTCTATTTGAACACACTGTTTCTCTGTCTCTCAGTGTGAATAGTAATTATTCCATCAATCGTCTATTTGAACACACTGTTTCTCTGTCTCTCAGTGTGAATAGTAATTATTCCATCAATCGTCTATTTGAACACACTGTTTCTCTGTCTCTCAGTGTGAATAGTAATTATTCCATCAATCGTCTATTTGAACACACTGTTTCTCTGTCTCTCAGTGTGAATAGTAATTATTCCATCAATCTTCAATTTGTACATACTCCTCTCAGTCCTCTCATGCGTACTATTTGTTCACTCATGGATGATTTCATGGTTCTAAATCCTATTAATTGCCAAGTCAGCGATTATAATGTTAATGTCTTAGAGATGATTACTGATCATAATGCCACTATTATCCATATCCACACTCCTTTCCATGGGAGTCTTTGACGCGAGAACGTCAGTTCGGTCATTTGCTATTAACCCCAGCTTGACCAGGATAGGAGATTCACAGAAGATCATGAAGTCTTGACACTTGTGTATGCTACACATTCATACCACATCCAGCCCTTCAGTGTATCTTCGCAAAGAGCAGCAAAGATGGCGCCGTACGCGTTGTGGGTCTTACATTGCTCTGGTGTTTTAGTTCAGTATAATGTCGCCAACCCACGGATTTGCCTGGAATTCACACTAGTCGACGACAATACACTTGTGTTCACTGAAACGTGTCATTGTTTTCCATTTGGACGAGTTAATTCGTTCATTTTTGGTGTTTTCTTCCATCTGATTTTCATTTCATGGAAATCGGCTATATGAATTATAGGCCGTTTCACAATGGAGGCCGTCAATTGCCGTCTAATATCTCATTAACCTTGCATCGATAAAAGTGAAGTTTTGCACATGGTCTTTTATTTCCAATGTCCCACAGACTTTATAATTTACATTTTGTCAGGTAGTGCCGTATTCTTCAAGCTGCTAATGTATTTCTTCTTCTTCTTCTTCGTACGCAGTCAGACAGTAACCATTATTTTTTCGAAAAAAGCGGCGGTCATCCTGAGGCTCTCGCCACTGCCATAGAGCTTGTCTTGCAGTTCCACTGGTAATGGCCACATCTGCTCTCTCTGATCCTCGTATGTCGGGCAGTTCTGCAGCAGATGTTCAGCGGTCATTTTACCAGTACCGCACGGGCATTCGTTGGTACACCCTATCTTCAATTTGTTGAATAGGTGGTACCTCAGTCTGTTGTGGCCAGTGCGGAGTCTGAAGACAACGACTTGCTCTCTTCGGTTCAACTGGTAATAGGCATCGTTTTTGGTGTAACCAGTATGTTCGGTTTCCCATTTGGTCATGTATCTGGTTTTGATAAGCCGTTTTGACTCTTCGTACGTCATGCTGGTATCTGTTTGTGGTAGTCTTGCACCTTCTTTTGCCAGTCTGTCTGCCTCCTCGTTGCCTTGGATGTTGCAGTGTGACGGAACCCACTGTACCACTACCCTTTTTGGTGCGGACTGCTGGCACAGTTTGCAGAGTGCTGCTCTTAAGTCATTAAGCTCAGTGTTTTTCTGGCTTTTTAGCGCTGTGACTACGGCGAGAGCATCTGTCAGCAGGACTATATGGCTCTCATTTTCACTGTGTGTCACCATTTCTTCCACTGCCGCCCTCAGTGCCTCTGCCTCCGCTCTGAAATTGCTTGTGTACTTACCAGTAGCGAATGACAGTGTTATTTTTCTGCCATTTGGTAGGTTCAGGAATGCTCCTGCCCCTCCGTTCTGTGTAGTGTCTGTTACAGAACCGTCGGTGTATGCATGGGTCCAGTCCATGCTTGGGTAGCTTTTCGTTATGAAGCTTAGGGTAGTGTCTCTCCTTTCTTTTTCAGTCTGGCAGTTTTTGTTTGCAATACCTGGTATATTTTCTACCACCTCTGGAAATATATCCTGCCTCCAGGTAGGTTTTCGTGCAGTAGTGATGGGTTTTGGTGTTGTTAGTGCGTTTATGGGATCTTCGTGCATCTTTGCTTTGGCTATTTCTGCAAAGTTTCTCCGCTTTAGTTTCACATTTCCCAAATTTATTAGTCTCTGGTGCATTGGATGGTCCGTCAGTCTTCGGAGTTTCTCTGACTGCAGCTGGGCTCTGCAGTCGCTTCTATCGGTCATGGATTGCAGTTTTGTAATCTTTTCAAGTTCTACAATTGGCGTTAACTTCATGCCACCTGTTATAATTCTCATGGCTTGGTTTTGAAGTTTGTTAACTTTATCGAAGTTCGCCTTCGCTGCTGTTGTCCATGCCGCAATGCCATACTCGAGAACTGGTCTCACTCTTCCAGTATACAGTTTCTTTAGTATGCCTTCGTCTGCTCCCCAGCTTGTGCCAGCAAGTTTCCTCATGATTGCCATTCTTTCTCTGGCTTACATTCGGTTTCTCTCAATCTGACTTTTCCATGTCATGCGCCGATCAAATGTGACTAACAGATAGGTTGGGTTGTCGTTTGGCTGCAGGATTTTGCCATTTAGACTTAATTTGGTACTTTGGGGTTTTAATGAAAGCGAGAATATTGTGCATGTGGTTTTCTCCTCGTTTATTTTGACCAGCCATGAGTTCGCCCACTCTTCCAGCGATGTTAGGGCCGTCTGCATCCGATTTCTTGCTATGGTGAGATTCTTTTCAGAGGTCCACATAGCCAGATCGTCTGCAAACATTGAGCTATGGACTCTTCTTGGTATATTCTCTGTAATGTCGTTTATATATACCAGGAAGAGTGTGGGTGACAATACTCCCCCTTGGGGTACTCCCTGCTCGAGTGTCACCTTTTTGCTCATCTGCCCTTGTACTTGGACTCTGGCCGTTCTTTTTTTGAGGTAGTGGTTGATCCACTTGTACATCTTCCCACAGACATCACTTCTTCTTAGTTTGACTCTAAGTCCATCCTTCCAGACTTTGTCAAATACCTTTTCCAGATCCACCCAAACAGCTACTGTGTCTTTCTGTGCCTGGTAGGCATCTTCTATCTCCTGGGCTATGAGGATGACCTGGTCCTCATTGGATCTGTGCTGTCTAAAGCCGGCTTGCTGTGGAATTAGTATTCGTTTTTCTTCCAGATGCCACATCAGTCTAGTGTTTATCATCCGTTCCCTCAGCTTGCCGACACAGCTCAGTAGGCTTATGGGCCTGTATCCATTTGGATCTGTTTTGTCCTTTCCTGTTTTTGGTACTGGTACCAGTATTGCATCTTTCCGTGCCTGTGGTACAATTCGCCTTTTCCAGCTTTGGTTCAGGACCGATAGCAGTTTCTTCTTCGCTGTTTGGCCCAGCCCCATCAGCATTTCGTTTGTTATCCCGTCTTTTCCGGGAGATTTCCTTTTCTTTAGTGTTCTCATAGCCTCTTCCATTTCGCGCATTGTTAGTTTGGCCATCATGTGCTCTTCAGGAGCCGTATTTGTGTTTTCGTGTCCCTTTAGCTCTTCGCTAATGTCTGTATGCTTATCTGCAGGGACCTCGATGTGGTTTGCTCTGGCATAGTGATCGACAAAGGCGTTTGCGGCTTTCTTACCTGTGATCAAGTTCTCGCCCTGCTTGATAGTAATCTGTTTATTTGACGGGGTTTCGTCGTTCATGGCTCTGACTATCTTCCATAGCTTGTTCCCGTCTTTGTCCAGGTTTAGACTTTCCGTTTTATTTTTCCAGCTTTCTCTTGCTGTTTGCTTGAGGGTGTGTTTGTACTTCGCCGCGGCGGCTTTGAGGGCGATGTTTGCCTCCATGGATTTTTCTCGCTCTGCCATGTTCCTAGCATTTGTTACTGCATCTTCCACTTTCTGCAACTCATCATTCCAGTAGGGCTTATAGTTTTTCCTAGCTTCTATTGGGATGGTTTCAGTGGCGGCTTGCATTATTGCCTTGCTTAGGCTCTCTACCATGGGCTTCATTTTTGTGTTTCGTGTGTTGATGGTTTCACACAGCCCATCTGTCAGGATTGAGAATCTGTCCCAGTCGGCTCGTTTGTAATTCCAACGTGGGAGCGGTTTTGTTTCCTGTGGGCCTACTTCCATGTCAATGGTTAGTCTGATCGGCCTGTGGTCGCTACCTGCCAGTTGGTTTAGCACCTGGCGGTCTATTTTATGGTGTATGTCCTGTGTGGAGATGGCCACATCTGGAGTCGAGGTGGTATGCCATGTTCTTGAATAGAAGCTAGGGCTATCCTCCGGCCTATTGATTAGGGAGAGATTTGCATCTATCTCCCAATCTTCCACTTCGTCACCTCTGCTGTCTGTGTCAGAGTATCCCCATCTCTCCGAGTGGCTGTTGAAATCTCCAACTACTATGCAGTTGGAGTCTCTGACCTCCATACTCGAGAGCGAAAGGTCTCTATTTGGTGGTCCAAACAGATTGAAAATGCGGAACTTCGTCTTTTGAGTCATTATGTCCACTCCTACACTTTCTGCTTGTCCGGTGTGATTGACAGGTACCGCGCTACTCGGTATGCAGTTTCTGGTCAGTATCAGGACCCCTCCTTTGTGGCCTTCTCTATCTAGACGGAAGGTCTGGTATCCTCTGATTGAGAATTTATGGTTATTGTTGAGGTGCGTTTCCTGGATACATGCAACGTCAATCTTATCTTCATGCAGGTGGTGTGTTAGGGAAAGTTTTTTGTTAATGACTCCCTCTGCATTCCACTGTAGTATTTTGAGGGTCTTGAGGTTTTGGCAAATAGAAGTTGCCCCATAGCCATGTGCCTTGACTCCACGACACATGGGTGGTTGACCACCAGTAGTCAAGGGTGGGCCCCTTCGAGGTGTGAGGCCCGGCACTATCGCTGCCTGGCGGGACTCCGCAGGATGAGCGCCATGCGTTTTTCGAATAGGTTGTACTGCCATCATACTGCGATTTACGTTGCACTGTTTTGTTAGGCTTGCGGCCCCGTGCATCCGATTTCAACAGGCGTTTCTGTAGGGATGCCCTCCTTAGCCTTTGGCTGTCCCTACCTATCTGCAAGGCAGCAGTTGTTTATGATCAGAGTTGTCTCTCTTATGGAAGTTGTCTTACTAGACTATCGAGTCTTCACTACTCGTGTCTATAGGGTGCAATGATGATATGTGAGATGATAAATGAGATGGACTGGTTTACCCGGAAGAGAGGTAGTCCAGTGTGTCTGTATCCCAGGATCGTCACGTCCTGCCAGAAACGTAGCATTTGCATGTGAGTGGGGTATCTCTTTTTCCCTTTATTTTCTTGGCTTCTATGCAGGGATGGTACGCCTAGCATTCCCCGCCACCTGGGGTGTTGACACAGTGGGGCAGGTGTGCAATGTCCGCTGGTCTGCATCTCTTCTGCGTCCAGCATGATAGTTATATGGGTGATAACGTACAGAGGTAGATATCGTAGCCGACGTGCATTTAGCCAGAGGACAAGCCTGGTAATGTCACAGAGATGTTGTTCGCCTGGTGTGCGGACAGCTCTCATGGTCATTGGTTGAGTCTCGACAGTTCAAAGTGAGGTGGCTGCTCTACTGTTTTCGACACCCCGACCAGGTACTAAGTCTTTAGTTGGTGGTTTTGCACCCCATTGCCGTATAAGGTGAGTATCTAGCAGTTGTCCGCCCGCTTTGATCGGCGGACGGCAAGGACCTCTTGCTGAGGCTCTACCGGATATGGCTGGAGCGCAAGCCCCAGGTATCGAGCATGTAGGAGCCTCCCATTGCAGTGGTGCTGAGATTTTGGGCGGGATTGCGGCTTACAATGGTTCGGCCGTAATCCCCCACATGGTAGCCTCGCGCCATTGGCTTATCAGCCTGGTACGTGAACCAAAGTGTCTGCGGCTCCTCTCGATATGAGCTGGTTTTCCGTAGCAACGCCCTGTCATTAGTAGGGTAAAACTTATCTGTCTTCAGATGGTCTATTTCCAGCACCCGTTCACTATTTGGTCAGACGAACTTATTGAGGGCTTTTGTTTGTCAATGACCAGGTATTTGAAATCTGCGGTTTCTGCTGGGTTAAACACGATTTCCGTGGCGTTCTTTCATTAGAGTGTTTGAGAGCTGACTTGTCTTCCGTGAGTCTAATACCAGCGTTTGTTCATTATTAGACGGTAGTGCTCTCGATTTGTCAGTCGTTCTACAGTATTAGGCGTGTTCTGTCAAATAAAGCCGCAGGTTCCCCTCCTGGTGGTTCCCTTCCGTCAATTCCTTTAGCGAGACAATCAAGTTACTTAGAGGGTGACCCCAGATTTTCGAGGGTCTAATTCCAGCACATGTTCACTATTAGACCCCCCGAAGGTGCTCTCTTTTGACTGTCATTCTACACTTTTGGCGTGTTTAGTCAATTTTAGCCTCAGGCTCCACTCCTGATAGTGCTCTTCCGTCAATTCCTTTATCAAACACTGTATGCAGACCAACAGAGCTTCAGAGGGCATAACCCCAGATTTCTGAGGGTCTAAATCTTGCACCAGTTCCATATTAGACCCCAGAGAAGTGGTATCGGCATGTCAGTTATTTCAGTGTTGGCCGTGTTGAGTCAAATTAAGCCGCAGGCTCCACTCCTGGTGGTGCCCTTCCGTCAATTCCTTTAAGTTTCAGCTTTGCAACCATACTTCCCCCGGAACCAAAACACTTTGGTTTCCCGGAAGCTGCCCGCAGAGTCATCGAAGCAACTCCTGCGGATCGCTAGTCGGCATCGTTTATGGTCAGAACTACGACGGTATCTGATCGTCTTCGTGCCTCTGACTTTCGTTCTTGATTAATGAAAACATTCTTGACAAATGCTTTCGCAGTAGCTCGTCTTGCGGCGATCCAAGAATTTCACCTCTAACGCCGCAATACGAATGCCCCCGTTTGTCCCTGTTAATCATTACCTCCAGTTCCGAAAACCAACAAAATAGAACCGAGGTCCTATTCCATTATTCCATGCACCATTATTCAGGCAGCCGAGGCCTGCTTTAAACACTCTAATTTTTTCAAAGTAAACGCGCCGGCCACCCAGGACGCTCAGCGAAGAGCACCCGTGGGAGAGAGCCGGCAGACGGTAGGGCAGGAGACAACGGGCAGTGAACCGGCGCGAACCGGACCGCCCGCCTGCGCCTGAGATCCAACTACGAGCTTTTTAACTGCAACAACTTTAATATACGCTATTGGAGCTGGAATTACCGCGGCTGCTGGCACCAGACTTGCCCTCCAATAGATCCTCGTTAAAGGGTTTAAAGTGTACTCATTCCAATTACGGGGCCTCGAAAGAGTCCCGTATTGTTATTTTTCGTCACTACCTCCCCGTGCCGGGAATGGGTGGGTTGCGCGCCTGCTGCCTTCCTTGGATGTGGTAGCCGTTTCTCATGCTCCCTCTCCGGAATCGAACCCTGATTCCCCGTTACCCGTTACAAACATGGTAGGCATGTCACGTACCATCGACATTTGATAGGGCAGACATTTGAAAGATGCGTCGCCGGCACATGAGGCCATGCGATCAGCACAAAGTTATCCAGAGTCACCAGTGGGGACGCCGCAACCCCGCGAGGAGAAACGACGATTGGTTTTGAACTAATAAAAGCGCTCTTTCCGCGAGGGTCGGAGCTTGGTAAGCATGTATTAGCTCTAGAATTGCCACAGTTATCCAAGTAGGATCGTGTCATCTAAGGAACCTCGACTGATTTAATGAGCCATTCGCGGTTTCACCGTGAGACAGTGTGAACTTAGACATGCATGGCTTAATCTTTGAGACAAGCATATGACTACTGGCAGGATCAACCAGATATCTGTCGGAGACGTACGTACGGTCGGCGGAGGAAGGGTGTGTAAAAAGCCTCGCTGGGACGACGGCCGCAGGGACCGACTGACGGGACGGACGGACGGTTTGTTCCACCCGTCCCTCACTCCGTCGACCTAGGACCGCCTGACAGGGGCCTCCCACACGCACCAGACGACCGACCGACCGGGCTCGCTCGAGGAGGGATGGCAGCGCTCTGTGCAGAACGGATCCCAACGACCTCGGCGATGAATTTCACTGGGACTAGAGACAATTTGGCCTGCCGGCCTGCCCTTCTCCGTAGGAGAACGCAGGGCCTCGAGGCAACGATTCCTGCTTTCCATTTGCCGGTCACAAGCTCTTTGCGAAAGTTGGACCATCAGCGAGACGTACTGTCGAGCTCTGCTATAAGCCTTAGATAAATCACCACGTTTCCTGATACGGACCAGACCAGCGCACTTCGGCGGAGGAGCCGCTACAACAAACCGCACCCAATTCCCTCTACGGGGAAAGGTAGGCGAGCGTTTTCCGCAAGCCCGCGCTATCGCTCCGCCTGGCGGGACTGAGATCGCTTTACGAACACTGGTTGAAATTGAGTCGCTGCAGCGAGACAACTACCCCATATTGCTAATGTATTTGATCTTTGTTAACGAATGATTTATTTTGTCTTTGCAGAAAATAATTTACCGGTAATTTTTTTTTTAAATCGATGTTCAGGCATAATCGTCTCTCTTCAATTCGAATGAGATTGTCTACAGTATATCCTTTACTGCAGTTCATGTCTTGTAGCTACAGTAAGAAGTAACTGTGCATTTCGTAGAAAGAATGTGTCAAGATGTACAAATACGTAATATATAAAATATAGAAAGTACATATTTCAAATGGATTGGTTCAGTTCTATAAATAGATGCAGGAGCAAACCAATAAATGGTTATAATTCAGTTCTGTGATCCATCTTCTATAGTTTTGCCAAGGTCATATAAACTTCACAAATTTCCCGGAATTATAACATGGAATTTAGTTTCTCACTTAATCAGACGATTTCAACGCATTGACAACTGCTATTGGCTGAACGAACGACAGTCGATCTTTTACAAATAGCCTTCTTCCTTTTTTAAGACGGGGTACTCACATTTAGCCAAATAATCTATATTTATTTTTGAGAGGGCGTCATATAGCATATTCTTTCATATCGCATAGTTTGAAAGTTTTATTTCAGCTGCTATTTGTCCTTTAACTTTCGCACAAACGAGTTCAATTGATTTTAAGTGTGAATGGTAAGGTGGCAGTCTCAAACACATATGACCATGCTCTTGGATCAACTTGTCTATGGGAAATATCTTTTCTTTTCGTGTTTGATTGACAAGGGAACGCAATTCATATTTCAAATAGATTTCGTTAAATGGTATGTGTTCTTTAGTAAGCCACATCTTTATTGCATCTTTTAAACTGAATCATGTAATAATTTTGTCTTCTTGTGTCACTGCGTTGTGGTATGATGCATTTTACATTATCAGACAAGAGGGTCTATCTTTAAACGGAAGAGTAGTTTTTTTCAATCTACATTCTAAATATGTTACCATTCATCTCAGTATGATAGTCCGTATAATTGGGAACAAAAATGCTACAAATCTCTCTTCTAATCACATCCATGTCAAAGCTATCTACTCTTTTCTTTCTTTCTTGCGTATTTTTTCTTTCATTGTCTTGGATCAATCGATCAAATGACCAAACGCGTGAATAGTTCTTTTTTTTTTTTGGTTTGAGATACTCAGATGTAGTTTACAACACGTAGCATTTCCACAAAAATATTGATACATCTTCAAAGCAATTGTAAATAGTGTAAAAATGTGATACTTAAGCTTCGCCTATGACACATTACACACCGGAAGGCTCACTAGAACTGTTAAAAATCAGTGATCTATGGCCTGCTGCAGTTGGCTTTGAGTGCCTATGGGTTGAAGTTGGAAAGATTTCTTGAAACTTGTGGAAAATGTTTTCCAAAAATACTTAAGAAAGGGGTTATGAAGGGGTAATCTTTTCTAAAGACTGGTTTCATTAGGAGGTCGGATATTTGTATACCCTAAAGAAAGAAAATTGTATACCATATGTTTGTTGGCACAAAAAAACCCTTAGGACATGGTGATCTGCAGGTTAAATGCAAAATTTGAAATGTTTTGTTCATATGGAAGCTGAAATATTCAATTTTGAATAACGGCAAACATTGTGAAACGCACTATAGTACTACGCTTAAACCTCTGTCACATTTACACGGTCTAGTTCACGTGACTGAACTTCACTGGATTGGTGCCATTCGCACTAGCTGCAGAAAGTGTCGGTGCTAGTGTGACTGAAAAGTAGACACGTGACTGTAATGGACTTTAAGACTGCCTGAGACAGATGTCCGACACACCATTCACATGCGTAGTGATGTCCCTGCGACGTCTTGCGGTTATAGGAAAGGCAAGATACAGAACGATAGATATCATCCCTCTCCGCTGCCTTGTGGAATACCCGTTTACTAGAAATGCGTGGAAGTAAACCCTGAGAGGTAAATCTGCAGCCTGTGCTATCTCCAGTCGTGTCGATAATGTCTTGCCATTGGACAAAGGTAGCTCAGGACGAGAGAGCGAGGTTGACAAGAGCGTAGTTTGTTCCTGGCTTTAATCCATTATTACCGCGCAAGTTACCATTTTAAGCAGGCACATCAACGGAACAGACTGTCCACTCAGCTGAACAGAGAGAGTGGTCTTCCTCACATGTGATGGACGAACATCATCATCACCTTATAGAGCAAGTATTGAGATTCCGACATACAGACTCTCTTTGATATATGTATATATTTATATATATATATATATATTTATATATATATATATATATATATATATATATATATACATATATATATATTTGTATATATATATATATATGCATATATATATTTATATATATATCCTGTAGCCATCTCATATATGAAATCCCATGTTAATCGTATATATCATGCTGGAACTTGTTGTAGTGTGTGTAACGTTTGTCTCGACCTCAACCTTACCTTTTACTCTAGCAGAGAAGCTTCGTCCCGTATTATCCCAAACAGAAAATTATCCCGATTACAAAGACTATCCAACACCCTCATCATAAAGAGCATTGCCATGTATGATTGTTTCAACCTCGAGATCCACTACCCAATTGTTCATCTTTCTGCATACCAAGATTAGAAAAATACTCGTGACTTACTCAGAGAATGTCGTGAGAGGCGAATACAATTTTTTAACCCTCACTGAAATAATGCCGTTATCGTAAAAATATGTGCATGAGAAGACATTGAAGTAATCGACAAATGCTGCCGAAGACGGATGTGTCAGACCAAAAGGTGGAAATATCGAAACAAAGCTGTAAACTAGCGACAAATCGCATTTCGTTCTCTGGACCATCCTGCTACTTGCAAATCCCTATTCAGGGCTTGATAGGCGGAGATTGAGAACGAACGCAGAAGAAGAAGAATACGACAATTAAATGGTTACTTAAACAGTCATATAGGTGACATGTACAGGTATATTCGGGCAATAAAAATGTAATCCAAGATGGACATATCCGTTGTTTGGAGCGACACATAAAACGGCCATACTTTGCTGATAAAGACATCTATTAAAAAAAAAAAACAAACATATAACAATGTTAGAATAAGCCGAGGCCACATTTGGAGTGTGGTCGAGAAGATTAATACAGCATAGACAGTAACAGTGAAAAAATCAGAAAAATGGAGAAGACGCTAAATATCCAAGAGGAAAGCACATAACTTGAACAGGACAGAAAATTCACATACTTGGTAGCGTGTTCACACAATTAAGAAGGATGGACAGAGAGGTGCAATTAAAAAAGGAGGTTTCCTACCCGCAATTAGCATTATTGAAACATAAACACATCACAGTGGAAACATAAACACATCACAGTGGAAACATAAACACATCACAGTGGAAACATAAACACATCACAGTGGAAACATAAACACATCACAGTGGAAACATAAACACATCACAGTGGAAACATAAACACATCACAGTGGAAACATAAACACATCGCAGTGGAAACATAAACACATCACAGTGGAAACATAAACACATCACAGTGAAAACATAAACACATCACAGTGGAAACATAAACACATCACAGTGGAAACATAAACACATCGCAGTGGAAACATAAACACATCACAGTGGAAACACAGACAAGATTGATAAATAGTATTGTTATACCAACTCTTTGTCCCCAGACTTGGACTCTCAAAAAGACACAGGACAAGAACAAAATGGTATACACAGTCAGGTGTTTGAGAAAAGCGGTCGTGGTCACAAGGCTAGGTAAAGCACGAAGCGAATAAACAGAGGGTGGTGTAACATCGTGCGAGTATTTCATGGAGAGACAGCAACTCAGGTTACTCGTAAAACTGATAAGAATGCAACCAAATCTACCATTTGTACAGATCTACAAATTACATAACAGTGTAACAAAGCAGAAGAGAGACCAAGAAAACGATCGATAGACATTGTAATGGAGATACTGAAGAAAAACGGCATGACACCACCATTACTGACACATCTGGAACATTAATTAAAACTACATCTCCCCATAGCCTTTAATGACATAAGTGGAAGAAAAAGAGAAGAAGAAGAAGAAGGAGATTAAAAAAGACTGGTGTGCGTGATGAAGAGCCACAACCTCCTCAGGGCAGTCCTGGTAACTAGAAATGTAAAGAACGAAACTGCAGCAGTAGTATTAACTGTATTGGATGATTACATCTCAGTCTAAGCGAAACAGCTCTAGAAGTGGAAACGTGGACAGAAAACCCGGTTAAGCATGCACCATATGCTCTCTGATTAGCAAGGAGCAAGCACAACGCAGAACAGACGAGAAAATTTGTAAAACCCACATTCGCTGAACTCTTAGAATATAATTTTAAAAGACAATTGAACTGGTGGTCTAATTCTGACAGACCTTGGTCTAACCAGCAGAGAATTGGTCGCGTTGAATGATCACCTCGAACACCTACTTTGGTTTCGAGACCACCTAGTGGTGGTAACCGACCGATCCATATACCACGGTTAAGACGGTAAATGTATAACATTGGGGACAAAATTCACATACGTGCCAAGTCGCTAAATGCACCACAACAGGCAGAGCATTAACTAAACAAGGAAAAGTCAAAAAGGAAAGTCACTTTAAGACCCAGTATCTGGCCAATGATGGCCATAGTCAATGGGAAAAGTGATCTCTAGACCACGGTGTATCAACGTGCTAAGGGACTTTGTGGTTGCTGGGAAAGCAGTGATGAACATGGGAGTCTAATGGGCGAGAGTGCTGCGCCAGGCTCATGGATTCCACATAGGACATCCCTTACATCTTCTGTTCTTCCCTGACAAGGGCAACTGCCAGGGTGACGTCTAACTATTCCATCAAACAAAATATGAACATGATACCATTAAATAACTTGCTGCCAGCCTTGCAGGTTCAGCCGCCACGCAAATAAAACACCTCGTTCCTGCAAACACGACACTACGTATCTCATCCAAGGATCATTAAGGACCGGATAATACAGAAAGACACCATAAGGTACCCACACAAACAAAGACGTGTTTCTCCCACCATGGACATACTGATACATCTGATACATAAACACTGCAGGTGTTGCAGTACAGTGCTGAAGGTATGCAAAACAAAAAAGAATGTTTGTCCAGAAGACTACTAAACGAAGTAATATATATTGCATGTATCCATGAATCCCACCTTAATCCCAATCATAAATGGTGCATACGAGGATATGATACCACTGACTAGAAGGGGATGGGCATAAATGGTGGCGTGCTTATCCTCTCTAAATTATCGACCCCATCAAAGGTGATATAAGTAGAAACCAACGAGAAAGCCAAAACAATAGGAGTGGACATCTTTGGTGAATAATTAATAATAAGCTGGCACGATCGTACATAAATACTCTACTGATATAGAGAGCAGAAAGCTCTGGAAGCCATCAAAGGCCTAAAGTGATGAAAACAGCTACAAGCCAACAATTGCGATTAAAAATGAAGAAAGGTGTTAACCCCGAAAAAGTGCAGTAGGTGCTATAATGCAAAACTATGCAGAAACCATAAGAAACACAGTTTCCACAAACATGATACGGTATATTAAGAAAGAAATAACCGACGTGGAGCATTCAATGTTAGTACCTGAATGGAATATTACAACAAAAATCACCACAACAAATGAAAGACTTTAAACGCAAGAGTATGAAGAATGGCAGACTTACTGACCTGGCAATAATTGGTTTTAAAAAGTCGACATATTAACACTCAGGATCCAGGAAGAGTTTTAGGACTTGATCATTTATGAAATTTTGAAGGAGTGGAGTTTACATTGTTATCTACAATTAAAGTAATGTTTTTTTTGAAAATTATATTGAACTGATTTGAAAACAAATAAAAAATGCCTCAGTCGTATCTTAATCAATATATCGTTTTCTTTTATGAAATATGAAATAATTGTCTCGAACCTACTTTTATAATCTTAATTATCGTGAGCCAAAATGTATGGTCATAGTTTATTTTATCCCCAATACAGCTAATTTTAGTTAAGGATATTTTACATTGTATGGGACCTACACAGGTTCTAAAGTATTTGAAAAGTGTATAAAACCAAGAAATCTAAATCAAAACAGCGCATAGAACATATTATCTACAACACTCGATCTCCGAAACAATTTGCAAAATTACTTGTCTAACACCAGAGTCCACCAACAGCAATGGATATATAGGTGGTATCTTCAGTCATTCTGGTACAGATGTTGGCCTATTCAATTCACAAAGGCTGAAAATCAAGACCAAAATAAACAGGTGCTGATGAGAACTGCTCTTTGCGCATGATGCCACAATTATGACTCACTCAGAGAAGGAACTGCTGTGAATTCAGGTTAACAATCAGCAAAAACGAAAACACAAGTTATGGTCCAGGGTGCAAACACGCTTCAGTAATCTCCATTGATGATCAGGTTTTTGATATAGTAAATCATGTTACGTACTTTGGATCTCCAGTCAATAATAAATTATCCTTGGATCAATAGATCAATATCAGGATAAGCGACACAGCATTAATAATGAGCATACTAAAAAAACGGTATGGGAGAACAAGAAGCTCACTGTTAAAACAAAAATACTTATTTATCAGACCTGACTCCTCAGCGCCCTTCTTAATGGCAGTGAGACAAAGTCTACCTACATGCACCAGGAGAGGCAGCTAAACAGCTATCACATGAGGTGCCTGTGCAAAATCTTGGGGATTTGATGACAAGACAAGATCACCAACGCAGAGGTGTTGGAGAGAACAGGCACTGTAACAATATTTTCCATGCTTAGTCTTGGATAGCGAATGCTGGGATTAGTGGACCACGCTCAGAGGATGGATGATGGCAGAATACCAAATTATCTTCTCTATGGGGAATTACAGTTGGGGATAAAGTCTCTGGGCCGGCCACTACTTCGGTACAAGGATGTATGCAAGCATGATATGAATGATGCAGCCATCGAATTGGAATCATGGGAACAGGACGCCATGGATCATGTTACACGGAGGGGCAGAATTAAACATATAATACAGACAAAGGTGATACTGTTTGCTGATAAGCTAAAGACAGCGTCTTAGAAGACGCGCCACACCATGCGATGCAACAAACGGTTCTGACTTTCCTTGCTCACACTGTGGAAGTCGCATCTCTGCTCACATTTGTTACCGTCATGGACTGTAGTTATATACCTTTTCTTCAAAACATAATTACTATTGTCTGACAAGACTAAAAGAGCCAATTATGGTGATGACATGAATATATATATATATATATATATATATGTTTATATATATATATATATATATATATATATATATATATATATATATATATATATTTATATATACGAAGGTCAGACCGAAAGTAATTCTTTCTATTTTATTCTGATGTCTCACGACGTCAGAAGTGGATTTGGCAGTATGGCGGTAAAGTGTGAACCTTCTCACGAATATCCGTAAACATTGTGATTCCTTCCGATAGGTGACAGTGGGGGAGCAGTCTGACAAAATGGCGTATGTTACGGTAGTGCATTTTAAAAAGTGGTTCGTTATTGAGTTCTTATATAGGAAAAAGGTTGCACCAATTGACATTTATCGACGCTTGCTGAACCTTTACGGAGAACAAACAGTAGATGTTAGAGAAAGCGACATGAAAGATAAGCCATGTTCCGAACGTCACACCATACAATGAAGAACGTCTCGATCAGCTCTTTCGTGTCAATCGGAGGATTAGAATCAGGGAACTGTCTACCGAGCTGGATATCAGCTTCAATGCGGTGGGAATGATGGGGGCATCGTTGGAATATCACTCAATGTTTACGACATGTCGGTCCCACGAACATAAAGAACATCGCATGCAAGTTTGTCATGACCTCTTGAACTGTTACGAAAATGATCACTGGTGATGAGAGCTAGTGCCCCCACTACGATCCTGAGTCAAAACCGCAGTCCATAAAGTGGCGACATGTGATATCGCTACCGAAGAAAAAGTTCAAGACGAAGTGCTCAGCAGGTACAGTGAAATGCACTGTTATTTGGAATAGGATAAAGGTAATTCTTCTTGATTTTGAGGGACTTGCTGGTCAGTAGTCGCCTTCTCACCAGCCTTCTCATAGCGTTCCAGGAACCAGGCCGTGCAATAATCTACGTGGCTGTGTTATCTGCCCTCGTGTCATCCTTTCTCGCTCCATCACCCTTCCCCTTTCCCAAAGCAGCATTCTTCATCAAAGAGGGATTCACATGCAATTCCTGAAACCTCCTCTATTCTATCATCTGCCGCCAGTGTGGTATGACATACATTGGGGAAACTGGTATGGAACTGCGGGAGCGTTTCCGTCAACACCTCAACGATATCCATCATGGGTTGTCTCCAACCGCATGTCATTAATATCTTCCATATCTTTTCGTAAAATCTCTTTCCGGACCCCATCCATTTTTATCTTCTATCAGTTCTTCCTCCCCCCCCCCCCACCCCGCTCCTAAATTAATCTCACCGCTCTCTGCTTAAATCACCTTCTTTTTGTTCTCCCACCTGGATCACTATTTGGCCGTTTCCATGTTGGCCACCACTGGCTTATCTGACGAATTCCCCCTCACTTCTTACGTTCTCCTGGCCACCTTGTTTGACAGCTTCCCTTCATATTCAGTCAAGCATCTGACCCAACCGGTCACTTAGACAGACTGGGACTACTATCAGATAAGTTAACCATTTTTTACTAATATGTTGATTTGTTAGTTCAGTATTGTTGACACTGATGAAGGCCTATTTGTCGTAACGTAGGTTTTGTTTTTGTTCTCGTCTCGGTGCGGTATCTGACCATGCCCATTTTAAAATTTTGATTAAACTCAACATTAATCAACTTTTGCAATTTTTTTTCATGTTTTTTTCTTATTCTTGATTTCGTGGAACCTGAACAAACCATTAAACTCTGACTGTTCCATCACTAAGCAGAAGGCTCGAATTTCCAGGGTCAGGCCAGAGAAGAAAACAGCTTGTCTTTTGCAACCCCCATAAACGCCATACCAGCTTAAAGAACGTTAATCACATTGTCAGTCTTAGCAGAAGTGTGCTAAGACACCCACCGTATTATCAGGATTTGGCGCTTTCTGATTACCTTCTGTTCCAGTTAATGAAACATTAACATTTTCCTAGCAACGACGCCGTCAGAGGAACTGTGACATTATCAGTCAGCTTTGCTGACGCATATTTTTCGTCCGCGGCATATATGCTCTTGTTCATTATTGGAGAAAATGTTTAGCAAAGGGTAGTAACTAAGTTGGAAAACAGGTTTTTGAAAGTAGGACATTGCTCTAACAAATGATGTTATTGTGCTCTTTTTATCTGTTATATCTTTCAAGAATAAAATGGGAGGCACTATTTTGGGTGGGCCTCTCGAAAATATCATAAATATATATATATACACATATACCCAGGCATGTTTAATGTATGTTGCCAGTAGCCGAGGGCTTCTGCTTTGCGTAGTAGGTATTTTAGAAATTCCTGTGGCTTAATATGCCTAGGATAATGTACAGATAATTTGGGTAGATTTCTAACTTGAATTTTTTTGTTTTGTTTTTTTGGAAACGGTGGCTAAGCCTACACTTTTCGATTTCGGCCAGAGATTTTTTAACGTGCTCGACACTGGACACCGGGATCCGATCTCAATACCCAGAGATCAAAGGAGTTTTTAACCAGAAGTTCTACGTGGCAGAATGCCGGTTTCCTCCATGATTCAAGCCCGCGACCTCCGGCACCTGAGGCAGACACCCTACTCCGTGACCACTGAGACCACTAATACATTGCTGATCACCATCCACATCTACTCCCCACTCTCTAATATATATATATTAGACGATTTAATTTTTAAAAATTGAGCAATATATAGTATGGTAAGGACGACCAGGATTCGCCGAACTATTTAAATCGTGTAACCTAGATACTGAAGCTGCGGCACATTTCTCCTTCACCTATTTGCGATAAAGAAAAAAAAACAGTGCACGCATCCGCTGAAAAACAAAACGTGATAGCAGTGTGATCTTCAAGGCTAAATGACATCAGAGCTAAGATCATTGCACGTTAAAAGGGCTGACATATAAACAACAGTGCACTCCGTCCTTACTCTACTGCCTGGCCGACGCAAACAAAGAGCATTGTCTGTTTTAGAAATAACAAACAGCAATGGATGCCATTTTAGAATTGATATCAGTTAGGTTGATACTGCTGCTTGTTGCTCTACCGATCATCGTATATCGCGTCCTGACATGGATCTATTGGAGATCGTCAAAGAATTACCCTCCGGGTCCCTATGAATGGGGCTCAACCTGGAAGATAGCAACAGCAACCTGGAATGGAACACTCCCAATGCTGGCCACTGAATGGGCCAAGAAGTACGGACCTCTAACATTTTTTTACGGCATTGGACAACCAGTATTGCTCCTCAACTCAGCAGAAGTCACAAGGCAGATGTTGTCATCGGAGAAGTACAAATTTATGGTTGCTGATAGACTGGCAATCGCTGGTGGTATAGTTGCAGCTCAATTCAACGGCAAAGATTTGATTTTCACAAACTATGATGGTAAGTTTTTAAGATGGTTTATAGTTTTGTTTTTTATTTGAAAGACAAGCAATGAAAGAAGCACATAGTGAAGGTATTTTAAATTTTGCTAATTTGGTGCCTGAAGTTTAGTTCTTTTCTTCGGAGAAATTGGGTCCATAAAGGTTTGTATATATCAACTAAGTTGGCACACAACATCAGAACGATCAGACAATGAGTTTTAATTCCTTTATTCCAGTAATGTGGTCATAATCATCCTGAGTAATTCCTTGTTTGCAATTGTTATTTTAACTTGATGTATTCTAGGATAAAGACGAGTTCTTCTATGTATTCGTCTTCTTCTTCTTATGTTTATTCTTCTTCTGGGGAACTGAGGAGCTAGTCCGGTCATGCACAGCATACTGACCATGACGTCGCGTCAAGGCCAGGCACAATATACTGATCGAGATCACTTTCTATCCTTGATCTTTTAGCATTCCCTGAAAACAGCTGTTTTCAAGACAGCCTGACTGACTAGATGCGGATCGACGTGATTCGTCACGCATGTGAAGCCATACATAGCACAACCTGCACGAATGACCACGGTCCGCCTTCATCAGCACGCTCGGGATGTGAGGAAAGCTACTACTTGACGCCGTTTTCAAGGCACAAATGAATAAACTTGCTCATTTAAGTTTTTAAACAACAACAACAACAACTTATTTTTCTTCTTTTTCATATTGATCTTCGTCGTTCTATTCTTCTTTATCACTACATCCTTCTTCTTCTTCTTCTTCTTCTGCTGCTGCGCTGCCCCTATCGCTTAACCGTCAACCAATGTTTTCCAAGCAAACCTTTTTTGTGCTATTTTTTCTACTAATTTACAGCTTGTACCTGTTTTCTTTGTATCAGTCTCTAGATCTCTTCTCTATATATTCTGTTGCCTTCTTTTGCTTGTCTTTTTCTGTGGTTTTAACGAGAGGGAATGTCAGGGTATACTGACTTGTAGCGCCCAAAGTGTGTGGCTTATCCAGCAGCATCTTTTTCCCACGATTTCATGTTCCACCTGTCCTCGTACTGCTCTCTCCAATAGGTTTTCATTTGCAACTCTGTTACACCATCGCAGGCTCAGAATCTTTCTGAGAGATTTCTTGACAAGACCTTGCAATCTCTTAATATTGAGTTTAGTCTTCGGCCATATTTCCACTCCATATAAAAGTACCGAAGTAACATTGGAAGTCTTCTTCTTCTTCTTCGTACGCTGTTTACAGCGATATTTACGTTGCACTGATTTAATTTGTTAGCAAGTGGCTCAGTGCATCCGATTTCAACAGGCGTTTCTGTAGGGTTGCCCTCATTAGCCTTTGGCTGTCCCCAGCCTAACTGCAAGGCAGCAGTTATTTTTGGTCAGAGTTGTCTCTCTTAGGAAGTTGTCTTGCAGGACTATCGAGTCTTCCCTACTCGTGTCTATAGCGTTTGGCAATGTTATGATGGACTATGTACTAGTTTGTACTATCCCGGAAGAGAGGCAGTCCAGTGTGACTTTTTCCCAGGATCGTAACATTGGAAGTGAAACTCCTTAGTTTGGTATGTATTTCTGATCATGAGTTCGAAATGTTTTCCAAAGTGATAAAGGCCACTTTTGTCTTTTGTATCGTAGATTTTACCTCTACATCTGCACACACTGTCTTAGTCATGGTGCGCCCAAGGTATGCGAAGTTCTATTCCATTGATGTTCCTCCCAGTTTAACAAGATCCTCGTTGTTGGTCGAATACAGTGTTATAAGTTTCGTCGTTTCTGCAAGGATTTGTATTACTACATGTTAGATGACTCGGTCTAGTGCTTGTGCCTTCTTCTGCATTTAACGATGATTATGAGGTAAGTGTTATATGTCACGAGCAAAATCTAGGTACTCTACCTGTATAAACAAGATCCACTAGATTTAATTTTTTCTCATGGGGTGTAGTTTCCTCCATAATTCAATCGACTGTCAAAAGAAATTAAAAAGGGTGTCAAAAACATTCTTGCCGAACAACAAATCTTGTGTTAAATGATTGTGTGAGTTGTCCTTGGTGTAGCACTCTCTCCTACTTGTATACGTCTCATACGTTTGATTAATTTTCCTGGTTTCTTAGTAGTTGCCAAAGAGTGTCCCTTTCTTAGCTGTCGAAGATCTTTTCAAAGTCAATGAAGTTGTTATGAACTGACTTGAATTTTATTCAAATGATTGCTCTACGTGTATGCGCATGATTTCTTATTGCTGAAATATGCCTGTTCGCCGTTTAATTTGGTATTTATTGTTTGTTCTTTAGTATACATTTGTTTTACATTTTGTTGGGTATTGACAAGAACATATTTCTTATGTATTTCTTGCAGGTCCCCTTTCTTAGGTGGCTTAACCATATAGCCTCAGCTACTTCCTTTTGCATTATTTTCCATATCCCAAATATTTCGAATAATCCTGTAATGCACATTGGTGGATGTTTCAATATCTGTTTTAGTAGTTTGAGCTGGTATGCCATCAGGCCATACCACTTTTACAATCTTTTGAAAGCTAAATGCTTACTTGATATCTTCCTTTCTTGGCTGACCACAGCTAATTACGAGGCCTTCTGCAGCAAGCGCTGTCAGGTGCGTTGACTGATTGTGGTGTGTTTAGGTGTTCATCAAAGTATCAGAAAAAAAACTCTTTATTTTGCTCTTCAAGATTTGTTATTCTTCTTCCATCCCTGCCCTTTATTGGTCTTATCTGTGTCGCATATTTTCCGGACAATTGTCTTTGTTGCTCAGACCCTTCAAGTTTCCTTTTGCCGCAACTTTTTCGGCTTCTTGTCAGGATTTCAATGTAGCGTATACTGTCTATCTTAATGCTCTTCCTGTCTTCTTTGTTTCTCTCAATGTCGTCTTTCTGTGCTTTAGTTTCAGTTGTTATAGTTTTCATTTTAAGTAGTGAACTGTTTTTTTCTTCGTCCTTCCTCAATCCTTGTAAAGGTTATCCATTCTTTGTTATGTTGCTCTTCACTACCCATGACTTTTTCTTACGTTGTTTTGCAGACAAGCATTAGTTGGTCTCATTTGTCGTCAATGTCAATATCTTTTTCTAGATGCTCTTGTGCATGACATTCAATGATTTGTTGATGAGTGTAATGCTTTATATGTTCCTTCAATCTCCTTTAGTATGTCCCCCATTATAGTGAGCCGTTTTGACTTGAGTTGAACTATTCTTTTGTAGTTTAAGTTGAACTTTGGCCATCACTATAATGTTGTCTGAAGTCACATCCACTCTTCTCTAGACTCCGACACGTTGGATAGATTGTCTAAATAACCTATTTGTGCAGAAATGGTTCATCCAGTTTTGTGTTGAATGATATAGGATATATCTATATTGCCTTATGAATCTTCTTGTGCGGAAGTATGCCTCTTCCAATGATTAATTCGTTTACGAACAGTAATGGGACGATGAGGCTAACATCTGGTCAGGTAAATCCCACTGATCAGAGAATATAGGTCAGGGCCACGAAAAATATACTGGCTAAGATCCTCACCTGACCTCCTCGTTGGTCGTCCTGGAAATGGGCTGTTTCAAGGACAACAGTCTGTCTAACAATGTGAGGTTCAACGTGATCCCTGCGACACGCAGATGAAACCACGCATAGCATAACCGCATGGAGGACCCTGGTCCACCTTCATCAGCATGCTCTAGATGTAAGGAAAACTACGACAACCCGCCACTTAACGTCCGTTTTAGAACGCACAAAAGCGTAATCCTACTCATTGTGGGCATACAACAACAACAACAACGACAACAGCAACAACAATGAACAGTAATCTGCAAATATCTTCCTTTTTTATAGGAGTGGGGCATACATGACAATAATCTTCAGAATGTGATTCCAGCTTTTCTCTATAAACAAATAGAAAGTCAAGTATACCAACCAAAGAGAGTGGAAACACGTCGGAATTGAAGACAGAACTACATAATTAGGTAACATAAATCTACCAAATAACAATATTCAAACTGTAGGCAGGTTGTAGCAGACTTAAAATATGAACCGTTCAACTAACAGTAAATCTGTGCCAGTTTGAAGAGAAAAACAAAACGGTAGATAACGTTCCTAAGTTGGTTGCATGAGAAGAAGAATGGTATCAACTGTAGAATGACGGGATAAGTCTGGGTCTTAATGTCAACTTTATGACGCAAAATCACGTAACTTGCAGGACAAACGACATTCTAAGAGCAACAATTAGAAGAATAGAGTTAGAGTTAAAGACTTAACGTTCTCTGCATATTTAATACTGACAACCATGATGAACCGGTGGCTGAATGGCTTCAAGACCTGCCTGCCGGAAAGGATGGCCACGATTCGAATCCCGGTATGGTATATGTTGTTTTTCTATTGGGAGTGAAATAAAAAAACATATTCAGCATATGACGTGGCGACAGCAGTGGCAAAGCGGTCTGTAGTTCTCAGCCTACAAAAAACATGTCTATCCCAGCAATGGGGAAAAGTCGTTTTGTCAGTTTTGTTTTTCTTTACAGCCATCGGTTGACCCTCAAAACTGTTCCTTCTGCCTGCACAGAATAGATGAATATGGAATATTTGGTAAATTTATATAGAAACGCGATACTAGTTCTCCAAAAAGGAAAAGGAACAAATATTCTACTAAAGTATCCAAACTAGGAATCAGCACAATACATGCGCTATAAACGTTCTGAAATACATGGCGTTCTTGAAATTAATCAATATTAGATATGAGAAATAAATTAATTAAAATACTTATATTAAGTTTTTGGAAGATCGACGACATGTCACATTTTTCAGTCACATTAGTTAAATATGATGCAATTTATTTAACTTTAGGTAAATGGTCTACAAGAAAAATAAAATGAAAACTATGTATCTGTGCTTGATAATAGTGTACGAGTTCTACAGTAATCCATGCGAAAGATCATTCAAGAAATCTAATATTGCACTTAGGTTTTTTTAATAACAGGAAATCGTAAACCAGCGCTGCTATTGTGCTGAAAGGTTCGAGATGACTCACATATTTACTGCACGGCGTCGTTATCATAATTGTTTAAATTTTGTAAAGGTGTAACAGTGATACGAGTACAAGTCAGTAAAATGTTCACACATTGATATTTATAACAGTAAAAAAATCTGAACTTTAAAATTTGTAGTTACATTATAATCATGTTGTCCCTTAATTCTTAACATAATATCTACCACATTGATACACTTATCATATCGCTTTTTATAAATACACCAAAACCTGCAGTAAAAACGTCTTTGGTTTACTATCTCAGATACATTTGCACTTCAAGTTCAAACTTTTCGCCATTCACTAAATATCTCTCACCAACGTGGGTCTTAGTGCAATAAAAAGGTGGAATTCGATCGGGGTTATTAGGTTGTTGTTTGCGAATGTCCATAATGAGCAGGTTAGTGTTTTTGTGCGCCCTGAAAAGGACGTTATGTGAAGGGTTGCAGTAGCTATTCAAAAAGCTGTCGCCCCAGTCATTTTTCTCCTGGGCTAATCGATCAGATGGAGTGTAACATTATCATAATGGATTAGTACTCATTTAGTCAACAGACATGTACGTGTTCTCCTATTTACGTCTCGGAGCATCAACAGACCTTCACAGTATGACACAGCCGTCACTTTGCCACTTTTGTTCTAGAAAATACTTGGAAACTGGAACAACTGAAAAGACATGTTTGTGTCACGTATGGTTGTCTTCTCCGCAGCGTCTATTAGCATATGGCTCATATTTTATAATGGCAACACTGAGTACCACGTGTGTACACCCCGTGCGTTAATCGCGGCTTGACATCTACGCCTCGTGGATCGAATGCAGCGCCTCGGTAAAGACTGTGGAGAGTATGGCCACTCCTGCACGACTTCTTGACTTCTGCAGATATATGCTGTAGTTGCTGAAATCGGTCGTTTCTGCTCGTCCTAGACATGCTCAATTGGTAAAAAGATCAGAGGATATTGCTGGAAAGGAAAAGATTTCAATGTTTCTTACTTGGAGTTCATCCTGCACGTTGAGCTGCTGCATGACAATGCATGCAGCATTATTCAGAAAAAAGGCGCGATGTGGTTCCTCCCGATCTCATCATGGTATTGCAAGCCCCTAACAGCATCGTCTAAGAAAACGAGGTATGTCCGATGATTGGTGCAGATGCCTACCCAGAGCATAATTCCTCCACCACAATGACGAGGGCGCTCTAGAACGCAGATGTTGGTGTAGCGCTCTCCATGTCGACAATAAACTCACTGGCACCCATCGACTCTTGAAAAGTTGATCTTCCACTAGCCAGTAATAAGTACTCTGTCCCACATAGCGTTACGAAAGCGCAGATATTGTTTTGCCCAAACTAGTCGTGTGGCATGATGCCGTGGCGACAGAGATGAGTGCTGGGCGTCTGGCTCGTGTAAGTGCTTCGTGGCAATCGATGAACTTGTTCTCCTCAGTCCGATGATGGTGCTAGCAGTGACTGTTGCTGGATGAAATCTTTTTTGCAGATGTGCGAGAGTAATGTAACGATCCTGCCGTCTGGTTGTTAATCTGGGACATCCCTGAGGGGCAGGTCACAAACATTGCCAGTCGTCTGGTAGCAATGTAACCACAGCCTAACAGTCAGTCTTGACACATCAAATTGTCATGCTCCTGCTGCCACAGACATCCCTCCTTCCAACATGCCAACAGCTCGTAACCTTCCATTTAGCTCTGTGTGTGTCATCCTTCCAGTAGTTTGCTTCTGAACGAATTGACACGCAAAATAGCAAAATGCAGAGAGCACCGACCATATATACAATACTAGGATTTAACCGGTTCGGAAAAACTATTAATCGTTGTAATTCAAACAGGCTACAATATGATGGGAAATTAATTATCAACAAAAACTAAAGACATGAACTTTCAATGGATGTGGCGTGACTATGGCACTGATATGACGACGACATAAGATGTTCAACAAAAGAGAACTTACATATGGTAATTACCAGTATTATTTCTGCGCAAGCACTATAGAAACATCAATAAGCTAGACCGACCTTCAATGTTTGTTTCTCAAGTGTACCTCACAACGTGGATTAATAAGACCTTAATGCAGATATCACACTATTGAGACTGCTGAGCATACACATCATTGTAATAACACAGATTGGAGAAGAGTTGTGCAAGCATGGACATACTGACTCATTAATTTTTGTACATGTATATGTATGTGTGCATGTCAAGAGGTCTCCATATGTAACACAAAATGTTTTTCCTTATGTCCATGACAGACATGATGAAGAAGAAGCGACGCATGTTCTTTAATGTGCTAGGCCTTTACGGAGATGGGGTAACAAAATTTGAGGACGTTGTCTGGAGAGAGATGGAGAACATGTTTGCAACTATTGACAAGTGCCAAGGACAGGACGCTGACATCATAAACATTCTGGGCCGATCTCTGAAAGTAATTATCTATATATTGGTAAGGGCGCTTTATGTTCTAATCTGTTATCTTGGTGTATGTGCTGTAAGTAATCGAAGGCGTTTTAAAGAAATGCAAATAATAATGCAAGATTGGAAAGATTTAGTGAGGCGATTGGTAACATGTGGCTTTTGTAACACATAATCAGGGCGTCGAAAATGTATAGACCGACATCCAAAAACCAAATATCATATTGCAAAGATATCAGCAGACTAAATATATATATATATATATATATATGCCGTGTGCCTTTTGTTTGCTATTGATATATTACACATACACACACACGCACACACACACGCACACGCACACACGGACACACACACAGACACACACACACACATTCTCCCGTTCACATGCATATACCATGCAAGATAACTATGGAAATCATTTTCCAGCATCCGCATTAGTGCACTAATCCAGAAACGATCAGTTTACCACGTTTAAGTAAACAACAGCTGATAGTGTCAGAGGGAGTGGTGTTGCAACAGGACGGAACTAGGAGCCCTGGTCAGTAGTGGTCCTATATTCAGTAAACAGATAACCAATGACAACCCGAGATCCATCAGTACAGACCGATCCAATGACAGAATGATTGCAGGCGGAAGACTTCGGGGAGCATGCATGTTCCAATCGTCAGCTGATCACTTTGTGACGTAACTACACGCTTTGAATGAGATGCTGATTGTCTATAGACTCTACAGTCTTCTGGGGGTCGTTGTGGTCAAGAGGTTAGGCAATCGATTTCCGTGAACGGAAACGTTGGGCGGTCTTTACCTGCAAGTGATCTCTGTTCTCAGAGGTGGTGAGATCAGAGTGCCTGCATCCTGAGTTACCTGAAGTTGTCTTGACTTATGTCCTGCCACTGGATCAAGGAAGTTCGGGAACAGATATGGAGTTTGATAACTAGCGCAGTTTATTCCTTCCTATAATCCCTATACGAAGCAAGTTACATAGTCAAGACCAAATCGTCTGATAATGTCGCAATCATAATCGATGAGTACCACAACCAAAATCATCTCATGTCAAACTACATCCTTAAATGTATGAGTGCGCTAGTGAGTTATCAAGCCAATACGAGTACGGTTCAATGACACGCCTGGCAAACATAGTTCGCAGCTGCCACTAGCATTCCCTCTGTTCTAGACTTCCTTATTGCGCGTTTATTCTGGGCTGACTGAACCCTAAGTCCTTCGTTGATTGGAACGCCTTCTGTCGCCGCACCTTTCCAGGTTGAACGATTTTGAGTTCGATTTTCACAGGTGTTAATGTATATTTTACAGCACTTAAGGGACTGATTCAGACCGTTCTTTTAAAGCTCTGTCAGGCGTTTCACTAACCGTTCTCTTTTACTCAAATCACCATATATGAGCATCTCTGTTCGCCTATGGCTTGATTTTCGAGCAAGCTTTACCAGCCCTTTGCAGTTGTTTTTTTTAAATAAAAAAGTGCACTAATACCTTGCAGGGTAGTTCTGGATATCACTTCACTATCTGTGATATGGTCCTGGCAGCGATATTGCAATATGCGTCTCAGACAAGTAACGTGGAATTGTTTGAACATCCTGGTGTCCTCAGCGTATACAGTAAAGCCCTTACATAAGCAGGTTAGGGAGAATAGCGGCACGCTAGACCTTAAACTTAGTATCCGTGTATTTATATTTTGCATACATACGTGTATATATATATATAACTGCAGTTGTGATACTGCAACATGAATAGTCGTCGAATAACAGATAATATGATTTCACGTGTGTTTGAGTACATTAACAAACTAGTCGACCTCAAGGCTAATGTGCACACATGTACTAGTTAGCCCATGCATTACATATAGCTGGATTTAACAGAATCTGGAATTCCTCCAGTTAATCACGGGTACACCTTACTGGGTGAAAAAGAATACAGCCAATGGGTGTCCATGCATGTTGTATAATGCAATTAAATAAAACTGCATGAAGCCATCGTCTAAAACAAATGCATATAGAATGCACTTGTGCCAACATTTAAAAAAGTTCTTTGACGTAAGCTTCATCAGCCAACTGTACTGATAACCGTATACTCCGTCTGGAGCGAGCAGAGGACCAGACAGAAGCAAGTGAATAATCCATGAAACAAAAATTATCATTGGATTCCGAAAATGAATTTTGAAATTCGCCTAAATGAAAAGCCACTAAAATGCGACTCTCTGTAAAATAATGTTTAAAATTGTTAACATATGTTATTATTTTGAGATTTTCTTCTGTTCCTTAATATACATATTCAACTCCCAATCAGGCAATCGGAGAACTTCCAAAAGATGCTAATGTCCCAGACATTTTAGAAGAATTTGATCTCCAGTTTAACAAACTGACAACAGCGGATCTTAGTTTACTCATGGATCGTTTCCCATTTATCACCAAAATTTCTGGGAAAATCAAGAACACCGTCAAACGTGTGATCAACGCCAAGAAGAAGGTGGATGAGATCATGTACTTTGATGCAAAGGTTTGAGATTGTTGTATGAAAATGTTTCATCTGATACAAAAACCCATATCATTTGAGAATTCAAAGCAAAGTTGAAACATCTACCGAAAACCCAATTAACAAACATATACATCGAACAATAAAAAGAAAATAAGGTATATAATCATCATAGGTGTGCCAGTCTGTATAGACCATGCGCGTGGCGTGGTTTGAGATTTTCTTCTGTTCCTTAACATACATGTTCAACTCACTATCAGGCAATCGAGGAACTTCCAAATAAAGTACAAGCGCTACCGAATTCAATCATGGTTTTTCCTGTGTCGAATGTGCCTCGCTGTATGAGGTAGATGAAGTCTTGGAGGGAATCGTTGTCGCTACTGCTACCATTTGTACTAGCTTCCTTCTGTCATGTTGTGACTTAATTGTATTTTGTTTTGACTTAGCTGAGCTATTCCTTTAGCAGGAAAGTGCAACATATGGAAGTAGATGTTGCAATACGTCGAATCTTTTGTTTGACCGTCTGCGACCTTGAAACACTAGTTGGTCTTCCACCCTATCTTCGACCGATTATCGTTGTCTCTCATACACTAGGCTGATTTCTTCAGCCTCATTACATATGTCGCCAACTTCTATTCTGCTATTTCTTTCCCCAAAAAGATCGCTCTCCAAATAGGTAATTTTATCAACAACACTGCCTCCATCTGTCCATTTAGCATTCCATCTCTATCTATTATAAACTCATGCATACTTCTAAATATCGTTCACCCATTGGCTAACTTTTATCTACATCACTGCTTTCGTATGTTTACTATAAACCTTTGGATACTCCTAAATATCGCCTCTACACTTCACCCCAAGCTTGTTTAGATTCACTCTCTTCCTCACAGCTACAACGCCTGAGTCACTTTTGTCAGGATCAGAAGAACTTCATACAAATGGACCAGGACAAACTTAACGTCCTGCACAATGGTCTCTATACTTAGGCCACGCTCAAGTTCAGAGTCAAACGGGTTCTCTCTTTTTCCCGTTTATTATCATAATATAGTATATCTTTTGCAGAATGTTGCGCTGACAACAGCCATTCTGTAAGACTATCGATCTCTAGTCAGAACTCATGCATCTGTCGCTGTCATGTTCAAGACATCCGTGATGTCTTGTGTCCATCTTCTCCTTGATCTGCCTCTGCCCCACTTTACAGGCACAGTACCCTTTACTATCATCCTCTCCATGCCATTATGACGATTGATGTGGCCAAAATATTTTAGCTTTCGGGACAAGATATTGTTTACTAATCAATTTTCTTCTCCTATTTTTCCTAAATTTTCCTACAAGATCTGGATATCTGCGTTTTACATGTTCGCTATCCATGGTATTTTAAGCCCCCCAACATTTTAGTTCAAAAGATTCAATCCTTTTCTTCAGTGATTGTGTGGTGGTCAACGTTACCCATCCGTAAGTATCCGCCGGGAAGATGCAAGTTCGAAGAGTTTTAATGAACGTCGTTTTATTAGACTTCTGCCATGCGTGTTTATGTTAATTCAACATCTGCATTGCCATCTCCCTTTATCCGTCTGATTTTCTTTAGGCAATCTCCATTGTTGCTTATAATTGAGCTGAGTTACTCAAAAACGGTGATCTTCTTCTTCTTCTTCTTCTGCGTACGCAGTCAGACAGTAACCATTATTTTTTCGAAAAAAGCGGCGGTCATCCTGAGGCTGTCGCCACTGCCATAGAGCTTGTCTTGCAGTTCCACTGGTAACGGCCACATCTGCTCTCTCTGATCCTCGTATGTCGGGCAGTTCTGCAGCAGATGTTCAGCAGTCATCTTACCAGTACCGCACGGGCATTCGTCGGTTCACCCTATCTTTAATTTGTTGAATAGGTGGTACCTCAGTCTATTGTGGCCAGTGCGAAGTCTGAAGACAACGACCTGCTCTCTTCGGTTAAACTGGTAATAGGCATCGTTTTTGGTGTGACCAGTATGTTCGGTTTCCCATTTGGTCATGTATCTGGCTTTGATAAGCCGTTTTGACTCTTCGTGCGTCATACTGGTATCTGTTTGTGGTAGTCTTGCACCTTCTTTTGCCAGTCTGTCTGCCTCCTCGTTGCCTTGGATGTTGCAGTGTGATGGAACCCACTGTACCACTACCCTTTTTGGTGCGGACTGCTGGCATAGTTTGCAGAGTGCTGCTCTTAAGTCATTAAGCTCAGTGTTTTTCTGACTTTTTAGCGCTGTGACTACGGCGAGAGCATCTGTAAGCAGGACTATATGGCTCTCATTTTCACTGTGTGTCACCATTTCTTCCACTGCCGCCCTCAGTGCCTCTGCCTCCGCTCTGAAATTGCTTGTGTACTTACCAGTAGCGAATGACAGTGTTATTTTTCTGCCATTTGGTAGGTTCAGGAATGCTCCTGCCCCTCCGTTCTGTGTAGTGTTTGTTACAGAACCGTCGGTGTATGCATGGGTCCAGTCCATGCTTGGGTAGCTTTTCGTTATGAAGCTTAGGGTAGTATCTCTCCTTTCTTTTTCAGTGCGTTTTTGGGATCTTCGTGCATCTTTGCTTTGGCTATTTCTGCAAAGTTTCTCCGCTTTAGTTTCCCATTTCCCAAAATGTTTAGTCTCTGGTGCATTGGATAGTCGGTTAGTCTTCGGAGTTTCTCTGACTGCAGCTGGGCTCTGCAGTCTCTTCTATCGGTCATGGATTGCAGTTTTGTAATCTTTTCAAGTTCTCTTTCAGAGAACAACTGTGTTATCTGCATATCTGATGTGTGGTATCACGTTCCCACTAAATGTAAATGGCTCGAACCTGTCATAATTTCTATCGTTTTTGATGGTTCTCGTTATAAATTCAGCATGTATATATTGAATAGATAAGGAGAAAGTATGTATCCCTCTCCTACACACTGCCGACTATTCTGACCGCTGCTTGCAATTTCTGGCAAAATGATTCAACCAATTAAAACAAGTGCGATGGGAACTCCATGTCACTCATTATGCTCCACATTTCTTGGTTTTGCACACATTCAAACGCTTTCGTGTAATCTTTAAAGCAAGTGTGTAAGTCAACATTGTACTCTCTGCATATTTCTATAATATTTATCTTGTTTAAGATGTGATCCCTACTGTCCCTTCATTTTCTAAAACCTGCCTGTATTTCGCCGACTTCCTCGTTGAGTTTGTTTTCTAGCCTCTTCATGGTGATCATAATGAGGATTTTAATGGCACTACTTATTATAGCGGTGTTTCAATAATTGGTACATTTCTTCAAATCACCTTTTTGTGATGGGGGAGCGGGGAAGATTCACACGTTCTTGTCAATGCTCTTGGCCATATTGCACTGTGCCAGACCTTCCTACATAGTACGTGATATATGCTGCACTATCTAGCACTTTTGCAGTACTGACGAATTTAATTGTTGTAAACGTCTGTCCACTAACAATGTGAATCATGTCTTAATTGTTCACCCATATGGCAGCTCTGCCTGCTATATCTATATATTTATAGTTCAATACGTTCCCTCCAAATGTAAGATAGTCTGTTGTCCTTTACCCTTGTCGTCTACAGAAGTAAAAAAATACTGCAGGCACACGTGAGAATACTATCTACGTAGAAAGAAAATGGCATATATATCACACACAAGAGATGTATTCAGTGTCCATGTACAGTGATGTGATGTTTTGTTCGTGTTGGGGCTTCCCGAGAGCAAGTTACCTCCGTTTTCTTCATGTGAACTGTAAGAACAAAATATGTGTACTCAGTTGAAAACTCAGCCATGGTTGAATGCGTGTCATGTTCTGAGCACGTGTTACTGGGGCAATCGTCAGCAAAAAGGAGATCATCGCACGTTTCTCCTTTGTAAGGGTCCTTTCGTGCCTCAGATTTAACATTTTCCCATGCTTCTGGAATTTGACGAGATGTAAATATCATGTCATCTGTCCCGCGACCAGCTCGTAAACAGCCAGATTGACTTTCTGGGAGTAGCTGCTACTCGAGATGAGTCGTTAAGAGACTAGGCAAGACTAGTGGCATAATTTTCCCAGCAATCAACAGAAGGGATAACACCTGTGACTATCACAAGATTGACGATTGACCTTGTGCTTGTACATTGCGACAATTGTGGTATATTTCAGTTCCTCCGGCATGTGATCTGTGAATTGAGCGAAAGATGTCTGTTAGCTTGGTGATCAGCACTTAGCCTCATGCTATGAAAAGCTCAGCAGGAATAACATCTGAGCAGTTTGGCTTTGCCGCTGGACATTAGACGGATTGCTTTCTCGAGATCATCTGTACTGGACGTGATACCAATCCTGTCATTGATATCACATATCTAGCCCATATGGCTGTGAGGATGTGGAAAATGAACTCTCAACAAGATAGAAAATATGGCACAATCACAGAATGCAAATGGTGTGCTAGTCAGACAATCGGCCAAAGCATCCAGTGCTTAAAGATAAACAAGATGGTTCGGTGGTCACAACATTATTCTTCTTTGACGTTTGTCCAGAAAAGGACGTAGTGTCGTAGTTTACAGCGAGGCTACGATATCTGCGTCTTTTGGCCCGACACATCCAGTTTTAGATGGATTTGTTGGTTTTGTGTTAGCTGTTCGCTGTGTTGGTTCTGTGGTTCTTTCTCACAGCAATCCCTATTCTCTTAGATAGGCTACCCTTTTGCTGCTTGTTTCTAGGTCGTAGTTTGGAGGCGGGAAAAGGTGTCAGCTTTGGCTGCCTGCTCCTGGTGCAAGAATCCAGCTATGAGTCTATGGCTACTGTCAGCTCCGACTCACTGATCCTGGTGCAAGTAGTCAGCTATGAGTATATGGCTACTGTTAGCTCAATCACTGAGCAGCATATTCGGATCCCCATCATAATAAGAGATATAGAGAATACTATTGAAAGTACTAGAAGGTAACAATCAGGGAAATACGATTACTACCAAGACACATGTACATCACTCAGGCGTGCAGAAACATTGAGGTACAGACATATGTTTAGCTGAAAAGATTAGCCGAGTAGAAAGGACAGTCCCGTGACATGATGAGACAACGTCTCCTCACCTGATGGAGTTGACGACTGTTAACCAGACTGACAATAAATCCACAGTCATCGTCTTATGTTCCTTTGATGAGAAACAGAGAATATATTCAATTCCCTCAATTTTTGTCTTTATCCTCACGATTTTAACTTATGTTATACCTTTGCATTCACTCCTTTGTACATTCATCTCTTGCATGCTCTTTCAGTTTCTCTTCACCTATCTTTCGATACCCCCCTCCCAAGCTTCTCTCTCTCTCTCTCTCTCTCATATTATGGTAATTAATTCGCTTTTGTTAGTTTATGTACCTTTGTGTGCAAAATGAGAAGCGCGTGGCCGAATGGTGTCGAGGCCTGCCTGCCACCAAGAATGGCAACGGTTCGAATCCCCGGTATGGCATATGCTGTTTTTCCGTTGGGGGTGAAATAAACAAACATAACTAGCACACGACGTGGCGACAGCAGTGGCGAAGCGGCATGTATTCCTCAGCCTTTAAATCCCCTTGACTACCCCAGCAATGGGACAAATGTCGTGGGACAGTTTATTTTGTTATGTGCAAAATTCAGAGTGATTGATTTATTAATTATAATGCACCGGCATGTGGTTTCGAAAAGAACATGAAGTACCAGGTAAGATCGCTAAACTTGTATGTATACACATTTATGTCGGTGACACCAATAGCGTATTCGAATTTAAATAATGCTGAATTGTTAGAATTTTACATTTTGGAAATACAGTTATATAATGTAATTTATTGAATCCTAACGGAGTGGTTAGGTCGCATCAACGCTGGCAGCCCTGGTATAGTTTACGTAAAATTAAATTTGCAATCAGAAGGAACACCGTCTTTAACAAAAACATTTGTTTTTAATATAATCGATCAAGTTAATATCTACAACTAGCATTACAAAACACGAAGACCCGAGTCGTCAATCTATTTTATAATTAATTTACGATGAGAATAAATGCAGTTACATCACACAAATATGTGTTCTTATTTATTCGTATCTATGTATGTACATCCAGAAAACTCACGTGCCAAACGAACCGAGGGGAATAACTGACCTTCTAATAGACCACCAGAAGAGGCCTGGTAATGAGTGGATGGACAATGATGAAGAGCACATTCTTGCAATGCTATCCTCCTTGATCTTTGCAGGTAGGACATTCTGTTCTGTATCACGAGCATGCTGATACTAATCCGATGGTGTTAAAAAATAGTACACTAACATCATGTTTTACTGATTTCATCTTTAACATGTTAAGCCACATCATTGTCGCCGATGGTGTAATATGGACGGGATCTACTGTATGAACATTATATTGAACCACCAACTGTCTTTATTGAGATATATCTCCTTTATGTTTTGGTATGATTTACACTGTGTTGCTCTCTAGTGTATAAGTCCTTTAGAACGTATCGGTGAAGAATGCCATTTGTCTTCATGTAAATTTGTCCTGCCGGTATATCTTCAACTGAAGTGTGCAGTTCCGGTGCCTCTTCACATGTGTTATATTAATGGCTTCATCAACTTAAATTACTTTATGATTTAAATCGTTGGTTATTACTTAGGTAATAAAACAACACAGAAAGTACACGGCAGACTCAAGTGCACAATTATCAAAACAAACAATCAATATTGAACATCAGGGAACGTTAGTCTTTCTCTGAGAACATACATATAGAAAAAAAGAAGAACAAGTAAAGAAAACATTCAAAAATAATTGTGACAACCTTCACTTCCAATATTGTATTAGAGAGTGTATGTCCGTTTATATATCCACCATGTCAACAAACGTCTTCTTCTTCTTCTTCCTCGTACGCTGTCAAACGTCAACCTCTATTTTTTCGAAAAATGCAGCGGTCATCCTGAGGCTGTCGACACTGCCATAAAACTTGTCTAGTGTTGCCACTCGTGATGGCCACATGTGCTTTCTATGGTCCTCGTATGTCGGGCAGTTTTGAAGCAGATGTTCAGCGGTCATTTTCCTGGTACCACAAGTGCATTCGTCAGTGCCTCCTATCTTCAGTTTATTGAATAGGTGGTACCTCAGTCTGTTGTGACCTGTGCGGAGTCTGAAGACCACGACCTGCTCTCTTTTGTTCAACTGGTAATAGGCATCATGTTTTGTGTAGCCAGTATGTTCTGTTTCCCATTTGGCGGGCAACAAACAAATCATCTCGAAAGAAATCTGTTTTTGTTTGGTATTCATCGGTCTGCAGTCAGAACAATTGTAAAACGAAATTTGTGATTGAAACCATTTAAACAATCATGTGATGTGTGATCGAGCTGCCTGATATGTATATAGAAGGACTCGAAGGTGCTTGAAAATGGAATTCTTTTGCGAAGATTTTCAACTGTTGAGTTAGTGAATAACTTACTTTTTTCCGGGATGAGTGGGCCGTTTACCCGAGTAGTTGAACCATGAATATTTATTTCTGTTGTAAGGCAGACCCACATTTGTATGATAAAATCGAATAGCGCTGTCCATACGATATGAGGTGGTATTGATTATGTAAATGATCATCAATCAATCAAAGCTTGTCACTGTCCTGTGCTTTTCTTTCTGCATCTCTGCAGATGTAATCATTTAATATGTTTAAAAATCAACCATAAACATTTATGGCCAGATACTGCAATAAAACGAAAAGACAAACGAAATTAGTTTACGACCAATAGGCATTCATCAGAGATAACGAACAACACCAATAATTAATTTACGAGTCATCGAATAAGTGAAGACAATTTGAAATAAGGATTTGAACACACAAAGGAGAAGATGGGTACTTATCTGGATAATACAAAAGCAATCGTTCCAAGGCTCCAAGCGTGTTGGAGGCCTAGAAACAAAAGTTTGATTAGAGGTTTGCCTTTTTGGATTCTACTGGTCAAGACGCGCTCTTTCCACCCAAGACCGTAGTCCTTGTAGGCAATATGGTGGCATAATGACCAGTGTATGGATGTGTGCCTGCATTTCTTTGTAATGTTTTCCACAATGACAGATTTGCAGTGCAGTAGTTTTGCCAATCATTTTTTGCACAGAGAAGTTATCAAACCAAGAACAATCCCCGAAACCCCCAATCTAAATGAACACAAAATTATTTCGAACCCGTTACATTGGATTGCAAACCAAATTTGCCCTCGATTTACATCCCTTCATCACACACTCATCTATGTCTCTTAATAATAATAACACTCGGGGCTTAAGAACCTAGAATGTGTGTATCACGTGGGGTCATTCTTTTCTTCGCGACCTGAATATATAATTGTTTAGTCTAATGGTACCTGTCTGTGTCAATCTTTTCTGATGATTCTAATGTTCGTGAGAAGACTTTCCGAAGCCACAGTGGTACTTGTGCACGAGGCGCAGGCATTCCAGAATGGTGGCATCTGTGTACGGCTTGCTGCTCTTGTATTTGATTTTGGGTCGTTTCTCCCTGATGACTCTATCCACTTCTTGTTAGATCTTCTGGGCCACTTTAGGGTAATTTAGTAGGCAAAGGAAGAATGCAGTAAGTGAGGCTCATTATCTACGTACATTATCTCCTTTGGCCTAAATTGTAATTTGACATATTCCTTTTTTCCTTATCTCTTCTCTTCCAATATGTCTGTCTCGATTCTCCTTCTTTCTTTTTCTCCTTCTACTCGTTCTCACTCATTTCACTCTTCTACTTACTAACAATTTTAGTTATTAAACACGTCCAGTGAATGATTGTATTTTATAACACGATATAATTACACAAATACTACTTAAGGCTATCATTGCCCAACAATGTACGAATAACATCATCAGACAAGTTCCCCTATCATTGTGCAACATTTGCACGAATAAAATCATCATACAAGTTCCCCTATCATTGTCCCAGCCCTATACGAATAACATCATCAGACAAGTTCCCGTATTATTGTTCCAGCCCTATACGAATAACATCATCAGACAAGTTCCCCTATCATTGTCCCAGCACTATACGAATAACTTCAAACAATTTCTCCCATCATTGTAAATCAACAAAAAAGAGGTCGATATATATGTAGAAGACGTCTATTCTACTTAAATGGATCCGCCGATGATTCTGCTGATTATTTTTAAGTTTCTATTCTTGCGGATAATTGAGCTGAGATATTATACAATTTTGACATCTATTTTGTCTTTGTCTAGTATAACTTTGGGTCTGTTTATTTATTTGTCTTGTCGATGATGTTTACTTACAGTGTCTCTCCTTAACTCGTCCTAAGTTATACGAGTTCATCAGCCCATTGTACCTTGTAAGTTAAACATATGTGTATCGTTTTGTATTTCAGCCCATTTAACATCAAGAGCCTCACTTACTGGCACCTTGCTTTGTCTGCTCAATTACCCAAAAGTGGCCCAGAAGATGAAAGAAGAGGTGGATAGAGTCATTGGTGACAAACGACCTAGAATCGAAAACAAGAGCAGCATGCCGTACACAGAAGCCATCATTCTGGAAGGATTGCGACTCATTGCACAAGTTCCACTAAGTGGCTTCCGAAAGTCTTGTCAAGATTTCGAGTTTGAGGGCATGTTCATTCCAAAGGACACTACAGTTAGTTGCTCAATCTTTGTATATGTATGTACATTCATTGTGCTATAATTTATGTAACTGTGTGACATGGTATAACACCGATCATGGGCTGGTGGTTTGTTTAGAGCAACATAGATGGCGCCTAACAGGCTGCGGGTCTACTTTGCTCTAGTGTTTGAGTCTATTATGATTGACTCGCACATCAGTTAACCAGCCTCCGTAAGAGCGTGTCCCAACGCAGCGGAGTATTAAATTGCTCGAGCCTAGCACGATAAGCAGGAAACCATACTCCTGGCTACATCCAGCTCATATTAGAGCTGAGACCTGCACAGAAGCATCAGCCCCCTGAAAAGGTACAGGTCGAGTAAGGACTAAGATCTAAGATGATATATGTAAATTTGTGATTTTACTTCTATGTTTACTGTAAACTCCACGGCCTTCTCTAATACTGCTTGTCCGTATTCTTTCCTCAAGGAACGCGAACTCTCACTAACGCTAAGACCTGTCATCAAGCATGCACCAAACCATTGAATGTGCTCTTTCAGTGTTGATTTCTGTTGTGGTCATTTGTTTTGATGGTTGTCTTAACTCTGTTGCAACACTATTCAATCGTTGTTACGATTTACTGTTAAGTTGCAAGTTATTATGTTGTTCACTTCGAAGTATCGGGTTAACATTATTTCCAAGTAGAACCAGCAGTTTCAGATCAAGCAATAAAAATAGAACGTTTTTCTAAGTGGTATATATAACATGTAAACCCGCTTTTGGATTGTAAATATCTCAAGTGTCAATGTCATAACACTTTTTTAAACTGGAAACAGAACATCTGTGAAATTAAAAAATATATAAAGAATATTTAGACATTTTTACTAAACTCTGAGAATTAAACCCCTCAATGGATGAAGACTGTCCAACACTTGGTTGCATATCTGTATTTGTGCAAATGCATGAACGTATGTCAGTAATGGTGGAAAATAAATGAGTTATTCTGAAGTGAACATTGCGCTCTTCCACTTCAGAGCTCGAGATGTGAGACAAACTGCTGCAACCCTTAACACCCTTGTCAAGGTGCAAGAAAGAGTAATCTTGCTCAATGTAGGTGTTTAACAACAATCACTTCAGAGGTAATTGTGCCACTACATTTAAAAGAACTCTGACTGGTTTGACAAAAACGATGCAGTCATCTAACCCTTGATCATTGGAAAACACCACATATACAGTTCCCAACAAAATAATTCCTACTGACTCTAAAAAAGTCACTATTTTTTGAAAAAAAAGGATTCAGCTTAGAAAGGTGGAAAACCTAGGGCTAAGCAAGAACGCAGATAAAACGCAGATATATTCAGAAACTTCTTCTTCTTCTTCTTCTTCTGCGTACACAGTCAGACAGTAACCATTATTTTCTCGAAAAAAGCGGCGGTCATCCTGAGACTCTCGCCACTACCATAGAGCTTGTCTTGCAGTTCCACTGGCAATGGCCACATCTACTCTCTCTGATCCTCGTATGTCGGGCAGTTCTGCAGCAGATGTTCAGTGGTCATTTTACCAGTACCGCACGGGCATTCGTCGGTACACCCTATCTTCAATTTGTTGAAGAGGTGGTACCTCAGTCTGTTGTGGCCAGTGCGAAGTCTGAAGACAACGACCTGCTCTCTTCGGTTCAACTGGTAATAGGCATCGTTTTTGGTGTAACCAGTATGTTCGGTTTCCCATTTGGACATGTACCTGGCTTTGATAAGCCGTTTTGACTCTTCGTACGTCATATTCAGAAACGAATTACTAAATTCGGTTCTACTGTGCAATGAAGTCAGTCTGTAATTCCCATTCCATCACATATCACTTGTTCTTAATACTGATGAAACAATACTATACTGATGGAACAATACTATACTGATAGAACAATACTATACTGATGGAACAATACTATACTGATGGAACAATACTTTACTAATGGGGAAAGGACCATATTCTTGAGAGCTGGAAGGCAATATCAGTGAAATCCACAACCTTCCCTAAGTCATCAGCAAACAAGCCATATCACAAATGACACAAGTCACAAATAAAGATCGGCTCAACATTCATCCAAGCAGTGATACGGTGAAGAATCAGCCAAATGTTTAGTAGTAAGACATGAAATACATCTCCTACTGAAGTTTACAAAGCAGGAGGTCCCACCCTACATCAGCGGCATACATTTCTTTTCCATTCAAACTTTGATAACGGACAGATACGTCAGGTCCTAAGTGATACCTTATATGTCCATTTATACAAGTTCACAAGCAACTATTACACCTGCGATAACTACAAAGGAGTCTGTATCCTGCCCAATACGAGACAAATTTTGGCCAAGACCTATTCAACCGCAAATCGAGTCATATTTGAGCAGTGTCTAGTTCCAGAGACTTATAATAATTTTCGAGCAGATCGTGACCTTTAACTCCAGGAAAATATAAAGAACAGAATTGTGACCTGTAAACAGCTTTGTCGACATGACCAAGGCCTTTGACACCGTCAACTGGAAAGGGCTCTGTCAAATCATTGCGACGTTTGGTTGCCCAGGAAATTCATTATTTTTCGAGTGCCATAAGGACTCCAGTACTGCACAAAAGACTCATGTGTGTAGCGTCCCGAGGATGTCAAACAGAGAAGTGTGTTGCCACCAACTATTCTAATTATAGTCTTTGTGTCCTTGCTTTCTGATGTTATACTAGACACTGCTACTGGCATGTTTATCAGGTACATGGCGCAAGGTTAGCTGTTTAATCTGAACTTTTACACCAAGGGGGAAAAGCCACCGTCTTGTATCTTTCCTGCTTGATGACGACAGCGACCATAACACCAGCTCAGAACAAGATATGCAGTCCACCATGAACTAACAGACCGCTGTTCGATGATCCTCACAGCCGATTGCTGACGTGTCTGTTCATTGTCACAGTTTCTTACATGTCAGGATTACGATTAACTGTCATATGCAACTATATCTCAAAGCACAAGTGTAATGCGGATAATTTTTTAAACTGCGATTGGCAAATAGTATTATTTTTATTATGTTCAGATTCATTTTTACATGTTTTTAAATATTCGTGTACTGTAAAGGTCATGGGTGTTCTTCGGCGGACTTAACGGGTAGTCAGGAAAGAATCGTTAAAGTCTTGAGTATACTAAGTAACAGCTTGGGTGAAGCCGGGTAGACAGTTCCCTTTCTCGCTACGTTTTCCTTTCTAGCTGTAAGTCAGTTACCAATGTGAGCTTTGTCGACTGGAGTTTTATGGTTTCGGGAGCTGAACAACGACATTTTTTCGCTAAATCGAGGGCTGTACCTCAACACTAATCCGACGCTTTGTGTTATTTTGTTAATCATTTCTTGTTTGCCAAACTGTACAAGGATACCGTGATCCATACTTTCCAAACTTATGCATTTCGTTATTCGCACCTGTTCAAGCTATATATATTATGATTTATTAGCTGATTGTGTTTGTTCTTTGTAGCTGACGATGGCCTTGTCACCGTAACATAAGTTTCATTTTATTGATTGCCCATGTGCGGTAATTAAGACATACCTGTTTCTGTGTGTATCTATTATGTATTACCAATTTGGTTGGAAAAGGCAGCAAAAGAAATTATGGTACATACAGAGACGCTGTAAAAACATACAGGAGAAATGTTTGCGAAAATACTTGGAACCCAAAATAAGTCCAATTTGTTAATCTTAGCCGAGCAAAGCTCAGTTTGGATTTAGATAAGAAATATGATTCGCTGATGCCGTTCTCATTTTACTACAATTAACCGAAAGAACGTTATAATGTGGCAAGCATTCAAACATAACTAGCTGCATATTAATAGTATAGAATATCAAGTGCAGGGAAATTATTATTAATGGAGGATTTCAACTTTCAAGAAATGAAGTGAGAGATGGCAGAAGCACTTGTTGAGTCAAAACCTCTTGTTGACATCTAATAACCTCTAATAATACATGTATGTTCGGTCATCTAATGAGAACGCAACTCAAACTACTTTTACAATGCAAGAAGGTCTGAAGTCCATAGGGCAGATGAATATATGACATCAGAGATGTTCTACGGCTTTACAAAAAGCAAATTATACACACCCCGAGATTAGATTTATAAACTCCCCTCGCGACTTAACGGCACACGTTGTTGGACACGGAAAGCATGTATTCATTTTCAGCAAAACGTTATTCTCGAATTCATTCTCTTGTTACAGGCTACCTGCAAGGCAATCGATGTTTTGTAAACAGTGTTTTCCTTGTCCTAGATTAATTACTGTCCACTGTTTTACAACATTCTTTGAATAAATATCAATTAGACGTAGTCCAATGACATTACAGTAATATCGAGGACAGAGTGCTATAGATGTCGTTGTGTAAGGGTCGGTTTCTTATTGATTTAGGATGATCATCTTCCTTCCTCACGCCTTGTTCTTATTGTTTGAGTGTGTTTTAATGTTATTACTAAAATAAACAACAACGAATCTAAGCGACACATTATTACCTACAAATAACAATCTTCTAAATCTTCTTTCAGATCTACATGAACAGTTGGTATTATCTGCGTGATGAAAAGATATATGAGGATCCGTGGGCCTTCAAACCTGAACGCTTTCTTGACAGCGAGGGACAACTCTTACCATCACACCACCCTTTAAGAAAGGCGTAAGTCGTGTATCTCTATTACTTAATTAAACAACTAAATTTTATTTTTTTAAAAAGTAAATGCACTTATAATTCAGACACTGCCAACGGGGATGACATGTTGAAAATTGTAGCATGTACTACTTTACATATGTGTAGACTAGAGCGTATGGAAAGCTTTTTTCAATCTTGCTCATACATTTCAAATTTTCGATCCACGCACGCTTGAGCCATAACTACGGCTGACCCCTCTATACTACCTGTATCCAGTCATTTGTCTGTTTCCCTACTTCCACCCTCTTGGAGGACATGAACGTCTGACCCCAATCAGGCACGTCCACAGGTGGCACATGGACTACCCCAGATATAGTGTGTCAGCTGTGTTCCGAAATGGTTATTATTACTGAACGAATACTCAGCAGCTGACTAAACAGCAATGTATTCCAGCAGGACGGCGTCGGACAACAGGTGACACTGTTGTACCAATGCGATACCCTATACTTCTTACGACGTGTCATTCCTCAGCATGAGTCACTATAAGCCCTGGCCACTGGGAAGAAAACCGTTTGTAGACAAATGAGCTTGCTGCCGTGTAGACACCATTATAAATAGAAAGGCATTGGCAGACAACACATAACATATAAGACAACCTGACGACTTGTCGAAGACACCGGCAAAAATTAGACCAACACGCACCAACAGGTATGGTAATTCCACAATCGAAACTAACATTATTATGTAGTTCCTTTCAGCTACAATTTGAGACGATCGGTTTCGGGACCTTTGCCTTGAAAGGATCCAAGCAATTGGTATCTATGCCAACCTAATTATCGAAGAAAGGCATGGTAATACAATACGATAGTATGCTTAAGCGACCAGAGCCCGTAGCCCGTGTCATGCCTATGACAACGTCCCAGGCGGCCTGCAAATTTGTTGGGGAGGTGATAATCTTTTATAGCCAGGTGTTGCGAGGGCAGCCTCAAGGACGTCTCCATGATGAGCATGGGTTATTCTAGAAACTGACCATCACAGCCTGTCGGAGCATCTCGTGGGAGATGAGAGAGAAATGCAGTTGATCGTAAAAAAACAAGACAAAACTTATGTGGTCAGGTCACATGCTCAGTAGTACGGATGAACTTTTAAACTCCTAGACGGCAGGATGGTACCTTGAAAACCCTGGGTAAACGGCCATTGTATTGGTCAGACTCCTCCACTTCGCTACAACATCCACGATACTTTGAAAGGAAAGGTTATTACCAACTCTACCTCCATAGATCAGGACAGAAATCGTTGAATACAAAGTTACAACCCACGCTAATACACGAACTATCAAGTAATCACACATATAAATACATACATAAGTAAGGAACTTGCAGTCTTCACGTCGAAGATTTAGCACATTTAATCCACTAAAAGCGAACCGTTACGCCAATAACCTGTTTGTGTTTTACTGATTTGTTAAATCATGAAAATAAACCACAATATCATTATCACACTCAACAACATCATTACCACAAGCCACACCGCACTCTCAACAAGCAACACCATACTCATCATAAGCAACACTATACTCACCACCAAAAATAAACCATACTCACCCCAAAAACGTAACATCATCCGTTATAAACTCCAAGACTTCCTCACCACAAGACATAGCAGCATCACTATTAGCAGCACAATTCTCAGAACCAACTCCTCAACATCTTCACCGTACTAGACAACATCATCACAAAAGTCCATACAATTATCATCGCATTCCAGAACATCATCCTCACCACACTCCACATCATCTTCACTACGCTCCACAACATCCTCACCACACTCCACAACATCCTCACCACATTCCACATCATTATCACCATACGGCACAACATCCTCATCACAACCACATCATTCACCCAGTAATCAATAACATCCTTTCATACTCCACAACATTTTGACAATATTAAACATAATTCTTTTCCAATCTCCATCTACTTCACCACACTCCACAACATCAACACCACGCTGCACAACATCCTCACCACACTCCACAACATCTTCACCACACTACACAACATCCTCGCCACATTCCACAACATCCTCACCACACTCCACATCATTCTTACAACACTCCACAACATCCTCACCACACTCCACATCATTCTTACAACACTCCACAACATTCTCACCATACTCCACAACATTCTCGCCACATTCCACAACATCCTCACCACACTCCACATCATTCTTACAACACTCCACAACATTCTCACCACACTCCACAACATCCTCGCCACACTCCACATCATTCTTACAACACTCCACAACATTCTCACCACACTCCACAACATTCTTACAACACTCCACAACATTCTTACAACACTCCACAACATTCTTACAACACTCCACACCATTCTTACAACACTCCACAACATTCTTACAACACTCCACAACATTCTTACAACACTCCACAACATTCTTACAACACTCCACAACATTCTTACAACACTCAAAACATTCTTACAACACTCCACAACATTCTTACAACACTCCACAACATTCTCACCACACTCCACAACATCCTCACCACACTCCACATAATTCTTACAACACTCCACAATATTCTCACCTAACTCCACATCATTCTTACAACACTCCACAACATTCTCATCCCACTCAACAACATTCTCCCCACACTCCACGTCATTCTCATCATACTAAACAACATTCTCACCACACTCTACGTCATTCTTACAACACTCCAGAACATTCTCATCACACTCAACAACATTCTCATCATACTCAACAACATTCTCATCACACGCAACAACATTCTTAAAACAATCCACAACATTCTCAAAACACTCCACAACATTCTCCCCACACTCCACGTCATTCTCATCACACTCAACAACATTCTCCCCACACTCCAGAACATTCTCACAACACTCCACAACAGTCTCCCCACACTCCACGTCATTCTCATCACACACAACAACATTCTCCCCACACTCCACAGCATTCTCACAACACTCCACAACAGTCTCCCCACACTCCACGTCATTCTCATCACACTCAACAACATTCTCATCCCACTCCACAACATTCTCCCCACATTCCACATCATTGTTACAACACTCCAGAACATTATCACCACACCCGAGAACATTCTCATCACACTCAACAACATTCTTACCACACTCCACAACATTCTCACAACACTCCACAACATTCTCCCCACACTCCACGTCATTCTAATCACACTCAACAACATTCTCATCACACTCAACAACATTCTTACCACACTCCACAACATTCTCATCACACTCAACAACATTCTCATCACACTAAACAACATTCTTACCACACTCCACAACATTCTCACAACACTCCACAACATTCTCCCTACACTCCACGTCATTCTCATTACACTCAACAACATTCTCCCCACACTCCACAACATTCTCACAACACTCCACAACATTCTCCCCACACTCCACGTCATTCCCATCACACTCAACAACATTCTCCCCACATTCCACAACATTCTCCCCACACTCCACGTCATTCTCATCACACTCAACAACATTCTCATCCCACTCCACAACATTCTCCCCACATTCCACATCATTGTTACAACACTCCAGAACATTATCACCACACCCGAGAACATTCTCATCACACTCCACAACATTCTTCCCACACTCCACGTCATTCTCCCCACACTCCACGTCATTCCCATCACACTCAACAACATTATCCCCACACTCCACGTCATTCTCACCACACTCCACAACATTCTCCCCACACTCCACGTCATTCTCACCACACTCCACAACATTCTCATCACACTCCACGTCATTCTTACAACACTCAACAACATCCTCACCACACTCCAAAAACTTCTCACCACACTCCACAAAATCCTCACCACACTCCACAACATTCTTACAACACTCCACAACATTCTCACCCCACACTCCACAACATTCTCACCCCACACTCCACAACATTCTCACCACACTCCACAACATTCTCACACCACACTCCACAACATCCTCACCACACTCCAAATCATTCTCACAACACTCCATAACATTATCACCACACTCCACAACATTCTCACCACACTCCACAACATTCTCACCCCACACTCCACAACATCCTAACCACATTCCACAACATTCTCACCACACTCCACAACATTCTCACCCACACTCCACAACATCCTCACCACACTCCACAACATTCTCACCACACTCCACAACATTCTCACCCCACACTCCACAACATTCTCACCCCACACTCCACAACATCCTCACCACACTCCACAACATTCTCACCACACTCCACAACATCCTCACCACACTCCACAACATTCTCACCACACTCCACAACATTCTCACCCCACACTCCACAACATCCTCACCACACTCCACAACATTCTCACCACACTCCACAACATTCTCACCCCACACTCCACAACATTCTCACCCCACACTCCACAACATTCTCATCACACTCCACAACATTCTCACCACACTCCACAACATTCTCACCACACTCCACAACATTCTCACCCCACACTCCACAACATCCTCACCACACTCCACAACATTCTCACCACACTCCACAACATTCTCACCCCACACTCCACAACATTCTCACCCCACACTCCACAACATTCTCATCACACTCCACAACATTCTCCCCACACTCCACATCATTCTTACAACACTCCACATCATTCTTACAACACTCCACATCATTCTTACAACACTCCACATCATTCTTACAACAATTCACAACATTCTTACAACAATCCACAACATTCTTACCACACTCCACAACATGCACACTGCACTCCACCCTATCTTCACCACACTCCCCATCATTCTCACCACACTCCACAACATTCTTACAACACTCCACATCATTCTTACAACACTCCACAACATTCTGACCACACTCAACAACATTCTTACAACACTCCACAACATCATCACCGTACTCCACAACATCCACACCAGAAACCACGACAGATCATCCAACCTTTTCTTTGTTTCACTTTCAGTCTGATCGCATTTGGGGTTGGACCACGATCTTGTCCAGGTGAGATATTCGCTCGCTCCTGAGTGTTCCTTTTCCTGACATGCATCGTTCAGAGGTATGACCTTCTGCCCCCAACCACAGAGAAGCTACTTCCTGCAGATTTCCAAATCCACGATGAAAGTATCCAGGGTTTAATACGACAAACAATGCCTTACAAGTGTCGGCTAATACGCAGGAAAAAAGTGGAGGAATAATCTCCAAGCTGCACCGTTCTTTTGAAAATATGTTCAGTTATTTTATGTCTTATTGTTCAGAAGCCCTTAGACAACTTTTTTTTTTCTATTTCATCAAAAACGAAAAAGAGTAGATTGTGTTTGAAGCACCAAGGCTTCATTAAAAATAAGACCAACAAATTAACATATATAATTCATTACCAGGAAAGCTAAATGAAAGCATTAGCCAGGTTAGAGTAAAGTAACGTTTTTTATCCAATTCAACAAAGTTTAACAAATGTAGACAACCCCTACATCAAATTAAAAGCCTAACACATCATGTAGCTAGCACATACTTAAAATGGCAACAAAGTGTCTGATGTCTTTACGACAAAACATGCTTACAAAAGAGCAAATAATGATGATTCATCTTTTCTTCAAAACGCAACAACAGAAAGAATCGGATTTGAGGAAATAATACATAAACAGAAGTAACTACTAAATTTATAAACGTTACTTTATCAAATGAAAAAAACAGTCCAGGATGACCTTAATCAGCGGTCAACGTTAACCTGAACCCAGTTCCTAATTTATAGCAAAGACCTACCATCTAAAATGCCAATGCACTGATTGCAGATCACCAAATGATATAGACAGAATGATAATTACCCTTATAATTACAAAAATGACATGGCGAGAAGTTACTTTCAAACCCAGTAGGTTACTCTACACTGGAACTGTGTACACGAACACGTACTAGAGAGCATGCTAATCTAAACGTGCTTTATGTTTTAATGATTTTATTGTGGCTGCTATAAGTAGAACCAATACATTAACAACAATTTGAAATGTCTTTGTCAAATGGCACATTTGGTTATGTCTCTCTCAAGTATGATTCGTGTTTTCCCAATGTTGATGTACCTAAGCCCCGTGATGTTATTAATGCGCATTATCCTCTTCTGTACATCAATATTGCGTTTGGCCATAATGAATTCAAACGTTCCTCTAACAAAATTGCTTCCGGATATTCACTACAATTATATACGGGGTAAAATAGGTTTCATATTATAATGGTATTTTTCTTATTATATCCCTTGTTTTATTTTTATGTGAAAACTTAGCACCTTTCTACAATGTCCTCTATTTATTGGATCTTGCTACATTCGTATTTGGTCAATGGTTGTCCACAGTATGCTTCCATTTTACAAAATTGGATATACTGAACACTGTTAAGATTACTATCCGGCTTTCTTTTGACAAAAATGTGTTGTATCATATTTGTGTTAATATACAAATGTATGGGATTCTGAATTTATATAATTGCATCGATATTCTTCTTCTTCTTCTTCGTTCGTTCTCAATCTCCCACTGCCAAACCCTGAAAGGGCTTAAGTAGCAGAATGTAGTCCAGAGAACGGAATGCGTTGTGCCGTAGTTTACAGCTTGACAGCGATATTTACACCTTTCGGTCCAACACATCCGACTTCAACAACCATTTTTTTAGTACCGGGTTAGCATTCCATCTTCGATCTCTTCTCCTTAGCCAGTCTGCCCTGCAGCACCACAATATATTAATGCACCAACTTGTGTAATCATATTATTTCCTTATATCATAACAACTTTTCAATAATTTTAAATTAAGAATAATTTAAGAAGGGATTCTCGTAAAAACACCAGGTTTGAGAGAACGTGTTTTAAACAAATGAACTGTTTTTTTAATTTCCTCCTGAAATATAAATTCTTTGTTTCATGAATATTGAAGTGACACGCTATTTAAAAACTTAACGATGTTATAAGACAATAGATAGTTAACGAGTAAGTCCTGACAATATTTATAAATTAGTGTTTGAACATCTAACACGCTTTATGCCTCATTCAGGCCAAACAGCATTTCATTCAATCAATTCTTCAAACAATTTCAGCGACTTGTGATCCTGCTGCATAATTCATCAATAAACGTAGGACACGTCATCTTGTTATGTTCCATCCCTTCTAGCTTCGTCCATGTCTTCCATCTTTCCTTTACGCAACCTTTGTTGTGTGTGTTTTTTGTCTATCAATGCATCTCTTACCATACGAATTTCAGGACAGAGATTGTATTGTAATTATATCAGCCAGTCCCCTTAATGTAAACTGTCAGAGCTATCTCTTCACGTCGCATTTTTAGTTGATCTCAGGTCTCCGTACTTCTCTAAGGAGGCTGGGGTGAGCTATCGTTTAGTAAAAAATACTTGCTATTCAATGTTTTCCTGTGTAAACATTTGCACATCGTTAATGTCCCTAGTTTAACATTGTAAAGTGAAGATATGCTAGTTCCTTAACAAATAAGGTCGTGTTTATGGAATATTTGAGAGGCTCACTTAACTAGGTTAATTATCCTGGAAGTGTTGTTGAGTACAACAGCGCTCTAAATATTATATAGGGGTAATGGTGATGAGGTTGTCGCAAAAGATGACGGTGATGTCGGGTGACGCTAAAGATGATGGTGATGAGGGTGACGCAAAAGATGACGGTGATGTCGGGTGACGCTAAAGATGATGGTGATGAGGGTGACGCAAAAGATGACGGTGATGTCGGGTGACGCTAAAGATGATGGTGATGAGGGTGGCGCAAAAGATGACGATGATGAGGGTGACGCAAAATATGAGGGTGACGCAAAAGATGGTGGTGATGGGGGTAACGCAAAAGATGATGGTGATGAGGGTGGCGCAAAAGATGACGATGATGAGGGTGACGCAAAATATGAGGGTGACGCAAAAGATGGTGGTGAATGGGGTCACGCAAAAGATGATGGTGATGAGGGTGACGCAAAAGATGATGATGATGATGAGGGTGACGCAAACATGATAGTGATGAGAATGACGAAAACAATTCTGGCGATTGTCGCTCTATTGGTTCTAGAAATGCACTTCTTCAGATTCTCTTCGACGTTTTCGAAGTCTCTTTATAATATTCTCACGTGGTCGTGTCTGACAGCGTCGTACTTAACCAAATGCTCACATACTCTGACCAGAAGAATAACCAGTAAAACTTATCCAATAAGATAGACTATACATTGATTGGCACCGTTTTTCCTTGACTCTATTGAACTGTAAAGAGGTCAGGGGGGTTAACCTTTCGTTATTATTACTTGTATCTTAGCGATTGGTTTTAGTGACATGTTATTTATGGATGTTAATTTGAGTTAATTTATGTTGTTTGGTTTTTCTTTGCACTTTTATTATACGCATGTTTGTTGTATAACAAGAGCATTTAGCTTGAATAAACACGTTTTCTTGATGTGTTCTGTTTGTGTTGTGCTTTCTTGAGGTATTTCAAATGACTGTGTCCTCACACTGAACAAAGGAATAATGTACATGTATTAAAATAGTAAACATAACAGAAAGAAAATTGAAATCTGAAAATAAACTATTATTTCCTGTAGAGTGAGACATAACATAACAAAAGTGGCGCGACTAGTCTTTCTTCTTCTTCTTAATTCTTCTTCAGATCAAGGTCCCGGTTTCTCTTACAAAGAACACCGTTGTTTGTAAGGCTGTTTTATCTCCATGCAACTTTTGTCTCATATCTGTATCTCGACGCCAGTATTGTTCTCCCTTTTCCTGCGTGAGCGTGCAGCTTTGCAGGATGTGTTCCACGGTCATGAATTGCTCCCTACATGGACATTTTGTTGTTAAAATGAGTCTGTTATGCCCATTCTCAGTCTGAAGATGATGACTTGCTTTTCTCTAATTAAATTAAAGTAGCTGTCTTCTTTTTGGATGTCGGGGTGTTGATCAGCCCATTTTACCCTGGTTGACTTTAATTATGATCTTGGCCTCATTATATGTGATGCTCAGGCCTGCTTGTGGTGATGCTCTTCCACACTTTGCTAGTTTGTCTGCAGCTTCATTGCCTTCAATATTGCAGTGGGATGGGATCCCATTTAATGGGTTTGATTTGGAGACTGTCTACCTGAATTTCGATGATCGTACATTTATCTGAAAATATTTAAAGCTGGGCTTCTACGTTTTTTGTTGTTTTTCTCGTTTTTTGTCGTTCGCCTTATTTCTCTATTCCTAGTAGGTATGTGGGCATTGCACTGTGTTTTTATTTTTCGCATATCGGCCCAGTGGATGCGACTTCGGCATGCATTTTATGTAAGGGTCTGCTTCCTCTTGCATTTTCTAAGGGTTTGCCTGCCCGGGGAAGAGGACATTTTAAGTAGCAGGATGTTGTCCAGAGAACGGAATATGTTGTGTCGCAGTTTACAGCTTGACTGCGATATTTGCACATTTTGGTCTGATATATCCGACTTCAGATGAAATTGTTGGGTACGGGACAAGTCGTCTTTTTTAGATCCCTTTAACTCAGCAGGATTGCCTTGTTGTAGTCTGGTTTGGGGATCGAGCCCAGCACCTTCATCTTGTGAGCCGTGTCACTAAACCAATAGCCCAATCCGTCCTACTTTCGTTGCTGTTGAGTGTTGAAAACATTATTATGGAAGATCTTCAGCTTTATGCAACTGATGTGATAAGGAAAAACAATGTTTGTTTTCCATTTCACATATTCTTGTTATGCTTTTTAGCGCCAAGAAGTGAAGGGATCTCTAGAACGAGCTCATATATGTGCCTCATGCACAGTGGCATTCACAGTCTCAAATATTTCTGCAAGTCACTTTTTTCGTGGTCTATCGTTGGCCTTGAATCCGTTGTATCTAAATGGCATTGCTTGTTTTGTGTGACAGGTGGGGGGAGTGTGGTGTGGTTGCTTTGTGGTGACATGGCAGTCCTGTTGCATGGCCAAACCAATTTAGTTGCTTTTTTTTTGATGTAATCTAATACTTGTGTTGTTCTAGTCTCCTCATGTGATCGTTTATTATCATGTCTCGCTTGATATGCCCAATATTTTTCACAGGCATTTCTGTACAACACAGAAAAAGAATTTGGTGATGGAAAGGCACACTCACTTCACTTAGTCACTCAGAGTATACACTTGGGTGGATGCACGCGTTTTTCTTTTATCTATCCAGCAAAATTTCAAGGTATAGTTGACAGAACCTTTTGAGAAAGATTGGTAGTACATGAAATGTGATTGACCACGTTCTTTTCCTCGACGCCTTGTATTTTCTGGCAGTACGTCATGTACTAGGAAAGACTTGAAATTGCCTATCCATAGTACCACGTCCAGACATAAGGCCTTTGATAAAAAATGCCCTCTTATCAAATATCTTGTTAAATATTCAGACGCAATAACAAATACATAAATAACATACAACAATTAGGGCAGTTCGAGATTGCAAAGATAAAGTAGATAAAACACACGTCCACATAGAAGATAATGCCATAGCAATGTCCTTTACTTGAACCTAGAAACAAATCTTTAGTTTATAAAACAACACAGATCAGAACCACCATTGGAGATCAAGATGCTGAGCAGCACATGAGCTGCAGTAGTCAGCGACCCATAGCTAACTGCTAGCGTCAGGGCCAGAGAACTTCTTCTTCTTCTTCTTCTTCGTACGCAGTCAGACAGTAACCATTATTTTTTCGAAAAAAGCGGTGGTCATCCTGAGGCTGTCGCCACTGCCATAGAGCTTGTCTTGCAGTTCCACTGGTTATGGCCACATCTGCTCTCTCTGATCCTCGTATGTCGGGCAGTTCTGCAGCAGATGTTCAGCGGTCATTTTACCAGTACCGCACGGGCATTCGTCGGTACACCCTATCTTCAATTTGTTGAATAGGTAATACCTCAGTCTATTGTGGCCAGTGCGAAGTCTGAAGACAACGACCTGCTCTCTTCGGTTCAACTGGTAATAGGCATCGTTTTTGGTGTAACCAGTATGTTCGGTTTCCCATTTGGTCATGTATCTGGCTTTGATAAGCCGTTTTGACTCTCTACATACTAGTATCTGTTTGTGGTAGTCTTGCACCTTCTTTTGCCAGTCTGTCTGCCTCCTCGTTGCCATGGATGTTGCAATGTGATGGGACCCACTGTACCACTACCATTTTTGGTGCCGACTGCTGGCTCAGTTTGCAGAGTGCTGCTCTTAAGTCATTAAGCTCAGTATTTTTCTGGCTTTTTAGCGCTGTGACTACGGCGAGAGCATCTGTAAGCAGGACTATATGGCTTTCATTTTCACTGTGTGTCACCATTTCTTCCACTGCCGCCCTCAGTGCCTCTGCCTCCGCTCTGAAATTGCTTGTGTACTTACCAGTAGCGAATGACAGTGTTATTTTTCTGCCATTTGGTAGGTTCAGGAATGCTCCTGCCCCTCCGTTCTGTGTTGTGTTTGTTACAGAACCGTCGGTGTATGCATGGGTCCAGTCCATGCTTGGGTAGCTCTTTGTTATGAAGCTTAGGGTAGTATCTCTCCTTTCTTTTTCAGTCTGGCAGTTTTTGTTTGCAATACCTGGTATATTTTCTACCACCTCTGGAAATATATCCTGCCTCCAGGTAGGTTTTCGTACAGTAGTGATGGGTTTTGGTGTTGTTAGTGCGTTTATGGGATCTTCGTGCATCTTTGCTTTGGCTATTTCTGCAAAGTTTCTCCGCTTTAGTTTCCCATTTCCCAAATTGTTTAGTCTCTGGTGCATTGGATGGTCGGTCAGTCTTCGGAGTTTCTCTGACTGCAGCTGGGCTCTGCAGTCTCTTCTATCGGTCATGGATTGCAGTTTTGTAATATTTTCAAGTTCTACAATTGGCGTTGACTTCATGCCACCTGTTATAATTCTCATGGCTTGGTTTTGAAGTTTGCTAACTTTATCGAAGTTCGCCTTTGCTGCTGTTGTCCATGCCGCAATCCCATACTCGAGAACTGGTCTCACTCTTCCAGTGTACAGTTTCTTTAGTATGCCTTCGTCTGCTCCCCAGCTTGTGCCAACAAGTTTCCTCATGATTGCCATTATTTCTCTGGCTTTCATTCGGTTTCTCTCAATCTGACTTGTCCATGTCATGCGCCGATCAAATGTGACTCCCAGATAGGTTGGGTTGTCGTTTGGCTGCAGGAATTTGCCATTTAGACTTAATTTGGTATTTTGGGGTTTTAATGAAAGCGATAATATTGTGCATGTGGTTTTCTCATTGTTTATTTTGACCAGCCATGAGTTCGCCCACTCTTCCAGCGATGTAAGGGCCGTCTGCATCCGATTTCTTGCTATGGTGAGATTCTTTTCAGAGGTCTACATAACCAGATCGTCTGCAAACATTGAGCTATGGACTCTTCTTGGTATATTCTCTGTAATATCGTTTATATATACCAGGAAGAGTGTGGGTGACAGTACTCCCCCTTGGGGTACTCCCTGCTCGAGTGTCACCTTTTTGCTCATCTGCCCTTGTACTTGGACTCTGGCCGTTCTTTGTTTGAGGTAGTGGTTGATTCACTTGTACATTTTCCCACAAACATCACTTCTTCTTAGCTTGACTCTAAGTCCGTCTTTCCAGACTTTGTCAAATGCCTTTTCCAGATCCACCCAAACAGCTACTGTGTGTTTCTGTGCCTGATAGGCATCTTCTATCTCCTGGGCTATGAGGATGACCTGGTCCTCAGTGGATCTGTGCTGTCTAAAGCCGGCTTGCTGTGGAATTAGTATTCGTTTTTCTTCCAGATGCCACATCAGTCTGGTGTTTATCATCCGTTCCATCAGCTTGCCGACACAGCTCAGTAGGCTGATGGGCCTGTATCCATTTGGACCTGTTTTGTCCTTTCCTGCTTTTGGTACTGGTACCAGTATTGCGTCTTTCCATGCCTGGGGTACAATTCCCCTTTTCCAGCTTTGGTTCAGGACCGATAGCAGTTTCCTCTTCGCTGTTTGGCCCAGCCCCATCAGCATTTCGTTTGTTATCCCGTCTTTTCCGGGAGATTTCCTTTTCTTTAATGTTCTCATAGCCTCTTCCATTTCGCGCATTGTTAATTTGGCCAACATGTGCTCTTCAGGTGCCGTATTCATGTTTTCGTGCCCCTTTAGCTCTTCGCTAATGTATGTATGCTTATCTGCAGGGACCTCGATGTGGTTTGCTCTGGCATAGTGATCGACAAAGGAGTTTGCGGCTTTCTTACCTGTGATCAAGTTTTCTCCCTGCTTGATAGTAATTTGTTTATTTGACGGGGTTTCGTCGTTCATGGCTCTGACTAGCTTCCATAGCTTGTTCCCGTCTTTGTCCAGGTTAAGGCTTTCCGTTTTATTTTTCCAGCTTTCTCTTGCTGTTTGCTTGAGAGTGTGTTTGTATTTCGCCGTGGCGGCTTTGAGGGCTATGTTTGCCTCCATGGATTTTTCTCGCTCTGCAATGTTCCTAGCATTTGTTACTGCATCTTCCACTTTCTGCAACTCATCATTCCAGTAGGGCTTATAGTTTTTCCTAGCTCCTTTTGGGATGGTTTCAGTGGCGGCTTGCATTATTGCCTTGCTTAGGCATTCCACCATGGGCTTCATTTTGGTGTTTCGTGTGTTGATGGTTTCACACAGCCCATCTGTCAGGATTGCAAATCTGTCCCAGTCGGCTCGTTTGTAATTCCAACATGGGAGCGGTTTTGTTTCCTGTGGGCCTACTTCCATGTCAATGGTTAGTCTGATCGGCCTGTGGTCGCTACCTGCCAGCCAGTTGGTTTAGCACCTGGCGGTCTATTTTATGGTGTATGTCCTGTGTGGAGAAGGCCAAATCTGGAGTCGAGGTGGTATGCCATGTTCTTGAATAGAAGCTAGGGCTATCCTCCGGCCTATTGATTAGGGAGAGATTTGCATCTATCTCCCAATCTTCCACTTCGTCACCTCTGCTGTCTGTGTCAGAGTATCCTCATCTCTCCGAGTGGCTGTTGAAATCTCCAACTACTATGCAGTTGGAGTCTCTGACCTCCATACTCGAGAGCGATAGGTCTCTATTTGGTGGTCCGTACAGATTGAAAATGCGGAGCTTCGTCTCTTGAGCCATTATGTCAACTCCTACAATTTCTGCTTGTCCGGTGTGATTGACAGATACCGCGCTACTCGGTATGCAGTTTCTGGTCAGTATCAGGACCCTTCCTTTGTGGCCTTCTCTTTCGAGACTGAAGGTCTGGTATCCTCTGATTGAGAATTTGTGATTATTGTTGAGGTGCGTTTCCTGGATACATGCCACGTCAATCTTACCTTCATGCAGGTGATGTGTTAGGGAAAGTTTTTTGTTAATGACTCCCTCCGCATTCCACTGTAGTATTTTGAGGGTCTTGAGTTTTTGGTCAATAAAAGTTGCCCCATAGCCATGTGCCTTGACTCCACGACACATGGGTGGGTGACCACCAGTAGTCAAGGGTGGGCCCCTTCGAGGCGTGAGGCTCGGCACTATCGCTGCCTGGCGGGACTCCGCAGGATGAGCGCCATGCGTTTTTCTAATCGGTTGTACTGTCATCATGCTGCGATTTACGTTGCACTGTTTTGTTAGGCTTGCGGCCCCGTGCATCCGATTTCAACAGGCGTTTCTGTAGGGATGCCCTTCTTAGCCTTTGGCTGTCCCCAGCCTATCTGCAAGGCAGCAGTTGTTTATGATCAGAGTTGTCTCTCTTATGGAAGTTGTCTTACCAGACTATCGAGTCTTCACTACTCGTGTCTATAGGGTGCGATGATGATATGTGAGATGATATATGAGATATATAATATGGACTGGTTTACCCGGAAGAGAGGCAGTCCAGTGTTTCTGTACCCCAGGATCGTCACGTCCTGCCAGAAACGTAGCATTTGCATGTGAGTGGGGTATCTCGTTCTCCTTTTATTTTCTTGGCTTCTATGCAGAGATGGTACGCCTAGCATTCCCCGCCACATGGAATGTTGACACAGTGGGGCAGGTGTGCAATGTCCGCTGGTCTGCATCTCTTCTGCGTCCAGCATGATAGCTATATGGCTGATAACGTACAGAGGTAGATATCGAAGCAGAAGTGCATTTAGCCAGAGGACAAGCCTGGTAATGTCACAGAGATGTTGTTCGTCTAGTGTGCGGACATATCTCATGGTCATTGGTTGAGTCTCGACAGTTCACAGTGAGGTGGCTGCTCTACTGTTTTCGACACCCCGACCAGGAACTAAGTCTTATGTTGGTGGTTTCGCACCCCATCGCCGTATAAGGTGAGTATCAAGCAGCTGTCCGCCCGCTTTGATCGGCGGACGACAGAGACCTCTTTCTGCGGCTCTACCGGATAGGGCTGGGGCGCGAGCCCCAGGTCCCGAAAATGTAGGAGCCTCCCATTGCAGTGGTGCTGAGATTTTGGGCGGGATTGTGGCTTACAAGGGTTCGGTCGTAATCTCCCACATGGTAGCCTCGCGCCATTGGCTTATCAGCCTGGTACGTGTACCAACGTGTCTGCGGCTCCTCTCGATATGAGCTGGTTTTCCGTAGCAACGCACTGTCATTAGTAGGGTAAAACTGACCTGTCTTCAGATGGTCTATTTCCAGCACCCGTTCACTATTTAGCCAGACGAATTTATTGAGGGCTTTTGTTTGTCAGTGGCCAGGTATTTGAAATCTGCGGTTTCTTCGGGGTTAAACACGATTTCCGTAGCGTTCTTTCATTAGAGTGTTAGAGAGCTGACTTGTCTTCCGTGAGTCTAATACCAGCGTACGTTCATTTTTAGACCCAACGGTAGTGCTCTCGATTTGCCAGTCGTTCTACAGTATTGGCGTATTCAGTCAAATTATGCCACAGGTTCCACTCCTGGTGGTGCCCTTCCGTCAATTCCTTTAGCGAGACAATCAAGTTACTTAGATGGTAGCCCCAGATTTTCGAGGGTCTAATTCCAGCACCCGTTCCATATTAGACCCAACGAAAGTGCTCTCGGCATGTCAATCATGTCATTGCTTGGCCGTGTTGAGTCAAATTAAGCCGCAGGCTCCACTCCTGGTGGTGCCCTTCCGCCAATTCCTTCAAGTTTCAGCTTTGCAACCATACTTCCCCCGGAACCAAAACACTTTGGTTTCCCGGAAGCTGCCCGCAGAGTCATCGAAGCAACTCCTGAGGATTGCTAGTCGGCATCGTTTATGGTCAGAACTACGACGGTATCTGATCGTCTTCGCGCCTCTGACTTTCGTTCTTGATTAATGAAAACATTCTTGACAAATGCTTTCGCAGTAGCTCGTCTTGCGGCGATCCAAGAATTTCACCTCTAACGCCGCAATACGAATGCCCCCGTATGTCCCTGTTAATCATTACCTCCAGTTCCGAAAACCAACAAAATAGAACCGAGGTCCTATTCCATTATTCAGACAGCCTAGGCCTGCTTTGAACACTCTAATTTTTTCAAAGTAAACGCGCCGGCCACCTAGGACGCTCAGCGAAGAGCACCCGTGGGAGAGAGCCGGTAGACGGTAGGGCAGGAGACAACGGGCAGTGTCAGTGCCAGAGAACCAAAGCTGCCAAGACCCGTCTACACCTCCGCGTGGTGATCCTGGATAACAGGTTGCAGCAGGGCAGACTGGCTAAGGAGAAGGAATCGAAGATGGAATGCTAACCCGGCACTCAAAAAATGCTTGCTGAAGTCGGATGTGTTGGACCGAAAGGTGCAAATATCGCAATCAAGCTGTAAACTACGACACAACGCATTCCGTTCTCTGGACTACATTCTGCTAGTTAAGCCATTTCAGGGTTTGGTAGCGGGAGATTGAGAACGAACGAAGAAGAAGAAGAACCACCATTGAAGCTGAAGTCAAAATAGCTGGCGTGTGATGGAGGGAACACAAGAAGAAGTGGTAAGGATAGCTCGAGTGTCATCCAGCTACCTGGTCTCTTCTTCTTTAGCTTCAATGATGATTCTCCAGCTACCTGGTCTCTTCTTCTTGAGCTTCAATGATGATTCTCCAGCTACCTGGTCTTTTCTTCTTGAGCTTCAATGATGATTCTCCACCTATCCTGGCCTCCTCTTCTTGAGCTTCAAGGATTACTCTCTAACTATCCTGGCCTCCTCTTCTTGAACTTCAATGATGATTCTCCAATTATCCTGGCCTCCTCTACTTGAGCTTCAAGGATTACTCTCCAACTATCCTGGCCTCCTCTTCTTAAGCTTCAATGATGATTCTCCAACTATTCTGACCTTCTTTTCCTGAGCTTCGTGTCATCCTTCAAGTTCAAGAAGAAGAGGGCATGATAGTTACAGTGTCATCGATGGAGCTTAAGAAGAGAAGGCCAGGTCAGTTGACGTCTCAAGGTGGGGATGTTAGGAGACGGGAACTCGAGAAGAGGATACCAGGATATAGTTAGTATCATGGAGGGAGCTGAAAGTTCATTGCTTTCAAAGGAATCAAATCAAATTGAGCATGTCTAGTCTATAGAGCATATTTTATTTACAGTCCTGAGAACTTACAACTAACATTTTTTATAATCGTATTTAATATCACTTGAAAAATAAATATAGCGAAACTCAAATAGACAACCTCAGTAAAAAAATTAAGGAAACTATATTATTTTCTTAAGTAATAAATGAAAGTTGCTTACACTTGCTAGAAAAATAATTAATATAGATCATTATAGGATGTTTTACTCAGTCAAATACAGTTAAACAAAACTAAAACACTGTAAACACAGTGTATCTGTAAAAACCATAAAACAGCAGCTAGACTATGAAATAACATAATAACATAAAAGTTTATGAAGCTAGTGTGAACAGTCAAATGCACAAAACAAACTTATTTTAAGAATAAAAAAAGAGCAACATCAATGTAACTATTTCACTGATCTAAGACTAAACTGACGTGTACTACAGGAATTCTAGTATTTTAGGCTATATATATATTGTGCAGAGACGGGGAGACAGATGGTGGAAATTAACAATTCCAGTTTCCTCCAGATAAGTTTTTGTAAAAATTGTTCAAGAAGTTTGATGAAATTAGCGACACCTAAATGGAGCAGCAAAGGTGGTGTCAACTCTCAGATTACATTTGTCATAACGAGTGCTGTTGACATACAATTCTTCCCCATCCAGGAGCTCTTTGAGACTTTCAGCACTTCAGATGTTCTTTGTTCACTCATCGATTTAGTCGTCCATGATTTGTTTCAGTTGTCTCTTTTTACCTCTCTATTCCTCGAGTATTCCCGATGTCTTAAGATTGTCCATGTTTTCTTTCTTGTGCATGATGTGTCAAATGAACTTTAATTGTTTTTTTTTTTTTTAACTTTTAGCTAACAACATTTAAAAAGATATTTGGTGGGGTAATATTTGAGGGCAAGTCAGAAAATAGGTCACATATGGACGTTGTAAAAATCTAAAACGTGATATTCTAACTTTAAAATCTTGTATTATTGTATTTTCATTGTCCCTTTTCTCTCAACATAATTTTCCCTAACATTGTTACAATCACAACGCTTTATCAGTGCACTAAAACCTGCAGCATAGAAGTCTTTGGTCTGCTGTCTCAGCCATATTTGCACTTCCTGTAATCTCCTTGTATGTTTTATCTAATATGCATTATACTCTAGTAAAGAAACTAACTTCCATATGTGTTGTTTTATTTCAACAAACTCTGGCCGCTCTATGGGTTTTACGTTATCTCTGGGTTGTGTACAACATTCTGGACCTCACATCGTCCACATCCTTTACTGAAAATACACTTTGATACAGCAGACTAGCCAGCGATGTTGGAACCGACCATGTAATCCCAATAGTGGAATACCTGATTATAGTTAGTGCATTGAGCTGGACCCAAGTTCATATTCTTCAGTACTCTCTGGGATGTAGGAAGAGTCAATGTAAACTGACAACTGGACACAATTCGTCAAGAACTAAGATATATTCGAAAACAACAGCAAAATGAAATGGTTCTTTCAATTCATGCAGAAGAATTCTTAAGTCAATAAACAAATATAAACAGTATAAAACTGCCATCTAATTGTCATGCTTCTGTCTACGCTGTAGACGGCACTTGAAAGGCTGAACTTGGCGGACAAAGCCTTTAACGGATTCATGGTTGGAACGAAAGTCAGCTGGGACAAGTTTCTCACTTTCCGGGGGAAGTAAATCATATTTCTGAAGAATGCTGGTGATAAACATAAAGACTCGAGACCTTGCAAAAACCTCTCCTGGACATGCGCGAACACCGATGCCAAAGGGAAGTAAGCTGTGGAAGAGAATAATTGGGAGATTCTGATGAAATGTTTTGACGTTTAAGCAGACGTTCAAGACTGCGATAATAAAATGTGATGACATGCGAAGTCTAATTGATAACACTGTATAGCAGGTGCATCCATTGGTGTTAAGTCTCTTTAAGCAAATAGAGAACTTCACGTACAACGATGATGTCTACAGCTAGTTTAAAAACTACTGATCCACTATCGATGTGCTCCCTACCATTCCCTAATTTCATGGGAGCTAAAATGACCGTAGATTTATTTGTTTTTGCGCCTCCGTTGGTCTCCAGATTACAAACATATGGTTCAATCATTTACCGGTATCCCTGGATATTCTTCTTCTTCTTCTTCTTCGTTTGTTCTCAATCTCCCGCTACCAAACCCCGAAAGGGTAAGTAGCAAAATGTAGTCCAGAGAACGGAATGCAATGTGTTGTAGTTTACAGCTTGGCTGCGATATTTGCACCTTTCGGTTCAATACATCCGACTTCAGCAAGCATTTTTTGAGAACCGGGTTAGCATTCCCTCTTCTATCCCTTCTCCTTAGCCAGTCTGCCCTGCTGCAGCCTGTTATCCAGGATCAATACGTGGAGGTGTAGAAGGGTCTTGGCAGCTATGGTTCGCTGCCCCTGATGCTAGCAGTCAGCTATGGGTCGCTGACCACTGCAGCTCATGCGCTGCTAAGCATCTTGATCCCCACCTGGATATTCAATGACCACAGTCCCAAAAAAACAAGTGAATTCTAATGAACACAGTGTGTCATATGTCCAAGATTTGACATCGAGCTATAATATTACTAGATGGTTCTTTATCTGTTTTCACAGCACCTTACATATATATATATATATATATATATATATATATATATATATATATATATATATATATATATATATATATATATATATATATATATAAATTGTTAAATACAATACAGGATTTAACAATTTTTTTTCTCTGTAACATTACATGGGACCATGGTTTCCCTTCATTTTTCTTAATGACAGCAATTGCCGAGTTTAGTTTGGTTTTCTTGTGTTAACAATTTTGAAGACCAGCTGGTTTATCCTCCTCCTATGTAACTCTGGTTGAATTTAAAAACGTCACAATGTTACGAATTCCTTCCATGCATCATTCTTTGATTCAATGCCCAAGTCTCTGAATCTATTGGCAAAATGTCTTTATTCGTGTATTCTCTTTTACCTTAGCATCACTTCCAGTTCGTCATTTTTAAACGCAAGAGAAAAAAGTATTAAAGACGGCACGCATAATAATAGTATTGCAGATTTCTTGGTGTCCAGTCCATTTAAGAGCTTAAGGATGTTCAGCATAACTTAAGACCGTAAGCCTGAATTATAATGGTTTTTTTTCTTTAATTACCTGTGAGTCCTGACATCCTCAAAATCACTCTGTATTTGAAAGCTTTTTACTGAAGCTAACAGTTTTATTGTATCTTCACTGAGCAGGGAACAAACTTTTAGTAATGTTAATAGTTATAACAATAATATTGACTGATATTGATAATAGTCTTATCACGGGAAACAATACGAATAGAAAAAACAACGAAATAGCGGAGAATGTAGTTAGACCACATGAGATACTGAAGAAGAGAAGGTGAAAGAAAGTAGAAACAATAATAATCACATGGGGTCATCTTACCTTTTTCTCAAGGGATGATCTGCAGGAAGCAACTGGCCAGTGCTGTCCAAGAAGCGCTCAGGTTTAAATGTCCAAGGATCGTCAAAGATTTCTTCATTGTGGTGGAAGTACCACCCGTTAATTAGAATCTGAAAGCAAATGGCCATATAAGATGTATTCTGACGAGATCTGGCTTTTTTCTAACCGTCGGCTCTACCAGCTGTTATTAAACTTCAACACAAGCCTATCTTAAGCTACACAGAACATACACAGATCCTCGTCAGAGACTTGAGCGGTCCCTTGACGAGATATTCACCCCCAATGAGTACTGTGGAAGGAAGATGGACCTTTGTCAGGTATGACATTTCTAATAAAACAGTGTTTGGAACATACGATTCGTAAAAGTGAAGATTGGTTCGACGAAAAAGGCGCAGCTACAAAGATCTTGCTGGAAGAACTGGTCTTATTATTCGAACTGTTTGAAAGCAGCTCCTCGGCATCCAGAAGGATTGCATTTCAGAACCAACGTGGGATCAAGATGCTGCAGTGGTCAGCGAACCATAGCTGCCAAGACCCTTCTACACCTCCACGTATTGATCCTGGATAACAGGCTGCAGCAGGGCAGACTGGCTATAGAGAAGGGATCGAAGAGGGAATGCTAACCCGGTACTCAAAAAATGCTTGCTGAAGTCGGATGTGTTGGACCGAAAGGTGCAAATATCGCAGCCAAGCTGTAAACTACGACACATCGCATTTCGTTCTCTGGACTGCATTCTGCTACTTAAGCCCTTTCAGGGTTTGGTAGCGGGAGATTGAGAACGAACGAAGAAGTAGAAGAAGAAGACGAAGAAGAAGAAGAAGAAGAAGAAGAAGAAGAACCAACGTAAGGCTTTGCATTGCAGGTACAGGACCTTGCACGATGACTGGCTTCTCGACATGTCAGTAGAGAATACAAAAAATAATGATGCCAATGACTTAATTCGAGTTTACTGTGCCATGAAGACGATTTACGGCCCTTCATCTCCTGGTGACGGATTTATTAAATGATATGGTCCAGATTTTGGAGCTCTGGTCAGAGCATTTTAACTCCATTCTAAATTCTCTATCCGTCATCAGCGAGCAAGCCATAGCCCGAATGCCTAAAGGTGCTATTAACCATGGGCTTGACCTCGAGCCCAGCGAGACTGTGGTCAGATACACTATCAGGTCGTTGTCCACAAACAAGATTTCTAAGACAAATTATCTCTCTATCGAGACATACCAAACAGAGGTTCATGTGCTTCTTCACAACGTGACTACAATCATTTGTTTGGACATATATGGTAAAGAAAGTTACACATGAGCCGACATATTATGAAACTGTACAGACAAAAAGACAACCGTCAATCTTGCAACAACCACAATGGCATTTCCTTGATGTCATTCGCACGCAAAATTCTGGCCCTAGTCCAGGTCAATCGCGTAACTGGTCACCATGAGCAGGGTCTACTCCAAGAGCGATAGTGTGGCTTTTGTGCGGGTCGTGGTACTGTCGACATGAGCAGGGTCTACTCCAAGAGCGTCAGTGTGGCTTTCGTGCGGGTCGTGGTACTGTCAACTTCAGCAGGGTCTACTCCAAGAGCGATAGGGTGGCTTTCGTGCGGGTCGTGGTACTGTTGACATGAGCAGGGTCTACTCCAAGAGCGATAGTGTGGCTTTCGTTCAGGTCGTGGTACAGTCGACATGAGCAGGGTCTACTCCAAGAGCGTCAGTGTGACTTTCGTGCGGGTCGTAGTACTGTCAACATGAGCAGGGTCTACTCCAATTGCGAAAGTGTGGCTTTCGTGCGGGTTGTGGTACTGTCGACATGAGCAGGGACTACTCCAAGAGCGATAGTGTGGCTTTCGTGCGGGTCGTGGTACTGTTGACATGAGCAGGGTCTACTCCAAGAGCGCCAGTGTGGCTTTCGTGCAGGTCGTGGTACTGTCGACATGAAATAAACAGTACCTCAACACCAGGAGAATTGTCAAGAACTGCATTGTAGTGGTGCATAAGGAGTTCGTCCACTTGACCAAGGCCTTTTACACCAACAATAGAAAAGTGATCTGACTGATCACGGGGTGGTTTGGTAACCCCGGCAGATTCATTGATGTTGTCCATCATCTTAGATCTCTTGTGTACTGATGGCAGAGCAATTAATACCTGCTCAGAACACGATTTGCAATCAACCATGACGGAGTTTTCAACATTAGAAAAACTGAGGTACTCTGAGGTGTTTTTGGGAAGCCGTACATTGAACTAAACATCACAGAAGAACCAACGTCTCCAGGCAGCCGATAGCTTCACCTGCCTAGGCAGTACCTTCACTAGATCGGCGAATATTGACTTCCAGGCCTATAACTGGATTGTAACGGGAACCTCTGTTTGAGAGTGCGAGAAAACGTCTGGCGTCGACAGGGCATCAGTGTCCAAACCAAGGTTAAAGTGTATCGTGATGTACTGTTCACCCATCTGCTGCATGCCTTCGAAACATGGACATCATACATGAGTCACGCCAAGCAGCTAAATCATTTTCACTTGAGCTATCAGCGTAAACTGCTCAGGATCTGGTGGCAGGAAGAATTGCGTAACTCTGAAATTCTTAGTAAGAATAACATGTTGAACTTCCATATGTTTATGCTTAAATGTTTTCCGCGTGCCTCATTACACAATTTATATTTTTCATTCTCTAATTTGTGAATAGTACTCGAAATATATAAGTAAATCTTCATAATGAAATTTCCCATTAACATCTTAGCAGAAAATACCATGTGTAATATGCAATCGATTTAACTGATTTTTATAGAACACTTACCAGGGTGCCCTTTGGAATAGTCATTCCATCAAAATTAATATCTTCAGAGGCAGTTCGCAAACCTCCTAATGGGACTTGAGATATTAGACGTAATGTTTCCACAATCGTCGCTTCTGTGTAGGGCATGGAAGATCTGTCTTCCAGTTTGGGTCTTCGTTTACCAAGGACGCGGTCGATTTCCTCATGAATCTTCTTCACAACCGTTGGATAGTTGATGAGACAAAGGAATGCTCCAAGAAGAGTTGCTCTCGATGTAAGGTGAGCTGTCAACAGTTAAAAAAGCAATGATCAAAGGTGAATATATCGGAATGCATCGTTCAGGTGAGACAGTATGGTGCTTTACTTTATATGATTTAATTATAACTATAGAGTACATACAGAATCTTTTGGTCTAAAACGGTTCCTTTTAGATTAGACAATGTTTTCTTACGTCTCTAAACTACTTGAAATCATACCAAGCATTTACATGGTAATACTAAATATGCAAGACTTATAGCTTTCTTACAATTACGTGCATGTGTTTTTTGTCGCTGCTCCATGTACGGAAAGTAATGGCCACCTACCGTACTGCACACTTGCCAGGTAACTTATTACAACGAAAAAGGTTGGCGGTTGAAAGAAGTGACGTTCTGCAGAAGACATACTACCTACGTGCTTATTTATATTTATTTAGTCGGCAAGTTCTTTTGAACGCTGAACGACAAAAACTTATGTTACATACTTAATCGGTTGAGATTGAATAATCTTTAGGAGCGAACATAGGTACAATTTACACACATGTGTGCAGGACTATGTGCGAGTTATACAAATATATTTTTGCAATATTGTGTTATTCTTCATTTATGTATTTGTTCCCCGAATTGCCTACATCAATTCATACACGTATTCCGTCTCCCATACTTACTTTCAGCCCTGTTCTCAGGAAATCACTGATGATTTTTTTTTTTTCCCATAATTTTCAGTTATCCTAGTTTAATAGTATATGCATACGTTTCTCCACTCATTGATAAAAACCTGTTAGAAAGAAACGTTGGTCAAGATTCGTTTATTTTCTCATGTTCAACTGCTTGTTAACCTGTTTTAATTTCAGAATTGTAAATTGTAGCATCATTTTAAATACAGTTGTTTTTTTTTACTATGTCCATGGAAAAACCTTTGAATTATTTTTTTTAAAAATAAATGTAAATTTATGCGTAAATAATCGTACGTTGCGTTTAACTACATTTACCTGCCAAAAATAATGATGTAAGAAAAGCGATAATGTGTTCTGGATCTTTGTCCATCCATTCGTTGCCAGGTTGCTTTTGAAGATCAAACAGGTGATCAGCAATGCCCCTTGGCTGACCCGGTACCCAGGTTTTCTGGAGAATACATATCATACTGTAATACTCTAATCCCTGTATACATTTAGGCGTGCAACATGCCAGGTAGCCGAAACTCATCTCTGTCATTTGCCTTTAAGTAGCTTGCCGGACCAAAATCGTGTTGCAGACCCTCCCCTCATCCCATTGATGAACGTCCGGATCGACGATTACAGGTGTAGGGCCAACAGGATGCGCCCATTTATTGTCAGACAGTCGTAACATGTGGCCGGCCCCAATGAACTTTCTTAACCCGATTTCTACGAAGTCTTTGAAACAAGTTGATATCCTGATGGCGATCTTGCCGATATGGTTATGTAGTGAGATTGATAATTTTCTGCGCACTATCGTCCGTTGCGTAGCTAGGAGCCGTGAGATGGCAATTCTTTGTAGGCTCGAAACCTGACAGTCATATACCATGGCTAGAGTGGTCGTGCTATTGAAGGCGTGAATCCTTGCTTTGCTGATTTTCCTCTGTTAAAGAGCGTGCTTGATGTGATCGAAGCTGACCCAGCCTACTGCTATCATCCGTGAGGTCTCTGGATGCACGTCGTGGGCGTTCGTAATGCATTGACCAAAGTAGATGTACGAAGCGACGTTTATGACTGGACCAATTTCAAGCCTATTTTTTTCGTATTGGAATAAAGTGTTCAACATGTACTAGGTCGTGTGTCTATTTATTTTTAAACCAACTGCCACGTTTGCGTTGTTGATATAATTTAGGCATTGTTCAACTTACTTGGTGATGTTGCTGATGATTGTTATGGCTTTGACAGCATGGAAATTGTTAAAACTTTCTACGTCTATGTTGATACTCTAAACATCCCACATTTTTCTGTGCGGAAAACTACCACAAGAGCTTGTATCACCATGATGTACGGCATGCTGAATGGATATGTTAAATGACCGGTAGAAAGAGTAATCTTGGTAGAGTAACCCCCGTTTGTATCTGTTATTATCCGTGGATATTGTCCCTCAATGAATTGATTTCGGAAAACATGTATAAATGCGGGCTTAAATGCTGTCGACGGCATTTTTTTGTCCACGAACGGGCATACGTAGCTGCGGGTCCCAAATTCGTCTCCAGCGGACCCTGTCTTCGGCCACCGAAGTTCATTTCGGGGAAAGCACTCCTCTAAAGGCATGGCAGATGTTGCAGCGTGCAGCAAAGGAGTCAGACAAACGTATTAGAAGTCTTTCCTGCGGTCTCTTCTTGCCTCGGGGGTAACAAACTGATGTCGCTGTGCTTCATCGACCACCGTTTCGTCGTAACATGTGACCTACCCATCTACGTTTTGACTTGTTAAAATGGATTATGCAGCATTCACAAGGATAAGAAACAGCAGTTGCGATTTTGCAATAACATCTTCACTTGAGCGAAGGGATGCGGATTGACATTGTAATTTTTACTGACTCCAAGTCGGTTCTGTAGACGTACACCCCAAATAACAAAATGTAGATATTCTTGGTCGGGGGGGGGGGGGGAGGGGGTGTTATTAACAACATTGTCACTGTCAACGGGATTAATGTCACCTTGCAATTTATCCGTGGGCATATAGGGTTATCAAAAAACGAGAGAAATGACAGATTGGCAAAAACAGGAGCCTCCAAACAAAAATTGGATAGACTCTGCGGTAGCCATACAGGTAAATAAATTATTAAAAATATCAACAGAGAAATTTTGATAAACAGGTGGATGATGGGAACAACAGATCACTGTGTAAAAATTTATAATCACATCAATAAACTACATAGAAGATATGAAATTATAATCTTTCAGTTACGAACATGACATACCAGAGACAATAGCCCCTTGAACCGCATCAAGCCCCAGCACCTTCCCTTGTGCAGACATTGCTCTTACTCTCGTGAAACAGTTAGACACCTAATCATTTAGACTATTTGCTGCAACATTTTACCTTCGGAGCAAAATACATCAGCTCCTCTGCTCCTATTTTTGCCACCATCAGTCTATCCACAGCATTCTTGAATCTTCCAGGTACTTTCGCCAAGATGGGAAAATTAGTCACAATAAAGTCGATATCTGGAGCCAACAGTTTGTTGAAAGCAATGTCATATTCTTCAAGGATATTCGTTTTACTGTCGTCATCTGGACGTTCCCCAAGAGCCTTTGTTTATGAAAATTGAATTACATAGAGGTTAAAAAAATATAAACGGAAATGCAAAGGCAAATACAAGAAATGGAAAAAAAGAAAAAGATATGTGTGTGTGTGTCTGTGTGTGTGTGTCTGTGTGTGTGTCTCTGTGTGTCTGTGTATGTGTCTGTGTGTGTGTCTCTCTGTGTGTGTCTGTGTGTATGTCTGTGTGTGTCTGTGTGTGTCTGTTTGGGTGTTTGTGTGTGTCTGTGTGTGTGTGTCTGTCTGTGTGACTGTGTGTGTGTCTGTGTGTGTGTCTGTTTCTGTTTGTCTGTGTGTGTGTCTGTGTCTGTGTATGTGGCTATGTCGGTGTCTGTGTCGGTTTCGGTGTCTGTGTGTGTATCTCTGTATGTGTATGTGTGTGTGTGTCTGTGTGTGTGTGTATGTGTGTGTGTCTGTGTGTGTCTCTGTGTGTGTTTGTGTGTGTCTGTGTGTGTGTCTGTGTTTTTGTCTGTGTGTGTGTGTTTGTGTGTCTGTGTGTGTCTGTGTATGTGTGTGTGTCTGTGTGAGTGTCTGTGTGTGTGTCTGTCTGTGCGTGTGCCTGTGTGTGTCTGTGTGTGTGTATGTGTGTGTCTGTATGTGTCTGTTTGTGTGTCTCTGTGTGTGTGTGTCTGTTTGTGTGTATGTGTGTCTGTGTGTGTCTGTATGTGTGTTTGTGTGTGTGTTTGTGTGTGTGTCTGTGTGTGTCTGTTTGTGTGTCTCTGTGTGTGTCTGTGTGCGTGTCTGTGTGGGTGTTTGTGTGTGTCTGTGTGTGTGTCTGTGTGTGTGACTGTGTGTGTCTGTGTGTGTGTCTGTTTCTGTTTGTCTGTGTGTGTGTCTGTGTCTGTGTATGTGGCTGTGTCGGTGTCTGTGTCGGTGTCGGTGTCTGTGTCTGTCGGTGTCTGTGTCTGTATCTGTGTCTGTGTGTGTGTGTGTGTGTGTGTGGGTGTGTCTGTGTGTGTGTGTGTGTGTGTGGGTGGGTGTGGGTGTGTGTGTGTGTGTTCGTGGGTGTGTGTGTGGGTGTGTCGGTGTGGATGTGGGTGTGGGTGTGTGTGAGTATGGGTGTGGGTGGGTGTGGGTGTGTGGGTGTGGGTGTGCGTGTGTGTAAGGTAGCGGCGTTTCACATCAATTACTGAAGTCGTTAGATATCTTACTAGATTTCAGCTTTCTGGTGATAGGCTAACTAGCTGCCTTCTTGGCTACCCGGTTCTTCCTAACATAATCTATTCACTACATACAGCTTGGTGCACTGGAGAACACTTTTATTAGAAAACGTGCCACGTTAGTCAAGCCGTGAGAAGAAAAAGGTTAACTGCTCAACCATTTGGATTATTGTACTGAAACAAGGTAAATACCAGTATCTACCCAACAGTATCCTACACAACTACAGATATAGTAACATGTTTCTATTGTGTTCCGAATATCAAAAAGTACGGATATTGATTGTTCCAGCATATCACTCTGTGTACTTACTGGTATTTTGTCCTCTCAGACGTACTCAACCATTCTGTCGCAGGTTCTCACCTTCGTGTAGTCTCCCCTTAATGACCTATGAAGTGTAGAGGTTTTTGTTGCTTTCCTTATGTATTAAACATATATATATATATATATATATATATATATATATATATATATATATATATATATATATATATATATGTAGGGTTTTAAATATCAAGGATTAACAGAATGAGGAATTAGGAATTAAAATACAGACTTATCACCATTTTTTAATGTAAATAACATCAGCCAAGGTGAACTTAAAATAAGTAATCTATTGGCATACTATTTGGTTCGGACTGAAGTCAAAGGGAAAGAAACCTGGAGGAGGCTCACCCTGGGGGCCACTCTTCTCTTCTCTCTCTTCTCACCTCACTCTGTTTCATTTGACTCTATCCTACAGTCACACTCTTGCACAACATTCACACGCGCCCTAATGGTGAGGCCCTTCCATTGCACTTTGGTTGGGCTAGCTTCTGAGGGCGCACAAACCTAGCTTAGGTACATACAGACGCACACATGCATCCAAGCACTGGTTTATGCGTCCTGATATCGCCCAATTGACTACGGTCTGGGGTGGAAAATGGCGCGCCTCCGCCAGTAGAAACTAGTGAGACAAACATCTAAGCAACAAAAAAAAAAATGGAAAGAAGTTACTCACCAAAATATAGAGGACTATTTTGAGTGATCTGGATATATGCCGCCAGAGTTCCACATCTTGGTTTTCGTATTGTTCGAGTTCCTGGAAGAGCTTGTCCATTTCACCTGAAACCACTTTCTCAAACTGCTCTACCCCATCACCGTACATACCCATCACATTGTGGAACATTCGTCGCTTCTTTCTCATGATGGCTGAAGAAATACAGTTTTAAAAGTGTTACTATCAAACGATCAGATTATAACAATTTTTTGAGAAAAATACATATAGTTATTGTTGTTTGCGAATGCCAACAATAAGTAAGTTACTCTGTTGTACTCTCTGATAAGTTCGTTAAGTGGCGGGTTGCAGTAGCTTTCCTAACACACCGAACGTGCTGATGAAGGTGGACCGAGATCCTCCAGGCGGTTGTGCTATGCTTGTCTTCATTTGTGTGTCAATCACTCTACGGGGATCACTTCGATCCCTCACCTCGTTACCTCCAGGCTACCATGAAAACAGCCTTATTCTAGGGAGAGCAACTAGTAAGCCGAGGTGAAGGTCTTGTCCAATATGATTTGCCTGAGCTGACTAACATGTCTGCTCAGTATATTTTGCCTGACTGTTAGTACTCACAAATATAGTTAATATTGAATAAGTTGGTAACCTCGTAGCGCAGTGGTTAGAGCATCTGAGTGATCTTCGGTTCTTTCCCCAGTTGAGGCAGTAATGTTTTTTCTGACCGCAACGGTTCCCGGGTCGACCCAGCCTTAAATGTGTACCGGTTCAGTCCGGGAAGTAAAAGCGGCGAGGGATAAGAGATTACTACCTCCCTCATATAGCCTTATATATATATATTCTATTGACCTGCATTGGCCTACATTGGCCTTTGAAATGTTATATCGCTACAATCTCACATCTATAGGGCAGTAATGCTATGGGTTACTTAACTTCACTTTACTTTACTTTTTAAACGAGTTAATGGTGCAATGGGCATTAGGAAAAGCAATTTTCTAGATATCTGTTCATAGCAAGCAACAGAACAATAATACGCTAACATACGCTATTTCATCACAACAGAGCCAACCGTAGTCAGTAGCATTGGCGCGGATTAACTCAAAGTAACATCTTTATAATGGTTAGTCTACTTGTAGAGTCTGTATACAACCAGTGTCTTTTACAATCACTTGATCTAATAATACATATGCGCATCCAATATAGTATTGATGTATTAATTGACACTGTCCCTATTATATTTAGATATGCATGTCTAATTGTTACCTCAGGCAGAGTAGCTAGGAGGCTTAGATAGGTAGGTCTAAGATTACTAAATAACTATTTGGTGGCAATATGGAGTTACAAAAATGAATATGAGCATGCGATGCTAATAACAGTTTACATACTCATAATACAACTGCGAAGGAAATTGATAAACAACTGAAATATTTTTTGCACAACTTAAATTACTTCAACTGTCAAGATACGTTCTCAGATTTGCATTATTAATCCAAGTCTTGATTATTACTTGTTTTTGCTAACTTCTCAATTTCTCGTGATTTGGTCACAAAACTACTTATCTGCACTATTTGTTCTATTCCTTTCTCTGTATTTTTTGGGTTTATTCCTTTCTCTGCATTGTTTGGTCTATTGCTTTCTCTTACTTTTTTGTTCTATTCCTTTCTCTGTATGATTTGGTTTATTTCTTGCTCTGTATTATTTGGTTTATTCCATTCTTTGCATTATTTTCGTCTATTCCTGCCTCTGTTTTATTTGGTTTATATCTTTCTCTGTATTATTTGGTCTCTTCCTTTCTCTGTATCATGTGGTCTATTCCTTTCTCTGTATTATTTGGTTTATTCCATTTGCCGTGTTAAAAATCATTGAACATATTTCTCACCCCACGTTTTTTATTCTATTACTTCTAAAACATCAATGATCATATTCCTTACTCTTTTCCATTGACCACAATTCCTTTCACATTTCTTGAAGAAATACTTCTGCCATGTTGATTCCCCTAATACTTTCACAATGATATTGATCCTACTCCAAATACGTTCCTGAGCATATACTTTCCGCTACGTTTCCACTACTGTTAGATCTGCTCATACGGATCACTTCCCATCCCATAATGCAATTTAACGTTATCCCGTCTTAGAATGAGCACGAAACTATTTCTAGAAGATCTCAATAAAGCAATCGACAACTTTGCCCCGCACAGAGTACCATGCAGTGACCGGATCCCACATGTCGTTATCAAGCCCAGTGAAGAGGAACTTCTGAATCCTTTGCATATGGTACTATGTTAAAGTAAAAAATATGTCATCATTTCCTAATGCCTGTGTCGCCAGTTAGTTCGCATATGCTATCGAAACGTGGATGATCTATGCCAAACAAGAGTAAAGGCTCAAGGCCGTTCACCTAGAGCAGCTGAGATACAGCTTTGGAGTCTCATGGAGAAATAGAGCGACAAATGCAGAGGTACATTTTCACACGGTCTCCAAAGTGTGTACACTGCCTTTAGGCAGCGAAGACTCCGATGATATGGTCGTCGCATGAAAGACGGTAAAGATATTCTTTATAGACAGCTGGCGTTTGGTACGAAAAATGTTGACCGACCGTAGCTGAGGTCCAAAGACGCGTAAAAGCGAGCCATTAAGGCACTGAGTATGGATCTCAGACTTTGGCGAAAATAAACACTTGCAGCACAGAGAAGAAAAACAACAACGCCGCAAGGAAAAAGAGGACAAAAAAATCAGTAAAGATTTGCTACTCCATGTCGAATCATCCTATAGTCAGTCGTGACTAAAAAGGGGCTACTCCACTTTTGCAGGTTTTCTGCCGACACTTCTTGAAATGGGGACCACTACTTTTTGGTTGTGAGACAGGCGTTTTACAAGACCGATGTATTGCAAGGTATGTATCTTTGAAGATAGACGTCTAACACAGATAGGTGTCTTACATGTGTTCTGCTCGAGACAATGATAAAACTAATAGCTTAGATGTATACAAACTATTAATCTACGTGCCATACTGTTTTCCATAGATATAGATACATATATGGTGCGTCTGAATGACAGATTGGTAGATCGCTTGCTTTTCATGGCAATTGTACAGGCTTGATTCCCATTAACGTCACACTAAAGTCGACCTAGTTGTAAATAAGTAAATGTCTTACTATTAGAGAAAAGTAGACTGCAAAAAAAGCAAATGTCTATCGCATCTTGTAAGGGCTGACGCCTAAAAAATGCTTGATCCCTTATAGCATTACCTACCATTAGACATCCTTCGCTATCTTACTAACATCTGAAACACTTGTAATCGCACTATCAGACAACTTACCGTCGTATGGAGTAAAGACCAAGTCCTTGCCGTTATACCAGACTAGTTTTGAAGGGGTCGTGGGAACCCTGTCAGCCACCACAAGCTTAAACGTATCGGTTGCCAGAATCCGTCGTGTTAGATCCGAAGTGTTTAGAAAAGCCATCGGTTGTCCTAAAAAGTTGACATACGTTATTGGCCCATACATTTTGGCCCATTCAGCTGCCAGCTCGTGAAGTGAATCATTCTTGGTTGCTTTCAATATTTTCAGAGTTAGCCCCCATTCTCGTGGCCCTGGTGGTAGCTTCTTGTGGGCAATCATGAAGATCCAATAGATAATGGCATATCCAGTCAACACTAAGGTTGCTGAAAGTATGATGCATGTGGATGTTTCGAAATTAGTTAGTATTTCATACATTGTGATGACCGCAGACCAGGCTGGTATTTGGATGGCTGTAAAAAACAAAACTGATAAATATTAGTTCTGAAATTGAAATTAAGACGAGGTACATCAAATATGTTATTAATGTGTTTTTTTTGGTTTTTGTTTTAAAGGATTCAAAGGTGCTTTGAATCATAAATATTTCACAATGTTTTCAAATATATGAATGGGCTAATATGCGATATGTATATATTTCTCATTCTTTCATAGGTTTTTATCGTTAAGCATAATTAAATAGAAAAGTTTTGTTTATCTGTTTTCAACAGGTCGCTTTTTATCACGTCCGCTCTGCCTTCCTTTTTGGGATTGACTATCCCCATTCTTTATTTCATGTAGACAAGGTGGTCTGAACCAGTTGCTTTGGGTGGGTTATCAGCGTCCGGGGCAAGGCGGGTGTTTTCCCTAATCCCTGAACTGTTAGCACTCCCTGGGAATAGTCAGGTAGTCCAGTACTTAACCATTTACTCCCTCCCCCCTTTTTCCTTCCACACACACCCTAAGTACTTGTACTCTGTATTTAGAAAATGTTGATGTACATAAAGTAAATTAATTGAATGCTTTAATGTGTGCAAAGTTACCAAAAAACAGTATTTAAATCTCCATTTAAATATCTCTCTGACAGTATCGATTGTCTTTCTTTGCTCAATGTAGATCCCCAATACGCTTTTAATCAGTTTTCAGTTTTGAGAAATGTATTTTCCAACTGGCATTTGAAAGAGTGAACGATTCTTAATGTCCCACAAAAGACAGTCAAACTATCTTGTAGTTTTCATTTGTACAACACCCCACACAAGCAAATATGAAGCTGTTCAGTTAACCATCTGTTCATTAGAATTTCTTTCATCTGTAGTGTACGTTTTGCAATTTCTACCTTTGGCCGATCAACTATTTCCAGCTATTCTTTGCGTGTTTCTTGTTTAGAGGTCAAGCCAGGATCACAGCTCCGCTCATCGGGCATCATCTTACGTCCTCCACCTATTTTATCTGTAGAAATACCCTACGTTTTACACATGTAAGTGTTTTCTCAGTTTCCTTTGCCACTGGACAGTCTCGTTTTTTTCGAACAAAAAGAGCTAATGATTTCCTCTTTTGTACACATTGATTAAACTCAAGGCCATCCTGTTTTTGGCATATCTGAGAATAATTTACTTTGGTAAATACTTGACATCAAAAATCGTGAGGCTACTGCGGTACTATTTGTGAGCCTTGTGTATTTTCAGCAGTTTTCACAATACATCAATACATTTGTCAGGGTTCCAAGCTAGCTTAGCTTGTTGATCATGCTATTTCTTTCGTTTCTCAAATCTTGATTTGCGAATTCTTGCAAAGCAATTTCTGAATAAGTCCGGGGCCAAGGAGAACCGTTAAAAGCATAGTGAAAAGTATCAGAAGTCGAGACGGGTTTACGGTATTTATATTCCATAATTGAAACGGAAGAACAATGAATAAAAAATGATTACGACGTCAATTTAGTGGTTTGGATAGAGAGACAGAGAATTAGGTGGTTTGTTTAGAGAGACAGAGAATTAGATGGTTTGTTTAGAGAGACAGAGAATTACATAATTTGGTCACATGTAAAGAATGTTTCAAAACCTACTGATCACGTGACCTTATAGCAAAATACAGTTGGTTTGGAAAATTAGAGAATCAGCAAGTTAAAAATAAGATCGACAGTCAAAGAAGCACTGCCGAGACGTGAATTTAAAACGGGCATATAGATGGCACACGAAAGCAGACTCACAATATAAGAGTTATAGTTCAAATGTGATGACATAGAGAAAATATGTCAGTTGACAAGTCAGCTAAACAGGAAATCATATTCATGTTCACGATTGGGACAATTATTTTAAGATGCACTTTTAGTTATAATAATTCATGGTCAGGATTTTGATATTACGGATAATTTCAGTATTTCAACATTAATGACTGATTGAGCTGGAAACAGGAATATCCCGAGTATACCTTCAGTCTGGCGTCAATTGTATACTAACAGTGGTTGATACAAGCGCAGTTAGAATACAACCTACCAGATTTTTGATGTATATAAGGGTCTTTATCACTAGTTTGGTTAGCATCATTCACTGTCTGTTTTTCTGCGTGTCTTGTTATTTCAATTTCTCCTGTTCATGATATACGATTTGTTTTTCCAGGTTGAGACACACCTGCTACTGTTCTTATTGAAATCTGAATTTTAATCTAGATTGCTTTTCAGCCAAACACTGGTAGTCTACATTTTCTGCACTACAGAAAGATCAAATATGCTTACTAATGACTTCATCATCAGCATAATCAAAACCATCATCATTTGCAATTTCTGCATCGGAGTTTGAGGCTAATGGATCTCGATCTGGCTCTGTCCTGTGCCAGGTTAGTACACTCAGTCAAACTGTGTCCTGACCACATCTTGATATTGTCTGTACACTCAGTCAAACTGTGTCCTGACCACATCTTGATGTTGTCTGTCCGTCTGTACACTCAGTAAAACTGTGTCCCGACCACATCTTGATGTTGTCTGTCCGTCTGTACACTCAGTCAAACTGTGTCCAAACACATCCTGACGGTGTCTGTACATTCAGTCAAACTGTTTTCTGACCACGTCCTGACGGTATCTGTACACTCAGTCAAACTGTGTGCCGACCACATCCTGACAGTGTCTGTACATTCAGTCAAACTGGGTTCTGACCACATCATGACGTCTGTCCATCTGTAAACTCAGTCAAACTGTGTTCCGACCACTTCCTGATGTTGTCTGTCCGTCTGTATTTCTGCCGCTCTTGGCTTTCTTCCCTCCAATATAACCGTCAGCAGACTGTCATGTCGCTTGACATTAATACAAATATTTTATTCTAATGCTCTCTACCTCCTTCAGAAGAATCTTCACCACATTGGGTTGTTCCTTTCTTTCCAAGAAACGTATCCAAATCTTCTGAATACCTAAGTCTCAATGACAGCAATACTGTTTTCCATTTTCTTTGTCCTGACTTCTGCTCCATACAATAAAATTGAATGTACATAGCATTTAATTATTCTAATTGTTTTAGTTCTGAGATGTCTGCCTAGACAGAAATGTATGTCTCATCTCTTAATTCAGTAACAAGGTCAGAAGCAATATTCTACTAAACTGCATGTCAGATCCAAATAATTTGTCGCATGCAACCTTAGAATATATATGACGTGAAGTAATTTTTTTTTTCTCTAAGAAATTTGATGTATTTATACCAATGCATAAGGATATCGTTTTACTAATAACGATTTTCTTTCCCACACGAAATCTAAGATGGGTCATTTGGACTACTATATTCATGACCCAGAGAAACGAACGATATTGGCGCTTGGTCAGGATAGATCATCCTGTAACCGTTGGATTAGATAGGACTCAGATTGCACTTATATCAAGCAAGGTAGGAAAAGGAAATTTGGCGATTTCGACAGTGATGTCATAAAACGGGAGAAATTGTAATTGTTGACAAAATGTAAACTTGTTACTCTGCTGAAACTAAACATAATTTTGCAATCCGACTGCAGTTTTGAAGTTTCCAAAAGTACTCTGAAAAATTTTTGAGTCGCCGGCTTTACGTTCATAAAAACTTCAGGCGGCAGGAATATTATGTATTAACAGCTACATTTGATTGCTGCCTAAAGTAAATACCTGAGACAGATACTAGAACGGCGAAGGTAAGGCTATGATATTGCATACTTGAATTAATCCTGGGTCAATGCTCACCACACTCATTGTAGAGAATGGCAATCAGTTGACGGTGAACAGAAAAGACAAATTCAAAGCAACAAAGGGCAGCGCAATATACCGAAGTATGCCGGAAGCAGTTGAAACGGACTTGTCCATGACGCTGAACTTATTTTCCAAACAGAAATTAATGACGGTAGAGACTACCACACTGAAATGAATTGACAAATTGTCAGGCAATGAATGACGAATAAACTGTTTCCAATTCTGGATAGACCGCCATGCCTGAAAATAGACAATGCATCATATGACAATGTAGCCTCAGAGTGAAGACAAAGTACCAACTGCATCAAAAATGAAAGCTCAAATTAGGACATGGCTAGATAAGGAAAAAGTTCAATTCGAAGACACGTATTAGAAGCCAGAATTGTAGTTTGTGAGCAAGACAAAAATTAGACATATATGTATCCTATTGACAAAATCACTGAAGAGTTCGGTCACACTTCTCTGCGACTAACTGCATATCATGCGCATCTAAACCCTTCAGAGCTTGTGTGGGCTAAAGTCTCAAAGAACACGTTTCCGAACAGAACAGAACATTAAAAATGTGTGGTGTTGAAGTGCTGACACGTGAGTACCTTTCCACAATAGGCATTCAGTTCTGGAAGAAGTGTGTTGAACATGTGCTCCGGGAAGAGGTACAGTACTGGCAACGAGATGGATTACAATTTGTCCAGCCAGTAACAATTATCAATCTCTTGTAATTGACATATTTGGATGATTAATATCATCTTTTGTACACACACTGATTAGCAGACTTGGATGAATTAGCCTATATTTATGAAAACAATTAGGTGTACATAAAATGGCAACAAATACATTTCAATATTCAAATGCGTTACACAACATAAAGTTAACTGGGCAGTTGATACAACCTTGGGGGTCTAAGGGTGACCAAAAGGCTTACTACTAACTGTTGCATATTGGAGCCATTTTTACGACTGTAAAGGACAACACAACCAATCAATTGATCTAGCAAGACATTAAGGAGATGCGCTAATGAACAAAATGTGACGAGAAATTAAGCCTCGTACTGTAAAATATTAAATTGAATGCCATTTTTTTGCAATGGTCATAAAAGATCGAAATAATTCGCCGATGTGCAAATGTCTTAACATCTGTGGACTAAATAATATCAATGTTTTTGCTTTATGTATATTCAAAGGATGCAAGCGAAAAATCATTTGGATCTGACATGCAGTTTAGTAGAAAATTGCTTCGGACCTTGTTCATGAATTAAAAGACGGACTATAAATGTATTCTTTGCCATTGCAATGTTCTTAATGATTTTACTTTCGCATGTACATCCGCCGATATTAGCTTGCCAAGGTATGAACAGCTTGACACTTGTTGCAGAATTTGTCCTTTTATGTTGATGTCAACTTGTGGACTTTCTTTCCTTTTGGTGATTACCAAAACTTAAATGTTTTTGATGTCGATTTCCATAACAATGGCTAACTTTTATTTTTAAATATGTACAACTTCGAAAAGAATGCAGACAAATAAACATCAGTTATAAACATAACGAAGTCCAGAAACCTTAATTGAACTGTGCTCTTGCAACTAGTCCTTTCACAAAGGCTACGAAAAAGCTGCTTCCCACTGAGAGCATTACTTATGACGACAGATAATCCTGTTTATAAACTCCTTCAACTGTCAAGATTGAACTTCAGGCTGTTCTCACTTGCAATTAGTGTCTTCGCTAAAGAACAAAAACAAAACACAAAACAATTCACACAAAACCACATTATTCGCTCTTTGGCAGGTGTCAGTCATTTGGGTCACAGGACATATTATTCACATCTCAATTAACAGCATATCATTAAATTAATCAATCAAGGAACAATAACTGATTTAGGCCAACTACTGAGACCTTCTCTTCTCCAACTTTTCATTTCTATTATTTGCGTTTTATTTTATTTATCCTGCTAACTGTCGCAGGAGACCATAGCGCTCTAGTACATGATATCCTTAGCTATGTTTATGTACCCTGCTTACTGTTGCAGGCAATCATAGACCTCAAGAACCTTCTGCCCTTTGTTTATGTACCCTGCTGACTGGGAAAAACTAGACCTGTTCAGTGAGATACGAAAGTCCACATAATGGAAATGCTGCATAAATATAAGGGGGCCATCTGAAATCAATCAATAGCTAAATGTAAAGTTAAATATGTTGGTTCCATTTAACAAATGGAAAGTAAGATGGCCGCGTCTTAATGGCTGCGCTCTCAACTTGCTTCGGTGTTTGTGTTAAGCTTTCTGATGTTTGGTGGTTTTTTTCGGATTATAATTCACAAACTACTTCACCAAGTGGTATTAAGGACCTTGTTCTGTAGAATTCGATCGGTTATCCTGTTTGTTATGCTGCATTTCGCTGCATTTCGTGCCTGGCTTGAACCATGGAATGCCAGTTCATGTAGGAGTTCGGCGTTTCGCTTGGCTGCACATCAGAATTCGTTCCAGGTTATCACTATTCAAGGACCGTCCTGCTCGGCCTTCCTCATGCCCACCACTCCCTCTTCAGGAGGTTACACGATACCGCTCTCAACATCCCATTCTCAGCACAGCAAGGGTCACGCTGACCAAACGGTAGACACAATCTAGAGGACTTGGCGGCGGGACAGGGAAAAAAATTGGGAGTTTGGCATGGACTGACACGGAAGTCATGACACAAACATTGGTCTAATACAATCCTCGCGGCCCTCATCCAAAAGCAGCGGAGTACTCGGGTCCACCTGGCGAGTCTGTAGGGGTTTTGGTCCACACGCTACGCATGAACACAGCCCAGCAGCTAGACATGGTAGTAGTCTATCGACGCAACGGGCCTTTGACGATTAAAGGCGAACATTATTATTATTAAACAAAGCACTGTTTGTCAGACGAGCAACTAAGTTGGCAACACTTAACAAAACATTGCTTGTCACAAGGAAAAAAATGTCCGTTCCATTTACCAAAATTTGATTCTGAGAAGAGCAATGTTTTATTAAAAAATTGGATGTCCTCATTTATATTTGACTTGGCATTTTAATGTAGAAAAAAACCACTTAAATAAAATGACAAGAGTTAATTTGAGAATCAAAAATAAAAATCACTTAGAACGCTTGTCTATAGCTGTGATGGGATCGTCCTCATTGTGCAGTCCCGATTGAGCTACACATTGGTACCTGGATTTCAGTTAGGGAGAACGCAGCAGTGATGAATGAAAGTGAACACCATACTTCAGAACACGATCAGGCTGGTTCAATTAAGTCTATAATACATTATACCCGACGGCAAAGTTTGCCATGAATTTACCATAACATTGTTTCTTTACAGTAAGTTCATTGCGGACGGACGCACTCACATGAACTTTAAAGTAGTTTGGATTAGACAAAATACCACATGTAGAATATCTGACAGTTGATTTCAACAATTTCATATGCTCAATGAATCACGGGGAAATATGGGTTTCTAATAATAAATAAAAATGTGATGACATCAGTCACGCGATTCAAGAGCCCAGTTAAATATGCTCCCAGAAGCCAATTATTAACAATGATAAGCGATTCAGATGCCTTGACCGTAAATGTCCACAACTAATTGCGGCAAATTTGTAGGTTTGCAACGTACAACTGAGTCACGCTGACAATGTGTTTTGCTTCGTTTATTCGACATAATGTCCATTACATAGGTATTTTGTTTTTTTCATTCATCGACACGTTCCGAAACGACTTTGGTACTGTACTCTGCAGTATTTCATTCAAGCATCCTTCTTGCGACTGTCATGCGCACTGTGCGATTCATTTTTACATCCATGACGTCATAGCGCAAGCATGACACATTCTGACATTCAATTTGGAGTTTGGCGACATAACTTTAGTCTAATGCTTCTCAAATTGATGTCGGCCCAGTACTCACAGCAGGCACATTTGTAATAGACTGTCGACGTTTAAAAGCAAATTAATTATGTCAGAATAGTGTATTTAATTGTATTATTGAAAAAAATATAAATATAGTATTTATGTTTTCAACTAGTAAAACTACTATCGCTTTAATTACATCACATCACTGTCACTGTTGTTTTTTGTGGGTTTTTTTAGCATCACGTCAGTGTTAACCCCGTGTCTGCCAATCTGGACACGGCGGGATTCGAACTAGTGCGTGAGGATTGTGAAACTGACGTTTCGCACTTAGGTCACGCTGTCCCGTATATACAAAGGTGAAACAACAATCCATATATATATATATATATATATATGTATATTCATATATGCCGATGACACAGCAGTTTCTGCACAGCGAAATGGTTTTAAAGAGGTCGAACGCAAACTGTATAGCTCCCTTGATGATCTTGCAAAGTATTATCAGGAAAACTGCCCTAAACAAAACCACAGCTATATCAAAGTGTGTGTGTACCACCTCAGAAACAGAAGCAAACAGAAAGCTACAGATTCAATGGCAAGAACAGGTGCTCGAACACTGCACTGCTCCCAAAAATGTTGGCGTCACGTTAAACCGTACACTGTCTTACGTGACACACTGCGGAAAAAAAGTATAGGATACACGCAAGAAACAACAGTATCTGAAAATGTACTACTAGTGCAATATGGGGAGCACAGCTATCTGTCCTTCGGACATCAGCACTCGCCCTGTGTCTCTCAGCTGCGGAATTCACCGCGCCAGTCTGAAGAAACTGTCCACGTAAAACTCGTTAACATAGCAATAAATGTGGCAGGCAGGAAAGTGTTATCATGTAGTTTGTCCTTTATAGAACGTCGCTCCCATCACAGTCTGTCTGAAAGAAACTCGTTCTCTTGCCAAAACTCCAGCCTCCGCCACAGTCATACTCAGGCATTCCTGGATATCTTGGAGCCATCGTCTTCTTGGTCTACCCCTTCATCTTTTGCCTGGCACCATACCTTCCATCACTGTTCTCTCGAGACCGTTGTATCTCTTGATGTGACAAAAGTATTTGCATTTTATAGCCAAAATGGAATTGATAAACCAGTTCTCATCTATGCTCAACTCTTAGCGAATGTCTACATTTGTTTATTTTCCCTGTCCAGGGTATTTTGAGGATCTTTCTGTAACATTTTGACTAGAATGATTCGATTCTTTATCTAGAAGTTTTGGTAATCGTCCATGATTTGCAGCCATAAGCTGCCACATGAAAAACACAGGCTCTAAAGATCTTTATACATCATTTTGTTGGTACTCTGCCATAATTTATTCAGGCCGTTCAGTCTCTGCATTGCCATGACTAGTCTTCTTCTGATTTCTTTCGAGCAGTCGTCATTATTGTCAATTCTGGAGACCAGATATTCAAAATGTGTGACCTAATCTATTTCCTCACCAGCCACTGTAAATTTGTGCTGACATTGTGTTATGTTTGTGGTCATTATCTTTGATTTATTTAAGTTTATAAACAGATTTTGATCTTTACGATGTCCATTTACGGCTGAAATTAGCTGGTCTAGCCCTTCTGCACTTCATGAAAGTGTCAGGATGCATAAAACCCACCCAACTGCTAAAATATATTCTATAATTGCCGCTAGATGATAGTTGGCTACTGAAATTAAAAAAGGAACAGGACAACGCCTAGGACAATATCACAAGACTCAAATCCAGGCATAATTTCCACAAATCAACAAAACTTCATAGTGAAGCCCTGAATGTTGTAGCATTGGATCATGTAACAAAATGATACAGGACCCACTCTTCAATATAAACCAACATTTCAAAGATTCCAATACGCTTTTCCAACATTGTACTCAGTGTCCTTGTCTCTGCGTCAAAATGCAGACACTATTATAAATAACAATTCTCATTTTCAATTTATGATTTATATGTTTGGATGTCGGTGTGTCACAAGTTGCTGAATACCATCTTGAACTAACATAATATGTTTCTGTTTTCTTCTTCACGATTGCCTTCTGCCATTACTATGTGAACTAGAAAGGGGAAATGCTGTCCCTGTCCCGGTAATTGAGCTTTTATTTGTATCTGCATACATGGTCTCTAATCACTTTTATTTGTATCTGCATACATGGTCTCTAATCACTTTTATTTGTATCTGCATACATGGTCTCTAATCACTTTTATTTGTATCTGCATACATGGTCTCTAATCACTTTTATTTGTATCTGCATACATGGTCTCTAATCACTTTTCCAAAGTATCGTAGTCTCTATTTTATTTTTCTTTATGTTTAATTCAAACTCTGCACGCATTTTGTTGTCGCAATTGTTGCTCACTTTTTGTCAAATAAACTTTATAATTTCTATGTCTAAGGTTTTTAATTGCCCCTCCTCCAGTGGCAAGCCCTGGGATTCCTGCTGTTTGAATATGTGTTCTCTGTAGATATTAAAGAGATAAATGTAGGATAATACATATTTGTCTCACTCCTATTTTTGTATATATTCGCGGAGAGCGTGTCTTTTCCAACGTTACTGTAGCAGTTTGTTCCCAGTACAGATTACTGTATGTCTTTTCCATCTAGTACTATTTCTTTGAGACATTTAATTATTATTAATTTTTCTATAATGGACTCTTCAAAAGCCTTCTAGTAGGAAATATATAAATGTCATTATGTATTTCTATATATTTATCTGTCATTGTTTTCAAACAGAAAATGGGTTCTCTTATTCTACTTTACTTTCGAAACCCAAATGGTTCTTTTTAAAGGAATTATAAAAATATTAAAACAATACTCCGAGATGCTATAAATAGTATGAACTATTGCAGCACTGCTTTGGACATGTTTATGATTTATCATAAGTGTGACATGGATACTTTAACAGAGTAGTGCAAAGTGTGCACTATTGTTTTTCGTGTTAACTGTCGGTAGTAAAAACAATGAAAATAAGTAAAGCCGTTTAGATGTTAAAATTGTCGTTTTTGTTTTTGTAGAACGCACTATCCGTTTATAATTAAAAATATAGCACTGTCCAACAAATTCATCATTACGTGAAATGCTGAACATTGCCTTCTTATGCGTTAGTCCTGAACAGGACATTGTTATGTTGTGTCGTAGTTGACAGCTATGCTGCAATATCTGCACCCTTCAGCCCCTCACAACCGGTCTCATCTAGCTACTTAGGGTACTAAGTTTGACTTACCACGATGATTCCTATTGCCAACCAGATTGCTCTAGTGCAGTCAGTTTCAAGGGCCACCGCCTGGAAGTGAAATAGCGTCTTGGTCATACCTGGTTCGCTTACCCTGTTGCAAATAGGGAGCTATGAGTCGCTTACTGCTGTCAATTCACTCACTCTCCGGGATATTCGGTCTCATAAAATCGCTAAACAGAAGGGTACTAGCAAACATGAAAAACATGATCATATTAAACTGAATTCCACGGTAAGTTCTTTTCAGTATTTTAAAACACAACCGAGGGATGTCATTGTTCCTCCTGCCACCAATCTCTTTCCCCCAGAACAGACATAAGTATCGGACAGAAATAAAACACTGGAAGGATAAGATCAAAAGGATAGCCAAGTGTGGTGGAGTAGAAAATCTACATTTTCATCATCATCATACCATTTTCTCTTCAACAGGAGAATAGAACTTCTACTACGGTTTGCTTTATTACTGCAAACCTGAGCTTAGTGCACCTTGTTTTAGTTTAATAAAGATAGTTTATGTGAAACGTTATTCTATAAAATGATGTTGCCAGTCACACCCTCATAATGTGTCACCATTGACGAAATGCTGAGCAGGGTACTGCGGCTTGTTGAAGAACACCACTCCTCAGAGGTTTACTTTTGTCGGACTAATTCTGTCAAGGTCAAGACCACAATGGAGGTCATAGAACTCTATACGCGTGCAAGTTTAGCCATAAATAGTATAACAAACAGAAGAGAGGAACGAAAAGTTCTTCTTGGTTCGTAGTCGAAGTGTATTTCTACAGTGGTAGATGCCCCTATGCAGGTCCCAGTTCTGGTATGAGCTGGATGTAGCCGTGATAAAGTTTTCCTGGCTAGCGGGCTAGGCTTGAGCAGCTTATTACTCAGCTGCATTAGGACAGGTGTTGCGGAGGGTGGTTAACCGATGAGCGAGTCCATCTTAGAAGACTCAAACAGTAAAGCAAAGTAGACCCGCAGTGTTGAGCGCCATCTATGCTGCTCTTAACAAGTCACCTAACCATGGTCGGTGTTTTGCCATTACACAAAGTCGTCGCTTACGACATGCTTTTTGTGGAGTGGTTGTGCTATTCATATACAGAGGGACGAAAAGAATAGTGACACAAATGAAGTTGTATAATTGTTTCGTGACTTATCATCATATCACACTTACAACCTTGTTTAGTCGTTATTGCGAACCGCTTGGAGGATTGAACATGCACTTCTCTTTCTTTCTCGAGTAACATTCGGGTGCTCTAAAATACCTGAACTAGCTCTCATAAACAACTGTATCAACTGCCAGGGCATGCACATAACACGAGAAGATCTGGCTGCAAGGCACGGGGAAGTCCACATGACAGATAGATGTAAGACGTAACAGTAATACTACAACACACATGAGTACGTTTACGCTTTTGTGCGTCGTGATCACGCGTTAAGTGACTTGTTGTTGTAGCTTCCTTACATCCCAAGTGTTCTGGTAAAGGTGGACCGCGGCCACCCAGGCGGCTGTGCTTTGCTTGACTTCATCACGTCGATCCCCATCTCGTCAGCCGGACTGCCATATTCCAGAGAACGCTACATGGAAGAGAGATAGTAGTCTTGGTCCTTATATTGTGCCTGACCCTAACGTTACTTCCTAGTCAGTATGCTATGCCTGACCAGACCAACGATTTCCCCGCCCCACTTGTGGTAAAATTTGTCGCCCACAAATCCGACTGAACAGTCATATTTGACTATAGACATCTGACGCTGTCGCCGTGTTAGCGAGCCATGGCCAACTATTATTTGCATTACTGCTAACATTTCATTTACCCAGAGATCATGAACTGTTTACTGTTTAGTTTATGTATTCTGTATGAGGTATTGTTTCTACATTATTTTTTCAATCCTTTGATATTTATGAGTGACGGGTATTCAGTGTATCCAACGACATGTTCACAGTGCAGTATGGTCTCTATTCTCATCCGCCAGACAGAGTCCTCTAAAAAACTAATCTGAAGAAACATGGCACGAAATTAATCCGAATATTGTAATGATCATACTTTGTGTTTTGAAAATGAATGATACAATTACTTCATAAATTTAGAGAGCAAACAATGAAAGAGAAGAAGGTATAAATTCACTGTTGCTGATCATAAGCCCTGATAATAAATACTCATAGTTTGCTTCAGTTGCAGAGCGAGCTTCCGTGCCGCATGAAAACTCTAACTACCAAAATAACAGCCGTTCTTGAACGAGAAAAGTCTTTCAACAGACTCTAAAACACGGACTAAGTCCCACAGGAATAGGTGTTTTGACCTAAGTACATACAAAACTAAAAGGCACTGAAAATAACTGGAACAAAAGGACGAAAGGTCTGCTTGAGGAGTGGATAATGATAAAGCAAAAGAGAATTACATGTGGGACAGGTTCGTTTGGTGAAATCGAGAACGATTCGAGACGTAATAATGCGGTCAGAAATAAACCCATTTTATCATCCATGTTTCAAAATCAAAATAGAGCGTTGTGTGTGAGCCTAGTATATCACGACGTCAAAGTGCTAGCACTGCAAACACGAACAACATGCTTTGCTGTAGACTTCATGTGAAATTCAACTGCAGTGTCCTCTCATAGGTAAGATGTAAAAGCTGGACCAGAAAAGGAAAAGTAGCTAACGATCTTGAGGATATATAAGTATTAGATCAACAATAATAGCAGCGATAATGTCAGTAGTAAAAATGAATAGATTTATGCAGTGCGTGTCATTATTTAAACACTAATTTATTTTTAATATTGGAGTTTGTAACTTGAACATCTGACTTCTTTTTTAATAGTAACGTTAATTAGTATATCACGAAAAACCAGTGAGATTTCCAACAAAGCTAGTAGGCATTGCGACTTTTAAAAGAAACAATAAAACGTAAATTCACATTTTAAATTTTAATAACAAAACGTTGGAAACAGAATAGTTACAATAAGCGTTTAGTATACCAATATATGTCCTTGATAGATACTTCTAAGTTGATATTTTACAATAAAACATTTGAGAATGATTATTTTACAAAACAATTTATATTCCACATAACCATTTGCAAATGATGTGCTACTTGGGCTGAACCATCAACATTTTTGGGGAAAATAATCAGTGAATAAAACATGAAAAATCCGTAAGCAAACAAACAAAACAAAAGAACGTATGTGTAGCTTCTTGTTCCCGAGACATTCCTAATGAGATAGGTGAAGTCATTACTACATAAACTTGCGTCCCCTGGCGATGTACATTGTTTGTTTGTTTCTTAGATGTTAGCCTCACTAATTTCTACTGGCGATTTCCATCATTTCTATTTGTGATTTCATACCAAGACGTCATGTAGTCATGATGTAGTATAATCTAGTTTTTTCAATCACTCCTCCCCCGTCTCCCATACCTCCCCTTCCGCCACAACACTCAGGATGGGTTGTGTGTTGTCACGGTGTTGTTGTACCGCTCGTCGTTTCCTAATATGACACAGAAGTGAACAGATTATTTATACTGTGTATGACAAGATTTGTTTGAACATTTGCCTTTAGTAGCACATTCACATTCGTAGGAAGTATATGAGCATTGCATGTATTTATTAACGACCTTCTTTTAAACATGCAACATAGGCCTCTTGCCACTAGCTTTTGTTTTCTACTATAAAATAAAATGTGTGTAGCCATTCGTGCCATACCTAGAACAGAAGACATCACAGTGAAGGATCTGACATCGACCATGGACTCATAGCTGACCTCAACGCCCGCCAACCAGATCTAACTAAGACTTGTTGCCTCCAAGCAGCCACCCTGAAAACGGGCTGCTCTAGAGGAGTCTGACTAAGAGAATGTGGAATGCATTGGGAAAGATACCACGGTACACCAAATTGACAGCTGATATCTCAACTGTCGGCCGACAGCTGATATCTCAACTGTCGGCCGACAGCCTCGCTGAAAATTACGTCACGAACACAGAAGAATAAAAATTAGAACTTAACTTAACGTCTTTATACTGGTTTAGAAGACCCTGCAGAGTCTGTATACAACTAGTTACATTTACATCACCTTGCTCTAAAAGCTATGCGCATCCAGTTTATTCTTAAATGCATTAACTGTCCCTGCCTCCACTACCTCCCCTGGCAATGCATTCCAAGGAGACAGCACTCTCTGACTAAAAAAATATTTCCTAATATCTAACCTGGACCTCTCTTTAGTCAGCTTGTAGCTTTGCCCTAGTTAACACTAGGGCAAAGCTACAAGCTGACTTGTAGGTGGCTGTATTTTAAAAAACTTGTTATAGTCTAATTTATCGATTCCTCTGATCATCTTATAAACCTGAATTAAGTCACCACGAATTCTTCTCTCTTCGAGACACTGTAGGCCGGTTTTTCTGAGTCGTTCCTCATAACTGTAATTCTGGAATCCCACTATCATCTTTGCCGCTCTTTTTTGTATTCTTTCTAGCATGTTTAAGTCCCCTCTATGATAAGGACTCCACACCTGTACACAGTACTCCATTCTAGGTCTAACTAAAGGTTTATACAGTTTGACGATCACTTCCTTGCTCCTATGTTTAATATTTCTTTGTATCATACCTAACATTGCATTTGCCTTTTTCACTGCTACCTTAACTTGCTCACACACCTTTCCTGTATGATCTATTATAACCCCTAGGTCCCTTTCCTTATCTATCTTTCTAATATTGTTTTCTCCCATTCTGTAATTATGTTCCATATTGGATCTACCCATGTGGATGACTGTACATTTATCTACATTAAACTCCATTTGCCAGCTTACAGACCATTCTCGAATTTTATCTAAATCCGACATCAATATATCCACTTCCGCTTTAGATGAAACACTACTGCATAGTTTTGTGTCATCAGCAAATTTAGCAATCATGGATCTCATATCAATGTCCAAATAATTTATTTATATCAAGAACAAAATTGGTCCCAAAACCGAGATTTGTGGCACACCACTTTTCACTTCACTCCACTCAGAGTACTCCTTATTTATGCCCACCCTCTGCCTTCTTCCCGTTATCCAATTTTCAATCCATTTGGCAACTTCCCCACCTATTCCATGTGATTTTAACTTTCGAAATAAGAAGATGTCACCCATCTCATAGTTAGGTCATTGCCCACGAATACTAGTGAATGAAGGTGATAGAGTGGAGCTGCTCAGTGCCCTTTCTTCAGCATGCCATCTACCCATATAGTCTCAGTCCATCAGAGTCACTACTCGGTGTCTTATACATATGACACAAGTACGAGATATATGCTTCTTTTGTACACATTGTCCACGATGAGACATAAGCTTTTGGGAAATGCATCAGTCGTCTGATATTTGATATTTGATGTGTAACGAGTTCAGGTATCAAATTAAGCTGAAACAGAAGATCTTAGCATTATTTTGACGTTCAGTTAAGTTCAAGTACCATTTTCGCATCGAAGGTCGGCTGCAATCGATCGCCAGTGTATCTCTTGCCGTAGTGGTGCAATCAGACAGGCTGTTTCCAGTCCATTTTATGATGTTATCCACCCATTAAAAAACCGTGCCTGCCTGTTGATGAACAGCTTTCTACCCTACCCTCTAGAATGGTCTTCAACAATTCGGTATGTCTTATTATATGACCAAAATAACGTAACTGTCTAACCCTGAAGATTCGTTCATTAATTTTTTTTCTCACTCCCAACGTTTTCATTTCCTCCACATTTGTTTTCGTCTCTTTCAATACGCTTTTATAACTAGTTATTTATTGTCCATGTTTCCATAAAGTAGTGACGAGTATACATAACATCTGACAATTTTCATTTTCAATGTATAATTTATCTGTTTGAGTGTCAGTTTGTGCAGCATTTTGCTGAATACCAACTTAGTCATACATATTCTCTTCATGCAACATTTTCAAAGCTGAATTATTTCGTTATTATAGGACCTACATAGGAGAAACTGGGCCTGTTCCAGTTGTTGATCTCTTATTTGTATCTGCATACATCGTATCTTGTCACGTTTCCCTAGTATCATAGCCGTTGTCTTTGTTTATGTCTAATCCACTCTTGACCTATTTTGTATATTGTTGTCACAAGCTCCTGTAATTCTTGTTCAGTTTTTCAAAACCGTATCCTCTGCATATCTAAGGTTATTGATTGGCACTCCTCCGATGACGGGCATGCCATTTCCGTTATTTGTTCGAATATTTATTCTGTATATTTATTAAAAATACAAGAGGATAATACACATCACTGTCTCGCGCCTCTGTTTACATCTATTTTTGGAGATCATAACTTTACTTATTTAACTGTAGCAGTTTGTTCCCATGACAGTTCAGTCGTATGTCTTTTTCATCTAGACTTTATTCATGGAGACATTTAATTAATTTCCCATGTTGAACCCAGTCAAACGATTTATGGTAGTCTATTAAATAAATATAAATACCATTATGTATTTCTATATATTTTTCTGTCATAGATCCTAAACAGAAAAGAAATGTTTATTGTTCCATTATACTTTCGTAACCCAAATTGTTCTTCTGAAATTTCCCTTTCTACTTTTCCTTTAATTCTTTATTGTATGATTGTCAGCAGTATTTTAATGGTGTTACTTGTTAGACTTATTGTTCTAATATTTGAACATTCTGTTGCGTGAGGTTTTTACGGGAGTGTTACACATGTTGATGTTTTCAGGTCCGCTGGTATGCATTCAGTATTGTATATGTTAGAGATAAGAAGAGAAATATAAATTTAATTTTAACAAAATATAAACATACTGGTTCCTTATACCGGTCATATAGTTTTTATAATTACAATGACACTATTATTAGAAACATAATTCTGGGGTTATTCCTAACATCTTTATGGATACTGACCATCGGTCATTCGTGCTGACACAAGTAATTCCGCACAGGGCGAGTCCAAAGACGGTTAAACTAGTTTTGGGAACAAACCTCAAAAAGATAGGGGAAGAAATGGCATTTCCTGTCCCACTTCCGTTACCATCAAAAACCAAATGTTGCAACAATATCCATCAATTGCAGTCTATGTGCATCCCCATTCTTGATAACATCTAGACAAAAATACTTTAAAAATACACTCAACGATAGCAATTATTAATTGCCAGTTTTCTGTCTACGCTGAAGGCGACACTTGAATGGGCGGACTTGACGGATAAAGCCTTTAACGGCATCATCATTGGTGCGAAAGTCAGCTGGGACCAGCTTCTCACTTTCTGGAGGTCATACTTCTGGAGAATGTTGGTGACAAACAAGAAGACACGTGACCTTGCAAAGTTCTCCCCTGGACATGCGCGGACACCGGCGCCAAAAGGGAAGTGAACTGAAAATGTAAACAACAAAATTGAAAAATTATGTTGACATTGAAATGGTTTTCAGAAAGTTCAAAAATTATTCTGATCACCATGCACACGTTAGAAGAATATCATTTTTGTATTACCGAATATTATTTGTAAATATAATCAAGGTAAGGAGAGATGCAAAGCAGGCATCCCTGTAGAAGATAAACTGTTAGACGTTTCAATGATTTTGGTGTTAACTTTACTTCTGAGAAAGAGTGACCAGTTGCACTCTTCGCCTTCCTTAACTGCAAGGCATGTAACCGTTTACCGATGTGTAAACTATGACCTTTACGAGAATGATCTGTGTCTTAACTTTGACCCAATATTGAAATGAGGGTCATGTCTGCACTCATTCATTTGAACCTTATACCAACAGATGGACTCTGAGACTTGCTCACTTCGTCTCCAGTGGATTCTAGATTGACTGATTAATATAGACTTGACAATCCACTAAACCACTCAGACAAAATGCATGGGCCTCATATGTCAGCATATTACAATTGTATGAAAATCCTTGTTGTTTACGGAATCAAGTTGGGTCCAAAACCCACATCTCACAGATACCAGAGATGCGTTATGTCAGCAAAAGATACATCTCACAGATATCAGACATGCTGTTTCCGAACAATCGATCTCACAGACAACAGACATGACATTCGATACATCAGAAAAATGGGTTCTTACAGAATTCACAAAAGGTGTGTGTTCTAAGAAAAAGTCTCGAAGTAGAACAGAAAAAGCGTTGTTCGACAGCAGAACCTGAACATCAAAGACGATCCTATAAGAATTCTAGACGTCACTAAAGATTCAGGAGCTCTGAAACAACAACTTACTTTTGATTGATTAGATTGTTATGCTGTCTAAAAATTGAAGGATTTAGACTGGCTAGGCCGACAGAGAGAACCTTGATACAAATTTATAATCGGGAATCCATCCATGCACGTAATGATACTGTAAGGCTACTAATCGATACATAGTCCATTATTGAGATTGAACATAATCTATATTGTATTATTAATGTTATATATAATGCACATCCTCTTGTGTTGAAGTTGAGAATCATTCAAGTATCCTGTCTTGAGAGAAAGTACGAAGAAAGGGAATTAATTATTTATAAGGAAGGTAACTCTTTCACATAAAATAATTTAATTTGCCTCCTTGACTACAATATAAGTACCGTAGGCATAACGGATAATAGTAGAAAACACTGTTACCTATATTAATTTATAATTGGTTCAAAGGACAGAAGACACGAAACAGCTACATAAAAAACAAACGAATAGTGATACAAATTATTTACACGTTTCAAGGTTCTGCTTTAATATTTTGTATTTGTTTTAAACTCAGTTCTCATTTTGTTTTTGTTTTGTTTTGTCCCTGACAAAATTATATTTGTGTTTAGGCGTCTGTACACGTCTATTTCTGTTATCCACCAAACAATGATTTTAACCGTACTTGTTAATCTTGGCTGTAAAAGTGATAGCGAAAAGGGATGAACGAGAACAAGAAAATAGACAAAACACATTGTTCAAATATCTGAATATGAAAACGGAGATATGTGAGAACATGAGTGCCAGCTTACTTCTTCATTACGGGGTGATCTAGAGGCAACGACAGACCACTACTGTCCAGATAGCGCTCGGGTTTGAAGGTCCAAGGATTCTCCCAGACATCTTCATTTTGGTGGACGAACCAGCTGTTATACAGAAACTGAACAAAAATGTCAGTTAAAACATTTAGAAGGATGGATTTTATATCATGCGTTTAACGAAAGCATCTAAATGTTAAGTGGACTAAGTTAGTAGTGTCGCTTGCTGGAACATGAAAATATATGTAGGCATATTTATGTATTTACGAGGTGTTTTTAAAAAGTATATGACCTTAATTGTTTTCTGCGGAAACTAACGAAGCATGGGTGTTGTACTTCGGGAGGAAGGTATAGTTGGCCGTCATGTGTATGCCTGGTTTTTCCACCCACATATTTCCTCAGTCACTGGCAATCAGCCTTTCACTGTTTGTGAACACCCGTTATGTTTTCATTAACCACGAAATGACAAAGAATTGAGCAGCGACGTTGCATCAAATTTTCCCAAAAGCTAGGCGATACTAAAGAAGAAACCAATCAAAATATTCAACAGGCTTTCGGTGACGATGCATGAGCATCACACACATTCAGGAGTGGTATAATTGCTTCAAAGATGTCTACACATCACGTTACGTTAAGCCCTCAACAGGCCGAAATGATGAAGTCATTGACAAAGTACGGATCATGATTTTACAGAACTGTCCTGTCACCATCCCAGACTACTACCCGGAGGTCATCCGCCGCCTTCGTCATGTTATTTAAAGCAAACGACCGCCCGTGTGAACAACGGGAACTTGGCAGCTCTATCATGACAACACACCAGCCCATTCTCGAAACTGATTCAGCCTTTCTTGACTAAATACGATATTCCTCTTGTTCGCCAGACTCCATATTCTACGACATGGCTTCCTACAAATTTTGGCTGCCCCCTAAACTGAAAATCCCGCTAAACAGGAACCGATGTGAGTCACGAGAAGACATTATGTTAAACGCGACGAAAAGGCTGTACTCCTTCCCTCCGAGGCCTTCCTGAACTGCTTCCAACAATGATGGGGGCCGATAGGAGAAGCAAATGAAGTCTCCAGGAAAGTACTTTGAATGGTATTAGGGTTTTAAACCTCCAGGTGAGTAATATATATTACTCACCTGGAGGTTTATATATATATATATATATATATATATATATATATATATATTTATATGTATATATATATATATATATATATATATATATATATATATATATATGTATATATATATATACACACAATTATAACTACATGTATACATACTTATATAAAGAATTTGTGGCTAAGAGAATATGATACTGGACATCACGTCAAGAAAACTCTCACTATAATCACATAAGCAATTCATTTTTTTCAATCGTGTGAATTACAAATATAGATTGCACCAAATGCGGCTTCTGCAGAGGTTAATGGCATTGCACAGAAGCTCTAAAATTCACCCGGCGGACATTTAAAATAACACAATATCGATTTCGAATTTCCCAAACATATCCTTACAAAGAGAACAATTCTTTACAATTGGAATGAATACCGACATCTGTGGATGATGGACACACTCTGGTTCGCTGCGCCAATATATAATATAGTTTTCGCTTAGTTCAATAAATAAGACAACAAGTACAAAAACAAAAGCAGCCTGTTCAAATACCAATGCATTTACATAACAAATTAGGTGTCCTACACCGCTAAAGGAAATCCATGTGGCAAATGAATAGATGTTATAATACAATAGCTACAATTACACCTTACAATGACCGAAGCTTGGTCATAAGAAGGTTAATTCAGTTCATCAAGACACATGACGTAACCATTCGGTTAAAAACGTAAGTAGATATGCAAACAGGTTAACTCAGTGATCAGCGACCCATAGCTAACTGCTAGCGCCAGGGCCAGCGAACCAGAGCTGCCAAGACCCTTCTACACCTTCACGCGGTATCCTGGATAACAAGCTGCAGCAGGGCAGACTGGCTAAGGAGAAGGGATCGAAGAGGGAATGCTAACACGGTACTCAAAAAATGATTGCTGAAGTCGGATGTGTTGGACTGAAAGGGGCAAATATCGCAGCCAATATGTCAACTACGACATAACGCATTCCGTTCTCTGAACTACATTCTGCTACTTAAGCCCTTTCATGATTTGGTAGTAAGAGATTGAGAACGAACGAAGCCAAGCGAAGCCATTAAGTGTGTATGCTTCAGTAACGTTTAAGGTAAAATCACAAGATTGATGGAAACTGCACAAGTGGATAAAGAAGCCCAGAAACTCATCTAGCATTGTTGTCTCGTATCTTTGGGTTGCAATTAACAGGATTGCTGTAGGAATGCCGATAAAGACAGTCAATGAGGACTGTGCATGATGCTAAACAACATCGTATAAATGCATTAACGATTGAAACCTCCTCAGTAATAACTCAAATACAAACTTCTTTTTTTGTGGGAAAGCTGTAGCTATGGATTTATGCTTCATTCGGACAAAAAGTAGAATAAATCAATAAATCAATCAACCAAGGAATAATTGTTCTAGTGATGGTAAGTAAGTAATCAAAAACTATGTTATATAGTCGGCCGAGTCTTAGCTATACTTTAAAAGGTAACAAACAATAACACAGCTGCTGTTGCCAGACATTTTGAAAGAGGCGACATTTTAAAGTAGTGCAAAGTACCTGCTTCACAATAATTTAGGAAATGTAGGCAGCCAATCCGTCATATGCTCCACAAGTAATGAAACTGTTTTGATTATTTGATGATCGACATTCTTTGGTTGCAAGTTCAGAGCAAGAAAGATTTAGTCAAGGGTAATAGTTGTTCCAGGTGTTCATTTGACCAATTTTGCAAGCTAGTCTCGATGTTTCAGGTAGTAACGTTCTGTGATTGGTCGGATAGGGTTGCGCGTCTGAATTTTAAAACCGTAAATAATCTGGCAATGAGCAGCAAAGATGGCGCCGTAAATGGCTTCAGGTCTACAATGCTTTGCCGATTTAGTTCATAATTGATGCCGTAAGACTATAAATTTGCCGGGAATTTGTGTTCACGGACATGTGTTGTTTTTTTTCCATTTGGACTGGTTAATTCGTTCGATTTGTGTGTTTTCTTCCGTACGAATATCCTGAAATGGACATCGGCTACATGAATAACACTATGCTTAAACATGTGTCATATTTCCCGGTCTAGTTCACACAGCTGAACTTCACGAGATTGGCGCCTTTCGCACTAGCTGTAAACAGTGCCAGCTTTGTTGTATACAATTTAATGAACTGCTACCTGGAGAGAAATGGGCTCCTTTAGTGGTGTAGCGGCCCAAAACACACCGTTGTTGTATGGTGAGAGCTATCGAAAAACCACCCAAGCATGGACTGGACCCATGCATACACCGACGGTTCTGTAACAAACACTACACAGAACGAAGGGGCAGGAGCATTCCTGAACCTACCAAATGGCAGAAAAATAACACTGTCATTCGCTACTGGTAAGTACACAAGCAAATTCAGAGCGGAGGCACAGGCACTGAGGGCGGCAGTGGAAGAAATGTTAACACATAAAGAAAATGAAAGCCATACAGTCCTGCTTACAGATGCTCTGGCCGTAGTCACAGCGCTAAAAAGCCAGAAAAAACACTGAGCTTAATGACTTAAGAGCAGTACTCTGTCAACTATGCCTGCAGTCCGTACCAAAAAGGGTAGTGGTACAGTGGGTCCCATCACACTACAACATCGAAGGCAACGAGGAGGCCGACAGACTGACAAAAGAAGGTGCAAGACTACCACAAACATATACTAGTATGACGTACGAAGAGTCAAAACGGCTTATTAAAGCCAGATACATGACCAAATGGGAAATCGAACATAGTGGTTACACCAAAAACGATGCCTATTACCAGTTGAACCGAAGAGAGCAGGTCGTTGTCTTCAGACTTCGCACTGGCCACAATAGACTGCGGTACCACCTATTCAACAAATTGAAGATAGGTGGTACCGACGAATGCCCGTGTGGTACCGGAAAAATGACCGCTGAGCATCTGCTGCAGAACTGCCCGACATACGAGGATCAGAGAGAGAAGATGTGGCCATCACCAGTGGAACCACAAGACAAACTCTATTGTAGTGTCGACAGCCTCAGGATGACCGCCGCTTTTTTTCGAAAAAATAATGGTTACTGTCTGACTGCGTACGCAGAAGAAGAAGTATGGTGAGAGCTGGTACGACAAACTGCAGTAACGGTGCCTCGACGACCTTCTAAGTTATGGGACTGGTGAAGATGAATCATATGACACTTAAACTGCCCAATGGAGATTGAGATAAGATGCGCAAAGTCTCCCAAAGCGTCGCATCAGTGTATGGCATGGACAATTTACCTTCTAGTTTAGGTTTTCGGGTACCGATGACGCGATCGATTTCCTCATGAATCTTCTTGACTACGTTAGGATAGTTCAACAGACTGGGAAATATGCCATGGAGAGCTCCTCTTGATGTGAGATGAGCTGTGGAACATAAAGGAGGTGTGAGCATCGATTACCATCTCAGATGCAATTAACGGCTCACGATAGTTAGTGTGGTACTAAAATAAAGGTAAATGTATCCATACCCTGCTGTTTGGGGAGGAAGTTTTAGAGACTTCATTGTACTAGGCCTTTACGTGTGTATGAGACTGTGTTGGCATAACCATCGGTGGGTGTATGTTCGTCTTTATTAAAATGCCAGGTATGCATTTACAGCTAATAGTCGAATCTGGTACTTTTGCGTAAATATTTCTACCACTACTCAGACATTTGTGTAAATATTATGATCGGATGGATATGACATAAAGATACCACACGTTGTTGAGTGAGAGAAGTACGAAACATATAAACGTACTCGTATATTACTTGACAAAATCTGAAGTAGCCATTCACATTTCTCTATAAAAAACAAGCCTTCTGTTTAAAGTAAATGTAACTTGTCCTACTCTATACTGAATACGTTGAAATTGCAATAAGCCATAGACTTTAACGGATTTGATTTGCACACTTTAGTTTTCCGCTACATTGACCTTCGACTTCAAACAATTAATAAGAATATATGAGTTCCTACATCATTTGGTTTCTTTCAACATGTTTTACCAAATATTTACTTAAATTAGTGTCGAAAAAAGTTTCATTTTCTTAAAAATTAACTGTTCATAGCCATGTTCGTCGCACAGAAGATGGTCCCCAGAGATATCTTCTTTGTACAGTTGACTAATTGAAATAACAGTCAGTCGGACACAGTTGAGTTTCAAAGATACGTGCTAGTGCCACATGGAGGTACTGTGTATGTGTCTGATACCGTGGAAATGCGAAGCTGCAGACTGATCCAAGTGGAGAAGTATTCTGAAACGCCGCTTCGTGCTGGGTGAGAATTAGCTTTTGCAACAAGGGGAAGTAAAACGACAACGTCGCAAGGAGAAAGAAAACAAGTCAGTAGAGAGTTACCACTAAAAGGTTTCATCATCCTATAGTTGGTCATATAACCAAAACCCATTTAGATGTTAATACATTTGGAATGAACATAAATGGGTGGAAAAAATAGGTATTTCAGTACCATTCATCTAATGAAGGTTTTTATTTGCTTTGGACAGATATTGATGAAACTGTCCATGTAAATTAGCGACAGAGTATTCAGTAACCACTAGCTCACCTGCCAGAAGGGAAGAGGAAATCAACGTCTGGTCAGGAAGATGTGCCAGTTACATACCAACAGAAGATACGGATGATCAAATCAATCAGAAAGTCATCAACAGTACCACCAGATGATTACCATAAGATGAACAGACAAGAGCAAACTGCTGTGTTTGCGCCTTAGAACAGGACACAACTGACTCCACAGTCACATGATGTACACAAAAATGAAGATCGGCAACTTAGCCATGTGTACATGCGGACAGGCGTCTCAGACAGCAGAGCACATACCACATAACTACCCCGAATATGATATACAGAGAAATTCTCACTGGTCCATAGAAACAACACTGGAAAAGAAACTTTATGAACCTGTATGTGAACTACAAATACATTGAAGTTTATACAAGAGACAACATTGCAATTATAGACAATATTTTAAAGTGAACGAAAGAAGCAGAAGAAGAAGAAGAAGAAGAAGAAGTCTGGTCAGGTCAAATTGGACGACGTTAGTCAGGTTGAGATACAATGTACAAGCAAGAACTCCGACCTCACTTTCACTCAGTTACCCTTGGAAACAAGCTAGAAGGATTGACATGAACTCCTTAGCAGTGAGAAAAACGCAGTTGAAACTAAACATAGTACTGCGGCCTGGAGAACCTAGGCCCACCTTTATCATCACGCTTGTTATGTGAGGCAATCTACTGAATCTCGCCACTTAACGTCTTTTTTAGGGCTTACAAAAGAGTAAAGTTGCTCATTGTGACATTCAACAAAATTAACAACAACAATCTGCCAGAAAGAGGGAAGTCAGAAAACCAATGACTTCTTCTGGGTCGTTGTCCATCCATTCATAACCAGGTTTCTTTTGAAGATCAAACAGGTGATCAGCTATACCTCTTGGTTGATCAGGTACCCAGGTTCTCTATTGAATATAAACAAACATGTCCACTGGATGAAGGGAACAGACAGGTTTCATTATTCATGGCAGAAGTTGTATCCGGTGTTTTGTCAGGTTCTTTTGTGCCTTTTTCTCATATAATAACGGCTAAAACTATCATCCAATGTTAATGTTTTTATTTCACCTATATATAAATAGAAATTGATCATTTCCTAGGATTGAACTACTATACTTTTGACTAAAATAAAGATATCCTGACCTCTCTGGAAATCGGTACTCGCATTCAGATTTCCTCATCTGTAATCCTTGTCACGTATTTTCTTTTCTATTTCGTCTAAGCCATTTTGCTGAAAATATCCCGTATTTTATTTTTTGTTTTCAAACTTCAATATCATAATTATTCTAATGGTTGTTGCTCTATTCCAATAACCAATAAAATAACGTATCACAATGAAAGAGAACTGCAATGATTTAAACAGATTTTTAACAAGCACCATGCATGTGCACACATATTACCTTTGGGGCAAAATACATGAGCTTCTCTGCTCCAGCTTTGGCTACCATCAGCTTATCTACTGCTTTATTTATCCTTCCTGGGACTTTAGCCAAGATTGGGGGATTTGTCAAAACAAAGTCGATGTCTGCAGCCCACAGTTTGTTAAACGTGATATCGTATTCTTCCAAGATGTCCGGTTTAGTGATGTCTTCAGGAAGTTCCCCCAAAGCCTATGTGTGGAAAATTAGAATGATATATTGGAAAATGGTATAGTATGTTATCATATGAAATTGCATATTATGCTGTAGAGAACGGATATTATTTCCCTACTCGACTTCCCTAACATAGTCCTGGGTCCTTTACGTAGTGTAGATCTCTGGACAGGGGCGCAGCTGCGACTGTTAAACGTACCTTGAAAAAAAAGTTATTTACTTAACCATGGTATTATTGTTATATACGAGTGACAGTCACTAAATAGCAGAAATTGTATTAATAACATTTTTACAAGAGTGTGAACCAGAAATTGTGTGTTATTTTTGACATATTCCTTATGTTTGTCAACACATTTTGTCTATTAACTTGTTGACGCACTTTAACAACAAAAAATCATGTTGGTATGACCTGTAACCAACGATGAACCGCCTCCAATACCTCGTTGTTATCTGCATTTGTTCTCATCTGTTACACACTCCTATAAGAGGTAATCATGGGCAAAATTGTGCTCAGCGCTGGGGCTCATATTGAAATCTACGGCGACTTCATCAATACTGATTGGCCTGTTGCCACGGATTAGCCGGTTGATCTACTATTTCACTGTTTGAGGTGCCCCACTTTCTGGTCTTTCACGCTGCGGTTCATCATTCGTTTTGTCTTCCGTTTTAAAATATTTGTCCGCATCCATTCACTCACCTCTGACTCAAACAATCGTCTCCGTACTGAACCTTTATTCTTGTGTAGATGTTAAAAGGTGTCACACTCTCTGATCACATAAAAAATACATAACGCTTCGTTGTTCTTCTACAGTGCAAATCATCAGTGAAGCGACCATGTTGTACGCTATATTGCGTATGCGCATACAGCTCGATGAGCACACTACATTTATGGAGTATGGCTAACGAGTCATCATGTGTACTAAAATAAGATTTTACCTTGTACACACTCTTCCATGTACTTTATAATAAAATTGTTGTTACTTAATGACAATATATGAGGCATTTATTTAATAACTTTATTTCAAAGACAGAATACTACTCCACACTTGGCAGCATGTTCCCTATGTTGGAAGTGGTGTGGCTTGTAGTGTATTCTACCCTATACAAGTTATAAGTGTACCGATTCCGTTTTGCAAGGTGTGGCTGGCGTTTCTACAGCTCTTGCATTCAGGATCTCAAAGTTACTTCAAAAAAGCAGATCAATTAAAAACTAAAATCCTTCAAAACAGTTAAGCTCCCTGAAGCGCACATGTCTTCAATATTTAAACATCAATTATTCCTGTCCGATCCCATCCGTTCCAGCTCGGTCCACGTCTTCCTTGCTTCCTGTATTCACAGTATTAGAACATCTAATGAATTAAAATTTCATTTAAGTTTCTCATAGAAAACAACGAATGTACACGAACTAGTATTACTAATTGCTTAAAAATGTAAACAGCCATACTGGATAGATGGAATTCTATCACGAATGCCAAATTAACATATACACTTTCCAATAATAATTTAATAACAATAGTAAACAGGATTAACCGATATTAAGGATAACAACAATATGAGAAAACAAACATAAATCAATCAATGAAAACCTATTCCGCTTCCTGTGGAGCATCGGTCTTCAATAAATACATGTCAAGTTATCAATCGTTGACCTGCCAATATGTTGAAGGTTTTCTTGCTTCAGGTTTTTATAGGTTCGAGTAGCCAGCCTAATGCCCAGCAAACAGTTATGATCTATTACGACATGTCTGGCAGGTTACATTGTTACTATTCATTGCTCCTATTTTGGGCGATAATACCACTTGGCCAAACACAGATAATGAATTGATGTTCAATTAGTGAATGAATTAACTACGGGGAAAGTAAGTACTTACCAAAATATAGATAATCTGTTTCAGGGATCTCGATATATGCCGCCAAAGTTCCAGATCTTGGTTTTCGTGTTGATCCAGTTCCTCTAGGAGTCTGTCCATTTCTCCTTAAACCACCTTCTCGAACCTCTCTACTCCATCACCGTACAGACCCATCACTTTGTGAAATAGTCGTCGCTTCTTTCTCATGATGGTTGGCAGATACACATGATGAACAGTTTGTAAAATCAAATATTCAGAAAATTAACAAAAAACTTAATCCTCAAGATCAATCGATTTTAAATCACACAGAACGATCGACAAACGAGTATTCTTTAGTAAGAGCCCAAACGATACATATATCACTTCTTTCACTTAGTCGATATTCTTCTATCACTTCTTTCACTTAGTTGATATTCTTCTATCACTTCTTTCACTTAGTCGATATTCTTCTATCACTTCTTTCACTTAGTCGATATTCTTCTATCACTTCTTTCACTTAGTCGATATTCTTCTATCACTTCTTTCACTTAGTCGATATTCTTCTATCACTTCTTTCACTTAGTCGATATTCTTCTATCACTTCTTTCACTTAGTCGATATTCTTCTATCACTTCGTTCACTTAGTCGATATTCTTCTATCACTTCTTTCACTTAGTCGATATTCTTCTATCACTTCGGGGCTTGGATGTCTTTGTATATACTCGCAACCGAGTGTGCGGACAAACACATGATTGACCTGTTGTGTATTTGCTTAATGGAGAAGCCGTCTCCTGTTTGCCGTCCAGGCAGACCACAATATGGTAGACACTTTGTTACATGTATAATTGTTGCCCAGACAGTGGCTAAACGCTAGCTCATCTCGATTTTAAACCACCACATATTCCTTTCAAATGATCATATTATACACGGGACTTCTGAGTTTATCTTTCATCTCAGATATACTAGACGTCGGTCTCATCTCGTCTAAGAACAGGTGACGCTTGAATCTTTCAGGAATCCCCACCTTTTCACCTTCCGTTCATTTCTTGAGAGGCGAGCGTCATAATTCTCAGCTATAGTGACACCTCGAAGAAACAAATACAACCACAATAAAGCTGTAATTTGCACTCAGATTTTAATATAATTAAATGCTCACATGACATGTGCCTCGTGCGGCATCCGAGAAAAGTTGAATAATAGATTTGATTAAGTTAACTAGAAATCAATAGTAGCTTGATTATAAAATATTTGTAATAATCATAACAGTTCAATTCTTACGCTGTTTTGTTTACCTAGTCAACGATAAATACTTGTTTATGTCATATCTTTGGTGCTCATCTGTTGTTATTCTCATGTAAATCTACATTTAACTGTGCTTGCATTTCTGGTCTTATATTCTTATCCAGCGTAGCCTGTCTCATGCTATACACGTCCTAGAAGACATGTTAACATTCATAAGCAAACGTCGAATTCCAAAGCTAGACTGGTTGTCCTAGACTGGTTGTCCTAGAAAGTAGCTCATCTTTGAGCTGATGAATTTTGACTCCGACCCACCTGCTGACTTGTAGACAATATATAGTTAAAGATTAATTATAATTAAGGAACATAAAAGGATGTGCCAAATGTCAATGTCACCCACCGCTCCCCTCCTTCTCTAATCTCAGAAGCCGCAGAAGTACATATGAATTGCAAAAAGCTGGTAAATACGTATATAGTACATGTCAATATGTGAATTTTAGGATCAAAGGAAACAGTCTCTTCTCATTATAGGGTGCTTATTATTAAGATAATTCATAAAGATAATTATACAAATGTGTTGTAGAGATGTTAATCTATTTTTGTGTTTAATAAACGCTTCTTCTCTCGTGTTGTCTAGGTCCTGGTAGCTATACGATTTTTATATTTCTTCTTTTCCTTTTTGGAGTTGGACGTTCAGAAATTGTACATTTGTTCTTGTTTTTTCTTCAATAGAAAGCAACCTTTATCCAAATCTTTGTGGAACATCCAAGAAAGAAAAAAATTAAGTTATACATAGTACTACTGTATTCATTTGTGATTCCATGTTACTGTACAGTCCGATCCAAAAACTACAAACTCTGCCACATGTGCTGCATCTGAGGACAGAGTTAGTATTCGCATCGTCTTGCACTCTGCCCTTTCGTGTAGTTCGCAATTTCTACCTCTAAGTAATGATTCTCTTCTCAGTCATGACAGCACCTTGTGTGATGGCAGTGTACCAGGATGTGCTGACGGAATTTTGTCAACACATGCATCGATTATATGCAAATCCATACATACTGGAGAAAATCATGTGTGGTTGTAGTAGTTGGCCAAACTAAGAAAATATGGCCCGGCGCATGGAACAACAAACTCATTGATACATAGATGGCATTGGTAATTTGTGCCGATGATACAGCAGTAGCTGCCATGGGAAATGGCATCAAAGAAGTCGACCATAAATTGACTAACGCCCTTGCTCAATACTACCATAAATAATCCTCTCAAACCAAACCGCGGAGAGACTTAACTGTGTGCCTGCCATCTCAGAAACAGAGAAGGAAGTAGAAAGCAACAGATCAAATGCCAAGGACAGGTTCTGGAATACAGTACGGCTCCAAAATACCTGGGAATACCGCTGCACCGCATGCTGGCCTATTCCGTTGGTTGCTCGGAGACAAAATAGAAAATACATGCGAGGATCAGTAGCATACGAAAAATGACTGGCACAACATGGGGAGATAAGCCAGATGCCCTCAGAACAACATCAGTCGTCCTGTGTTTCTTCGTAGATGTGTACGCCGGGGCAGTCTGGAAGAACTCAGTACATGTCAAACTTATTGATACAGCAATGAATCAGACAGTACGGAAAGTCACTGAGTGTTTAAGACCTACACCAATGTAGCGCCACCTGAGACACGAAGATGTGTTGCATCGGAGAAAGAAATAGAGAAACAGCTAAACGAACAATGGTACCCTATGGACATCGGGTGCTTAGCACAAGACTAAGTTTTTTTACAACCAACCCAGCCCCTACAGACTAGTCCTAGAAAACGTCTCATCAAAACATGGAAAGATCTGACGCAGGTTTCCAAGATCGAGTTACGGGAGAAACCTGAACTTGGACATTGCCTGCCCTACGCAACATGGAAAGCACTAAATAGTCTTCGAACTACGTATTAAAAAGCAGGAAAAACTTACACAGATGAGGATACATGGAAGATGAAACATGTGAATGTGGAGCAACGCACCACCAAGACCACCTGATGATCTGCCCAAATCTCCCTGAGCCTTGCAGTATCGAAGACATGCTGAGTGGCAACGACAGGGCAAACCATGTGGCTAAATCCTGAGAGAATGATGTGTGACGTAGTGCCTATTGCACGGAAAGTAAGTACTGGGAAGATTGCACACAGTTCAACATTATTAAGTACCCGAGCATATCAGTTATAATGAAACTGGTGGATAAGTGTGACGAAATGTCCGGGGCAACAGAATGGCACCTTGATTAATTATAGTCCGCCACATTGACAATGTGTCCGAGGTCTTCATTAAATCAATAAAAGTCGTTTACAAATATCGATGTTGTTCCTGACATTTCTCCTGGATTAGCAGAACTATAAAAATCATGTCAACCCGCTCGTTACCAGCTCGAACACCCCATTTGCTCTCATACCTTAGCTTCAGTTTGAGAGGAATTGTTAAGTGGTTGAGCAAGACCCCCCACCAGACTTTTTCCAGCGATGTACAATAGGTTGATTCCCCTATGGATATCAAAAGATTGACGATCGCTTGTGTTCTTGTTCACATGGACAATGGCTGCTTCTTTAAGTTCGTTTTTGGTATATTATCTCCATTCCAAATTGAGCTTCGTGCTTTGTAAACTTCAGTATGAATAGAGACTGGCTTAGGGGCTTTGTCGCTGGACATGCTGATTGTTTTCTCGAAAGTACTTTGGGATTTCGAGCGTGTTGTTCATATCTTATTGTGGCATACATGTTTTGGCTAGCTCGCTGATGGAGAAGGGCAAAATTAGGATAACCCTCTGATCAGTGCTACAGAATATGGGATTTGTCAGCAAGCATTGCCGTGCCATCAGCATTGAGGACATATCGGACTTCAGCATAGATAGTATACAAATTACTTCGTAAAGTTTAGGAAAGAGAAGACCAAACGCAGACATGAACGAAGGTTAGGTCGTTAAGTTTACAAGGAAGGAATTCTGCAGTAGCGCGAACAATAAAGAGGTATAATGTTATTGCCAGTGGCTGAGAACATCCCGCCACCGATTATATTACACTGATTGTAATAGACAGCCAGTTGAGAACATTCCCCCCTCCCCCGTCACCGATTATAGTACACTGATTACAATAGACAGCCAGCTGAGAACATCCCCCCCCCCCCCCGGCCACCGATTATATTACATTGATTGCAATAGACAGCCAGCTAAGAACAACCCCCCCCCCTCCCCACTCTCCGGCCACTGATTATATTACACTGATTACAATAGACAGCCAGCTGAGAACATCCCCCCTCCCCCGTCAGCGATTATATTACACTGATTACAATAGACAGCCAGCTGAGAGCATCCATCCTCCCCCGTCACCGATTATATTACACTGATTACAATAGACAGCTAGCTGCGAACATCCCCTCCCCCCCCCCCCCCAGCAACCGATTATATTACACTGATTACAATAGACAGCCAGCTGAGAGCATCCATCCTCCCCCGTCACCGATTATATTACACTGATTACAATAGACAGCTAGCTGCGAACATCCCCCCCCCCCCCAGCCACCGATTATATTACACTGATTGCAATAGACATCCATCTGAGAAAGGAATATGCAGACTTTGGGCAAAATAGATCTGTTACAGACCAGACAATTACATTGATTGAGAATAATAGTTGAACAACGCGTGGAATGGAACTCTTCACTTTACACCAGATTAGTGAACTATTAAAAAGTATTTGACATCATCTTAGACAGAGAATCTCTCTGAAAATTTCACAGGCATTATGGAGTGCCTCTGAAACTCACTAACATTTTTAAGAGAACGTGCGAAGATATCAAATACATGTTTCTACATGAAGGCAAGAGGTAAAAACTGGTGTGCGAAAGGGTTGGCTCGTGTCATCATTTCTCCTCCTACTTGTTATTAACTGGGTTATGAATACAATATCTACAAAAAAACTGGAATATAACTGACAGTTGGTGAGAGGTTACATACATTGGAACTGTGAATACATAAATAATAAACAAGAATTGTAAATATAAAGTAAATAACAGTGAACAAATCTTATAGGATGTGGAATAATTAATTTATCTTTGTAGCAAAACGGACCAAATATGGGGCACACATAAAGATAAAGAAATAAGAATATACAAGGCGATAGGATATTCAATTGCATCGGGAAACTGGAAATTTAAATAAAAATAAGAACAAGACAAATATATATAAAAATAGACATTTTCAGCTCCATTGTAGTCCATACTATTGTATGACTTTCTCACATCGAGAACATCATAAACAACAAAATTGGTACATAGTTTCCTAAATGGGGATGCGCAGAAAAAAGAGTTTGAAATGGTGTGAACCGACCACTTTTTAGAAACTGTTTATAAGAACCAGACAAAGGAGTATATAAGTGGACCATCACATATGGAGAAGTCGATGGCGTTGTGTAGTACACACATTGAGAAAACCATCTGATAGTATTACAAGACAGTTTCTGTTCTGGACTCCCAAAAGTTGATGAAATGTAGGAATATCAAAACAATCATGGCGCTGGACAAACATAAAGAAAACACGGAAGACGTTGACAGAGCTGGAACGGATGGTTCAGGACATGAGTACTTGAAGTGTATTTGTGAAGGTGTAAAGACTTATTTTTCTTGAAGATGACAGACTGTTATTTACTTTTTTTTATTTATTTGTTTCTTGATTGAAACCCTTGTCTTTCTGACGATAAGATCTGGATCCTAAATGTTCGGCTAACAGTTCCTCCTCACCTGAAATAAGGAATGCAGGTAAACCGATCCCATTGTAGATCTTGGTGGTCAATGGAAGACATCGATGACCCACAGTAGACGTGGATGAACCATAGCTGACGTTGGTGATGCAGGTTATATTAAAGGCTTCATTGTACTAGGCGTTAGCTTAGAATGAAGTTCGGAGGACCGTTTCTTTCTCCTTTTCTTCCTTCCTCAACAATAAGTCAGGCATCTAATTTCCACCAGATCGACTGGAGAGTGACGATAATCGAACCCGTCAACTTTGCCATGAGAAGCGACAAATCTGCCTCTAAATGTGATAGATCTAATAAAATCGAAACTTACAATTATAAAAAAGGAAATTTTTAAAATCTCAACACCTTTTCAAAATATTAACAAATGCTAAATGTCAAACGCAAACAACAATGACAGCTTACCATGTGGTGAAAATCAAGTCTTTGCCACCAAACCAGGCTAGTTTTGAGGGCGCGTTTGGAACTCTGTTTCCCACAAGAAACTTGTACTTATCGGAAGTAAAAATCTGCCGGACCAGGTCTGCTGAGTTCAGAATGGCTATTGGTCGCCCCATAAAGTTCACATTTGTTATTGGTCTATACTTTTTGGCCCAGTCGAATGCCAGCTCGTGAAGCGAGTCATCCCTGGATGCTTTCAACATTTTCAGAGTTATGCCCCATTCTCTTGGCCCAGGTGGCAGGTTTTTTGTGGACTGTCTTGAAGACCCAAGACAAAATTGCATATCCGATTTGTATTAAAATTGCAGTGAAAATGATGCAAGTCGATGTTTCGAAGTGCTTAAGTATGTCCTCCATTACAGAGCTTGAACACTAGTTTTTCATTGCATGACTGTAATGTATCAATAAGAATCAAATTACTTTGTATAGGTCGTGATATAGTGCAATCAAAGGCGATTACAATTTTGCTGGTGATGGTTGATTAATCATGACACTCTGTTTGTTTTTAAATATCTAAATATGGTAAAATGTTATTGTACAAAACACATTTAACGATGTTTTCATATATATATAACGCTGCATTCATGATGGAACATTTTAATGATTTCAAATACCTAAAACGTTGTATTCATCATGAAACATCTCGCTATTTTTCAATATATATAAATCGGTATTGATTAGGAAAATTGTAATTGTTTTAAAATTATGTAAAGTTGTACTAATCGTGATTTTTGCCAAATGCTTAAATGGTGAATCATTATCAGATAAACATATAAATACAGTATGGGATACACAGATGTGTGAAATCAAGATAAAATGAAAGTAGACAGCGTTGTGGCTAACAGTAGAAGAAGAGTGCGGTGCGAAGTCAAGTTAAGAATGAAGGTTCACATTATAATAAATAACAATATGGTATGGAATGACTTGTGATATCAAAATAATAATGAATGTTCATATTCTAATGGTTAAAAGTAGAGGAAAGAGACTTAACTTAACGGCTAAATACTGGTTTAGAAGACTGACGGGTCTGTATTCAACCAGTTTCATTTACATTCCTTTACTCTAAAAACTATGCCCATCCGATCAATTCTTGAAAGCATTAATTGTTCCTGCCTTCACTACTTTCTGTGGCAATGCATTCCAAGAATTCGCCACCCTCTGACTAAAACAAATTTCCTAATATCGAATTTGAACTCTTCTGTACTTAATGTGTAGATATGCCTTCTGGTACTTAATGTGTAGATATGCCTTCTGGTACTTAATGTGTAGATATGCCTTCTGGTACTTAATGTGTAGATATGCCTTCTGGTACTTAATGTGTAGATATGCCTTCTGGTACTTAATGTGTAGATATGCCTTCTGGTACTTAATGTGTAGATATGCCTTCTGGTACTTAATGTGTAGATATGCCTTCTGGTACTTAATGTGTAGATATGCTTTCTGGTACTTAATGTGTAGATATGCCTTCTGGTACTTAATGTGTAGATATGCCTTCTGGTACTTGTTGGTGGTTGTATTTAGAAACAGCTTCTAACATTCTAATGTATCTTTTATTTCATTATCTAATAAACTATATTTAAATAAGGATATATATAAATAGTCACCCCACTGAGTATACGTCGCAAAAAGGGGACTGTGTAACTATAACACCAGGTCTTAGTTATGTGGTTAGCGGAGCGGCATAGATGGCGCCTGACAGGCTGCAGGTCTATCTTGCTCGAATTTGCACTTCCACCACCACCAATCCCAAAGATTGGCAATAGTATATTCCAGGGGCTACCAACTGAACGGTTGGTAATATATGCTAGGATTGACCTGGCAAGTCACCAGCGGATATTCCCCAGAAAATAAATATGAAACAAGGACGGCCCCACCTACCCACTACGTCTTACAAAACAAATGGGCTGAAGATAAATAGATAGAGGTAAACCTTTATTAAGTCACATCGAAGTTCTAGACGCTGTTTGTCGGTTTTTCTGAGTCTTTCCTCATAACTGTAATTCTGGAATCCCACTATCAGCTTTGTCGACCTTCTTAGTATCCTTTCCAGCATGGTTATATCCCCTCTACGATAACGACTCCATACCTGTACACAGTACTAAAATCTAGGTATAATAAATGCTTTATACATGTTGATAATCACGTTCTTGCTCCTATGTTTAATATTTCTGTGTATTAAACCTAACATTGCATTTGCCTATTTCACTGGTACCTTTACCTGTTCGCTGTCTTTACCTGTATGATCTAGTATAACCTCTAGGTCCTTTACTTTATTATCTTCCTAATATTGTTCTCGTCCATTCTGTAATTTTTTTCCATATTAGATCTACTCATACAGATGACTGTCTATTTATCTACATTAAACTCCATTTGCAAGCTCACAGATCATTCTCGAATTTTACCTAAATCTGACATCAGTATATCCACTTCTGCTTTTGATGAGATACTACTGTGTAGCTTTGTGACATCCGTGAAATTTGAAATCATGGATCCGATATCAATGTCCAAATCGTTGATATACATCAAAGACAAAATTGGTTCCAAAACTGAGTACTGTGGTACTCCACTTTTATTTCACACGACTCAAAGTACTCCTGCAGCCCACTCGATTCATTCTTCCCGTTCACCAATTTTCAATCCATTTGGATACCACTCTATCTATTCCATGTAATTTTAATATCCTAAATAATCTTTTCTGAGGTACTCTATCAAAGGCCTTTGCAAAATCTATATAAATAACATTCACTGGCACCCTCTATATCTATCATTTTAGTAACCTCCTCCATGAATTCTATTACATTTTGTAAGCATGATCTCCTTTTAGTAATCCCATGTTGACTATTTCTGATTAGATTAAACATGTCTAAATGCATTACAATGTTTACTGTGATTGTTTGTTCTTACAATTTACAGACTTTGCTTGTTAAAGTAATTGGTCTATAAATTACCGAATCTAATTGTTTGCCCTTTTTTAATAAGGGGATCACTGCTGTATATGTCCAATTCACTGAAACAATCCTTTTTACGAATGATTGAGAATATAATATAGCCAAGCTTTTGCTAGCAAGTCTCACATTTGTGGATGAATACAATCTTGACCTAGACATTTATCCACTTTCAACTCTTCAATTTTTTTTAAAAACCATTTCCTTCGTAATACAGATTGGTTTTATTCTCACTCTATCCGTCTCTTTGGAAAATGTATATAGGCTCTGGTTTTTTGAAGAAAAAAAGTCTTCTTTTGTTTAAATTATGCCAAAGTACTGATTGCGTAGATGCGTTGCATACATATTCTCACTTATTATTTTTCTTGTGCTATCTATGATAATGCCTACTTTGTATTTTGGTTGTTTTTTTATTTCTAACAAAAGAAAATAAGCTTTTACTCTCAGTCTTGATCTTATGAGAAATTGTTTTTTCGAAGTCTTTTTTCTGCTTAATTAAGGTTCTGAGCTTGTTCAAATATTTTAAATATGCTTCTTTTTATTTACCTCCCTCTATATATGTTTCCCTTGCTTAATTTTTAGCTTTTCTACATTTAGCTCGAATTCAAGTTATCCACTTCTTTTACGCTTGGGGTAAACACGGAATGCATCCCTCTATTAGCATTTCTAGAACTATTTTGAAACTCTCCCAATCTTGTTCAACATCTGTTCCTACGACAATATCTTTTTCAGATTATGTGGCTCGCTTTCTCTTTCATCTTCTTAAAATATATCTTTTATTAGTCGAATGTTCGCGTGTTTATGATTACTTCCTTCGTTTGACCGATTAGATGTAATGTCGGTCTCCTGGCCATATTGACATTCGATGAAAACATCTGTAAGCATAGATGTGTTTTTTTGGTTCTTTCGAAGGCAGAATAAAAATTTACATAAAAATTAACTAAAAATCATGTACATATGCAGTGCCTACGACTACGATGGCCTTTATTCCTTACTGTTACTTTCTGAACAAGCTTAGGATCTTATTCAATTTCCCTCAGGCACGAGTTTGTGTATGTGCCATGACTTGATAATAAATATATATCTTAAAATACAATATGTACCAACTGTTGTCTACTCTGGTAGCTCAAAAAGTTTTACCCATGTCTGTATTCTCATTCCAAAATGAAGATAACAAAACGAAAATGCACATATTGATGTTCATTATTGCACGGTTTTCCGGCATATAGCGCTGTTGTAGTAGTCTGTTAAAATAGCGTAACTGTGCGAGACAGCTTATAAACAACGAAATGTAATTTAATTATTGGTTTGGGACAAAGTATATGGGGAGAACATTCACGAACATGTGTGTGTTGTGTATGGAAGTCGTGCAGTCGATAGTAGCACCGTTCCTTCAGGAAGTGGAGATATCGGGCTGCATGATCTGCTGCTGTTGGACGACCTTCCACAGCTTAGACATATAGCAGCGTCTGATACCATTATTTCGTGAGAATCCTCTTATCACATGTCGACATTTTGTCCTGCAGCTTTTAGTCAGCAATGGATGTGCGAAAGTAATTTCGAAGGATTTATGTAATTCTAAGTAATGTCCAAGATAGTTTCCTGGAAGTTTCACAACCAATAACGGATGTCAAAGCAACATGATGTCGTGAAAATGAAGCGAGATGGTATAGGAAAGTAATACATATCCATGTTTTTCGCTGGCATAAGGCCATTAAAGCTTTAGTTTGTATTCCAGCGATTTTGTTGTCTTCCAGCTTTCACATTCATATGTCAGTACAGATATTACGACTGAGTTGAATAGTCTGACAGGTAGCGACCACAGGTCGATCAGGCTAGAAATTGATATGGAAGTAGGACCACAGGAAACAAAACCGCTTCCACGTTGGAATTACAAACGAGCCGACTGGGACAGATTTGCAAGCCTGACAGATGGTCTGTGTGAAACCATCAATACACGAAACAACAAAATGAAGCATATGGTGGAAAGCCTAAGCAAGGCAATAATGCAAGCCGCCACTGAAACCATCCCAAGAGGGGCAAGAAAAACTATAAGCCCTATTGGAATGATGACTTGCAGAAAGCGGAAGACGCAGTCACAAATGCTAGGAACATGGCAGAGCGAGAACAATCTATGGAGGCAAATATCGCCTTCAAAGCTGCCACGACGAAATACAAACACACTCTAAACAGAACAGCAAAAGAGAAAGCTGGAAAAACAGAACTGAAACCCTCAACCTAGACAAAGAAGGGAACAAACTATGGAAGCTAGTCAGAGCCATAAATGACGAAACCCCTTCAAACAAACAAATTACCATCAAGCAGGGCGAAAACTTGCTCACTGGAGAAAAAACCGCGAACTCCTTTGTTGAACATTATGCAAGAACAAACCACATCGAGTTCACTGCAGATAGGCATACAGACATTAGTGAAGAGCAAAAGGGGCACTATAACATCAATATGGCACCAGAAGAGCACATGATGGCCAAATTAACAATGAGTGAAAAAGAAGAGGCTATGAAAACATTAAAGAGAAAGAAATCTTCCGGAAAAGACGGGATAACAAACGAAATGCTGATGGGGCTGGGCCAAACAGCGAAGAGGAAACTGCTATCAGTCCTGAACAAAAGCTGGAAAAGGGATATTGTACCCCAGGCATGGAAATACGCAGTATTTGTACCAGTACCAAAGAAAGGAAAAGACAAAACAGATCCAAATGGATACAAGCCTATCAGCCTACTGAGCTGTGTCGGCAAACTGATGGAACGTATGATAAACACCAGACTGATGTGGCATCTGGAAGAAAAACGAATACTAATTCCTCAGCAAGCAGGCTTTAGACAGCACAGATCCACCGAGGACCAGGTCATCCTCATAGCCCAGGAAATAGAAGATGCCTACCAGGCACAGAAACACACAGTAGCGGTTTGGGTGGACCTGGAAAAGGCATTTGACAAAATCTGGAAAGATGGACTTAGAGTCAAGCTAAGGAGAAGTGAAGTTTGTGGGAGAATGTACAAGTGGATCAACCACTACCTCAAAAACAGAACAGCCAGAGTCCAAGTACAAGGGCAGATGAGCAAAAAGGTGACACTCAAGCAGGGAGTACCCCAAGGGGGAGTACTGTCACCCACACTCTTCCTGGTGTATATAAACGACATTACAGAGAATTTACCAAGAAGAGTTCACAGCTCAATGTTTGCAGACGATCTGGCTATGTGGACCTCTGAAAAGAATCTCACCATAGCAAGAAATCGGATGCAGCAGGCCCTAACATCGCTGGAAGAGTGGGCGAACTCATGGCTGGTCAAAATAAACGAGGACAAAACCACATGTACAATATTCTCACTATCAATCAAACCCCAAAACACCAAATTAAGTATAAACGGCAAATACCTTCAGCAAAACGACAACCCAAACTATCTGGGAGTCCCATTTGATCGGCGCATGACATGGAAAAGTCAGATCGAGAGAAACCGAATGAGAACCAGAGAAATAATGGCAATCATGAGGAAACTTGCTGGCACAAGCTGGGGAGCAGACGAAAGCATACTAAAGAAACTGTACACTGGAAGAGTGAGACCAGTTCTCGAGTATGGCATTGCGGCATGGACAACAGCAGCAAAGGCGAACTTCGATAAAGTTAGCAAACTCCAAAACCAAGCCATGAGAGTTATAACAGGAGGCATGAAGTCAACGCCAATTGTAGAACTTGAAAAGATTACAAAACTGCAATCCATGGCCGACAGAAGAGACTGCAGAGCCCAGCTACAATCAGAGAAACTCAGAAGACTGACTGACCACCCAATGCACCAGAGACTAAACAATTTCGGAAATGGGAAGCTAAAGCGAAGAAACTTTGCAGAATTAGCCAAAGCAAAGATGCACGAAGACCCAATGAACGCACTAACCACACCAAAGCCCATCCCTACTGTACGAAAACCTACCTGGAGGCAGCATATATTTCCAGAGGTGGTAGAAAATATACCAGGTATTACAAACAAAAACTGAAAGTCTGAAAAAGAAAGAAGAGATACTACCCTGAGTTTCATTACGGAAAACTACCCAGGCATGGACTGGACCCATGCATACACCGACGGTTCCGTAACAAATACAACACAGAACGGAGGGGCAGGAGCATTCCTGAGCCTTCCAAATGGCAGAAAAATAACTCGATCACTCGCTACTGGAAAATACACAAGCAATTTCAGAGCGGAGGCAGAGGCACTGAGGGCGGCAGTGGAAGAAATGGTGACAGGTAAAAGGAATGAAAGCCACATAATCCTGCTTACAGATGCACTGGCTGAAGTCACAGCACTGAAAAGCCAGAAAAATACTGAACTTAATGAATTAAGAGCAGTACTCTGTCAACTATGCCAGCAGGCCGCACCAAAAAGAGTAGTGATGCAGTGGGTTCCATCTCACTGCAACATCCAAGGCAACAACGAGGCAGACAGACAGGCAAAAGAAGGTGCACAACTTCAACAACCGGATACTAGTATGACATACGAATAGTCAAAACGGCTTATTAGAGCTAGATACATGACCAAATGGGAAACCGAACATACTGGTTACACCAAAAATGATGCCTCTTACCAATTGAACAGAAAAGAGCAGGTCGTGGTCTTCAGACTTCGCACTGGCCACAATAGACTCAGGTACCACCTATTCAACAAATTGAAGATAGGTGGCACCGACGAATGCCCGTGTAGTACCGGCAAAATGACCGCTGAGCATTTGCTGCAAAACTGCCCGACATACATGGATCAGAGAGAGCAGATGTGGCCATCACCAGTGGCAACACTATAATAACTCTATGGCAGTGTCGACAGTCTCAGGATTACGGCTGCTTTTTTCGAAAAAATAATGGTTACTGTCTGACTGCGTACGAAGAAAAAGGAGAAAAAGAAGATTGTATATTACAAATGGTATTTTCTGCTAAGATGTTAATGGGAAGTTTCATTATGAAGATTTACTTATATATTTCGAGTACTATTCACAAATCGGAGAATGAAAAATAGAAATTGTGTAATGAGGCACGCGGAAAACATTTTAGCATAAACATATGGAAGTTAAACATGTTATTCTTACTAAGAATTTCAGAGTTACGCAATTCTTCCTGCCACCAGATCCTGAGCAGTTTACGCTGATAGCTAAAGTGAAAATGATTTACCTACTTGGCGTGACTCATGTATGCTGTCCATGTTTCAAAGGCATGCAGCAGATGGGTGAACAGTACATCACGATACACTTTAACCTTGGTTATAGTCCTGGAAGTCAATATTAGCCGATCTAGTGAAGGTACTGCCTAGGCAGGGTAAGCTATCGGCTGCCTGGAGACGTTGGTTCTTCGGTGATGTTTAGTTCAATGTACGGCTTCGAAAGAACACCTCAGAGTACCTCAGTTTTTCTAATGTTGAAAACTCCGTCATGGTTGATTGCAAATCGTGTTCTGAGCAGGTATTAATGGATCTGTCATCAGTACACAAGAGATCCAAGATGATGGACAACATCAATGAATCTACCGGGGTTACCAAACCACCCCGTGATCATTCAGATCACTTTTCTATTGTTGGTGTAAAAGGCCTTGGTCAAGTGGACGAACTCCTTATGCACCACTACAATGCAGTTCTTGACAAATCTCCTGGCGTAGAGGTACTGTATATTTCATGTCGACAGTACCACGACCTGCACGAAAGCCACACTATCGCTCTTGGAGTAGACCCTGCTCATGTCTACAGTACCACGACCCGCACGAAAGCCACACTATCGCTCTTGGAGTAGACCCTGCTCATGTCGACAGTACCACGACCCGCACGAAAGCCACACTATCGCACTTGGAGTAGACACTGCTTATGTTGACAGTACTACGACCCGCACGAAAGCCACACTGACGCTCTTGGAGTAGACCCTGCTCATGTTGACAGTACCACGACCTGCACGAAAGCCACACTATCGCTCTTGGAGTAGACCCTGCTCAAGTTGACAGTACCACGACCTGTACGAAAGCCACACTATCGCTCTTGGAGTAGACCCTGCTCATGTCGACAGTACCACGACCCGCACGAAAGCCACACTATCGCTCTTGGAGTAGACCCTGCTCATGGTGACCAGTTACGCGATTGACCTGGACTAGGGCTAGAATTTTGCGTGCGAATGACATCAAGGAAATGCCATTGTGGTTGTTGCAAGATTGACGGTTGTCTTTTTGTCTGTACAGTTTCATAATATGTCGGCTCATGTGTAACTTTCTCGACCATATATGTACAAACGAATGATTGTAGTCACGTTGTGAAGAAGCACATGAACCTCTGCTTGGTATATCTCGATAGAGAGAAAATTTGTCTTGGAAATCGTGTTTGTGGACAACGACCTGATAGTGTATCTGACCACAGTCTCGGTGGGCTCGAGGTCAAGCCCATGGTTTATAGCACCTTTAGGCATTCGGGCTATGGCTTGCTCGCTGATGATGGATAGATAATTTAGAATGGGGTTAAAATGCTCTGACCAGAGCTCCAAAATCTGGACCATATCATTTAATAAATCTGTGCCGTCACCAGGAGATGCGTGTAGGGGTGAAGGGCAGTAAATCGTGTTCATGGCACAGTAAACTCGCATTAAGTCATTTGCATCATTATTCCTTGTATTCTCTACTGACATGTCGAGAAGCCAGTCATCGTGCAAGGTCCTGCACCTGCAATGCAAAGCCTTACGTTGGTTCTTCTTCTTCTTCTTCTTCTTCTTCTTCGTTCGTTCTCAATCTCCCGCTACCAAATCCCGAAAGGGCTTAAGTAGCAGCATGTAGTCCAGAGAACGGAATGCGTTGTGTCGTAGTTTACAGCTTGGCTGCGATATTTGCACCCTTCGGTCCAACACATCCGACTTCAGCAAGCATTTTTTGAGTACCGGGTTAGCATTCCTTCTTCTATCCCTTCTCCTTAGCCAGTCTGCCCTGCTGCAGCCTGTTATCCAGGATCAATACGTGGAGGTGTAGAAGGGTCTTTGCAGCTTTAGTTCGCTGACCCTGACGCTAGCAGTCAGCTATGGTCGCTGACCACTGCAGCATCTTGATCCCACGTTGGTTCTGAAATGCAATCCTTCTGGATGCCGAGGAGCTGCTTTCAAACAGTCCGAATAATAGGACCTTGTCTTCCAGCAAGATCTTTGTAGCTGCGCCTTTTTCGCCGAACCAATCTTCACTTTTACGAATCGTATGTTCCAAACACTGTTTTATCAGAAATGTCATACCTGACAAAGGTCCATCTTCCTTCCACAGTACTCATTGGGGGTGAATATCTCGTCAAGGGAGCGCTCAAGTCTCTGACGAGGATCTGTGTATGTGCTGTGTAGCTTAAGATAGGCTTGTGTTGAAGTTCCATAACAGCTGGTAGAGCCGACGGTTAGAAAAAAGCCAGATCTCGTCAGAATACATCTTATATGGTCATTTGCTTTCATATTCTAATTAACGGGTGGTACTTCCACCACAATGAAGAAATCTTTGACGATCCTTGGACATTTAAACCTGAGCGCTTCTTGGACAACAATGGCCAGTTGTTTCCTGCATATCATCCATTGATGAAAAAGTAAGATGATCCCATGTGATTATTGTTGTTTCTACAGATCATCCATTGAGGAAAAAGTAAGATGACCGCATGTGATTATTGTCGTTTCTATAGATCATCCATTGAGGAAAAAGTAAGATGACCCCATGTGATTATTGTTGTTTTTACAGATCATCCATTGAGGAAAAAGTAAGATGACCTCATGTGATTATTGTTTTTTTTACTTTCTTTCACATTCTCTTCTTCAGTATCTCATGTGGTCTAACTACATTCTCCGTTATTTCGTTGTTATTTCTATTCGTATTGTTTCCCGTGATAAGACTATTATCATTATCAGTCATTATTATTGTTATAACTATTAACATTACTTAAAGTTTGTTCCCTGCTCAGTTTAGATACAATGAAACTATTAGCTTCAGTAAACAGCTTTCAAATACAGAGTGATTTTGAGGATGTCAGGACTCACAGGTAATTAAAGAAAACAAAATATTATAATTCAGGCTTACGGTCTTAAGTTATGCTGAACATCCTTAAGCTCTTAAATGGACTGGACACCAAGAAATCTGCAATAATATTATTATGTGTGCCGTCTTTAATACTTTTTTCTCTTGCGTTTAAAAATGACGAACTGGAAGTGATGCTGAGGTAAAAAAGAATACACGAATAAAGACATATTTTGCCAATAGATTCAGAGACTTGGGCATTGAATCAAGGAATGATACATGGGAGGAATTCATAACATTGTGACATTTTCAAATTCAACCAGAGTTACATAGGAGGATGATAAACCATCTGGTCTTCAAAATTGTTAACACAAGAAAACCAAACTAAACTCGGCAATTGCTGTCCTTAAGAAAAATTACAGGAAAACACGGTCCCATGTAATGTTACAGAGAAAAATAATTGTTAAATTCAATGCAGGATTTCTTCTTCTTCTGCGTACACAGTCAGACAGTAACCATTATTTTCTCGAAAAAAGCGGCGGTCATCCTGAGACTCTCGCCACTACCATAGAGCTTGTCTTGCAGTTCCACTGGCAATGGCCACATCTGCTCTCTCTGATCCTCGTATGTCGGGCAGTTCTGCAGCAGATGTTCAGTGGTCATTTTACCAGTACCGCACGGGCATTCGTCGGTACACCCTATCTTCAATTTGTTGAAGAGGTGGTACCTCAGTCTGTTGTGGCCAGTGCGAAGTCTGAAGACAACGACCTGCTCTCTTCGGTTCAACTGGTAATAGGCATCGTTTTTGGTGTAACCAGTATGTTCGGTTTCCCATTTGGACATGTACCTGGCTTTGATAAGCCGTTTTGACTCTTCGTACGTCATATTCAGAAACGAATTACTAAATTCGGTTCTACTGTGCAATGAAGTCAGTCTGTAATTCCCATTCCATCACATATCACTTGTTCTTAATACTGATGAAACAATACTATACTGATGGAACAATACTATACTGATAGAACAATACTATACTGATGGAACAATACTATACTGATGGAACAATACTTTACTAATGGGGAAAGGACCATATTCTTGAGAGCTGGAAGGCAATATCAGTGAAATCCACAACCTTCCCTAAGTCATCAGCAAACAAGCCATATCACAAATGACACAAGTCACAAATAAAGATCGGCTCAACATTCATCCAAGCAGTGATACGGTGAAGAATCAGCCAAATGTTTAGTAGTAAGACATGAAATACATCTCCTACTGAAGTTTACAAAGCAGGAGGTCCCACCCTACATCAGCGGCATACATTTCTTTTCCATTCAAACTTTGATAACGGACAGATACGTCAGGTCCTAAGTGATACCTTATATGTCCATTTATACAAGTTCACAAGCAACTATTACACCTGCGATAACTACAAAGGAGTCTGTATCCTGCCCAATACGAGACAAATTTTGGCCAAGACCTATTCAACCGCAAATCGAGTCATATTTGAGCAGTGTCTAGTTCCAGAGACTTATAATAATTTTCGAGCAGATCGTGACCTTTAACTCCAGGAAAATATAAAGAACAGAATTGTGACCTGTAAACAGCTTTGTCGACATGACCAAGGCCTTTGACACCGTCAACTGGAAAGGGCTCTGTCAAATCATTGCGACGTTTGGTTGCCCAGGAAATTCATTATTTTTCGAGTGCCATAAGGACTCCAGTACTGCACAAAAGACTCATGTGTGTAGCGTCCCGAGGATGTCAAACAGAGAAGTGTGTTGCCACCAACTATTCTAATTATAGTCTTTGTGTCCTTGCTTTCTGATGTTATACTAGACACTGCTACTGGCATGTTTATCAGGTACATGGCGCAAGGTTAGCTGTTTAATCTGAACTTTTACACCAAGGGGGAAAAGCCACCGTCTTGTATCTTTCCTGCTTGATGACGACAGCGACCATAACACCAGCTCAGAACAAGATATGCAGTCCACCATGAACTAACAGACCGCTGTTCGATGATCCTCACAGCCGATTGCTGACGTGTCTGTTCATTGTCACAGTTTCTTACATGTCAGGATTACGATTAACTGTCATATGCAACTATATCTCAAAGCACAAGTGTAATGCGGATAATTTTTTAAACTGCGATTGGCAAATAGTATTATTTTTATTATGTTCAGATTCATTTTTACATGTTTTTAAATATTCGTGTACTGTAAAGGTCATGGGTGTTCTTCGGCGGACTTAACGGGTAGTCAGGAAAGAATCGTTAAAGTCTTGAGTATACTAAGTAACAGCTTGGGTGAAGCCGGGTAGACAGTTCCCTTTCTCGCTACGTTTTCCTTTCTAGCTGTAAGTCAGTTACCAATGTGAGCTTTGTCGACTGGAGTTTTATGGTTTCGGGAGCTGAACAACGACATTTTTTCGCTAAATCGAGGGCTGTACCTCAACACTAATCCGACGCTTTGTGTTATTTTGTTAATCATTTCTTGTTTGCCAAACTGTACAAGGATACCGTGATCCATACTTTCCAAACTTATGCATTTCGTTATTCGCACCTGTTCAAGCTATATATATTATGATTTATTAGCTGATTGTGTTTGTTCTTTGTAGCTGACGATGGCCTTGTCACCGTAACATAAGTTTCATTTTATTGATTGCCCATGTGCGGTAATTAAGACATACCTGTTTCTGTGTGTATCTATTATGTATTACCAATTTGGTTGGAAAAGGCAGCAAAAGAAATTATGGTACATACAGAGACGCTGTAAAAACATACAGGAGAAATGTTTGCGAAAATACTTGGAACCCAAAATAAGTCCAATTTGTTAATCTTAGCCGAGCAAAGCTCAGTTTGGATTTAGATAAGAAATATGATTCGCTGATGCCGTTCTCATTTTACTACAATTAACCGAAAGAACGTTATAATGTGGCAAGCATTCAAACATAACTAGCTGCATATTAATAGTATAGAATATCAAGTGCAGGGAAATTATTATTAATGGAGGATTTCAACTTTCAAGAAATGAAGTGAGAGATGGCAGAAGCACTTGTTGAGTCAAAACCTCTTGTTGACATCTAATAACCTCTAATAATACATGTATGTTCGGTCATCTAATGAGAACGCAACTCAAACTACTTTTACAATGCAAGAAGGTCTGAAGTCCATAGGGCAGATGAATATATGACATCAGAGATGTTCTACGGCTTTACAAAAAGCAAATTATACACACCCCGAGATTAGATTTATAAACTCCCCTCGCGACTTAACGGCACACGTTGTTGGACACGGAAAGCATGTATTCATTTTCAGCAAAACGTTATTCTCGAATTCATTCTCTTGTTACAGGCTACCTGCAAGGCAATCGATGTTTTGTAAACAGTGTTTTCCTTGTCCTAGATTAATTACTGTCCACTGTTTTACAACATTCTTTGAATAAATATCAATTAGACGTAGTCCAATGACATTACAGTAATATCGAGGACAGAGTGCTATAGATGTCGTTGTGTAAGGGTCGGTTTCTTATTGATTTAGGATGATCATCTTCCTTCCTCACGCCTTGTTCTTATTGTTTGAGTGTGTTTTAATGTTATTACTAAAATAAACAACAACGAATCTAAGCGACACATTATTACCTACAAATAACAATCTTCTAAATCTTCTTTCAGATCTACATGAACAGTTGGTATTATCTGCGTGATGAAAAGATATATGAGGATCCGTGGGCCTTCAAACCTGAACGCTTTCTTGACAGCGAGGGACAACTCTTACCATCACACCACCCTTTAAGAAAGGCGTAAGTCGTGTATCTCTATTACTTAATTAAACAACTAAATTTTATTTTTTTTAAAAGTAAATGCACTTATAATTCAGACACTGCCAACGGGGATGACATGTTGAAAATTGTAGCATGTACTACTTTACATATGTGTAGACTAGAGCGTATGGAAAGCTTTTTTCAATCTTGCTCATACATTTCAAATTTTCGATCCACGCACGCTTGAGCCATAACTACGGCTGACCCCTCTATACTACCTGTATCCAGTCATTTGTCTGTTTCCCTACTTCCACCCTCTTGGAGGACATGAACGTCTGACCCCAATCAGGCACGTCCACAGGTGGCACATGGACTACCCCAGATATAGTGTGTCAGCTGTGTTCCGAAATGGTTATTATTACTGAACGAATACTCAGCAGCTGACTAAACAGCAATGTATTCCAGCAGGACGGCGTCGGACAACAGGTGACACTGTTGTACCAATGCGATACCCTATACTTCTTACGACGTGTCATTCCTCAGCATGAGTCACTATAAGCCCTGGCCACTGGGAAGAAAACCGTTTGTAGACAAATGAGCTTGCTGCCGTGTAGACACCATTATAAATAGAAAGGCATTGGCAGACAACACATAACATATAAGACAACCTGACGACTTGTCGAAGACACCGGCAAAAATTAGACCAACACGCACCAACAGGTATGGTAATTCCACAATCGAAACTAACATTATTATGTAGTTCCTTTCAGCTACAATTTGAGACGATCGGTTTCGGGACCTTTGCCTTGAAAGGATCCAAGCAATTGGTATCTATGCCAACCTAATTATCGAAGAAAGGCATGGTAATACAATACGATAGTATGCTTAAGCGACCAGAGCCCGTAGCCCGTGTCATGCCTATGACAACGTCCCAGGCGGCCTGCAAATTTGTTGGGGAGGTGATAATCTTTTATAGCCAGGTGTTGCGAGGGCAGCCTCAAGGACGTCTCCATGATGAGCATGGGTTATTCTAGAAACTGACCATCACAGCCTGTCGGAGCATCTCGTGGGAGATGAGAGAGAAATGCAGTTGATCGTAAAAAAACAAGACAAAACTTATGTGGTCAGGTCACATGCTCAGTAGTACGGATGAACTTTTAAACTCCTAGACGGCAGGATGGTACCTTGAAAACCCTGGGTAAACGGCCATTGTATTGGTCAGACTCCTCCACTTCGCTACAACATCTTCGTGCATCTTTGCTTTGGCTATTTCTGCAAAGTTTCTCCGCTTTAGTTTCCCAGTTCCCAAATTGTTTAGCCTCTGGTACATTGGATGGTCCGTCAGTCTTCGGAGTTTCTCTGACTGCAGCTGGGCTCTGCAGTCTCTTCTGTCGGTCATGGATTGCAGTTTTGTAATCTTTTCAAGTTCTACAATTGGCGTTGACTTCATGCCACCTGTTATGATTCTCATGGCTTGGTTTTGAAGTTTGTTAACTTTATCGAAGTTCGCCTTCGCTGCTGTTGTCCATGCCGCGATGCCATACTCGAGAACTGGTCTCACTCTTCCAGTGTACAGTTTCTTTAGTATGCCTTCGTCTGCTCCCCAGCTTGTGCCAGCAAGTTTCCTCATGATCGCCATTCTTTCTCTGGCTTTCATTCGGTTTCTCTCAATCTGACTTTTCCATGTCATGCGCCGATCAAATGTGACTCCCAGATAGGTTGGGTTGTCGTTTGGCTGCAGGATTTTGCCATTTAGGCTTAATTTGGTACTTTGGGGTTTTAATGAGAGCGAGAATATTGTGCACGTGGTTTTCTCCTCGTTTATTTTGACCAGCCATGAGTTCGCCCACTCTTCCAGCGATGTTAGGGCCGTTTGCATCCGATTTCTTGCTATGGTGAGATTCTTTTCAGAGGTCCACATAGCCAGATCGTCTGCAAACATTGAGCTATGGACTCTTCTTGGTATATTCTCTGTAATATCGTTTATATATACCAGGAAGAGTGTGGGTGACAGTACTCCCCCTTGGGGTACTCCCTGCTCGAGTGTCACCTTTTTGCTCATCTGCCCTTGTACTTGGACTCTGGCCGTTCTTTGTTTGAGGTAGTGGTTGATCCACTTGTACATCTTCCCACAAACATCACTTCTTCTTAGCTTGACTCTAAGTCCATCCTTCCAGACTTTGTCAAATGCCTTTTCCAGATCCACCCAAACAGCTACTGTGTGTTTCTGTGCCTGGTAGGCATCTTCTATCTCCTGGGCTATGAGGATGACCTGGTCCTCAGTGGATCTGTGCTGCCTAAAGCCGGCTTGCTGTGGAATTAGTATTCGTTTTTCTTCCAGATGCCACATCAGTCTGGTGTTTATCATCCGTTCCATCAGCTTGCCGACACAGCTCAGTAGGCTTATGGGCCTGTATCCATTTGGATCTGTTTTGTCCTTTCCTGTTTTTGGTACTGGTACCAGTATTGCATCTTTCCATGCCTGGGGTACAATACCCCTTTTCCATCTTTGGTCTGGACTGATAGTAGTTTTTTCTTCGCTGTTTGGCCCAGCCCCATCAGCATTTCGTTTGTTATCCCGTCTTTTCCGGGAGATTTCCTTCTCTTTAGTGTTCTCATAGCCTCTTCCATTTCGCGCATTGTTAGTTTGGCCATCATGTGCTCTTCAGGAGCCGTATTTATGTTTTCGTGCCCCTTTAGCTCTTCGCTAATGTCTGTATGCTTTTCTGCAGGGACCTCGATGTGGTTTGCTCTGGCATAGTGATCGACAAAGGCGTTTGCGGCTTTCTTACCTGTGATCAAGTTCTCGCCTTGCTTGATAGTAATTTGTTTATTTGACGGGGTTTCGTCGTTCATGGCTCTGACTAGCTTCCATAGCTTGTTCCCTTCTTTGTCCAGGTTTAAACTTTCCGTTTTATTTTTCCAACTTTCTCTTGCTGTTTGCTTGAGAGTGTGTTTGTACTTCGCCGCGGCGGCTTTGAGGGCGATGTTTGCCTCCACGGATTTTTCTCGTTCTGCCATGTTCCTAGCATTTGTTACTGCATCTTCCACTTTCTGTAACTCATCATTCCAGTAGGGCTTATAGTTTTTCCTAGCTCCTCTTGGGATGGTTTCAGTGGCGGCTTGCATTATTGCCTTGCTTAGGCTCTCTACCATGGGCTTCATTTTGGTGTTTCGTGTGTTGATGGTTTCACACAGCCCATCTGTCAGGATTGCAAATCTGTCCCAGTCGGCTCATTTGTAATTCCAACGTGGGAGCGGTTTTGTTTCCTGTGGGCCTACTTCCATGTCAATGGTTAGCCTGATCGGCCTGTGGTCGCTACCTGCCAGTTGGTTTAGCACCTGGCGGTCTATTTTATAGTGTATGTCCTGTGTGGAGAAGGCCAAATCTGGAGTCGAGGTGGTATGCCATGTTCTTGAATAGAAGCTAGGGCTATCCTCCGGCCTATTGATTAGGGAGAGATTTGCATCTATCTCCCAATCTTCCACTTCGTCACCTCTGCTGTCTGTGTCAGAGTATCCCCATCTCTCCGAGTGGCTGTTGAAATCTCCAACCACTATGCAGTTGGAGTCTCTGACCTCCATACTCGAGAGCGATAGGTCTCTGTTTGGTGGTCCGTACAGATTGAAAATGCGGAGCTTCGTCTCTTGAGCCATTATGTCAACTCCTACAATTTCTGCTTGTCCGGTGTGATTGACAGGTACCGCGCTACTCGGTATGCTGTTTCTGGTCAGTATCAGGACCCCTCCTTTGTGGCCTTCTCTATCTAGACGGAAAGTCTGGTATCCTCTGATTGAGAATTTATGGTTATTGTTGAGGTGCGTTTCCTGGATACATGCCACGTCAATCTTACCTTCGTGCAGGTGATGTGTTAGGGAAAGTTTTTTGTTAATGACTCCCTCCGCATTCCACTGTAATATTCTGAGGGTCTTGAGGTTTTGGCCAATAGTCGTTTCCCCATAGCCATGCGCCTTGACTCCACGACACATGGGTGGGTGACCACCAGTAGTCAAGGGTGGGCCCCTTCGAGGCGTGGGGCCCGGCGCTATCGCTGCCTGGCGGGTCTCCTCAGGATGAGCGCCATACGTTTTTCGAATAGGTTGTGCTGCCATCATACTGTGATTTACGTTGCACTGTTTTGTTAGGCTTGCGGCCCCGTGCATCCGATTTCAACAGGCGTTTCTGTAGGGATGCCCTCCTTAGCCTTTGGCTGTCCCCAGCCTATCTGCAAGGCAGCAGTTGTTTACGATCAGAGTTTTCTCTCCTATGGAAGTTGACTTACCAGACTATCGAGTCTTCACTACTCGTGTCTATAGGGTGCAATGATGGTATGTGATATATGAGATGGACTGGTTTACCCGGAAGAGAGGCAGTCCAGTGTGTCTGTATCCCAGGATCGTCACGTCCTGCCAGAAACGTAGCATTTGCATGTGAGTGGGGTATCTCTTTTTCCCTTTATTTTCTTGGCTTCTATGCAGGGATGGTACGCCTAGCATTCCCCGCCACCTGGGGTGTTGACACAGTGGGGCAGGTGTGCAATGTCCGCTGGTCTGCATCTCTTCTGCGTCCAGCATGATAGTTATGGCTGATAACGTACAGAGGTAGATATCGTAACCGGAGTGCATTTAGCCAGAGGACAAGCCTGGTAATGTCACAGAGATGTTGATCGCCTGGTGTGCGGGCAACTCTTATGGTCAGTGGTTGAGTCTTGACAGTTCACAGTGTGGTGGCTGCTCTACTGTTTTCGACACCCCGACCAGGTTCTAAGTCTTTGGTTGGTGTTTTTCGCACCCCATCGCCGTATAGGGTGAGTATCATGCAGTTTTCCGCCCGCTTTGATTTGCGGGCGGCAAGGACCTCTTACTGTGGCTCTACCTGATAGGGCTGGGGCGCAAGCCCCAGGTCCCGAGCATGTAGGAGCCTCCCATTGCAGTGGTGCTGAGATTTTGGGCGGGATTGCGGCTTTCAAGGGTTCGGCCGTAATCCCCCACATGGTAGCCTCGCGCCCTTGGCTTATCAGCCTGGTACGTGAACCAAAGTGTCTGCGGCTCCTCTCGATTTGAGCTGGTTTTCCGTAGCAACGCCCTGTCATTTGTAGGGTAAAACTGACCTGTCTTCAGATCTATTTCCAGCACCCGTTCACTATTTGGTCAGACGAATTTATTGAGGGCTTTTGTTTGTCAATGACCAGGTATTTGAAATCTGCGGAGTTAAAACGATTTCCGTAGCGTTCTTTCATTTGAGCTGACTTGTCGTCCGTGAGTCTAATACCAGCGTACGTTCATTATTAGACCCAAGCGGCAGTGCTCTCAATTTGTCAGTTGTTCTACAGTATTGGCGTGTTCAGTCAAATTGAGCCGCAGGTTCCACACCTGGTGGTGCCCTTCCGTCAATTCCCTTAGCGAGATAATCAAGTTTCTTAAAGGGTAGCCCCAAAGATTTTCGAGGGTCTAATTCCAGCACATGTTCTCTATTAGACCCCACTAAGGTGTACTTTTTGATAGTCATTCTGCAGTATTGGCGTGGTAAGTTAACTTAGGTCTCAGGCTCCACTCCTGATAGTGCTCTTCCGTCAATTCCTTTATCAAACACTGGATGCAGACAAAACCGAGCCACAGGGGACAAAACCCCAGATTTCTGGGGGTCTAAGTCCAGCACCAGTTCCATATTAGACTCCAGAAGAGTGGTCTCGGCATGTCAATCATTTCAGTGTTGGCCGTGTTGAGTCAAATTAAGCCGCAGGCTCCACTCCTGGTGGTGCCCTTCCGTCAATTCCTTTAAGTTTCAGCTTTGCAACCATACTTCCCCCGGAACCCAAACACTTTGGTTTCCCGGAAGCTGCCCGCAGAGTCATCGAAGCAACTCCTGCGGATCGCTAGTCGGCATCGTTTATGGTCAGAACTACGACGGTATCTGATCGTCTTCGCGCCTCTGACTTTCGTTCTTGATTAATGAAAACATTCTTGACAAATGCTTTCGCAGTAGCTCGTCTTGCGGCGATCCAAGAATTTCACCTCTAACGCCGCAATACGAATGCCCCCGTTTGTCCCTGTTAATCATTACCTCCAGTTCCGAAAACCAACAAAATAGAACCGAGGTCCTATTCCATTATTCCATGCACCATTATTCAGGCAGCCGAGGCCTGCTTTGAACACTCTAATTTTTTCAAAGTAAACGCGCCGGCCACCCAGGACGCTCAGCGAAGAGCACCCGTGGGAGAGAGCCGGCAGACGGTAGGGCAGGAGACAACGGGCAGTGAACCGGCGCGAGCCGGACCGCCCGCCTGCGCCTGAGATCCAACTACGAGCTTTTTAACTGCAACAACTTTAATATACGCTATTGGAGCTGGAATTACCGCGGCTGCTGGCACCAGACTTGCCCTCCAATAGATCCTCGTTAAAGGGTTTAAAGTGTACTCATTCCAATTACGGGGCCTCGAAAGAGTCCCGTATTGTTATTTTTCGTCACTACCTCCCCGTGCCGGGAGTGGGTAAGTTGCGCGCCTGCTGCCTTCCTTGGATGTGGTAGCCGTTTCTCATGCTCCCTCTCCGGAATCGAACCCTGATTCCCCGTTACCCGTTACAAACATGGTAGGCATGTCACGTACCATCGACATTTGATAGGGCAGACATTTGAAAGATGCGTCGCCGGCACATGAGGCCATGCGATCAGCACAAAGTTATCCAGATTCACCAGTGGGGACGCCGCAACCCCGCGAGGGGAAACGACGATTGGTTTTGAACTAATAAAAGCGCTCTTTCCGCGAGGGTCGGAGCTTGGTAAGCATGTATTAGCTCTAGAATTGCCACAGTTATCCAAGTAGGATCGTGTCATCTAAGGAACCTCGACTGATTTAATGAGCCATTCGCGGTTTCACCGTGAGACAGTGTGAACTTAGACATGCATGGCTTAATCTTTGAGACAAGCATATGACTACTGGCAGGATCAACCAGATATCTGTCGGAGACGTACGTACTGCGCACACCGGTCGGCGGAGGAAGGGTGTGTAAAAAGCCTCACTGGGACGGCCGCAGGGACCGACTGACGGGACGGACGGACGGTTGTTCCACCCGTCCCTCACTCCGTCGACCTAGGACCGCCTGACAGGGGCCTCCCACACGCACCAGACGACCGACCGACCGGGCTCGCTCGAGGAGGGATGGCAGCGCTCTGTGCAGAACGGATCCCAACGACCTCGGCGACGAATTTCACTGCGACTAGAGACACAATTTGGCCTGCCCTTCTCCGTAGGGAGAGAACGCAGGGCCTCGAGGCAACGATTCCTGCTTTCCATTTGCCGGTCACAAGCTCTTTGCGAGAGTCGGACCACCAGCGAGACGTACTGTCGAGCTCTGCTATAAGCCTTAGATAAATCACCAGGGACGGACCACGTTTCCTGATACGGACCAGACTAGCGCACCTCGGTGGAGGAGCCACTACCACAAACCGCACCCAATTCGCACTACGGGGAAAGGCAGGCGAGCGTTTTCCGCAAGCCCGCGCTATCGCTCCGCCTGGCGGGACTGAGATCGCTTTACGAACACTGGATGAAATTGAGTCGCTGCGGCGAGACAACTACCCCAGATCAATGCAGGATTTAAAGAAAACGTTTATATATATATATAAATATATATATATATATATATATATATATATATATATATATATAATAAACGTTTTCTGTAAATCCTGCATTGATTTTAACAATTTATATATATATATATATATATATATATATATATATATATATTTAAGGTGCTGTGAAAACAGATAAAGACCCATCTAGTAATAGTATAGCTCGATGTAAAATCGTGGACATATGACACACTGTGTTCATTAGAATACACTTGTTTTTTTGGGGGACTGTGGTCATTGAATATGCAGGTGACCGGTAAATGATTGAACCATATGTTTGTAATCTGGAGACCAAAGGAGGCGCAAAAACAAATAAATCTACGGTCATTTTAGCTCCCATGAAATTAGGGAATGGTAGGGAGCACATCGATAGTGGATCAGTAGTATGTAAACTAGCTGTAGACATCATCGTTGTACGTGAAGTTCTCTATTTGCTTAAAGAGACTTAACACCAATGGATGCACCTGGTATACATTGTTATCAATTAGACTTCGCATGTCATCACATTTTATTATCGCAGTCTTGAACGTCTGCTTAAACGTCAAAACATTTCATCAGAATCTCCCAATTATTCTCTTCCACAGCTTACTTCCCTTTGGCATCGGTGTTCGCGCATGTCCAGGAGAGGTTTTTGCAAGGTCTCGAGTCTTTATGTTTATCACCAGCATTCTTCAGAAATATGATTTACTTCCCCCGGAAAGTGAGAAACTTGTCCCAGCTGACTTTCGTTCCAACCATGAATCCGTTAAAGGCTTTGTCCGCCAAGTTCAGCCTTTCAAGTGCCGTCTACAGCGCAGACAGAAGCATGACAATTAGATGGCAGTTTGTCAAAATAAACGAGGAGAAAACCACGTGCACAATATTCTCGCTTTCATTAAAACCCTAAAGTACCAAATTAAGTCTAAATGGCAAAATCCTGCAGCCAAACGACAACCCAACCTATCTGGGAGTCACATTTGATCGGCGCATGACATGGAAAAGTCAGATTGAGAGAAACCGAATGAAAACCAGAGAAAGAATGGCAATCATGAGGAAACTTGCTGGCACAAGCTGGGGAGCAGACGAAGGCATACTAAAGAAACTGTACACTGGAAGAGTGAGACCAGTTCTCGAGTATGGCATTGCGGCATGGACAACAGCAGCGAAGGCGAACTTCGATAAAGTTAGCAAACTTCAAAACCAAGCCATGAGAATTATAACAGGTGGCATGAAGTCAACGCCAATTGTAGAACTTGAAAAGATTACAAAACTGCAATCCATGACCGATAGAAGAGACTGCAGAGCCCAGCTGCAGTCAGAGAAACTCCGAAGACTGACCGACCATCCAATGCACCAGAGACTTAACAATTTGGGAAATGGGAAACTAAAGCGGAGAAACTTTGCAGAAATAGCCAAAGCAAAGATGCACGAAGATCCCATAAACGCACTAATAACACCAAAACCCATCACTACTGTACGAAAACCTACCTGGAGGCAGGATATATTTCCAGAGGTGGTAGAAAATATATCAGGTATTGCAAACAAAAACTGCCAGACTGAAAAAGAAAGGAGAGATACTACCCTAAGCTTCATAACGAAAAGCTACCCAAGCATGGACTGGACCCATGCATACATCGACGGTTCTGTAACAAATACTACACAGAACGGAGGGGCAGGAGCATTCCTGAACCTACCAAATGGCAGACAAATAACACTGTCATTCGCTACTGGTAAGTATACAAGCAATTTCAGAGTGGAGGCAGAGGCACTGAGGGCGGCAGTGGAAGAAATGGTGACACACAGTGAAAATAATAGCCATATAGTCCTGCTTACAGATGCTCTCGCCGTAGTCACAGCGCTAAAAAGCCAGAAAAACACTGAGCTTAATGACTTAAGAGCAGCACTCTGCAAACTGTGCCAGCAGTCCGCACCAAAAAGGGTAGGGGTACAGTGGGTCCCATCACACTGCAACATCCAAGGCAACGAGGAGGCAGACAGACTGGCAAAAGAAGGTGCAAGACTACCACAAACAGATACTAGCATGACGTACGAAGAGTCAAAACGGCTTATCAAAGCCAGATACATGACCAAATGGGAAACCGAACATACTGGTTACACCAAAAACGATGCCTATTACCAGTTGAACCGAAGAGAGCAGGTCGTTGTCTTCAGACTTCGCACTGGCCACAATAGACTCAGGTACCACCTATTCAACAAATGGAAGATAGGGTGTACCGACGAATGCCCGTGCGGTACTGGTAAAATGACCGCTTAACATCTGCTGCAGAACTGCCCGACATACGAGGATCAGAGAGAGCAGATGTGGCCATCACCAGTGGAACTGCAAAACAAGCTCTATGGCAGTGGCGACAGCCTCAGGATGACCGCCGCTTTTTTCGAAAAAATAATGGTTACTGTCTGACTGCGTACGCAGAAGAAGAAGAAGATGGCAGTTTTATACTGTTTATATTTGTTTATTGACTTAAGAATTCTTCTGCATGAAGTGAAAGAACCATTTCATTTTTCTGTTGTTTTCGAATATATCTTAGTTCTTGACGAATTGTGTCCAGTTGTCAGTTTACATTGACTCTTCCTACATCACAGAGAGTACTGAAGAATATGAACTTGGGTCCAGCTCAATGCACTAACTATAATCACTATTGGGATTACATGGTCGGTTCCAACATCGCTGGCTAGTCTGCTGTATCAAAGTGTATTTTCAGGAAAGGATGTGGACGATGTGAGGTCCAGAATGTTGTACACAACCCAGAGATATAACGTAAAACCCATAGAGCGGCCAGAGTTTGTTGAAATAAAACAACACATATTGAAGTTAGTTTCTTTACTAGAGTATAATGCATTTTAGATAAAACATACAAGGAGATTACAGGAAGTGCAAATATGGCTGAGACAGCAGATCAAAGACTTCTATGCTGCAGGTTTTAGTGCACTGATAACGCGTTGTGATTGTAACAATGTTAATTAAAATTATGTTGAGAGAAAAGGGACAATGTAAATACAATAAATCAAGATTTTCAAGTTAGAATATCACGTTTTAGATTTTTACAACATCCATATGTGACCTATTTTCTGACTTGCTCTCAAATATTACCCAACCAAATATTTGTTTAAAGGTTGTTAGCTAAAAGTTAAAAAACCAAAAAAACAATTAAAGTTCATTGTGCATCATGCACAAGAAGGAAGACATGGGCAATCTTAAGGCATCGGGAATACTCGAGGAATAGAGAGGTAAAAAGAGACAACTGAAACAAATCATGGACGACTAAATCGATGAGAGAACAAAGAACATCTGAAGTGCTGAAAGTCTCAAAGAGCTCCTGGATGTGGAAGAATTGTATGTCAACAGCACTCGTTATGACAAATGTAATCTGAGAGTTGACACCACCTTTGCTGCTCCATTTAGGTGTCGCTAATTTCATCAAACTTCTTGAACAATTTTTACAAAAACTTATCTGGAGGAAACTGGAATTGTTAATTTCCACCATCTGTCTCCCCGTCTCTGCACAATATATATAGCCTAAAATACTAGAATTCCTGTAGAACACATTAGTTTAGTCTTAGATCAGTGAAATAGTTACATTGATGTTGTCCTTTTTTATTCTTAAAATAAGTTTGTTTTGTGCATTTGACTGTTCACACTAGCTTCATAAACTTTTATGTTATTATGTCATTTCATAGTCTAGCTGCTGTTTTATGGTTTTTACAGATACACTGTGTTTACAGTGTTTTAGTTTTGTTTAACTGTATTTGACTGAGTAAAACATCCTATAATGATCTATATTAATTATTTTTCTAGCAAGTGTAAGCAACTTTCATTTATTACTTAAGAAAATAATATAGTTTCCTTAATTTTTTTACTGAGGTTGTCTATTTGAGTTTCGCTATATTTATTTTTCAAGTGATATTAAATACGATTATAAAAAATGTTAGTTGTAAGTTCTCAGGACTGTAAATAAAATATGCTCTATAGACTAGACATGCTCAATTTGATTGGATTCCTTTGAAAGCAATGAACTTTCAGCTCCCTCCATGATACTAACTATTTCCTGGTCTCCTCTTCTCAAGTTCCCGTCTCCTAACATCCCCACCTTGAGACGTCAACTGACCTGGCCTTCTTTTCTTAAGCTCCATCGATGACACTGTAACTGTCATGCCCTCTTCTTCTTGAACTTGAAGGATGACACGAAGCTCAGGAAAAGAAGGTCAGGATAGTTGGAGAATCATCATTGAAGCTCAAGAAGAGGAGGCCAGGATAGTTGGAGAATCATCATTGAAGCTCAAGAAGAGGAGGCCAGGATAGTTGGAGAGTATTCCTTGAAGCTCAAGAAGAGGAGGCCAGGATAGTTGGAGAATCATCATTGAAGTTCAAGAAGAGGAGGCCAGGATAGTTAGAGAGTAATCATTGAAGCTCAAGAAGAGGAGGCCAGGATAGTTAGAGAATCATCATTGAAGCTCAAGAAGAAACCAGGTAGCTGGAGAATCATCATTGAAGCTAAGGAAGAAAAGACCAGGTAGCTGGATGACACTCGAGCTATCCTTACTACTTCTTCTTGTGCTCCCTCCATCACACGCCAGCTATTCTGACTTCAGTTTCAATGGTGATTCTTCTTCTTCTTCGTTTGTTCTCAATCTCGCGATACCAAACCCTGAAAGGGCTTAACTAGCAGAATGTAGTCCAGAGAACGGATTGCGTTGTGTCGTAGTTTACATCTTGATTGCGATATTTGCACCTTTCGGTCAAACACATCCGACTTCAGCAAGCATTTTTTAGTGCCGGGTTAGCATTCCCTCTTCGATCCCTTCTCCTTAGCCAGTCTGCCCTGCTGCAGCCTGTTATCCAGGATCACCGCGTGGAGGTGTAGACGGGTCTTTGCAGCTCTGGTTCGCTGGCCCTGACGCTAGCAGTTAGCTATGGGTCGCTGACCACTGCAGCTCATACGCTGCTCAGCATCTTGATCTCCAATGGGGGTTCTGATCTGTGTTGTTTTATAAACTAAAGATTTGTTTCTAGGTTCAAGTAAAGGACATTGCTATGGCATTATTTTCTATGTGGACGTGTGTTTTATCTACTTTATCTTTGCAATCTCGAACTGCCCTAATTGTTCTATGTTATTTATGTATTTGTTATTGCGTCTGAATATTTAACACGATATTTGATAAGAGGGCATTTGTTATCAAAGGCCTTATGTCTGGACGTGGTACTATGGGTTAGATCAACTGCTAGTCTCTTCAATAAGGCTCAGTTTCTGGTATAGGCAATTTCAAGTCTTTCGAGGTACATGACGTACTGCCAGAAAATACAAGGCGTCGAGGAAAAGAACGTGGTCAATCACATTTCATGTACTACCAATCTTTCTCAAAAGGTTATGTCAACTATACCTTGAAATTTTGCTAGATAGATAAAAGAAAAACGCGTGCATCCACCCAAGTGTATACTCTGAGTGACTAAGTGAAGTGAGTGTGCCTTTCCATCACCAAATTCTTTTTCTATGTTGTACAGAAATGCCTGTGAAAAATATTGGGCATAACAAGCGAGACATGATAAGAAACGATCACATGAGGGGACTAGAACAACACAAGTATTAGATTACATCAAAAGACAGCAACTAAATTGGTTTGGCTATGCAACAAGACTGCCATGTCACCACACAGCAACCACACCACACTCCTCCCCACCTGTCACACAAAACAAGCAATGCTATTTAGATACAACGGATTCAAGGCCAACGATAGACTACGAAAAAAGTGACTTGCAGAAATATTTGAGACTGTGAATGCCACCTGAGGCACATATATGAGCTCGTTCTAGAGATTCCTTCACTTCTTGGCGCTAAAAAGCATAACAGGATATGTGAAAAGGAAAAGAAAGATTGTTTTTCCTTATCACATCAGTTGCATAAAGCTGAAGATCTTCCATAATAATGTTTTCAACACTCAACAGCAACGAAAGTAGGACGGATTGGGCTATTGGTTAAGTGACACGGCTCACAAGCTGAAGGTGCTGGGCTCGATCACCATAACAGACTACAACAAGGCAATATTGCTGAGTTAAAGGGATCTAAAAAAGACGACTTGTCCCGTACCCAACAATTTCATCTGAAGTCGGATATATCAGACCGAAAAGTGCAAATATCGCAGTCAAGCTGTAAACTGCGACACAACATATTCCGTTCTCTGGACAACATCCTGCTACTTAAAATGTCCTCTTCCCCGGGCAAGCAAACCCTTAGAAAATGCAAGAGGAAGCAGACCCTTACATAAAATGCATGCCGAAGTCGAATGCACTGGGCCGACATGCGAAAAATTAAAACACAGTGCAATGCCCACATACCTACTAGGAATAGAGAAATAAGGCGAACGACAAAAAACAAGAAAAACAACAAAAAACGTAGAAGCCCAGCTTTAAATATTTTCAGATAAATGTACGATCATTGAAATTCAGGAAGACAGTCTCCAAACCAAACCCATTAAATGGGATCCCATCACTCTGCAATATTGATGGCAATGAAGCTGCAGACAAACTTGAAAAGTGTGGAAGAGCATCACCATAAGCAGGCCTGAGCATCACATATAATGAGGCCAAGATCATAATTAAAGTCAACCAGGGTAAAATGGGCTGATCAACACCCCGACATCCAAAAAGAAGACAGCTACTTTAATTTAATTAGAGAAAAGCAAGTCATCATCTTCAGACTGAGAATGGGCATAACAGACTCATCTTAACAACAAAATGTCCATGTGGGGAGCAATTCATTACCGTGGAACACATCCTGTAAGGCTGCACGCTCACGCAGGAAAAGGGAGAACAATACTGGCGTCGCGATACAGATATGAGACGAACGTTGCATGGAGATAAAACAGCCTTACAAACAACGGTGTTCTTTGTAAGAGAACCCGGGACCTTGATCTGAAGAAGAATTAAGAAGAAGAAGAAAGACGTGTCGCGCCACTTGTGTTATGTTATGTCTCACTCTACAGGAAATAATAGTTTATTTTCAAATTTCAATTTTCTTTCTGTTATGTTAACTATTTTAATACATGTACATTATTCCTTTGTTCAGTGTGAGGACACAGTCATTTGAAATACCTCAAGAAAGCACAACACAAACAGAACACATCAAGAAAACGTGTTTATTCAAGCTAAATGCTCTTGTTATACAACAAACATGCGTATAATAAAAGTGCAAAGAAAAACCAAATAACATAAATTAACTCAAATTAACATCCCTAAATAACATGTCACTAAAACCAATCGCTAAGATACAAGTAATAATAACGAAAGGTTAACCCCCCTGACCTCTTTACAGTTCAATAGAGTCAAGGAAAAACTGTGCCAATCAATGTATAGTCTATCTTATTGGATAAGTTTTACTGGTTATTCTTCTGGTCAGAGTATGTGAGCATTTGGTTAAGTACGACGCTGTCAGACACGACCACGTGAGAATATTATAAAGAGACTTCGAAAAAGTCGAAGAGAATCTGAAGAAGTGCATTTCTAGTACCAATAGAGCGACAATCGCCAGAATTGTTTTCGTCATTCTCATCACTATCATGTTTGCGTCACCCTCATCACCATCATCTTTAGCGTCACCCGACATCACCGTCATCTTTTGCGTCACCCTCATCACCGTCATCTTTTGCGACAACCTCATCACCATTACCCCTATATAATATTTAGAGCGCTGTTGTACTCAACAACACTTCCAGGATAATTAACCTAGTTAAGTGAGCCTCTCAAATATTCCATAAACACGACCTTATTTGTTAAGGAACTAGCATATCTTCACTTTACAATGTTAAACTAGGGACATTAACGATGTGCAAATGTTTACACAGGAAAACATTGAATAGCAAGAATTTGTTACTAAACGATAGCTCACGCCAGCCTCCTTAGAGAAGTACGGAGACCTGAGATCAACTAAAAATGCGACGTGAAGAGATAGCTCTGACAGTTTACATTAAGGGGACTGGCTGATATAATTACAATACAATCACTGTTCTGAAATTCGTACGGTAAGAGATGCATTGATAGACAAAAAACACACACAACAAAGGTTGCCTAAAGGAAAGATGGAAGACATGGACGAAGCTAGAAGGGGTGGAACATAACAAGATGACGTGTCCTACGTTTATTGGTGAATTATGCAGCAGGATCACAAGTCGCTGAAATTGTTTGATGAATTGATTGAATGAAATGCTGTTTGGCCTGAATGAGGCATAAAGCGTGTTAGATGTTCAAACACTAATTTATAAATATTGTCAGGACTTACTTGTTAACTATCTATTGTCTTATAACATCATTAAGTTTTTAAATAGCATGTCACTTCAATATTCATGAAACAAAGAATTTATATTTCAGGAGGAAATTTAAAAAAAACAGTTCATTTGTTTAAAACACGTTCTCTCAAACCTGGTGTTTATACGAGAATCCCTTCTTAAATTATTCTTAATTTAAAATGATTGAAAAGTTGTTATGATACAAGGAAATAATATGATTACACAGGTTGGTGCATTAATATACTATGGTGCTGCAGGGCAGACTGGCTAAAGAGAAGAGATCGAAGATGGAATGCTAACCCGGTACTAAAAAATGGTTGCTGAAGTCGGATGTGTTGGACCGAAAGGTGCAAATATCGCTGTCAAGCTGTAAACTACGGCACAACGCATTCCGTTCTCTGGACTACATTCTGCTACTTAAGCCCTTTCAGGGTTTGGCAGTGGGAGATTGATAACGAAGAAGAAGAAGAAGAAGAATATCGATGCAATTATATGTCTTCAGAATCCTATACATTTGTATATTAACACAAATATGATTCAACACATTTTTGTCAAAAGAAAGCCGAATAGTAATCTTAACAGTGTTCAGTATATCCAATTTTGTAAAATGGAAGCATACTGTGGACAACCATTGACCAAATACGAATGTAGCAAGATCCAATAAATAGAGGACATTGTAGAAAGGTGCTAAGTTTTCACATAAAAATAAAACAAGGGATATAATAAGAAAAAAACCATTATAATATGAAACCTATTTTACCCCGTATATAATTGTAGTGAATATCCGGAAGCAATTTTGTTAGAGGAACGTTTGAATTCATTATGGCCAAACGCAATATTGATGTACAGAAGAGGATAATGCGCATTAATAACATCACGGGGCTTAGGTACATCAACATTGGGAAAACACGAATCATACTTGAGAGAGACATAACCAAATGTGCCATTTGACAAAGACATTTCATATTTTTGTTAATGTATTGGTTCTACTTATAGCAGCCACAATAAAATCATTAAAACATAAAGCACGTTTAGATTAGCATGCTCTACAGTACGTGTTTGTGTACACAGTCCCAGTGTAGAGTAACCTACTGGGTTTGAAAGTAACTTCTCGCCTTTTTTTTTTTTTTTTTTGGTATTTATAAGAGTAATTATAATTCTGTCTATATCATTTGGTGATCTGCAATCAGTGCATTGGCATTTTAGATGGTAGGTCTTTGCTATAAATAAGGAACTAGGTTCAGGTTAACGTTGACCGCTGATTAAGGTCATCCTGGACTGTTTTTTTCATTTGATAAAGTAACGTTTACAATTAAGTAGTTACTTCTGTTGATGTATTATTTCCTCAAAACCGATTCTTTCTGTTGTTGCGTTTTGAAGAAAAGATGTATCATCATTATTTGCTCTTTTGTAAGTAAGTTTTGCCGTAAAGACATCAGACACTTTGTTGCCATTTTAAGTATGTGCTAGCTACATGATGTGTTAGGCTTTTAATTTGATGTAGTACATTTTTTAAACTTTGTTGAATTGGATAAAAACGTTACTTTGATCTAACCTCTGTCTAATGCTTTCATTTAGCTTTCCTGCTAATGAATTATATATGTTAATTTTTTGGTCTTTTTTTAAACGAAGCCTTGATGCTTCAAACACAATCTACTCTTTTTCGTTTTTGATGAAATAAAAAAACAAGTTGTCTAAGGGCTTCTGAACAATAAGACATAAAATAACTGAACATATTTTCAAAAGAACGGTGCAGCTTGGAGATTATTCCTCCACCTTTTTCCTGCGGATTAGCCGACACTTGTACGGAATTGTTTGTCGTATTATACCCTGGATACTTTCATCGTGGATTTGGAAATCTGCAGGAGGCAGTTTCTCTGTGGTTGGGGGCAGAAGGTCATATCTCTGAACGATGCATGTCAGGAAGAGGAACACTCGGGAGCGAGCGAATATCTCACCTGGACAAGATCGTGGTCCAACACCAAATGCGATCAGACTGAAAGTGAATCAAAGAAAAGGTTGGATGATCTGTCGTGGTTTCTGGTGTGGATGTTGTGGAGTGTTGTAAGAATGTTGTTGAGTGTGGTGAGAAAGTTGTGGAGTGTGGTGAGGATGATGGGGAGTGTGGTGAAGATAGGGTGGAGTGCAGTGTGTATGTTGTGGAGTGTGGTGAGAAAGTTGTGGAGTGTTGTAAGATTGTTGTGGAGTGTGGTGAGGATGATGGGGAGTGTGGTGAAGATATGGTGGAGTGCAGTGTGTATGTTGTGGAGTGTGGTGAGAATGTTGTGGAGTGTAGTGAAGATGATGTGGAGTGTGGGCAGGATGATATTCTGGAATGCGATGATAATTGTATGGACTTTTGTGATGATGTTAGTCTAGTACGGTGAAGATGTTGAGGAGTTGGTTCTGAGAATTGTGCTGCTAATAGTGATGCTGCTATGTCTTGTGGTGAGGAAGTCTTGGAGTTTATAACGGATGATGTTACGTGTTTGGGGTGAGTATGGTTTTGTTGTGTGGTGAGTATAGTGTTGCTTGTTGAGAGTACGGTGTGGCTTGTGGTAATGATGTTGTTGAGTGTGATAATGATATTGTGGTTTATTTTCATGATTTAACAAATCAGTAAAACACAAACAGGTTATTGGCGTAAGGGGTTCGCTTTTAGTTGATTAAATGTGCTAGGTCTTCGACGGGAAGACTGCAAGTTCCTTACTTATGTATGTATTTATATGTGTGATTACTTGATAGTCCGTGTATTAGCGTGGGTTGTACCTTTGTATTCAACGATTTCTATCCTGAGCTATGGAGGTAGAGTTGGTAATAACCTTTCCTTTCAAAGTATCGTGGACGTTGTAGCGAAGTGGAGGAGTCTGACCAATACAATGGCCGTTTACCTAGGGTTTTCAAGGTACCATCCTGCCGTCTAGGAGCTTAAAAGTTCATCCGTACTACTGAGCATGTGACCTGCCCACATAAGTTTTGTCTTGTTCTTTTAACGATCAACTGCATTTCTCTCTCATCTCCAACGAGATGCTCCGACAGGCTGTGATGGTCAGTTACTATAATAACCCGTGCTCATCATGGAGACGTCCTTGAGGCTGCCCTCGCAACACCTGGCTATAAACGATGATCACCTTCCCCCAACATATCTGCAGGCCACCTGGGACGTTGCCATCGGACGTTGTCATAGGCATGATCATTCGATGCTACGGGCTCTGGTCGCTTAAGCATACTATCGTATTGTATTACCATGCCTTTCTTCGATAATTAGGATAGCATAGATACCAATTGCTTGGATCCTTTCAAGGCAAAGGTCTCGACTCCGATTGTCTCAAATTGTAGCTGAAAGGAACTACATAATAATGTTAGTTTCGATTGTGGAATTACCATATCTGTTGGTGCGTGTTGGTTTAATTTTTGCCGGTGTCTTCGACAAGTCGTCAGGTTGTCTTATATGTTCTGTGTTGTCTGCCAATGCCTTTCTATTCATAATGGTGTCTACACGGCAGCAAACTCATTTGTCTGCTAAAGGTTTCCTTCCCAGTGGCCAGGGCTTATAGTGACTCATGCTGAGGAATGACACGTCGTAAGAAGTATAGGGTATCGCATTGGTACAACAGTGTCACCTGTTGCCCGACGCCGTCCTGCTGGAATACATTGCCGTTTAGTCAGCTGCTGAGTATTCGTTCAGTAATAATAACCATTTCGGAACACAGCTGCCACACTATATCTGGGGTAGTCCATGTGCCCCCTGTGGACGTGCCTGATTGGGGTCAGCCGTTCATGTCCTCCAAGTAGGTGGAAGTAGGGAAACAGACAAATGACTGGATACAGGTAGTATAGAGGGGTCAGCCGTAGTTATGGCTCAAGCGTGCGTGGATCGAAAATTTGAAATGTATGAGCAAGATTGAAACAAGCTTTCCATACGCTCTAGTCTACACATATGTAAATGAGTAAATGCTTTATAATAACCGCAGACGAGACAGCAGACGGGGTAAATGGTAATCTTACCTGAGAATAAAATGATACCTAGTTAAATACAATCTTCAACATGTCATCCCTGTTTGCAGTGTCTGAATTATAAGTACATTTACTTAAAAAAAAAAAAATTTAGTTGTTTAATTGAGTAATGGAGATACACGACTTACGCCTTTCTTAAAGGGTGGTCTGATGGTAAGAGTTGTCCCTCGCTGTCAAGAAAGCGTTCAGGTTTGAAGGCCCACGGATCCTCATATATCTTTTCATCACGCAGATAATACCAATTGTTCATGTAGATCTGAAAGAAGATTTAGAAGATTGTTATATGTTGGTAATAATGTGTCGCTTAGATTCGTTGTTGTTTATTTTAGTAATAACATTAAAACACACTCAAACAATAAGAACAAGGCGTGAGGAAGGAAGATGATCATCCTAAATCAATAAGAAACCGACCCTTACACAACGACATCTATAGCACGCTGTCCTCGATGTTACTGTAATGTCATTGGACTACGTCTAATTGATAATTATTCAAAGAAGGTTGTAAAACATTGGACAGTAATTAATCTAGGACAAGGAAAACACTGTTTACAAAACATCGATTGCCTTGCAGGTAGCCTGTAACAAGAGAATGAATTCGAGAATAACGTTTTGCTGAAAATGAATACATGCTTTCCGTGTCCAATAACGTGTGCCGTTAAGTCGCGAGGGGAGTTTATAAATCTAATCTCGGGGTGTGTATAATTTGCTTTTTGTAAAGCCGTAGAACATCTCTGATGTCATATATTCATCTGCCCTATGGACTTCAGATCTTGTTGCATTGTAAAAGTGGTTGGAGTTGCGTTCTTATTAGTTGACCGAACCTACATGTATTATTACATGTTATTAGATGTTAACAAGAGGTTTTGACTCAACAAGTGCTTCTGCCATCTCTCACTTCATTTCTTGAAAGTTGAAATCCTCCATTAATAATAATTTCCCTGCACTTGATATTCTATACTATTAATATGCAGCTAGTTATGTTTGAATGCTTGCCACATTATAACGTTCTTTCGGTTAATTGTAGTAAAATGAGAACGGCATCAGCGAATCATATTTCTTATCTAAATCCAAATTGAGCTTTGCTCGGCTAAGATTAACAAATTGGACTTATTTTGGGTTCCAAGTATTTTCGCAAACATTTCTCCTGTATGTTTTTACATCGTCTCTGTATGTACCATAATTTCTTTTGCTGCCTTTTCCAACCAAATTGGTAATACATAATAGATACACACAGAAACAGGTATGTCTTAATTACCGCACATGGGCAATCAATAAAATGAAACTTATGTTACGGTGACAAGATCATGGTTAGCTACAAAGAACAAACAAAATCAGCTAATAAATCATAATATATATAGCTTGAACAGGTGCGAATGACGAAATGCATAAGTTTGGAAAGTATGGATCACGGTATTCTTGTACAATTTGGCAAACAAGAAATGATTAACAAAATAACACAAAGCGTCGGATTAGTGTTGAGGTACAGCCCTCGATTTAGCGGGAAATGTTCGTTGTTCAGCTCCCGAAACCATAAAACCCTAGTCGGCCAAGCTCAAATTGGTAACTGACTTACAGCTAGAAAGGAAAACGTAGCGAGAAAGGGAACTGTCTACCCGGCTTCACTCAAGCTGTTACTTAGTATACTCAAGTCTTTAACGATTCATTCCTGACTAGCCGTTAAGTCCGCCGAAGGACACCAATGACCTTTACAGTACACGAATATTTAAAAATATGTAAAAATGAAACTGAACATAATAAAAATAATACTATTTGCCAATCGCAGTTTAAAAGGTTATCCGCATTATACTTGTGCTTTGAGATATAGTTGCATATGACAGTTAATCGTAATCCTGACATGTAAGAAACTGTGACAATGAACAAACACGTCAGCAATCGGCTGTGAGGATCATCGAGCAGCGGTCTATTATTTCATGGTGGACTGCATATCTTGTTCTGAGCTGGTGTTATGGTCGCTGTCGTCATCAAGCAGGAAAGATACCAGACGGTGGCTTTTCCCCCTTGGTGTGAAAGTTCAGATTAAACAGCTAACCTTGCGTCATGTACCTGATAAACATGCCACCAGTAGCAGTGTCTAGTATAACATCAGAAAGCAAGGACACAAAGACTATAATAAGAATAGTTGGTGGCAACACACATCTCTGTTTGACATCCTCGGGGCGCTACAGACATGTGTCAATCGTGCAGTACTGGAGTCCTTATGGCACTCGAAAAATAATGAATCTCCCGGGGCAACCAAACGTCGCAATGATTTGACAGAGCCCTTTCCAGTTGACGGTGTCAAAGGCCTTGGTCATGTCGACAAAGCTGTTTGCAGGTCACAATTCTGTTCTTTATATTTTCCTGGAGTTGAAGGTCACGATCTGCTCGAAAATCATTCTAAGTCTCTGGAACTAGACACTGCTCAAATATGACTCGATTTGCGGTTGAATAGGTCTTGGCCAAAATTTGTCTCGTATTGGGCAGGATACAGACTCCCTTGTAGTTATCGCAGATGTAATAGTTGCTTGTGAACTTGTATAAATGGACATATAAGGCATCACTTAGGACCTGACGTATCTGTCCGTTATCCCAGTTTGAATGGAAAAGAAATGTATGCCGCTGATGTAGGGTGGGACATCCTGCTTTGTAAACTTCAGTAGGAGATGTATTTCATGTCTTACTACTAAACATTTGGCTGATTCTTCACCTTATCACTGCTTGGATAAATGTTGAGCCGATCTTTATTTGTGACTTGTGTCATGTGTGATATGGCTTGTTTGCTGATGACTTAGGGAAGTTTGTGGATTTCACTGATATTGCCTTCCAGCTCTCAAGAATATGGCCTTTTCCCCATCAGTATAGTATTGTTCCATCAGTATTAAGAACAAGTGATATGTTATGGAATGGGAACTACAGACTGACTTCATTGCACAGTAGAACCGAATTTAGTCATTCGTATCTGAATATCTCTGCGTTTTATCTGCGTTCTTGCTTAGCCATAGGTTTTCCACCTTCCTAAGCTGAATCCTTTTTTTCACAAAATAGTGACTTTTTTAGAGTCAGTAGGAATTATTTTTTTGGGAACTGTATATGTGGTGTTTTCCAATGATCAAGGGTTAGATGACTGCATCGTTTTTGTCAAACCAGTCAGAGTTCTTTTATATGTAGTGGCACAATTACCTCTGAAGTGGTTGTTGTTGAACACCTACATTGAGCAAGATTACTCTTTCTTGCACCTTGACAAGGGTGTTAAGGGTTGCAGCAGTTTGTCTCACATCTCGAGCTCTGAAGTGGAAGAGCGCAATGTTCAATTCAGAATAACTCATTTATTTTCCACCATTACTGATATACGTTCATGCATTCGCACAAATACAGATATGCAACCAAGTGTTGGACAGTCTTCATCCATTGAGGGATTTAATTCTCAGAGTTTAGTAAAAATGCCTAAATATTCTTTATATATTTTTTAATTTCACAGATGTTCTGTTTCCAGTTTAAAAAAGTGTTATGACATTGACAATTGAGATATTTACAATCCAAAAGCGGGTTTACATGTTATATATACCACTTAGAAAAACGTTCGATTTTTATTGCTTGATCTGAAACTGCTGGTTCTACTTGGAAATAATGTTAACCCGATACTACGAAGTGAACAACATAATAACTTGCAACTTAACAGTAAATCGTAACAACGATTGAATAGTGTTGCCAATAGAGTTAAGAAAACCATCAAAACAAATGACCACAACAGAAATCAACACTGAAAGAGCACATTCAATGGTTTGGTGCATGTTTGATGACAGGTCTTAGCGTTAGTGAGAGTTCGCGCTCATTAAGGAAAGAATACGGACAAGCAGTATTAGAGAAGGCCGTGGAGTTTACAGTAAACATAAAAGTAAAATCACAACTTTACATATATCATCTTAGATCTTAGTCCTTACTCGACCTGTACCTTTTCAGGGGGCAAATGCTTCTGTGCAGGTCCCAGCTCTAATATGAGCTGGATGTAGCCAGGAGTATGGTTTCCTGCTTATCGTGCTAGGCTCGAGCAATTTAATACTCCGCTGCGTTGGTACACGCGCTTACGGAGGCTGGTTAACTGATGTGCGAGTCAATCATAATAGACTCAAACACTAGAGCAAAGTAGACCCGCAGCCTGTTAGGCGCCATCTATGTTGCTCTAAACAAACCACCAGCCATGATCGGTGTTATACCATGTCACACAGTTACATAAATTATAGCACAATGAATGTAGATACATATACAACGATTGAGCAACTAACTGTTGTGTCCTTTGGAATGAACATGCCCTCAAACTCGAAATCTTGACAAGACTTTCGGAAGCCACTTAGTGGAACTTGTGCAATGAGTCGCAATCCTTCCAGAATGATGGCTTCTGTGTACGGCATGCTGCTCTTGTTTTCGATTCTAGGTCGTTTGTCACCAATGACTCTATCCACCTCTTCTTTGATCTTCTGGGCCACTTTTGGGTAATTGAGCAGACAAAGCAAGGTGCCAGTAAGTGAGGCTCTTGATGTTAAATGGGCTGAAATACAAAACGAAACACATATGTTTAACTTACAAGGTAGAATGCGGTGATGAACTCGTATAACTTAGGACGAGTTAAGGAGAGACACTGTAAGTAAACATCATCGACAAGACAAATGAATAAACAGACCCAAAGTTATACTAGACAAAGACAAAATAGATGTCACAATTTTATAATATCTCAGCTCAATTATCCGCAAGAATAGAGACTAAAAAATAATCAGCACAATCATCGGCGGATCCATTTAAGCAGAATAGACGTCTTCTATATATATATATATATATCGAACTCTTTTTTGTTGATTTACAATGATAGGAGAAATTGTTTGAAGTTATTCGTATAGTGCTGGGACAATGAGAGTGGAACTTGTCTGATGATGTTATTCGTATAGGGCTGGAACAATAATACGGGAACTTGTCTGATGATGTTATTCGTATAGTGCTGGGAAAATAATAAGGGAACTTGTCTGATGATTTTATTCGTGCAATATTGGGCAATATAAGGGGAACTTGTCTGATGATGTTATTCGTATAGTGCTGGGACAATGATAGGGGAACTTGTCTGATGATGTTATTCGTGCATTGTTGGGCAATGATAGCCTTAAGTAGTATTTGTGTAATTGTATCGTGTTATAAAATACAATCATTCACTGGACGTGTTTAATAACTAAAATTGTTAGTAAGTAGAAGAGTGAAATGAGTGAGAACGAGTAGAAGGAGAAAAAGAAAGAAGGAGAATAGAGACAGACATATTGGAAGAGAAGAGATAAGGAAAAAAGGAATATGTCAAATTACAATTTAGGCCAAAGGAGATAATGTACGTAGATAATGAGCCTCACTTACTGTCATCTTCCTTTGTCTACTAAATTACCCTAAAGTGGCCCAGGAGATCTAACAAGAAGTGGATAGAGTCATCAGGGACAAACGACCCAAAATCAAATACAAAAGCAGCAAGCCGTACACAGATGCCACCATTCTGGAATGCCTGCGCCTCGTGCACAAGTACCACTGTGGCTTCGGAAAGTCTTTTCACGAACATTAGAATCATCAGAAAAGATTGACACAGGCAGGTACCATTAGACTAAACAATTATATATTCAGGTCGTGAAGAAAAGAATGACCCCACGTGATACACACATTCTAGGTTCTTAAGCCCCGAGTGTTATTATTATTAAGAGACATAGATGAGTGTGTGATGAAGGGATGTAAATCGAGCGCAAATTTGGTTTGCAATCCAATATAACGGGTTCGAAATAATTTTGTGTTCATTTAGACTGGGGGTGTCGGGGATTGTTCTTGGTTTGATAACTTCTCCGTGCACAAAATGATTGGCAAAACTACTGCACTGCAAAACTGTCATTGTGGAAAACATTACAAAGAAATGCAGGCACACATCCATACACTGGTCATTATGCCACGATATTGCCTACAGGAGTACGGTCTTGGGTGGAAAGAGCGTGTCTTGACCAGTAGAATCCAAAAAGGCAAACCTCTAATCAAACTTTTGTTTCTAGGCCTCCAACACGCTTGGAGCCTTGGAACGATTGCTTTTGTATTATCCAGATAAGTCTTCTCCTTTATGTGTTCAAATCCTTATTTCAAATTGTCTTCACGTATTCGATGACTCGCAAATTAATTATTGGTGTTGTTCGTTATCTCTGATGAATGCCTATTGGTCGTAACCTAATTTCGTTTGTCTTTTCGTTTTATTGCAGTATCTGGCCATAAATGTTTATGGTTGTTTTTTAAACATATTAAATGATTACATCTGCAGAGATGCAGAAAGAAAAGCACAAGACAGTGACAAGCTTTGATTGATTTATGATCATTTACATAATCAATACCACCTCATATCGTATGGACAGCGCTATTCGATTTTATCATACAAATGTGGGTCTGCCTTACAACAGAAATAAATATTCATGGTTCAACTACTCGGGTAAACGGCCCACTCATCCCGGAAAAAAGTAAGTTATTCACTAACTCAACAGTTGAAAATCTTCGCAAAAGAATTCCATTTTCAAGCACCTTCGCGTCCTTCTATATACATATCAGGCAACTCGATCACACATCACATGATTGTTTAAATGGTTTTAATCACACATTTCGTTTTACAATTGTTCTGACTGCAGACCGGTGAATACCAAACAAAAACAGATTTCTTTCGAGATGATTTGTTTGTTGCCCGTAAATGGGAAACAGAACATACTGGCTACACAAAAAATGATGCCTATTACCAGTTTAACAGAAGAGAGCAGGTCGTGGTCTTCAGACTCCGCACAGGTCACAACAGACTGAGGTACCACCTATTCAATACACTGAAGGTAGGAGGCACTGACGAATACACTTGTGGTAACAGGAAAATGACCGCTGAACATCTGCTTCAAAACTGCCCGACATACGAGGACCAGAGAAAGCACATGTGGCCATCACCAGTGGCAACACTAGACAAGTTCTATGGCAGTGTCGACAGCCTCAGGATGACCGCTGCCTTTTTCAAAAAAATACAGGTTGACGTTTGACAGCGTCCTAGGAAGAAGAAGAAGAAGAAGTTTGTTGACCTGGTGGATATATAAGCGGAAACACACTTTCTAATACAATATTGGAAGTGAAGGTTGTCACAATTATTTTTGAATGTTTTCTTTACTTGTTCTTCGTTTTTTCTATATGTATGTTCACAGAAAAAGACTAACGTTCCCTGATGTTCAATATTGATTGTTTGTTATTGATAATTGTGCACTTCAGTCTGCCGTGTACTTTCTGTGTTGTTTTATTACCTAAGTAATAACCAACGATTTAAATCATAAAGTAATTTAAGTTGATGAAGCCATTAAAGTAACACATGTGAAGAGGCACCGGCATTGCACACTTCAGTAGAAGACAAATGGCATTCTTCACCGATACGTTCTAAAGGACTTATACACTAGAGAGCAACACAGTGTAAATCATACCAAAACATAAAGGAGATATATCTCAATAAAGACAGTTGGTGGTTCAATTTAATGTTCATACAGTAGATCCCGTCCATATTACACCATCGGCGACAATGATGTGGCTTAACAGGTTAAAGATGAAATCAGTAAAACATGATGTTAGTGTACTATTTTTTAACACCATCGGATTAGTATCAGCATGCTCGTGATACAGAACAGAATGTCCTACCTGCAAAGAACAAGGAGGATAGCATTGCAAGAATGTGCTCTTCATCATTGTCCATCCACTCATTACCAGGCCTCTTCTGGTGGTCTATTAGAAGGTCAGTTATTCCCCTCGGTTCGTTTGGCACGTGAGTTTTCTGGATGTACATACATAGATACGAATAAATAAGAACACATATTTGTGTGATAGAACTGCATTTATTCTCATCGTAAATTAATTATAAAACAGATTGACGACTCGGGTCTTCGTGTTTTGTAATGCTAGTTGTAGATATTAACTTGATCGATTATATTAAAAATAAATGTTTTTGTTAAAGACGGTGTTCCTTCTGATTGCAAATTTAATTTTACGTAAACTATACCAGGGCTGCCAGCGTTGATGCGTCCTAACCACTCCGTTAGGATTCAATAAAATACATTATATAACTGTATTTCCAAAATGTAAAACTCTAACAATTCAGCATTATTTAAATTCGAATATGCTATTGGTGTCACCGACATAAATGTGTATACATACAAGTTTAGCGATCTCACCGAGACAGACACAACACTAAAAACACGTTTCAGCCGTAAGGCCCTCGTCAGGAACAAATAACAAACGACGACAACGAACTAATCACAACAGATAACAATAACAATGTATGGGGCTTTTACACTACCCGTTGATGTAATTACTTAGAAGGTGACCAAGAACGTGTAAATAGCACCGGAAAAGAGTTATGAAAAAGAGTTGACCAAAAGCGAAATGCTTAATTCGTGAATACACATGAAAAAGATAGACATATAGATGCATAAACACAGATATGCATAATATATGAAACAATAGGTATATACACTAGTAATACATGAATGATATATGAAACGATAGGTATAAACACTAGTAATATATGAATAATACATGAAACAATAAGTATATACAATAGTAGTACATGCATATTATAGGAAACAATAGGTATATACACTAGTAATACATAATAATACACCTACAAATATATGGACAAATACACACATATTTTTTATTTGTTAGTACCAGCATCATCTTGTACTGTTATCAAATGTACCTGGTATTTCATGTTCTTTTCGAAACCACATGCCGGTGCATTATAATTAATAAACCAATCACTCTGAATTTTGCACATAACAAAATAAACTGTCATACGACATTTGTCCCATTGCTGGGGTAGTCAGGGGGATTTAAAGGCTGAGGACTACATGCCGCTTCGCCACTACTGTCGCCACTTCGTGTGCTAGTTATGTTTGTTTATTTCACCCCCAACAGAAAAACAGTATATGCCATACCGGGGATTCGAACCGTTGCCATTCGTGTCGGCAGGCAGGCCTCGACACCATTCGGCCACGCGCTTCTCATTTTGCACACAAAGGCACATAAACTAACAAAAGCGAATTAATTACAATAACATGAGAGAGAGAGAGAGAGAGAGAGAGAGAGAGAGGCTTGGGAGGGGGGTATCGAAAGATAGGTGAAGAGAAACTGAAAGAGCATGCGAGAGATGAATGTACAAAGGAGTGAATGCAAAGGTATGACATAAGTTAAAATCGTGAGGATAAAGACAACAATTGAGGGAATTGAATATATTCTCTGTTTCTCATCAAAGGAACATAAGACGATGATTGTGGATCTAGTGTCAGTCTGGTTAACAGTCGTCAACTCCCTCAGGTAATGAGACGTTGTCTCATCATGTCACGGGACTGTCCTATCTACTCGGCTAATCTTTTCAGCTAAACATATGTCTGTACCTCAATGTTTCTGCACGCCTGAGTGATGTACATGTGTCTTGGGAGAAATCGCATTTCACTGATTGTTACCTTCTAGTACTTTCAATAGTATTCTCTATAACTCTTATTATGATGGGGATCCGAATATGCTGCACAGTGATTGAGCTAATAGTAGCCATAGACTCATAGCTGACTACTTGCACTAGGATCAGTGAGTCGGAGCTGACAGTAGTCATAGACTCATAGCTGGATTCTTGCATCAGGAGCAGGCAGCCAAAGCTGACACCTTTTTCCGCCTCCAAACTACGACCTAGAAACAAGCAGCAATAGGGTAGCCTATCTAAGAGAATAGGGATTGCTGTGAGAAAGAACCACAGAACCAACACAGCGAACAGCTAACACAAAACCAACAAATCCATCTAAAACTGGATGCGTCGGCCCAAAGACGCAGATATCGTAGCCTCGCTGTAAACTATGACACTACGTCCTTTTCTGGGCAAACGTCAAAGAAGAATAATGTTGTGACCACCGAACCATCTTGTTTATCTTTAAGCACTTGATGCTTTGGCCGATTGTCTGACTAGCACACCATTTGCATTCTGTGATTGTGCCATATTTTCTATCTTGTTGAGAGTTCATGTTCCACATCCTCACAGCCATATGGGCTAGATATGTGATATCAAAGACATGATTGGTATCACGTCCAGTACAGATGATCTCGAGAAAGCAATCCGTCTAATGTCCAGCGGCAAAGCCAAATGGCTCAGATGTTATTCCTGCCGAGCTTTTCATAGCATGATGCTAAGTGCTGATCACCAAGCTAACAGACATCTTTCGCTCAATTCACAGATCACATGCCGGAGGAACTGAAATATACCACAATTGTCGCAATGTACAAGCACAAGGTCAATCGTCAATCTTGTGATAGTCACAGGTGTTATCCCTTCTGTTGATTGCTGGGAAAATTATGCCACTAGTCTTGTCTAGTCTCTTAACGACTCATCTCGAGTAGCAGCTACTCCCAGAAAGTCAATCAGGCTGTTTACGAGCTGGTCGCGGGACAGATGACATGATATTTACATCTCGTCAAATTCCAGAAGCATTAGAAAGAAGGTTAAATCTGAGGCACGAAAGGACCCTTACAAAGGAGAAACATGCGATGATCTCCTTTTTGCTGACGATTGCCCCATTAACACGTGATCAGAACAGGACACGCATTCAACCATGGCTGAGTTTTCAACTGAGTACACATATTTTGTTCTCACGGTTCACATGAAGAAAACGGAGGTAACCTGCTCTCGGGAAGCCCCAACACGAACAAAACATCACATCACTGTACATGGACACTGAATTCATCTCTATTGTGTGATATTTATGCCATTTTCTTTCTACGTAGATAGTATTCTCACGTATGCCTGCAGTATTTTTTTACTTCTGTAGACGACAAGGGTAAAGGACAACAGACTATCTTACATTTGGAGGGAACGTATTGAACTATATATATATATATTTATATATATATATATATATATATATATATATATAGCAGGCAGAGCTGCCATATGGGTGAAAAATTAAGACATGATTCACATTGTTAGTGGAAAGACGTTCAAAACAATTAAATTCGACAGTACTGCAATAGTGCTAGATATGTCAGCATATATCACGTACTATATCACGTACTATATCACGTACTATGTAGGAAGGTCTGACACAGTGCAATATGGCCAAGAGCATTGACAAAATCTGTGAATCTTCCCCGCTCCCCCACCACAAAAAGATAATTTGAAGAAATGTACCAAGTATCGAAACACCGCTATAATAAGTAGTGCCATCAAAATCCTCATTATGATCACTATGAAGAGGCTAGAAAACAAACTCAACGAGGAAGTCGGCGAAATACAGAAAAGGAAGGGACAGTAGGGATCACATCTTAAACAAGATACATATAGAAATATGCAGAGAGTGCAATGTCGACTTACACACTTGCTTTAAAGATTACACGAAAGCGTTTGAATGTGGGCAAAACCAAGAAATGTGGAGCATAATGAGTGAATTGGAGTTTCCATCGCACTTGATTCAATTGGTCGAATCATTTTACCAAAAAATTACAAGCAGCGGTCCGAATAGTCGGCAGTGTGTAGGAGAGGGATACATACTTTCTCCTTATCTATTCAATATATACATGCTGAATTTATAACGAGAACCATCAAAAACGATAGAAATTATGACAGGTTCGAGCCATTTACATTTAGTGGGAACGTGATACCAGACATCAGATATGCAGATGACACAGTTGTTCTCTGAAAGAGCGCTACGGGACTGGAATGGATGAACCTGTCATCAGATCAACACAGAAAAGACCAAAATATATACCTGAATATAAGTAAATCCTTTGAATTGATCACCGTTTTGAGTAACTCGGCTCAATTATAAGCAACAATGGAGATTGCCTAAAGAAAATCAGACGGATAAAGGATATGGCAATGCAGATGTTGAATTAACATAAACACGCATGGCAGAAGTCTAATAAAACGACGTTCATTAAAACTCTTCGAACTTGCATCTTCCCGGCGGATACTTACGGATGGGTAACGTTGACCACCACACAATCACTGAAGAAAAGGATTGAATCTTTTGAACTAAAATGTTGGGGGGCTTAAAATACCATGGATAGCGAACATGTAAAACCCAGATATCCAGATCTTGTAGGACAATTTCGGAAAAAATAGGAGAAGAAAATTGATTAGTAAACAATATCTTGTCCCGAAAGCTAAAATATTTTGGCCACATCAATCGTCATAATGGCATGGAGAGGATGATAGTAAAGGGTACTGTGCCTGTAAAGTGGGGCAGAGGCAGATCAAGGAGAAGATGGACACAAGACATCACGAATGTCTTGAACATGACAACGACAGATGCATGAGTTCTGACTAGAGATCGATAGTCTTACAGAATGGCTGTTGTCAGCGCAACATTCTGCAAAAGATATACTATATTATGATAATGTACTGGAAAACGAGAGAACCCGTTTGACTCTGAACATGAGCGTGGCCTAAGTATAGAGACCATTGTGCAAGACGTTAAGTTTGTCCTGGTCCATTTGTATGAAGTTCTTCTGATCCTGACAAAGGTGACGCAGACGTTGTAGCTGTGAGGAAGAGAGTGAATCTAAACAAGCTTGGGGTGAAGTGTAGAGGCGATATTTAAGAGTATCCAAAGGTTTATAGTAAACATACGAAAGCAGTGATGTAGATAAAAGTTAGCCAATGGGTGAACGATATGTAGGAGTATGCATGAGTTTATAATAGATAGAGATGGAATGTTAAATGGACAGATGGAGGCAGTGTTGTTGATACAATTAACTATTTGGAGAGCGATATTTTTGGGGAAAGAAATAGCAGAATAGAAGTTGGCGACAAATGTAATGAGGCTGAAGAAATCAGCCTGGTGTATGAGAGACAACGATAATCGGTCGAAGATGGGGTGGAAGACCAACTAGTGTTTCAAGGTTGCAGACGGTCAAAAATAAAAGATTCAACGTATTGCAACATCTACTTCCATATGTTGCACTTTCTGCTAAAGGAATAGCTCAGCTAAGTCAAGACAAAATACAATTAAGTCACAAAATGACGGAAGCTAGTACAAATGGTAGCAGTAGCGACAACGATTCCCTCCAAGACTTCATCTCATACAGCGAGGCACTTTCGACACAGAAAAAACCATGATTGAATTCGGTAGCGCTTGTACTTTATTTGGAAGTTCTTCGATTGCCTGAAAGTGAGTTGAACATGTATGTTAAGGAACAGAAGAAAATCTCAAACCACGCCACGCGCATGGTCTATACAGACTGACACACCTATGATGATTATATACCTTATTTTCTTTTTAATGTTCGATGTATATGTTTGTTAATTGGGTTTTCGGTAGATGTTTCAACTTTGCTTTGAATTCTCAAATGATATGGGTTTTTGTATCAGATGAAACATTTTCATACAACAATCTCAAACCTTTGCATCAAAGTACATGATCTCATCCACTTTCTTCTTGGCGTTGATCACACGTTTGACGGTGTTCTTGATTTTCCCAGAAATTTTGGTGATAAATGGGAAACGATCCATGAGTAAACTAAGATCCGCTGTTGTCAGTTTGTTAAGCTGGAGATCAAATTCTTCTAAAATGTCTGGGACATTAGCATCTTTTGGAAGTTCTCCGATTGCCTGATTGGGAGTTGAATATGTATATTAAGGAACAGAAGAAAATCTCAAAATAATAACATATGTTAGCAATTTTAAACATTATTTTACAGAGAGTCGCATTTTAGTGGCTTTTCATTTAGGCGAATTTCAATATTCATTTTCGGAATCCAATGATAATTTTTGGTTCATGGATTATTCACTTGCTTCTGTCTGATCCTCTGCTCGCTCCAGACGGAGTATACCGTCATCAGTACAGTTGGCTGATGAAGCTTACGTCAAAGAACTTTTTTTAATGTTGGCACAAGTGCATTCTATATGCATTTGTTTTAGACGATGGCTTCATGCAGTTTTATTTAATTTCATTATACAACATGCATGGCCACCCTTTGGCTGTATTCTATTTCACCCAGTAAAGCGCCCAATGATTAACTGGGGGAATTCATGCTTCTGTTAAATCCAGCTATATGTAATGCATGGGCTAACTAGTACATTTGTGTACATTAACCTTGAGGTCGACTAGTTTGTTAATGTACTCAAACACACGTGAAATCATATTATCTGTTATTCGACGACTATTCATGTTGCAGTATCACAACTGCAGTTATATATATATATATACACGTATGTATGCAAAATATAAATACACGGATACTAAGTTTAAGGTCTAGCGTGCCGCTATTCTCCCTAACCTGCTTATGTAAGGGCTTTACTGTATACGCTGAGGACACCAGGATGTTCAAACAATTCCACGTTACTTGTCTGAGACGCATATTGCAATATCGCTGCCAGGACCATATCACAGATAGTGAAGTGATATCCAGAACTACCTTGCAAGGTATTAGTGCACTTTTGTATTTAAAAAAACAACTGCAAAGGGCTGGTAAACCTTGCTCGAAAATCAAGCCATAGGCGAACAGAGATGCTCATATATGGTGATTTGAGTAAAAGAGAACGGTTAGTGAAACGCCTGACAGAGCTTTAAAAGAGCGGTCTGAAGCAGTCCCTTAAGTGCTGTAAAATATACATTAACACCTGGGAAAATAGAACTCAAAATCGTTCAACCTGGAAAGGTGCGGCGACAGAAGGCGTTCCAATCAGCGAAGGACTTGGTGTTCAGTCAGCCCAGAATAAGCGCGCAATAAGGAAGTCTAGAGCAGAGGGAATACTAGTGGCAGCTGCGAACTATGTTTGCCAGGCGTGTCATTGAACCGTACTCGTATTGGCTTGATAACTCACTAGCGCACTCATACATTTAAGGATGTAGTTTGACATGAGATGATTTTGGTTGTGGTACTTATCGATTATGATTGCGACATTATCAGACGATTTGGTCTTGACTATGTAACTTGCTTCGTATAGGGATTATAGTAAGGAATAAACTGCGCTAGTTATCAAAACTCCATATCTGTTCCCGAACTTCCTTGATCCAGTGGCAGGACATAAGTCAAGACAACTTCAGGTAACTCAGGATGAAGGCACTCTGATCTTACCACACCTGAGAACAGAGATCACTTGCAGGATTCAATCGCCCAATTTTTCCGTTCACGGAAATCGATTGCCTAACCTCTCGACCACAACGACCCCCAGAAGACTGTAGAGTCTATAGACAATCAGCATCTCATTCAAAGAGTGTAGTTGTGTCATAAAGTGATCAGCTGACGATTCGAACATGCATGCTCCCCGAAGTCTTCCACCAGCAATCATTCTGTCATTGGATCGGTCTGTACTGATGGATCTCGGATTGTCATTGGTTATCTGTTTACTGAATATAGGGCAACTACTGACCAGGGCTCCTAGTTCCGTCCTGTTGCAACACCACTCCCTCTGACACTATCAGCTGTTGTTTACTTAAACGTGGTAAACTGATCGTCTCTGGATTAGTGCACTAATGCGGATGCTGGAAAATGACTTCCATAGTTATCTTGCATGGTATATGCATGTGAACGGGATAATGTGTATGTGTGTGTGTGTGTGCGTATGTGTGTGTGTGTGCGTGTGTGTGTGCGTTTGTGTGTGTTTGTGCGTGTGTATGTGTAATATATCAATAGCAAACAAAAGACACACGGCATATATATATATATATATATATATATATATATATATTCAGTCTTCTGATATCTTGGCAATATGATATTTGGTTTTTGGATGTCGGTCTATACATTTTCGACGCCCTGATTATGTGTTACAAAAGCCACATGTTACCAATCGCCTCACTAAATCTTTCCATTCTTGCATTATTATTTGCATTTCTTTAAAACGCCTTCGATTACTTACAGCACATAAACCTAGATAACAGATTAGAACACAAAGCGCCCTTACCAATATATAGAAGATTACTTTCAGAGATCGGCCCAGAATGTTTATGATGTCAGCGTCCTGTCCTTGGCACTTGTCAATAGTTGCAAACATGTTCTCCATCTCTCTCCAGACAACGTCCTCAAATTTTGTTACCCCATCTCCGTAAAGGCCTAGCACATTAAAGAACATGCGTCGCTTCTTCTTCATCATGTCTGTCATGGACATAAGGAAAAACATTTTGTGTTACATATGGAGACCTCTTGACATGCACACATACATATACATGTACAAAAATTAATGAGTCAGTATGTCCATGCTTGCACAACTCTTCTCCAATCTGTGTAATAACAATGATTTGTATGCTTAGCAGTCTCAATAGTGTGATATATGCATTAAGGTCTTATTAATCCACGTTGTGAGGTACACGTGATATACAAACATTGAAGGTCGGTCTAGCTTATTGATGTCTCTATAGTGCTTGCGCAGAAATAATACTGGTAATTACCATATGTAAGTTCTCTTTTGTTGAACATCTTATGTCGTCGTCATATCAGTGCCATAGTCACGCCACATCCATTGAAAGTTCATGTCTTTAGTTTTTCTTAATAATTAATTTCCCATCCTATTGCAGCCTGTATGAATTACAACGATTAATAGTTGTTCAGAACCGGTTAAAACCTAGTATTTTATATATGGTCGGTGCTCTCTGCATTTTGCTATTTTGTGTGTCAATTCGTTCTGAAGCAAACTACTGGAAGGATGACACACACAGAGCTAAATGGAAGGTTACGAGCTGTTGGCATGTTGGAAGGAGGGATGTCTGTGGCAGCAGCAGCATGACAATTTGATGTGTCAAGACTGATTGTTAGACTGTGGTTACATTGCTACCAGACGACTTGCAATGTTTGTGACCTGCCCCTCAGGGATGTCCCAGATTAACAACCAGACGGCAGGATCGTTACATTACTCTCGCACATCTGCGAAACAGATTTCATCCAGCAACTGTCCCTGCTAGCACCATCACCGGACTGAGGAGAACAAGTTCATCGATTGCCACGAAGCACTTACACGAGCCAGACGCCCAGCACTCATCTCTGTAGCCACGGCATCATGCCACACGACTAGTTTGGGCAAAACAATATCTGCGCTTTCGTAACGCTATGTGGGACAGAGTACTTATTACTGGCTAGTGGAAGATCAACTTTTCAAGAGTCGGTGGTTGCCAGTGAGTTTATTGCCGACATGGAGAGCGCTACACCAACATCTGCGTTCTAGAGCGCACTCGTCATGGTGGTGGAGGGATTATGCTCTGGGTAGGCATCTGCACCAATCATCCGACATACCTCGTTTTCTTAGACGATGATGTTAGGGGCTTGCAATATCATGATGAGATCGGGAGGAACCACATCGCGCCTTTTTCTGAACCATGCTGCATGCATTGTTCTGCAGCAGCAGAACGTGCAGGATGAACTCCAAGTGAGAAACATTGCAATCTTTCCCTTGCCAGCAATATCCTCTGATCTTTTACAAATTGAGCATGTCTAGGACGAGCAGAAACGACCGATTTCAGCAACAACAGCATATACCTGCAGACAGTACTTACGTCAAGAAGTCGTGCATGAGTGACCATACTCTCCACAGTCTTTACCGGGGCGCTGCATTCGATCCACGAGGCGTAGATGTCAAGCCGAGATTAACGCACGGGGTGTACACACGCGGTACTCAGTGTTGCCATTATAAAATATGAGCCATATGCTAATAGACGCTGCGGAGAAGACAACCATACGTGACACAAACATGTCTTTTCAGTTGTTCCAGTTTCCAAGTATCGAATAAAGTGTTTTCTCCAGAAATGTCGTTGTTTTTGGATGACAAAAAAATATGTGATGAAAAATAATACCTGGAAAGTTACTTTTTTAGTTCAGTTGTATTTTCCAGAACAAATGTGGCAAAGTGACGGCTGTGTCATACTGTGAAGGTCTGTTGATGCTCCGAGACGTAAATAGGAGAACACGTACAGATCTGTTGACTAAATGAGTACTAATCTATCATGATAATGTTACACTCCATCTGATCGATTAGACCAGGAGAAAAATGACTGGGGTGACAGCTTTTTGAACATTTAACATATAACCCGGAAAGGAAGAATAACGTCTGGTCAGGCAAAATATACTGGTCAAGACCCTCACCTCGACTTCCTAGTAGCCCTCACTGGAAAAGGACTGTTTTTATGGCAATCTGACTAACGAAGTGAGGGTTCGACGTGATTCCCATATTAGTAAGTGACACGCAGATGAAGCCAATCATAGCACAACCGCCTGGAGGACACCGGTCTACCTTCAACAGAACGCTCATGATGTTAGGATAGCTACTGCAACCCTCCACAAAACGTCCTTTTCAGGGCGCACAAAACACTAACTTGCTCATTATGGACATTCGCAAACAACAACCTAATAACCCCGATCGAATTCCCCCTTTTTATTGCACTAAAACCTACGTTGGTGAGAGATATTTAGTGAAATGCGAAAAGTTTGAACTTGAAGTGCAAATGTATCTGAGATAGTAAACCAAAGACGTTTTTACTGCAGGTTTTGGTGTATTGATAAAGCGATATAAGTGTATCAATGTGGTAGATATTATGTTAAGAATTAAGGGACAACATGATTATAATGTAACTACAAATTTTAAAGTTCAGATCTTTTTTACTGTTATAAATATCAATGTGTGAACAATTTACTGACTTGTACTCGTATCACTGTTACACCTTTACAAAATTTAAACAATTATGATAACGACGCCGTGCACTAAATATGTGAGTCATCTCGAACCTTTCAGCACAATAGCAGCGCTGGTTTACGATTTCCTGTTATTATAAATACCTACGTGCAATATTATATTTCTTGAATGATCTTTCGCATGGATTACTGTAGAACTCGTACACTATTATCAAGCAAAGATACATAGTTTTCATTTTATTTTCCTTGTAGACCTTTTACCTAAAGTAATGTAAAATGCATCATATTTAACTAATGTGACTGAAAAATGTGACATGTCGTCGATCTTCCAAAAACTTAAAATAAGTATTTTCATTTATTTATTTCTCATATCTAATATTGATTAATTTCAAGAACGCCATGTATTTCTGAACGTATATAGCGCATGCATTGTGCTGATTCCTAGTTTGGATACTTTAGTAAAATAGTTTGTGTTCCTTTTCCTTTTTGGAGAACTAGTTTCGTGTTTCTATATAAATTTACCATATATTCCATATCCATCTATGCTGTGCAGGCAGAAGGAACAGTTTTGAGGGTCAACCGATGGCTGTAATATAAACAAACCTGTCAAAACTACTTTTCCCCATTGCTGGGATAGACATATTTTTGTTAGGCTGAGAACTAAAGACCGCTTTGCCACTGCTGTCGCCACGTCATGTGCTGACTATGTCTGTTTATTTCACCCCCAATAGAAAAACAACATATACCATACCGGGATTCGAATCGTGGCCATCCTTGCCGGCAGGCAGGCCTTGAAGCCATTCGGCCACCGGTTCATCATGGTTGTCAGTATTGAATATGCAGATAACGTAAGTCTTTAACTCTAACTTTATTCTTCTAATTGTTGCTCTTAGAAGGTCGTTTGTCCTGCAATAGTTACGTGATTTTGCGTAATAAACTTAACTTAACTTAACTTAACGTCTTAACTTAACTTAACGTCTTAACCAAACTTAACGTTTTTATACTGGTTTAGAAGACCCTGCAGAGTCTGTATACAACCAGTTACATTTACATCACCTTGCTCTAAAAGCTATGCGCATCCAGTTTATTCTTAAATGCATTAACTGTCCCTGCCTCCACTACCTCCCCTGGCAATGCTTTCCAAGCAGACACCACTCTCTGACTAAAAAAATATTTCCTAATATCTAACCTGGACCTCTTTTTAGTCAGCTTGTAGCTATGCCCTCGTGTTATTGTAGGTGGCTGTATTTTAAAAAACTTGTTATAGTCTAATTTATCGATTCCTCTCATCATCTTATAAACCTGTATTAAGTCACCACGAATTCTTCTCTCTTCGAGACACTGTAGGCCGGTTTTTCTGAGTCGTTCCTCATAACTGTAATTCTGGAATCCCACTATCATCTTTGTCGCTCTTTTCTGTATTCTTTCTAGCATGTTTATGTCCCCTCTATGATAAGGACTCCACACCTGTACACAGTACTCCAATCTAGGTCTAACTAAAGCTTTATACAGTTTAACGATCACTTCCTTGCTCCTATGTTTAATATTTCTTTTTATCATACCTAACATTGCATTTGCCTTTTTCACTGCTACCTTAACTTGCTCACTCACCTTTCCTGTATGATCTATTATAACCCCTAGGTCCCTTTCCTTATCTATCTTTCTAATATTGTTTTCTCTCATTCTGTAATTATGTTCCATATTGGATCTACCCATGTGGATGACTGTACATTTATCTACATTAAACTCCATTTGCCAGCTTACAGACCATTCTCGAATTTTATCTAAATTCGACATCAATATATCCACTTCCGCTTTAGATGAGACACTACTGCATAGTTTTGTGTCATCAGCAAATTTTGCAATCATGGATCTCATATCAATGTCCAAATCATTTATATATATCAAGAACAAAATTGGTCCCAAAACCGAGCCCTGTGGCACACCACTTTTCACTTCACTCCACTCAGGGTACTCCTTATTTATGCCCACCCTCTGCCTTCTTCCCGTTAACCAATTTTCAATCTATTTTGCAACTTCCCCACCTATTCCATGTGATTTTAACTTTCGGAATAATCTTTGATGAGGTACTCTATCAAAGGCCTTTGCAAAGTCTAGATAAATAACATCCACTGGCTCCCCTTTATCTATGATTTTAGCAACCTCCTCCATGAATTCTTATAGATTTGTTAAGCATGATCTCCCTCTAGTAAACTCATGCTGACTATTTCTAATTAGATTAAATTTGTCTAAATGCATTACAATGTTTTCTTTGATTATTGACTCTAACAATTTACAGACTATGCTCGTTAAACTCACCGGTCTATAATTTGCCGGATCTGATTTTTTGCCTTTTTTGAATAAGGGGATCACTCCTGCATCTTTCCAATCCCGTGGAACAATCCCTTTTGTAAGTGATTGAGAACATAATATAGCCAATGGTTTTGCTAGTTGGTCTCTAATTTCATACAGCAATTTTGGGTGAATACCATCTTGACCTGGACATTTATTCACTTTCAACCCCTCCAATTGTTTAAAAACCATTTCCTCTGTAATACAGATTGATCTTAATCCCGCTGTATCCATGTCTCCTTGAAAAATATCTATAGGCTCTGGGATCTCGGAGCAGTCCTCCTTTGTGAAGACTGTGCCAAAGTACTGATTGAGCAGATTAGCAGCCTCCCTATTCTCACTTATTATGTTCCCTGTACTGTCTATGAGAGGGCCTACTTTGTCTTTCGTTCTTTGTTTATTCCTAACATATGAGAAGAAGCTTTTACTGTCAGTCTTGATCCTCTGAGCAAGTTTTTTTTCAAAGTCTATTTTAGCTGTTTTATTCGCTTTCTGAGATATGTTCTGCTTGTCCAAATATTTTACATATGTTTCTTTTGATTTACCTGCCTCTATATATTTTTTCCATGCTTTATTTTTTGCTCTTCTACATTTCACTACAAATCTAGTTATCCACTTTTTACGCTTGGGGTTTACCTCCCTACATGGAACACATTCCTCTTTTAGCGTTTCTAGAACTGTTTTAAAACTTTCCCACTCCTGTTCAACATCTGTTCCTACAAGAATATCTTTCCAGATTATGTGGTTCGCTGCCTCTTTCATCCTCTTAACATCTGCCTTAGAGTAGTCATATGTTCGTGTGTTTATGTTTACTTCTTTCCCTGCAATAAGATCCCAACGGATGATTTGATGGTCACTTGAGCCAAACAGTTCCCCAACGGTAACGTTTTCAATCATATTTTCCTCTGTGGTAAAAACTAGGTCGAGTATATTTTTTGCCTCTGGTGGCTGCTTCTACATGTTGAATTAAAAAATTGTCAGTTATGCACTTAACAAAAGGTTTTGACTCTACAAGTGCTTCTGCCATATCCCATTTTATTTCTGGATAGTTGAAATCTCCCATTAATAATAATTTCCCTTTACTTGCCTTTGCTATGCTACTAATCAGCTCCTCATCTTCCTCTTTTTGACTTGATGGACATCTATAGCACACTCCAATCACTGTTTTTTCACCCCCACTTTCTATTTCTCCCCATACACTTTCATTTTTGTTACCACATGATAAATAATCTTTGATCGTTATATTAACAGAATTTATACAGTATAATAAAACGCCACCTCCCTTAGTCTTGTCTCCAATTATCCTATCTTTCCTTAACATTGTATATCCCTCAATTTCAAGTTCACTATCTGCAATCTCCTCATATGTCCATGATTCTGTTAACCCTATTATATCTGGTTTTTCTTCTTCTGCATACAGTTCTAATTCTTCTCTTTTATTTACTATGCTTCTCACATTTGCATAAAAACATTTTAGTTTGTAATGTTGTTGGTTTTCCTCTTTTTGCTTCTGCTTTATCCTTTTAGTGTTTGCTTTTCTACTATGTATTTCACACTTCTCTGACACGAACTCTCCCCTTTGACTACATCATCTATAGCACCCTATTGTAGGCCTATCTTTAGTCTCATACTTCAAAGGCCTTACTAGTTTAAATTTCTAACACAATGATAGAACATATACTTTGCCATGTAGTAATACAAATCCTTGCGGAAACGACGAAACTTGTAACACTGAATGCGACCAACAACGAGGATCTTGTTAAACTAGGAGGAACATCAATGGAATAGAACTTCGCATACCTTGGGCGCACCATGACTAAGACAGAGTGTGCAGATGTGGAGGTAAAATCTACGATACAAAAGGCAAGTGGCCTTTGTCACTTTGGAAAACATTTCGAACTCGTGATCAGAAATACATACCAAACTAAGGAGTTTCACTTCCAATGTTACTTCGGTTCTTTTATATGGAGTGGAAATATGACCCAAGACTAAACTCAATATTAAAAGATTGCAAGGTCTTGTCAATAAATCTCTCAGAAAGATTACATAGAAGAACTCGTCTTTATCCTAGAATACATCAAGTTAAAATTACAATTGCAAACAAGGAATTACTCAGGATGATTATGACCACATTACTGGAATAAAGGAATTAAAACTCATTGTCTGATCGTTCTGATGTTGTGTGCCAACTTAGTTGATATATACAATCCTTTATGGACCCCATTTCTCCGAAGAACAGAACTCAACTACATGCACCAAATTAGCAAAATTTAAAATACCGTCACTAGGTGCTTCTTTCATTGCTTGTCTTTCAAATAAAAAACAAAACTATAAACCATCTTAAAAACTTACCATCATAGTTTGTGAAAATCAAATCTTTGCCGTTGAATTGAGCTGCAACTATACCACCAGCGATTGCCAGTCTATCAGCAACCATCAATTTGTACTTCTCCGATGACAACATCTGCCTTGTGACTTCTGCTGAGTTGAGGAGCAATACTGGTTGTCCAATGCCGTAAAAAAATGTTAGAGGTCCGTACTTCTTGGCCCATTCAGTGGCCAGCATTGGGAGTGTTCCATTCCAGGTTGCTATTGCTATCTTCCAGGTTGAGCCCCATTCATAGGGACCTGGAGGGTAATTCTTTGACGATCTCCAATAGATCCATGTCAGGACGCGATATACGATGATCGGTAGAGCAACAAGCAGCAGTATCAACCTAACTGATATCAATTCTAAAATGGCATCCATTGATGTTTGTTATTTCTAAAACAGACAATGCTCTTTGTTTGCGTCGGCCAGGCAGTAGAGTAAGGACGGAGTGCATTGTTGTTTATATGTCAGCCCTTTTAACGTGCAATATTCTTAGCTCTGATGTCATTTAGCCTTGAAGATCACACTGCTATCACGTATTGCGTTTCAGCGCATGCGTGCACTGTTTTTTTTTTCTTTATCACAAATAGGTGATGGAGAAATGTGCCGCAGCTTCAGTATCTAGGTTACACGATTTAAATAGGTCGGCGAATCCTGGTCGACCTTACCATACTATATATTGCTCAATTTGTTTTAATTAAATCGTCTAATATATATATATATATATTTACATTTGTTGTGTTTTTTTCTGTAATATTCCATTCAGGTACTAACATTGAATGCTCCACGTCGGTTATTTCTTTCTTAATATACCTTATCATGTTTGTGGAAACTGTTTCTTATTGTTTCTGCATAGTTTTGCATTATAGCATCTACTGCACTTTTTCGGGGTTAACACCTTTCTTCAATTTTAATCGCAATTGTTGGCTTGTAGCTGTTTTCATCACTTTAGGCTTTTGATGGCTTCCAGAGCTTTCTGCTCTCTATATCAGTGGAGTATTTATGTACGATCGTGCCAGCTTATTATTAATTATTACCGTCTTATTCACCAAAGATGTCCACTCCTATTGTTTTGGCTTTTCCGTTGGTTTCTACTTATATCACCTTTGATGGGATCGATAATTTAGAGAGGATAAGCACGCCACCATTTATCCCCATCCCTTTCTAGTCAGTGGTATCATATACTCGTATGCACCATTTTTGATTGGGATTAAGGTGGGATTCATGGACACATGCAATATATATTCCTTAGTCTAGTAGTCTTCTGGATAAACATTCTTTTTTGTTTTGCATACCTTCAGCACTGTACTGCAACACCTGCAGTGTTTATGTATCAGATGTATCAGTATGTCCATGGTGGGAGAAACACGTCTTTGTTTGTGTGGGTACCTTATGGTGTCTTTCTGTATTATCCGGTCCTTAATGATCCTTGGATGAGATACGTAGTGTCGTGTTTGCAGGAACGAGGTGTTTTATTTGCGTGGCGGCTGAACCTGCAAGGCTGGCAGCAAGTTATTTAATGGTATCATGTTCATATTTTGTTTGATGGAATAGTTAGACGTCACCTTGGCAGTTGCCCTTGTTAGGGAAGAAAGGAAGATGTAAGGGATGTCCTATGTGGAATCCATGAGCCTGGCGCCGCACTCTCGCCCATTAGACTCCCATGTTCATCACTGCTCTCCCAGCAACCACAAAGTCCCTTAGCATGTTGATACACCGTGGTCTAGAGATCATTTTTCCCATTGGCTATGGCCATCTTTGGCCAGATACTGGGTCTTAAAGTGACTTTCCCTTTTGACTTTTCCTTGTTTAGTTCGTTAAAAGATAAGGCTCGTAGTTGACCTGTCCTCTTGAGTTGTTGGGCTCTATCTTCCTGAACTAACTTTGTGTAGAGTTTTTCTTGTCTTGGCGGTCTGTCTTTCTGGATTCCTAAGCACCAAGTGCTCGGCTACTACCATTCTTAATCTGGTCGCTACCCAGTGTCCTGTCTGGCTTGGGTGGTCCTACTAAGAAATACATTCTCACGGCATAGATCACTGGGACACCGTAGTTTGTGAGGGCCCCGCACCACCTGGATCACGTCATGGCATCCGGGGGAGGGGGTAGGTAGGCGCACAGCAGTGGTTTAATTCTGAGATGTGTTCACGTTTTGTCTACATAAATTTTGATCAACTGTGAGGTAGCTTCAAAATGTTCCCGGAATTAGTGGATTGCATACAAGTAAGTTACAACATAATTATCTACTCTACATTTCCTTCAAAGTATCTCCCTTCTGCAACTACACACTTTTGCCAACGTGAATACAGCTACTGGAAACATTTGTTGAACCCATTCTTTGACACCTCTGTCAGCTGTCTTGTCGCATTGGTGATAACGTCATCAGCATCCTTGAATCGCTGTCCTTTCAGTGCCGATTTCAGTAGAGGGAACAAGAAAAAATCAGCCATGTCGGGAGAATCTGGAGGATGTTCCAATGTAATCACATTGTGCTTTGCGAGATACTGCTTCACTAGTTGGGATCGATGTGCTGTCGCATTGTCATGCAACATAATCCAGCTGTTTGTTCTCCATTTTTCTGGTCGTTTTCTTCTGAATGCATCTCTTAGGCGACGGAGAATATCAACGTTTATTGTTCACTGATGGCCTTCTGGAATGAAATCTAGGTAGACAATACCCTGGGAATAAAAATACAAATTCCATCATAACTTTTCCTTTGCTCTTGTCCAAACGAAATGTATGAGTCCTTGGAGAGGTGGGAGATTTCCATCCAGAGGAATGACATTTTGTCTGAGAATCGTACACAAAACACAAAGTCTCATGTCTTGTAATTATGCTGTTGAGAAAATTGTTATTCTGATCAGCCATTGTGATTAGGCCTCCTGCCAGGTTCAATCACGTTTCTTTCTGTTCTGGAGATTACATTTTGGAAACCATGTGATAACAAACATGGTGCATGTGCAGTTCATTATGGAGAATACTGTGGCAACTTCCAACTGATATTCCAACTTCTCAGGGTATTTTCTCGACACTAAGTCTTCTGTCATCGCACACACGATTTTGAACAGGCTCAATGTCTTTATTGTTGACGGTCTTCCACTACGTGCATCATCGACCTTCACACCCTAATATTATCTTTCATTTAAACACGAGTCGACTAATCCGGGACCTTTTTCAAGTTACCTCGTATATCTTTGTTTTACTACCAAAGTGCAAAATGAATAGGTCCAACGCTACCTTTATTTAAATTAGGTCGTGCATGGGAAATGCAACCTTACTATATGACAACCTTTGCTATGAAATGGCAGTGTAAATGGCTTGAATCAGATTTAACTAAAAATTGTTTAGTAAAGTAACATACAGTGTTGGACCTAATGCTTCAGCAAATGGAGCGACCTGGGAAGTTAATAATTATCAGGAAAGACGACTCCACTCCTAATTACTCAAATAGCTTAGTCAAATGAGTTTATTAACCTCATATTGTGAAACAATATTCCGGAGCTCCAGATTATCATCTGCCTGTTGTGGTGCATTTAGCGACTTGGCACGTATGTGAATTTTGTCCCCAATGTTATACATTTACCGTCTTAACCGTGGTATATGGGTCGGTAGGTTACCACCACTAGGTGACCTAGAAACCAAAGTAGGTGTTCGAGGTGCTCATTCAACGCGACCAATTCTCTGCTGGCTAGGCCAAGGTCTGTCAGAATTAAACCACCAGTTCACTTTTATTTTAATATTGCATTCTAAGAGTTTAGCGAATGTAGGTTTTTCATATTTTCTCGTCTGTTCTGCGTTGTGCTTGCTCATTGCTAATCAGAGAGCATATGGTGCTTGCTTAACCGGGTTTTATGTCCACGTTTCCACTTCTAGAGCTGTTTCGGTTAGCCTGAGATGAAACCATCCAATACAGTTAATACTACTGCTGCAGTTTCGTTCTTTATATTTCTAGTTACCAGGACTGCCCTGAGGAGGTTGTGGCTCTTCATCACGCACACCAGTCTTTTTTAATCTCCTTCTTCTTCTTCTTCTCTTCTTTTGTCCACTTATGTCATTAGAGGCTATGGGGAGATGTAGTTTTAATTAATGTTCCAGATGTGTCAGTAATGGTGGTGTCATGCCGTTTTTCTAAAGTATCTCCATTACAATGTCTATCGATCGTTTTCTTGATCTCTCTTTTGCTTTGTTACACTGTTATGTAATTTGTAGATCTGTACAAATGGTAGATTTGGTTGCATTCTTATCAGTTTTTCGAGTAACCTGAGTTGCTGTCTCTCCATGAAATACTCGCACGATGTTACACCACCCTCTGTTTATTCGCTTCGTGCTTTACCTAGCCTTGTGACCACTACCGCTTTTCTCAAACACCTGATTGTGTATACCATTTTGTTCTTGTCCTGTCTTTTTGAGAGTCCAAGTCTGATACTAGGGACAAAGAGTTGGTATAACAATACTATTTATCAATTGTGTCTGTGTTTCCACTGTGATGTCTTTATGTTTCCACTGCGATGTGTTTATGTTTCCACTGTGATGTGTTTATGTTTCCACTGTGATATGTTTATGTTTCCACTGTGATGTGTTTATGTTTCCACTGTGATGTGTTTATGTTTCCACTGTGGTGTGTTTATGTTTCCACTGTGATGTGTTTATGTTTCCACTGTGATGTGTTTATGTTTCCACTGTGATGTGTTTATGTTTCCACTGTGATGTGTTTATGTTTCCACTGTGATGTGTTTATGTTTCCACTGTGATGTGTTTATGTTTCCACTGTGATGTGTTTATGTTTCCACTGTGATGTGTTTATGTTTCCACTGTGATGTGTTTATGTTTCAATAATGATAATTGCGGGTAGGAAACCTCCTTTTTTAATTGCACCTCTCTGTCCATCCTTCTTTATTGTGTGAACACGCTACCAAGTATATGCATTTTCTGTCCTGTTCAAGTTCTGTGCTTTCCTCTTAAATATTTAGCGTCTTCTCCATTTTTCTGTTTTTGTCACTGTTTCTGTCTATGCTGTATTAATCTTCTCGACCACACTCCAAATGTGGCCTCGGCTTATTCTAACATTGTTATATGTTTGTTTGTTTTTTTAAATAGATGTCTTTATCAGCAAAGTATGGCCGTTTTATGTGTCGCTCCAAACAACGGATATGTCCATTTTGGATTACATTTTTATTGCCCGGAATATACTTGTACATGTCAGCTATATGACTGTTTAAGTAACCATTTAATTGTCGTATTCTTCTTCTTCTGCGTTCGTTCTCAATCTCCGCCTATTAAGCCCTGAATAGGGATTTGCAAGTAGCAGGATGGTCCAGAGAACGGAATGCGATTTGTCGCTAGTTTACAGCTTTGTTGCGATATTTCCACCTGTTGGTCTGACACATCCGTCTTCGGCAGCATTTGTCGATTACGTCAATGACTTCACATGCACATATTTTTACGATAACGGCATTATTTCAATGAGGGTTAAAAATAGTTATTCGCCTCTCACGACATTCTCTGCGTAAGTTACGAATATTTTTCTAATCTTGGTATGCAGAAAGATGAACAATTGGGTAGTGGATCTCGAGGTTGAAACAATCATACATGGCAATGCTCTTGATGATGATGGTGTTGGATAGTCTTTGTAATCGGGATAATTTTCTGTTTGGGATAATACGGGACGAAGCTTCTCTGCTAGAGTAAAAGGTAAGGTTGAGGTCGAGACAAACGTTACACACACTACAACAAGTTCCAGCATGATATATACGATTAATATGGGGCTTCATATATGAGATGGCTACAGGATATATATATATATAAATATATATATACATATATATATATACAAATATGGACATCACTCCGCATGTGAATGGTGTGTCGGACATCTGTCTCAGGCAGTCTTAAAGTCCATTACAGTAACGTGTCTACTTTTCAGTCACACTAGCACCAACACTTTCTGCAGTTAGTGCGAATGGCACCAATCCAGTGAAGTTCAGTCACGTGAACTAGACCGTGTAAATGTGACAGAGGTTTAAGCGTAGTACTATTGTGCGTTTCACAATGTTTGCCGTTATTCAAAATTGAATATTTCAGCTTCCATATGAACAAAACATTTCAAATTTTGCGTATAACCTGCAGATCACCATGTCCTAATGGTGAATGTTTTTACGTGCCCACAAACATACATATGGTATACAATTTTCTTTTTTTAAGGTATACAAAAATCCGACCTCCTAATGAAACCAGTCTTTGGAAATGATTACCCCTTCATAACAGTAATTATTTTTGGAAAACATTTTCCACAAGTTTCAAGAAATCTTTCCAACGTCAACCCATAGGCACTCACAGCCAACTGCAGCAGGCTATAGATCACTGATTTTTAACAGTTCTAGTGAGCCTTCCGGTGTGTAATGTGTCATAGGCGAAGCTTAAGTATCACATTTTTACACTATTTACAATTGCTTTGAAGATGAATCAATATTTTTGTGGAAATGCTACGTGTTGTAAACTACATCTGAGTATCTCAAACCAAAAAAAAAATTTAAAAAAAATAAAAAAAGTATTCACGCGTTTGGTAATTTCATCGATTGATCCAAGACTATGAAAGAAAAATACGCAAGAAAGAAAAGAGTAGATAGCTTTGACATGGATGTGATTAGAAGAGAGATTTGTAGCATTTTTTTTCCCAATTATACGGACTATCATACCGAGATGAATGGTAACATATTTAGAATGTAGATTGAAAAAAACTACTCTTCCGTCTAAAAATAGACCCTCTTGTCTGATAATGTAAAATGCATCATACCACAACGCAGTGACACAAGAAGACAAAATCATTACATGATTCAGTTTAAAAGATGCAATAAAGATGTGGCTTACTAAAGAACACATACCATTTAACGAAATCTATTTGAAATATGAATTGCTTTCCCTTGTCAAGCAAACACGAAAAGAAAAGATATTTCCCATAGACAAGTTGATCCAAGAGCATGGTCATATGTGTTTGAGACTGCCACTTTACTATTCACACTTAAAATCAATTGAACTCGTTTGTGCGAAAGTTAAAGGACAAATAGCAACTGAAATAAAACTTTCAAACTATGCGATATGAAAGAATATGCTATATGACGCCCTCTCAAATATAAATATAGATTATTTGGCTAAATGTGAGTACCCCGTCTTAAAAAAGGAAGAAGGCTATTTGTAAAAGATGGATCGTCGTTCGTTCAGCCAAGAGCAGTTGTCAATGCGTTGAAATCGTCTGATTAAGTGAGAAACTAAATTCCATGTTATAATTCCGGGAAATTTGTGAAGTTTATATGACCTTGGCAAAACTATAGAAGATGGATCACAGAACTGAATTATAACCATTTATTGGTTTGCTCCTGCATCTATTTATAGAACTGGACCAATCCATTTGAAATATGTACTTTCTATGTTTTATATATTACGTGCTTGTAAATCTTGACACATTCTTTCTACGAAATGCACAGTTACTTCTTACTGTAGCTACAAGACATGAACTGCAGTAAAGGATATACTGTAGACAATCTCATTTGAATTGAAGAGAGACGATTATGCCTGAACATCGGTTTAAAAAAAAAATTACCGGTACATTTTTTTCCGCAGTGCCAAAACAAATTATTCGTTAACAAAGATCAAATACATTAGCAGCTTGAAGAATACGGCACTACCTGACAAAATGTAAATTATAAAGTATGTGGGACATTGGAAATATAAGACCATGTGCAACAATTCACTTTTATCGATGCAAGGTTAATGAGATATTAGACGGCAATTGTGAAACGGCTTATAATTCATATAGCCGATGTCCATGAAATGAAAATCAGATGGACGAAAACACCAAAAATGAACGAATTAACTCGTCCATATGGAAAACAATGACACTTTTCAGTGAACACAAGTGTATTGTCGTCGACTACTGTGAATTCCAGGCAAATCCGTGGTTTGGCGACATCCATACTGAACTAAAACACCAGAGCAATGTAAGACCCACAACGCGTATGGCGCCATCTTTGCTGCTCTTTGCGAAGATACACTTAAGGGCTGGATGTGGTATGAATGTGTAGCATACACAAGTGTCAAGACTTCATGATCTTCTGTGAATCTCCTATCCTGGTCAAGCTGGGATTAATAGCAAATGACCGAACTGACGTTCTCGCGTCAAAGACTTCCATGAAGAGGAGTGTGGATATGGATACTATTGGCATTATGATCAGTAATCATCTCTAAGACATTAACATTATAATCGCTGACTTGGCAATTAATAGGATTTAGAACCATGAAATCATCCATGAGTGAACAAATAGTACGCATGACAGGACTGAGAGGAGTATGTACAAATAGACGATTGATGGAACAATTACTATTCACACTGAGAGACAGAGAAACAGTGTGTTGAAATAGAAGATTGATGGAATAATTACTATTCACACTGAGAGATAGAGAAACAGTGTGTTGAAATAGAAGATTGATGGAATAATTACTATTCACACTGAGAGATCGAGAAACAGTGTGTTGAAATAGAAGATTGATGGAATAATTACTATTCACACTAAGAGACAAAGAAACAGTGTGTTGAAATAGAAGATTGATGGAATAATTACTATTCACACTGAGAGATAGAGAAACAGTGTGTTGAAATAGAAGATTGATGGAATAATTACTATTCACACTAAGAGACAAAGAAACAGTGTGTTGAAATAGAAGATTGATGGAATAATTACTATTCACACTAAGAGACAAAAAACAGTGTGTTGAAATAGAAGATTGATGGAATAATTACTATTCACACTGAGAGATAGAGAAACAGTGTGTTGAAATAGAAGATTGATGGAATAATTACTATTCACACTAAGAGACAAAGAAACAGTGTGTTGAAATAGAAGATTGATGGAATAATTACTATTCACACTAAGAGACAAAGAAACAGTGTGTTGAAATAGAAGATTGATGGAATAATTACTATTCACACTGAGAGATAGAGAAACAGTGTGTTGAAATAGAAGATTGATGGAATAATTACTATTCACACTAAGAGACAAAGAAACAGTGTGTTGAAATAGAAGATTGATGGAATAATTACTATTCACACTGAGAGATAGAGAAACAGTGTGTTGAAATAGAAGATTGATGGAATAATTACTATTCACACTAAGAGACAAAGAAACAGTGTGTTGAAATAGAAGATTGATGGAATAATTACTATTCACACTGAGAGATAGAGAAACAGTGTGTTGAAATAGAAGATTGATGGAATAATTACTATTCACACTAAGAGACAAAGAAACAGTGTTGAAATAGAAGATTGATGGAATAATTACTATTCACACTGAGAGACAGAGAAGGAGTGTATTCAAAAGGATGATTCCTGGAACAATCAGTGTTCACATTGATAAGACTGACCACCTATAGGAATGATCGGAGCTCAGTGAAATCCAACCTTCACAGAACAGACAATAATTTGGTAAACTTTATATTTTCATCAAAAACAAAAAGTGTTTGATATCTTTTCGTTCTCATTTCAACAAAATCCACCCTAAAGTGGACGGCGAGTAAGATTACTGTAAATTCACGTTGAGGGATGGAGATTGTTTCGTGATCAGAGGAGAACGGTAAGGGATTACTAAAAATATGTGACCGCATAAGTGAACTAGACTTTTATTCAGATGTTAGGTCTGGTCACTCGACTTTGATCATATTATGTTTCACGCCAGAATAAATAAAGGTTTCTTTTGTGATTTTGACTTCATTTTCTCTCTCATAACTATTTCAGCTGGTTTGATAGATCGTTGCTATAAATTAGAAATATTGTTCAGGTTAGTGTTGACCGCTGGTTAATGTCGTCCTGGACTGTATCTTTCTGTGATAAAATAACGTTTAAAATTGAATAGTTTCTTCTGTTAAAATATTATTCTCTCAACAACTTGTTTGCATTTTAAAGAACAGATAGATAATCTTTCCTTTCTTTTTCCTAAGATTGTTTCGCAGTCATGAAAAAAGCCACTTGGTTGTCATTTTGATATGGGACCGTTTGAATTAGGCTTATTATTCAATGTAACGTTTGTCTACCTCTTCTAAATATTGCTGAATGGGTACAAAACGCTCCTATGCCCCTTAACCTTTCGTTAATGCATTAATCATTTGTTTATTTAGTTTCCTTACTAAGGAATTATATTTGTTCGTCTTTTGGCCAAGCCTCTGACGTTCAAACAAGAACAACTCTTTTTTGGTGAAGTGAAAGAAAATGAATTTCCTAAGGGCTTCGGAATAATAGGAGAGAATGTGACTTGAACATAAGTAAAACAAATAAATGGAGTGATTTAGAGATTATTCCTCCATCTTTTTTCTGCGTGCTAGGCGACACCTGTATGGCAGTGTTTGTCGTACAATACCCTGGATCTTTTCATCGTGGTCTTGGAAATCTGCAGCAACCAGTTTCTCTTTGGTTGGGGGGTGAAGGTCATACCTCTGAAGGATTGATGTCAGGAAGAGAAACACTCGGGAGCGAGCAAACATCTCACCTGGGCATGCTCGGACTCCAACTCCAAATGCGATCATGCTGAAAGTGATATGGGACGAGGTTAGATGATCTGTTGTGGTTTGTGGTGTGGGTGTTTTGGAGTCTGATGAGGATGATGTGGCATGTAGTGAAGATGGTGTGGCTTGAAGTGAAAATGGTGTATAGTCTGGTGAGGATGCCGTGGAGTGTAGTCGGGATGTTGTAGAGTGTGGTGATGATGTTATGGAATGGATAGAGAATGTTGTGGATTGTGATACGAATGTTGTGGAGTATTTTGAGTTGGATGTGGAGTGTGGAGAGGATGATGTAGAGTGTGGAGAGGATTATGTGAAGTACAGTGAGTTTATTGTGGAGTGTGGTGAGTTTATTGTGGAGTGTGGTGAGGATGATATTCTATGGCGCGCTGGGAGTGTTGTTTAGAATGATACTGATGTTGTGTAATGTGTTGATGGTTTGAGTTTTGGGATCATGATTGGTCAAAACTTTTAGTGGTTTACCCCACGGCCTGGTCCAACTCGAGGCTACCAGACTGCTGCCGACGTGCGGCATTGCTCACGTAGACTACCAACTATTTCTGCAGAATCATATACAGCAGGCATCAGTTATCTGCTGTTGATTGGTTCATTAATAATGAGACCAAAGGTGAAACGACTGTCAGCGAGCATGTTATAACGACATTATGTTCGAGGATGTCATTTACTTTAGCAACATACTTAATTTTTCATTTGATCTGTTTTTGGTAAAGTAGCATCAAACACATGTTTTGTATTTTTAAATGAATAATTTCCCCAGATATCGTCAACATGTCTGTAAAACTAGCAATTAAACGCTACATTGTGCATAAACTGATCACTGTGAAACAACTGTATTTCTTATGTATATGTTGTTGTTCTTATTGTTATAGATGTGTTTTAGTGTTCAGATTCAGCATTTTTACCTATTTTGCATTTTCAATATGAGAAATGACGTTATTTTAAATTGTTATTAACGATAGGAAAGCAAGCGCTATCTTTGAACGCTTGTTTTTCATATTTGATCTCGCGGACATTGGGACTGAATTTGTAGAAAACTAAAGTATATGAACATATTTTGTAGAATATTTGCCCTCGTTGATCGATAGAAAATTAAGTTTTTGTTAAAAATTAAATTGTGCAATGATCAAAGGCTTCTGTCCGTCTGTGGCAAGCTTAGTATTGTTTAATCGAAACACGAGATAGAAATCAAAATTTGTCCTTCCAATCCAGACATCATTGGCACCGCTAACCAGCCATACATACAGGAAAATTGAAATATACAACGACGTATATTCTTACCCTGATCACATGCCTAATAATAGTGACTTTATAACTTAAGCGACGGAAACAATAAACTACATATAGTACACTAGTAAAAAATCGAGCGGAATCTAAGCCTATTTTCTAATCTTGGGGAAGTGAAGTCTGTCGTGACTTAAACAATTTTTAAATTTGTTGTTGCTGTTATTTAATGTCCACAATGAGTAAGTTTACTCCTCTATGAGCCCTGAAAAGAGCTTTACGTGACGATCTATAGTAGGTTATCTCCCATGTTGAGCGTGCTGATGAAGATGGACCGTGGTCCTTCATGCGGTAATGATATGCTTGCCTTTATTTGCATGATGCTCAATATTACATGGATCACGTCGATCCACATCTCGTCAGCCTGACTGTTTCAGAAACAGCCTGTTATCAGAGAACGCTACATGGAAGAGAACATTTCGATAACCTAGAGAGCTGCCACTTCATACATACCCTCCACTAGTTTAATTTAATCAAAAATAGTCAGCATTGGTTTATTAAAGCTTGGTCGTGTTTAACCAATGTATTAGAATTCATAGAAGAGGTTATCAAAATGTTAGATGATGGAGAGGCGGTGGATGTTATCTATCTGGATTTTGCAAAGGTCTTCGATAGAGTACCTCATCAATGATTGGTTCGGAAGTTGACGGAGTTCCACATTTGATCGAAAATTGGTTGAAGGCATAGTGAGCATAATACTCTGTCCGGTGTGATGTTGTAAAAGGAGTTCCTCGGGATCGGTATTGGGACCAATTTTGCTATTGATATATATATATAATATATATATATATATATATATATATATATATATATATATATATATATATATATATATATATATATATACTTGATTTGGACATTTATATCAGATCCAAGATTGTAAAATTCGTGGATGGCACAAAGTTATGCGAAAGGGTCTCTTCTCCAACAGAGGTGGATCTATTGAGATCGGATTTAGGATACGATTAAAAAATAGTCTGATAGCTGGCAGATGTAATTTAATGTAGAAAAATGCACATTCACGTGGGGAAATACAAAAATGGAATTACATGATGTGAGAGAACAACATTAGGACAAAAAAATAGGAAAATGATCTAGGAGTTATAACAGGTCATACAGGCAAGGTGCGGGAGCAAGTCCAGGTGGCAGTGAAAAAGGCTAATGCAATGTTGGGAATGATAAAAATAAACATTTTACGAAAGCGCAAGAAAGTAATAGTCAAACTATAAAAATCATTGGTGAAACTAAATTGGAGTACTGTGTTCAGGTGTAGAGTACTTATTAGAGTGGATATAAACATACTATGAAGAAAGACTAAAAAATATCTTCAGTGTCTCGAACAGAAACGAATTAGAGGTGACGATACAGTCTTTAGGTTAATAAATGGAAAGGATAAATTAGACTTTACCAAGTATTTCAAAGTGCAACCGGTTACAAGAAGACAACGGCACAGTTTCAAACTATTTAATGACAGGCCCAGATTGGATATTAGAAAATATTGTTTTAGTCAAGTCGTAAATTCGTGAAATACATTGCCCCAAGATGTGGTCTTGGCAGAGTCAGTTAATGCATTCAAAAATAGATTAAATCAGGTCAGGTCAGGTCAGGACATCCCGTTAACGGTGAGGTCGTTGGGGCACACATGAAGACATCCCCACAACTCCACGCCATCCCTCTCTGTCAGATGCCGCTGCCTGTGACTCTTCTGGTCGGAGACTGGTCCATTCTTTTATGTTGTCCTCCCATCTCTTTTTGGGCCGGCCTCTTCGTCGTCTGCCATGCACCTTCCCGTGGAGGATTGTGTTTGCAAGACCATTTGATCTCGATATGTGACCGTACCAAGTGAGTTTCCTTCTTTTGACAGTTGCAAAGAGATCTTCGAAAGGCCCTATTGCCGTTGTAATTCTATTTCGGATTTCCTCGTTTGTAAATCGATCCTTGTACGTGACGTTTAAAAGTTTTCGGAAACATCTCATCTCCAAGGCCTGTATCCTGCGTTGAAGGTCAGCTCTAACTGTCCATGTCTCACACGCATAGAGAAATATTGACATGACCAGTGTACGCATTAAACTGATTTTCGTGCGTAGTGCTAACCGTTTATCTTGCCAGATTTTGTTAAGCCGTGCAAGCGCCGCTATTGTCTGTGCTATTCTGGCCAATACTTCACATTTTGATCCTTCATCCCTGACAATCGACCAAAGATATTTAAAATGGTCAACTACTTCGAGTTCTTGACCGTTAGCTTTTATCTTGCTGTTGAAGCCCTAGCATTGTTTGTCATTAGTTTTGTCTTTTCAGCGTTTATCTCCATACCATAGTCAAGAGCTGTTTCATCGAGCCTTCTGATCCATTCCTGGAGTTCTGCTTCTGAACCCACCAATCCGTCAATATCATCTGCAAAACGAAGGTTGGTAATCGTTCGGCCCCCTACCTTGACAGTACCAACGTGACCTTCAAGTGCCTCACTCATAATTCCTTCCAGGAATATATTGAAAAGAGTTGGAGAGAGTGTACACCCCTGTCTCACACCAACTGATGTGCGAAACCAGTCTCCTCGTCTCCTATTCACAAGAACTGCACTAGACTCCTTGTTATACAGGTGTTCAAGGACCGTTATAATATTTGCGTTGATATTATACATCCTCATGGTTGCCCAAAGCGCTTTATGCCATACCCTATCAAACGCCTTCTTAAAATCCACAAACACATGATACAGTGTTTGCTGCTGTTCTAGATATTTCTCGCTTAGCAGCCGTAAATTAAATATCTGTTCTGTAGTGCTTCTTCCCTGTCTGAACCCTGCCTGCTCCTCGGCAATAATGTTCTCAGCTTGGGGTTTCAAACGGTCGAGGATTAATTTAAGCATGACCTTGCTAGGGTGGCTAATGAGGCTTATTCTTCTGCAATTTTGGCACAGCTTTAGGTTTCCAGACTTGTGTAGCGGTATAACTATTGATTTCGTCAATAAGTCCGGCCAGTTTCCTGTCTCCCATATTTTGTTAAATACTAACAGTAATTTTAGTATCGATGGAGGGGAATAAACTGGTTGTATACAGACTTTGTAGAGCCTTATAAACCAGTATAATGAAGTCAAGTTAAGTTAAATTAGTGCGACGTGTTATTCTATCAAATGTGGGTGAATATTTGACAGGCCATTCAAAAGATAATACCGAAAACTTAGTTTCTTTATATAGCTTTTATTCATTCAGTAAAGTTCCTGACAGTTTGTCGCGAGTCGCAGTGTGAGAAACAATTATCTAAGCGAACAGCAATGCTATTCTTAAGAAGAAAAAAAATTGGCCAATCTTCGAACCACGAAAAACGCTTCTCAAAATGAACAACAATGAGCTCTTAAAAAGCAATAAACGAATCAGGCGTGGCCTAATGATTAAGTGGCATGGCTCACAACCGGAAGGTGCTAGGCTCGATCCCCATCCCAGCACCGGCCGTTACCCCGGGGAAGCAAACCCTTAGAAAATGCAGGAGGAAGCAGACCCGTACATAAAATGCACGCTGAAGTCGGATGCACTGGGCCGGCAGGCGCTAAATGAAAACCACAGTGCAACGCACACCGCCTTGGGGATTAGAGAAATAGGGCGAAAGAAAACACACAAAAAAACAACAAAAAATTACAAATAAAGGTTGTTGACAAATAATCAGACGAATATCATCTTCTCTTTATAGTTAATACATGTCATTAATCAGGTAAACAATTAAAAGTCGGGTAATATGAAACTATCTGTCGCAAACCCACAACCAAAAATCTAAATTAGTGATTAATTTCATTGTGAAATAGCCAAATCATAAAATCAGTTTTCACAATGCACAAATAATTATGTTATGCGCCTACAATTTCTTATACTAAAGGTTTGCGACACAATTCATACAAAAATAAACTCGAATACACTAATGCACCCAAGAAACAGTCAAATTGCTACATATAGTCCCCAACACTAAAAAAATGTGTTTTTGTATCTGTCCGGAAATTGTCTAGTACTACATTGTTAGGAACTTGTGTCTGGCTGTTGGTCCCAGACACTTGCTCAGGATATATTTTCCATGTGGATTTATTAGTCTATAATTACTTTAAACATACATGTTGTGTCCTCATCATGAAGGATGAACTCATGCATGCGTCTGGGATTTAGTTCTTCAGCTTCATTAATGTTTGGATTGATTTACTTGGTGCTTGTGACAGTGGTGGGACGCTTTCTTCCTTGCAGTAATCGGGCAGGATGTTTGCAACCATCTTTTCTATGTAGTGTTTTCCATTTTCATTAATCATGCTTTTGTTTCGTTGTTAAAACACGTGTATGCAGATTGATCAGCTAACAAAGTCAGATCCAATGGAGGTGAAGGGGTAAATTGCAGTCTGATTAATGCAGAAGAGAAAACTCTAGCACTAACAATGGGACATGCTTCAATATCTTCCCTGAGGAAGCAGGGACATAGAAGGCCGCTACGTAGCTTATAATGCGAGATGAAGATGTCTATCGAGAAAACATAATATTACTGACTGATGTCTCGTCAGTATTAACTGGGATAAAAAAACATTAAGATGTAGATCTTGAGCAATGTATGTACTGCCAGACACAACTCCCAGCAGTACAGCCAAGGTTGATCATTTTAATGGATCTCCTCTCACTACAATATCGAGTGCAGAAAGTATGCCGACAAACTAGCAAAGTCTGGAAAAGCTTCTCCACAAACAAACCTGGGCATCACGTACATGAGACTAAGACCACAGTTAAAGCCAAATGCAAGCGAAAATGAGCTAATTAACAACATCCACTTCCCAAAAAAAGAATGCCTGTGCTTTAAATAAAGGAGAGCAGGCCAATTTCACAATGATAACTTAGCACACTAGACTCCATGGTCAACATTACAACAAAATGAGGATTGGGACAGATGACGGGTGTCAATATGGGGAGCATATCATAACCGTGAAACACATCCCACAACGCTGCATGCTCACGTATTAAGAGGGAGAGAGAGAGAGCAGCACTGGTCTTGTTTGACAGATGTGAGAAAAGCTGGACGGAGATATAACAGTTTTACAAACACACGCTCTCTTTGTAAGAGAAACTAGGACCTTTATCTGAGGATGAACGAAGATAAAGAAGTAGCTTTAACTTGGTGAACGGCTTTTAAAATCGTCTAAAAGGAGGTGTCTTTGTTCTTTCAGTTTCACCTTGAGCATGTCTAGAGTTGCACATGGAAGATTGTAACAGTTTGTGATTGTCGTGTCACCCTCAGGAGCAGTTTGATTGTGTGGCATTCAAGTTCGTTCTCTTCAGATGTGTTTGTCTTTGTGGCTGTTACTACAGTTTTCACTAATGTAAGAATTGCAGCTTATTTTGTCTTTGAACCTGTTAGGCGAAATTATTAATATCCACGAAAAATAAAACTTTTGGTATATGTTTGGATAATTTCTTGGATGGAGATTGTGTCGATGTTTTGCTTTCTGGGGAATGCTAGTGTCTCCAGTTGTTTGTTCCTCACTCCATCTGAATTCTATTGAGCCCCTGTAAGACAGTATGTTGGTTGACTAATTGCCCCATTATTCCCTCCCCCGACCATTAGATTGGCACTGCCACCAATTGTTTGGTTGGGTCCTTTCAAAACTAACGACCCGACTCCGTTCCTCCCAGGTTCTAGCTGATAGAAACTTCGCAATAACGTTTGTTTCGATTGTGGCATGACCATGCATGTGGATTATTGTGTGGTCTATTTTTTGTCCATGTGTCTACTCCTTAGCTGACACACTCCGTCTTCGACAAGTCAGGTAGTGTTTGTTCTGTGTTGTCTGCACAGCTGTTTCATCTCAAATGCTGATTGCAAGGCAGCAAGTTGATTTGTCTGCTAACGTTTCCTTCCCAGTAGCTAGAGCTTATTGTAGCTTTTGCTCTAGAATGACACATCATAAGGCGTTTAATAAATTTCAGTGATACAACAGTGTCACCTTTTGCACCATCCTGTCCTGCTGGAATACCTTGCCGTTTAATCCGCCTGCTTCTACGTTCAGTAATAATAACTGTCACAGCTGACAGTATACATGGAGTAGACCATACGCCACCTGTGGACGTGCCTGGTTGGGGTTGGCCTTTCCTGTCCTCCAGGTAGGTTGAAGTAAGGAAACACAAATTATTGGATATATGTACTGTAAAGTGGTCAGCTGCAGTTGTGGCTCAAGCTTACATGAAATGAAAAGGTTCAGGTTATGAGTGAGATTGAAACACATTTTCCATAACCAAAGGAGTGCATGCCTTACAATTACCACAGACGAGATATAGAAATGGAAAAATGGTTATCTCCCCTGAGAATAAACTGGTATCTAGTTAAATTAGGTTCATAACACTTCATCCCCGACGCAGTGTCTGCTTTACGAGGCCCTTTACTTTAGAAAAGAGCAATATAAATGTTTAAAAAGTTGATGGATCCATAGTAATACAAAACTTACTCCTTTCTTAATGGGTGGTCTGGTGGCAAGAGCTGTCCCTCACTGTCAAGAAAGCGTTCGGGTTTGAAGATCCACGGATCCTCAAATATCTTTTCATCATGAAGAAAATACCAAGCGTTCAAGTAGACCTGAAAGCAGATTTAGAACACCTATTTGTTGGTCATCAAGTTTATCTTATCTGTGTATGCTGTTTATTTTAGTTCTTATATTAAAATACTCACAAGCAACAACAAGGTGGCGAGGAAGGAAAGAGATCTGTCTAACTCACCAAGAAACCGACCCTAAAACAACATCTCTAGAACTTTATTCTCAATGTTGCTGTCTGCGATGGGTATTTATTTAATGAAGACTGTAAACTGTGGACAGTGATTAATCCAGGACAAGGAAAACACTGGTTACAAATCATAGGTTTCTTTGCAGGAAGCCTGTAACAGTGGAAAGACAAGAAGAAAGAACTCGCCTAACGGTTCACTGAAAATAGATACTTGATTTATTTCTCCAACAACATGTGCTGTTTAGTCGCGTGGGGAGCTTGTATTTATACTTTGGCCATGCCTGTTTATTTCGCTTGTTCCAAGTCCATGTGAAATCTCTTATGTTATAATCCCATCTGCCATATGGACTTTCTCGTGCTTTGCATTCAGATGTTCTTGAATTCTAAGAGTGATCTGGTAGTTTATTGGAGTTGCGTTTTCACAAGATGACGGAACCCACATGTATTATCAGAATGAACTGCTGGTTCATTCAAACTGACAAACGACCTCCAGGTGTTTTTTTTACTCGATTATGCCTTTGAGACGTACATTTAAAGTCATTCCTGCAACCTACAGAGTGGTTTCGACCGACATAAACAAGACCATTGAAAGGTCGGATAAAAAAATCAACAATTGACGTCATCGGTATATCTGAATCTCGCGCTCGTTTTGATTCGTTCTTCACCTGGTGCGAAACCGAAGACGAGGTTCACGTTGGTGCTGGGTAGGGACACTATCACGTTGGAGGGGAGGGTTTTATTGTCGCCACGCACCCTTTTTTCAATATGTTGAGATTATCAGTCTAAGAACAGCAGCACTCAAGCTTAAAGTGCACGGGCAAACTAAGTACCGGCTTGTCGTAGAATGCAATGGGACCCCACCTGCGGGATATAGGATGTCTTCATCGGTAATTTATATGAGCTTCTTACGTTGAAAGTTCGTCAACCAGAGTACACAATATTTGTCATTGGGGATTAATGCGAGAGTATGGTCGCAAGGTGTGGAACCTAAGGAAAGCTGATGCAGATAAACTCTGCGTTGCCCAACGATCGGTGGAGCGAAGAACATTACATATTTCCTTTCGAGAACAAATCCGTAATATAGAGAACAGACGTGGAACTTCATTGACTGACATTAAAGATGTCGTGCTGTTGTGAAAATGCAGAATAGCAGGCCACGTGATACGCATGCCGGATAAAGGATGGGGACAGAGTGAAGTCGTAGTGACCCTACAACTCGAGAGCGAACAAGGCTGAGGTAGAGAGACGGCCTGAATGATGTAGGCCTTTCACTCCAACAAGTGTATGAGTGGAGGAGTAAGTTTCAAAATTGTGTGTGCTTGTATTCCGTAGTCCTCTAACAATATTTTCAGTTAATTCGTTTTACTCCTGATTAACACATGCCATATTTGAGTGCTTGTCATATTCTAACTTTCTTTCGATTAATTGTGTATGATAAAAACAGCATACGTGCATTATTGTCCTTTCCAGAATCCAAATAGAGCTTAGATCAGCTGATATTCAACAATCGGATTTATTTTCTGTTCAATCAGTTTCGTATACATATTTCCTGTATGTTTTTAAGCGAGTTTTATCTAAATGTATCACTCTTTCTGTTGATGCCTTTGTAAAAATATTAGTAAGACCTAATAGATAAACACAAATACAAGTATCTCTCAGTTACCGCAAATAGGAAATCAATAAAACGAAACTTATGTTACGGTCACAAGGCCACCGTCAGCTACAAAGATCAAACGAAATCAGTAAATTAAAACATCAACAGCGAGAAGAGATCACCCGGCCTTCTACAAGCTGTGGCTTGTCTCAAACAATTCACCTCTGACCAGCAGTTAAGTATGCTGAAGGACAACCTGACATTAACATTACGTACATATTACAAAAAAACGTACACATGTATCCGAACATAATAATAATTTCAATAATAATAATTAAAATTATAATAATAATATTAGCCCTATATAAAGATAGTGCCTGCATCAGACTTGTGTTTTGAAATGTGCTCGCATATCACTGTAAACGTTTCTCCTGTCATGGCAGAAACTGTGGCATGGGTCATCGAGAGGTCTTTTCTTAAATTGGGTTCTCTTTCTCTGGGTAACGGCGAAGATATTTCGCTCTGCTATCTGATCACATTGTTTGATTTTAACGCACAACGTGGAATGGTTCCATGCAAGCATCTCATAGTAGGTGAAATGAATGTTGAAGTTTTGCAGATACATTTTTAAGGAATTTATACATCCTTTCTGCTGGCCTGATTAGCGTCTGCCTTTTCAATCTCACCATACAACTGGTTGGAGAGTCATTCATCGGGGAGGAGAACAATATGTTCCGTCCATCTTATATGAGTTCCATTTTTTTCTTTTGTCTTTTGTCACTGATGTCTTGTCGGTTCGAGGGATTCCTCTCAGACTTCCAAATGCTGCAGAGCTTGCCTTCACAGGCCTGTTGTTGACCTCGGTGTCGATTTTCATTCTCCGGTAAGGGTACGGCCTAAGTAAGTATATTTTTTTTCATTCTTGTAATGACATTGGCACCTGAGATTATATATTTGTATATCATACGTGTGATTACATGGCATATCTTTCTCTTACAACAGCGTTCTATATTCATTGCTGGATCTGAGATTATTGTGTAACAGTTCCAGCTGGAGCAAGAGAGTTTATGGCAGGGATGATGTGGTTGACGACTCAGAACAAAGGTACCTGGATGCGTGCCTAGGTCACTGACCGTCTCAACAAAGGGAAGCTGAGTTTGGGGCAAAGAATGTGGACAGGCAGGAACGGACCACTGGCGTTCCGATTTAAACAGTGGGGGGTGAGTTATAGACGCGACGGCAGCGGGATAGTGAATAGAGCCATCCCCCTGAGATCCATTGGTCAGCTCTGATACTGCTGGAGAGTATATAACACAGAGTCAAAGTTTAGCTCAAGAGGCTGGATGGAGAGGAGAGCGAATGAGAGACTGCAGATAGGAGTTCGTTTAGCTCGCCGATTTGATAGAGGAGCGATTGATAGACTGTGTACGAATGTTAGTGATAGAACAGGATCGCTCACATATATGTGTGAGTTTTGTATTAATAGATAAATACAGGACACATTATGAACGAGGTATGTCCAGATGTCCGCCTGAGGGGATTTGAGTGAGAACGAGTTTTTGATAAGGTGTGTTGAGGACACAGTTAAATAGATGTGTGTGTGATGTAAGTTCGGCAAAAGAACTGGGTTTTGATAGTTGGGAATTCCATCAATAGCTAATGCTTAAAATTTCCGCTTTAGTTAATATTTAAATTAACATATATATAATATAATACTATTTAGTTAAGATGATATGTATTGTATTGTGTTGGTAATTTCACTACTCATTTTTCTGTTATGAGTATTATATAATAAATATGTCATCTGCTGTGTGCTATATTATTTGCAGTGTGGGGTCAGGAATGATGTGGATGAGTGTGATAATGTTCTAAGTTAGAATAACCCTAGGGCAAGCAGTGGGATCTGCTACAATTGGTTCTACTTGAAAAAAAAAATTTTTAAACGATAATAAAGTTAAGAAATTTATCAAACCAAATACCAAAAACAAACAAACAAACAAAATTGAAAGAGCACATTCAATGGTGTGGTACATGCTTCTTACAATGTGTCAACGTTAACAGTGGTCCATGTTTCTTGAGCAATGAATAACTACGAACAATATTAGACAAGGTCATGGAGTTTACACTAAACACAGAAGTAAAATCAAAACTTTACATGAATCATAGCACAACAAATGTAGGTATGTTAACAAAATTGGAGCCACTAACTAGTGTGTCCTTTGGAATGAACATGCCCTCAAAGTCGAAATCTTGAGAAGACTTGCGGAAGCCACTTAGTGGAATTTGTGCCATGAGACGCAGTCCTTCCAGAATGGTGGCTTCTGTGTACGGCATGCTGCTCTTGTTTACGATTTTGGGTCGTTCGTCCCCGATGACTCTATCCACCTCTTCTTGGATCTTCTTGGCCACTTTTGGGTAATTGAGCAGACACAGGAAGGTGCCAGTAAGTGAGGCTCTAGATGTTAAATGAGCTGAAATACAAATGATACAAATATGTTTGGATTACAATGAGGCTTACAATAAGGTGATGAACTCTTGTAACTTAGAACAAGTTCAGGAGGTTTACTGTCAGTATGCATCACTGACAAAGCAACAACAAAAACAGGCAAAATTGTACTCTAGAAAATGAGGAAATAAAAAATATCAGAAATATAAATATATCTCAGATCCATTTTCAGCGGCAATGGAGATAGCCAAAAATAAATAATGAGAATAAAAGCCATGACAATATGGATATTAAATCAAATGAGAAACATATGCCAGAACACGAACAAAACAACACAAATAAATATTCTTAGGTCATGCAAATTCCCATTGGCAACGGGCAGATGAAAAACAATGAGGAAAATGTATTCTTTCGAGTTGCTTAAAATACACAGATCAGTGAAACAGAAAAAAACAGTCGTCCAAAAAGATCAAAATTGGTTTCTTGGTTATTGATCCAGCCGTACAATAGTCACAGCAGTCTAGAAAATAACTGCACTGGAAAGTACGGTACCTGGAAAACCATACGGCGGCAGACAGAGAAGTAGCTTGACACACGACATCAAAGGTGTTCCTAAGATGGCGATATGCACGAACATACGGGATGAGTAGCCTTGTGACGGTTACTTATGTATTAGCTAGATAAGTACCTTCTTCTTCTCTATGTTTCACATCTTTATTTTAGATTGTCTTCACTTTCTCTATCTTAATCTTTATCGACCGGCTCCTTAACAAGGTAGCTGACCTTGTGCAGATACTAACTCTTTTTACTCGTTGTGGTTGGTGCCCCGAGTTGACCAGTGGATGAGCAGTTTATTCGATATAGGGTTGTAAATGTTGTTCCTCGCTATCGAGTCTTGCCATCTGGTAAGTGGCCAAGTGTGGGGTCTCTTCTTTTCCTGAGGATACCATAGAGTAGTTCTGGGACTCCGGGGTTCGTCTTTCTTTCTTGCGATGTAGCCAGCCCATCGGTGTTTTGAATGGTGTTTGTGCTGCTGAATGTCTTTGACGTGTGACATTCTTCGTATGTCCCTATTCCGAAGGTCCCTCTGTCGCTATTGCCTGGTTGTCAGTCTCACAAGAGGATGTTCAACTGAGGCGTGCATTGTCCTTAAATAGTTCTCAAGTGCTTTCGCTAGTTGCTATGTTTCGCATGCTAACACAGTGCTTCAAAGACAGGTGAGTCGAATAAGTATGCACCCATTGTGATGTTGTTTTTTGTTTGCCGTATGCCGCTATCTTGATGGAGTTGAACTCGTCTAGACCACTAGTATGCGCCTTGCAATCCCTGGCTACATGTTTTTCTCCATATTAGGAGACGCCCGAAGACGACATAATCGACACCGATATCTATGCGCGCTTTGCTTTGAATTACGGGGTTGGGATCTGTATAACGATTACGCATGACTTCGTTTTTTTCTTTATTTATCGTACCTTAAGGCCTACCTTCCCGCCCTCTACCATCATCACTACCAGCATCTTTGTTGCACATACGGCGTCTCTGTAATGAGCAGGATGTCATCGGCAAATCAAAGGTGGGCAAGTCGCCGTCCATCTATTGTCATGCTAGTTTCTTTCCAGTTGCAGAGTTTAATCAAGTCCGACGGATAAATTGTTGGGCGAGATAGTTGTGTCGCTCTGTTTTACCCCTTTCTCTGTGGTGATTGTGACAGGCTGCGAACGGACATATGCATGTGGCACAACTATGTTAACTGTTGAAGCATTGCAGTATAGCTGAAGTAAATTCCTTGCTCCTTTAGAGCTCACCATACAAATACGAGTTCGATTGAGTCGAGCGCCTTTTTATGTCTATGAATGTCATCACCAATGGCGTGTATTGTTCTTACGCCACTTCGATTATACGACCGCAAGTGGCTATATGGTCCATCACGCTTAAACCTAGCCTGCTCGACTGGCGATTTTGGAGGGAGTATACCGAGCTGTAAAGGTCTGCATATAATTTGCTATTGACCCTTTCTATGTTGAGATGTGATGTAACTTGTGTTTCGACGGGGATCTTTAGACAGCGAATCATAAGCCTGTGTTCGGTAATGTCTAGTTTACCTCGCTTGATACTTCTTTGTGATTCTGAGGCCACAAGCAATCGATCTCTCGACAAATGTGCTCTGCTATCCTTTGTCGGCACAATTTGCTAACTGACATTATTGATTGTTTGTATTGATTGTTTGTATTGATTGTTTGCCGGCGTTCGTTTCATCTGGTGCCACTGGCTAGGTGGTCTCTGGTGGTGGGAGGTATATGGCTGGTGTGGGTTTTTGCAGGTGTCTGGCTGACTTATATGTATTTAAGATGGCGTTAATGAGATTGTTATGGTCATAGTCAAAGTTGGTTTAGCGTGTTGAATTCCTCTTCCGCCGCTAGCGTTTTTGCAGTTGCGGCTTCTAGTATGGACGTGAGCAGTCCTCTTGGATGATGTTGGGCTTATTCGAACTGCATGTATGTCGAAACGGAGGCATGTTGTCGCTAAGCAGCTGTTGCTCTTAGTGGTGAGTGCGAAACCACACCAACGTCAGATTTGGCGGTTGGACAGTATATGGTCAAATTCACATCGGTGTTGGCTGATGGTGCTGATATGTGTCCATCGTCACAGGAGTGGTATCTCAAAGGAGCTATTTCCATGGTGGAACCGATGTGTCTCACTGAAGGTCGCCAGGTTCTCGCCATCTTCATTCCGCCTGTCTGTGGAATGTGATCCGACGCTTGCATTGAAATCGTCGCGAGTAATTTTGAAGTACTTCCTTAAAGTGTGAATATGAGCTGTTAATAAAACTCATCGTGTGCTTCTTCTGCGGTTAGGGCCTACGCTTGTATTTTTGTTGGTGTGTATTCGTCCTTTTTCTCAATTCCCCAAGGCACTGTGCGTTGCATTGTTTTTTTTGGGGGGTTTGCGCCTGTCTGTCGGCTAAGTACATTCGACTTCGGCATTCATTTTATGTAAGGGTATGCATCCTCCTGCATTATGTAAGGGTATGCTTCCTCTCGCATTGTGTAAGGGTATGCTTCCTCCCGCATTGTGTAAGAGTATGCTTCCGCTGGGTAACGATCGGTGCTGTGATTTGGGAGCGAACTCAGCACGTTCGGGTTGTGAGCTGTGTCAATTAACCACTAGCCCACACCGTCCCCTTCTACGTCTGTATGGTAGTGAGGCTGTATTTCGCATTCATATACAACACCAATACTGATAGGAGAGTGCTGATGAACCGAACGTCTTGCACTCTTTTTTCCCCTCCTGACGAAACAATGCACCTGACCCCTTTTGGCTCACTATCTGGTCTATGTGAGCAAAGACATGTATTTTTCCCCGTCATGCCATTGAGGTGTCATTTGAAACTTTAGTTTTGTTTCACATTGGCCTATCACGTCTAATTTCAATTGTGTGTCCTGGTTGGCGACTAGGTCACTCAGTTGTGCCTATGGACTGATGGAGCGTTAGTTACAAGTGCACAAAGGAAGGTTTGGCTTGTTTACGTGCATGGCTGTTTTCGTTGCCCTTGAGTCATTGGTTAGAGTGGTCCTGCCATATGTTGACTGGAGGGCCGGGAGGGGCGGAGCGGGGGTGGGGGAGTGGTGCTGGTGTTAAGTTACTTGGTAGTAGTCTGTAAACGCCTTTCCTGCTTAGCATGATGGACTCAGCAGGGCAGGACAAGTTGAGACATGCTTGCCTTACCCTTGATTTCGCTACAATCGTTACGGTATTTGCGCTTCCCACCCTCTTTTCCCGCGTGCCTCCTCTCCTTGACCTAGTTGACTTTATGTGGGTCTGACTGGGTCTTGCGCTCACAATTCTAAAGTAACCGAGTCGTCTGACTCCCCCAGTTTCACTGAGTAAACAAGTACACACCTCTGGCATGAGTGTCAGAACGGCATTTCCCCAGAAAACATTTCCCAAGTTCAGAATGCCCTACTTAGATAACGTTTCTGGGCTCGGCATAATCTTACAATGCACACGCGCTGTCCAGAATAGGGAATGATGTGTCAGAGCTCACGGCGCACTGATCAACTAGCTGTGTCATGTTTCATATTTCAATATTATAATTGTAATACGGTCATTTAAAAGTGACCTTTAAGAATTCAGGAAGAATGTGAAATAAGCACAAATATCGAGAGTGCTAGACCGGATTTACTTTTTTTATTGTCATTTTTTTATGTCACTTTTTCTTAATTTCAAGTAAAGTCAGCCCCGTAACCGGTGAAGTCGTTAGGACACACATGAAGACATCTCCAGAATCCCTCGCCACCCCTCCCTGCGCATGCTCTGGTCTGAGATTGGTACATTCTTATATTTTGTCCTCCGATCTGTTTTTAGTACGACCACTTCGTCGTCTGCCTTGCTAATTTCCGAGCAGGATCGGAATGCAAGACCATTTGATCTCGATATGCGGCCGTACCAAAAAGTTTCTGCCTTTATTTTCCGTGCACTTCTATTGTTCGCTAATTCATTATTAGTGTTGTTGTTTGTCCCCTATGAAGGCCTATTGTTCGTAACCTAGGTTTCATTTGCGTTTCCGTTTTAGTGCAGTACCTGACCAGTGATATTTATATATATTGTTTTAAAGAGATTAAATTATTACACATGGGGAAGGGCAAAACAAGTAGCCCATGCCTGTGCATGCTGGCCAGATGTTGTCAATAACATTTACTAAGAGAATAGCCACCAACTTTGACTGAATGATTGTTTTATTAATTTATTGATTGAAGATCATTTGTAGAATCGTTGCCTACATCATTACGTGCGGACGGCGCTGTTTGATTTATTCATACAAATGTGGAACCTGCTTACAAACAGAAATACCAATTCCTGTTTAGATTTTTTTTTTTTTTTTTTTTTTTTTTCGTTCGCCTTATTTCTCTATTCCCCAAGGCGGTGTGCGTTGCACTGTGGTTTTTATTTTGCGCCAGTCGGCCCAGTGCATCCGACTTCAGCACGCATTTTATGTAAGGGTCTGCTTCCTCCTGCATTTTCTAAGGGTTTGCTTCCCCGGGGTAACGGCCGGTGCTGTGATGGGGATCGAACCCAGCACCTTCGGGTCGTGAGACGTGCCACTTAACCACTAGGCCACGCCGTCCCCTCCTGTTTAGATTAAACTTTCCCTTTCATCCCGAATAAAAATAAGGGATTTCTTAGCTGAACAGTTGGAAATCTTTGCAAACGAAATTGGCAAATAGCTTCACGCGCTTCAATATACATAGTAGACAGCACGATCACACATGCTGGTTTAAATGGTTGCAATGCTAAATTCCGTTTCACAATGTGTCTGATAGTGGACCAAGGAATGCCAAGATCAGAAGATCTCTTTCGAAAAGATTCGTTATCTGATCTGATAAACATATAAACACACATAGACTCTCTGAAAATATTATTGGAAGTAACCATTGTCAGTATTAATTGAGGGAGTTTGCTGTACTTTATCTTCGCTGCTTCTATCTGTTGGTTCACAGAAAAAGACTAACGTTCCCAGATGTTCAACATTTATTTATTTGTGTTTGGTAATTGTACTCAGAGTCTGCCGTGTACTTTTCTGTGCTGCTTTTACTTCAGTAATATATAATACATTTACTATGATGAATACTTTCTACTTAACTCCCGAAATGAGGCATCTGCCTTACACAATATAGTAGAAGTTACACGACAGTACAAATACACATACAGACATATAACTTTCACCGATACGTTCTAAACAGCAACACAATATAAAGCTTACCAAAACATGAATGAGATACAAACTCAATAATGGCAGTCGTCGATTCGAAGAATGTTGATACAGTAGATCCAGTCTAAATTACAACATCAGTGACAATGATGGGACATAACAACCTAATGAGGTGTTAACAAATAAATCAGTAACAACTTAGTTTAATATCAGTATGCTCATGTTACAGAATAGAATGTCCTACCTGCAAAGAACAATGATGCTAGAAAGGCAAGGATGTGTTCTTCATCATTTTCCATCCACTCATTACCAGGCTTTTTCTGATGGTCGAGTAGAAGGTCAGTTATACCCCTTGGTTGACCTGGCACATACGTTTTCTGGATGTACATACGCAGCTATTAATCAATCAGAACACACATTTGTGTGATAGACCTGCATTTCTTCTGATCGTAAATTTATTATAAAATATGTTGACGTCTCGTGTTCATGTTTTGTAATACTAGGTTTAGGTATTAACTTGATTGATTACAAAGAAATGTTTATGTTGAAGACTTTGTTCTTTCTAATTTTAAATTTAATTATACGTAAACTATATCATGGCTATAGTATTTAGGGCACGCTGTCTGGATTCCAGCTTTCTTAAGTATTTAGTGCGGCAAGCAAACATTTTAAAACGATTCAGTCCCTGCATACATAAATAAAACATAAAACCAGAACGATCTTTGAGATGCCACTGATGTGTTACGGAAATCTTTCTTGTAGTTCCCAATTAGTCTCACCGAATTATGTAATGCGACGCCGACAGAGAGAAATATAATTCAAAAGGTAAACAATGTACACTACAAGCTAGCACCGATACTGAAACATACAAATGTCATTATGTTCACTAAACCGACGCTGATAAACACGTTGATCATATCCATTTCATATTGTCAGTGACAAACATGAAACCTATTAGATTTGTATAAACGTAAGATCGAAACCTGAAAGATGCGCTATCTACTACGTGTAGCAGGCAAAACAATTCGCAACGAAATTTGCAACATCCCGTTGAGAAATATGATTGGGGCTTCATCGACTAACTACTATATTGAAGCACATCGATACAGTGCTTTGGTCATTGACAAGGATGCAGTATGGTCAATTTGCAGAGAAATCACAATACATTAAAGTGTCATAGCTATAAAGGCCGACCCAGACGACGATGAAAAAAAGGGTTAAAAAAACAAACTCCAAAAGTGAAACATGTTAGCAGAACAAGCCTCCCACCTATTGCAAACCAGAAGTCTAAGATTACTTCCTCTCTGCTAATTCCCATGACAAAATCGGCAGAACAAGAAAAGTAGAAGACTAATGAATGCTTCTGTAATATCAAAACAATGCCTTTGACAAATGTCCCTCCTAGTTTATCGCTGACATTCACACACAAGGTAGCCAAGTTCATTGTTATAGTCCATTATGTACTGATAGGCATGGTGTTGATGTGGTTTTTGAAATGTATGCCACTCAGGATTTTGCCACGTCTGTAAGCGACAAGGGTGAAAGATCAACAAACATCTTACATTTGGAGCGATCGTATTCAACTAAAAATAGATATGAAATGATATAGAACTAACAAACATCCAATGTTGATGAAATGTTAAGACAGGATTCACATTGTGTGTGTTAGGATTTTGAATATAATTACAATCGTTGGAACTATAAAGAGAGAGTGTGTGTGTGTGTGTGAGAGAGAGAGAGAGAGAGAGAACCCGCTGGAAGTTGGACGTGAGGGTGGTCTACGTGTCGAAACCATCTTGGAAGACGTCAAGTGAATCCTGTACCATTTGTAGAAAGTTCTCATCGTCCTGACAAAAGCAACGTAAGGGAAGTGATTGGTGTAAGAGAGTGAATACCGACAAGCTTGTGGTGAAATGAAGTGTACAGGTGATATTTAAGAGTGTCACTACGTTTATAGTAGACAAATGGAAGCAGTGATATTTAGGAGTGTCACTGCGTTTATAGTAAACAGAAGAAAGCAGTGATAATTAGGAGTATCACTGAGTTTATAGTAGACAGATGGAAGCAGTGATATTTAGGAGTATCACTGAGTTTAAAGTAGACAGATGGAAACAGTGATGTCGTTAAAGTTAACCAATGGGAGAGCAACATTAGATGTGAAAGGAATAGTAGAATGAAAAGTAGTGATAAATGTAATGTGGCTGAATAAGTGAGCTTCATAAACCAGAGAGAACGAAAACCTGGAGACGAAGGGTAAAAGGACAACTCGTGTCTTAAAGACGAAGCTCAAGAAAAGGGTAAAACACAAACGATTCGGGGTATTGCAACATCTACTTCCCTATGTCGCACTTTGTTTGCTGTTCGAAGGAACATTTCAGATTAGTCAAGATAAAATACAATTAAGTCTGGAAATGACAGGAGGACGCTAGTTTAAATGGTAGAAGTAGCTTACGATCCCTTTCAAGACCTCGTCTAACTAATGCAGCGAGGCACATTCGTCACAAGAGGAACCATGATTGAATTCGGTAACACCTGTACTTATTTTCTTCATCATGCTCGGTGTATATGTTTTTTATTCGGTTTCCTGTCGGTGTTTCAACTTTGCTTATAATACACAAAACAAGACATATGCTCGTATCAGATGAAACACTTTTAAACAATAATCTCAAACCTTTGGAGTGGTGTACATTATCTCATCCATCTTTTTCTTGCCACTGATCACACGTTGGACTGTGGTCTTAATTTTCCCAGGAATTTTGGTCACAAATGGGATGTTATTGATGATTAAATTAGCATCAGCTGTGGTCAGTTTGTTCAACTCGAGATCAAATTCTTCTAAAATGTCTGGAATCTTGGGATCAATTGGAGGTTCCCCGAGGGCCTGTTTGGGAATTAAACATGTATGTTAAGAAATAGAAGAAAATCTCACAATAATAATTATATTTATATGACAACAATTTTAAACATCCTTTTAACGAGTTGCATTTTAATTTAATTTTTTTTGCGCGAATTACAATATACTTGGAATACTTGGAATCCTGGTATTCAAACAGGCATGTTAATGTCTGTTGCCAATTAGCCGAATACTCGGCTATCAATTAATCAATCAATCAATCAATCAATCTGTCAAAGCCCGAAGCTCCTCTCGATGCATAGGCCATCCACAACATCTCGCCAGCGTACAAGGTACTGGGCTGTTCTTTCTGCCTCTCTCCAGGTGTAATTATTGAATTTTAGCTCCGTCTAACATTCTCGTCTCCACGTATATTGGGTCTACCTTTTTTCCCCTGAGGATTCCATGTAAGAGCCTGTCTGGCTATGTTAGTCTGCCTCTTGCAGCGTATATCCTATCCAGCCTAATTTTCTTCGCCTAATTTTGTTGTTCCAATGGCTGTTGTACGCTCCTTTCGCACAAGTCTTCTATCCTCACCATGTCCTGTCACTTTATGCCCATTATCCTTCGTAGACATCTGTTAACGATGGACTGGAATCTTTGTTGTATGACCTTGGTTGTTCTTCATGTCTCCGCTCCATACAGCAATACCAACTGGACACTTGCTTTGCATATTCTAATTTGTGTGTGAATCTTGACATCTCTGGATCTCCATCTGTTGTTTAGTGTCAGGAATTCCGCTCGTGTCTTTCCAAGCCTGATCCTTACATCTGCATCTGTTCCTCCTGATGTGTCTATTGTGCTGCCAAAATAGGTGTAGGTATCCACTTACTCCAACTGCTCTTCCTCTAGTATGGTTGGTTCTTTGCTGTTAGTGTTGAATTTAATGAGTTTCGTTTTCTTCGTGTTGATATTCAGTTCCAGTTTGATCGATTGTTCTTTCACCCTGTAACAGTTCCCGCCGGAGCAAGGGGAGTTTAGGATGCCTGAACATGTTAAAGCTTAAAGCTACATGAATGCATGTCAAGGTCACTCACTGTCTCAGCAAAGGAGAACAGAGTTGGGTTAAGGAATGTGGACAGGTAGAAACTGACCACTGGCCTTCCGATTTTGGTAGGGGGAGATTGATTGACAGACGAAATTGGCAACGGGGCTTGCTGCGAGAGAATGAGTGACAGGTGTGCAAAGTGTTTCGTTCCAATTGGAATTGAAGATGACCATACCTGAGATCGATTGGTCAAGCTCTGGCCTTGCTTGAGGATATATAACTCGAGACAAAGTTTAGCTCGGGAGGCTGGATGAGAGATGGAGAGTGAGGGAGAGAGAGAGGCTGTATGGAGGAGACTGAGAGAGAGAGAGAGAGACTGAATGTAGATAGTGTGTTTAACTCACCGACTTTAGATAGAGGAGTGATTTATAGACGGTTGGACGAATGTTTAGTGATAGAACAGGATCGCTCAAATAGGTGTGTGAGTTTTGCATTAATGGATAATCTGAAAGTGTGTTTGTAAGCAAGGACACATTGTGAGCGAGCTATGTCGAGATCGCCCGCCTGAGGGGATTTCAGTGAGGAAGAGTATTTGATAAGGTGTGTTGAAGACGCAGTTAAGGCGATGTGTGTGTGATGTAATTGCAAGGCAATAGAACTGGGTTTTTTAGATAGTTGGGAATTCCATCAATAGCTAATGCTTACAATTCCCGTTTTAGTAGAATGTTTAGTTAAGATATGTATTATATTGTGTTTGTAATTTCTCTACTCATTTTACAATTCCCGTTTTAGTAGAATGTTTAGTTAAGATATGTATTATATTGTGTTTGTAATTGCTCTACTCATTCTATGATATGAGTATGATTTAATAAATAATCCACCTGATGTGTGATATGTCATTTATTGAGTATGGTCATGATGATGTGGATGAGTGTGAGAATGTTCTAAGTTCGATCACGGCAGCAGAGGGTCTGCTACACGTTATTATTATTTTGGTGCCGTGACCAGGATAGTCGTGGTAGATTTATAAATATAGTGCGTGTGTAGCTATAGATCTTGATTTGCACGTTTAACACAAGTGTCGCAGTTATATATAACTTGTGTGTGTAGTTAGGAATAGAGGAGTAGCTAGTGGTTAGAGTGTTAGTACCATAGACAGCTTTTCCAATCATCTGACTGGTAAGTGTGACATTTTTCTTCCACCCATTGTTGTATTATTGACAAGACTTTGTGCGTACTTGACAGTCTTATAAATTTTTTTTGGTGGGCCAGACGGGTTTATTCAATATGTCGAGGTTGGACAATGTTAAACAATGTTATCATTGTCTAGCTTTTGGACATTTGTCTATCGGATGCCCTAATATTCTTCGGAATATTAACAGTTCCTGGAGAAGAGGACTGTTTGTCAAAAACAAGCCTTTTATGGCACGAGCTACAGTCAGCGATAAGTGGGAGGACAAAAGTCAACTACAAAACCAGCTAAGAGAACTAACAGGCAGAGTCATTCGGCTGGAAAGACAGGAAAAAGACCTCCAATGGAAGCTACGACAGCTGTTGCAACAGTTTGAAAACGGAGCTTTCAAACCAGCTAGGAAGGAGAGAAGAAATCAAGAAATCACAGAAGTAAACACGGCCCAGTATTTTGGAAGGGGACAGAGTGCTAGGAAAGTGAGTAGGAAGCCCATCCAACATCCACATTCCGATCCGTGGAGGGACAGAGGTGGAAATCTCAGGACGGACGCGTGTGCACGACTGGAAAGAGGTGTCAAAAAGGGGAGTTTGACCCAGGTGGAGAGGCCAAGTCAAATGAGAGGAGGAGGAATGGTTGGGCAGAAGTTTGAATCGGGCAGATTCTTAGCCCACAAGAGGCCTTTTGCACGGTTACAGATAGAGAGGCAGAACAGGAGCTATCAAAGAGACTTTGAACACGAGGCGGATGGACAGAAAGAAAGAGATACAGGTTTTGTGTATCCAGAAAAGTTAGGGACGGAGGGCAGGTTACGCAATGCAAACGAGACAAACGTTCGCTCAGAGGTCCAGATAAAATGTTACCGCATCGGACAGTGTAGGCCGAGAATTCAGGAAGAGGGTATTACGTCGATTAACATGGTCGGGCGTGCTGAAAGGAGCCAAGTTTACCAGGAACTTGTGGTCAAGCCTGGTAGAACATTAGTTAAAGTCGACGAAGAATCGAACAAGGAAATAGTCAGAGATTCGTCAGATAAAGAAGAAAGGAGAGGAGGAGGAATGGTGGCAGGACCAGCTATGGTTTCGTGCCCACCCAAGCCAGGTTCTAGCCATGCGGGAGAAGTTGTTGAACAGACCGAAAGAAGGGACAACCCTTCGGCCACCGAGGAAGGAAGTGGAAATGACGCACAGTTGGAATGCGAAACGGACGCACCAATAGCAGCCAACAAAGGAGGAACAGAGATTCTAAGGAAAACGAAGAAAAGGGAAAGACAGGTTAACCACAGCCAGGACAGCGAACCAGTCATCGAAGCAAAGATGAAGAAATGATCTCAGTTCGAGATAAGCCAACAGTCAAACGAACAGTGTGAAAGGTCTTTCCCACAAATAGTGAATACAGATGGACGGAAGGCTGAAGTAGCGGACGATGTAAGTGTACGTAACACTACCAGAGAACCGGTAGGTACGAACCAAACAACCGTGAAACAAACAGACCAGACGATGGGCGTTTTTCAGGAGAAAATCGCGCAGCAATCAGAGACAGCTGATGGGGCAGCGCATAGTCTGGTTAAAATAAGCAGTAGTGATAAGGAACGGTTGATACAATGTTTACTGACGCTAGCAAAAAACATGGAAATCAGAAATGGAATTAGGTAAAGTCGTGTGGAGTACTTACACACATGGGCTATCATGTGAAACTCCAGTTAATGTATGCATTTGCATAAAATTTGTTTCATCTACCGTTATCCTTGGGAAACGGAGATTTTGATAATTAGGGGGTAGGGTATAGAGATGGAGGAATGACCAGATGTTAAAAATTCCTTTGAATTCGTTGTCTCAAGTAAACGCCAGACAATGAGCGTACCACGGACGGTCAGTCTGAAGCTAGACTGACCGAGATCAAAGGGACATTTCCGACCAGAGAAACGGACGGCCAGTCTGAAGCTAGACTGACGAGATCACAGGGACATTTCCGAACAGAGAAACGGGCAAGAGACGCAGGATAGCTGGATGCGCCAGGTAATGATTACGCGACTCAGGGTAACACGGGGACGCGATGTTTCGGTCAAAATCTGACCAGGTAGCTTTGATTCGGGGAATTTGTGGAAATAGCGGTAAATTAGTTAGATCACAACACTCGGTTTTGATTCTTCGGGACAAAGACTGCACCCGGACTAGTAGGGTTACAGCATGACGTAATTCGACAGGTGGACGATTCGGTTTTTGACTTTTGACTCAGACATAGTTTAGTATCTGATTAAGTTACAACTTAGTCATAGTTTAGTGACATAGTCTAGTAGAACTTAGTCATAGTTTAGTATCTTATAAAGGGGGCATTAACAGGTGCTCATCTGTGGGGCACGAGCAGGAGTGAAGGTTGATGGCACTTGATCATGTTTATGTGTGTAAATATTTTGATATTTGGATTTTGACAAACGTATTACTTGCACTTTAATTGATTGTTGTTGGTTTGTTTAAACATGATTATGTGTCCTGACATAAGTATCAAGGTGTGATACAGACTGAAATGCTGATATCATGAGTATGCGTGCAAATATTTTGACATTTGTATTTGGTGTTTGGGTTTCGACATTGTATGCAATGCATTTGTCTTGTGTTTTGTTGTTTTTTTGTTGTTGTTGTTGAATCATCATGTTTACAGGTATTTGATACAGGTTATATAGGTGATCTACAGAGCAGTATATCTCATCCAGACTGTAGGCCTCCGCAAGCACAAGTCACCACGAATTCCAGAATCACATGTATGTGGAGTCTTTGCAGAGAAGACTACATTGATCAGAAGTTGTAATATTGACTATGACATATGTTGTCAAATATCGTTTTTGTGGGAAACATAAAGAATTTTGCTGTTTTCTTTGAGAGGGGATAGCTGTCAAGAAAGACAGTGATAACTAGCCCGAGGATAACCCACGTAAATTCGTGGCCTCACAGGAGTTAGTATGAAGTGAATCGTCGGCCAGGCGTGTAATGAGACCGCCTGAGAAAATTGACCTGAACTGGTCGAGTGTAACAATGAAGGTTCGTGTCCTTAGAGGAAGGCACGGGAACAGGTCGAGGTATATTGACCTCAATGAGTAAGGAGAATTCCTTAAGGTGTTTCTGTTTTGATGAGTTAAAGGTCCCGCAGGGACAGACTTAGGTGAATTTGACTGTAAAACGATGTAAAAGTGTTGGTTTGTGTTGTAAAAACGCACAGCCACAGTGTTTTTCTTCTGCTTGTATTGATTGTGTATGTATTACAAAAAGTTTATATGTATCAAATGACATGTCTTTTTATGCATGTACGATGTGAGTGAAGTTGTAAACAGGAGTAGTGTTTACATTTTGGATAGTAGAGACGAAAATGGTGGTCATTTGCCAGATGAAAAAAATGACCATCCATGTTTCGGTCTGTAGTTTAGGGAGGTAATGTAACAGTTCCCGCCGGAGCAAGGGGAGTTTAGGATGCCTGAACATGTTAAAGCTTAAAGCTACATGAATGCATGTCAAGGTCACTCACTGTCTCAGCAAAGGAGAACAGAGTTGGGTTAAGGAATGTGGACAGGTAGAAACTGACCACTGGCCTTCCGATTTTGGTAGGGGGAGATTGATTGACAGACGAAATTGGCAACGGGGCTTGCTGCGAGAGAATGAGTGACAGGTGTGCAAAGTGTTTCGTTCCAATTGGAATTGAAGATGACCATACCTGAGATCGATTGGTCAAGCTCTGGCCTTGCTTGAGGATATATAACTCGAGACAAAGTTTAGCTCGGGAGGCTGGATGAGAGATGGAGAGTGAGGGAGAGAGAGAGGCTGTATGGAGGAGACTGAGAGAGAGAGAGAGAGACTGAATGTAGATAGTGTGTTTAACTCACCGACTTTAGATAGAGGAGTGATTTATAGACGGTTGGACGAATGTTTAGTGATAGAACAGGATCGCTCAAATAGGTGTGTGAGTTTTGCATTAATGGATAATCTGAAAGTGTGTTTGTAAGCAAGGACACATTGTGAGCGAGCTATGTCGAGATCGCCCGCCTGAGGGGATTTCAGTGAGGAAGAGTATTTGATAAGGTGTGTTGAAGACGCAGTTAAGGCGATGTGTGTGTGATGTAATTGCAAGGCAATAGAACTGGGTTTTTTAGATAGTTGGGAATTCCATCAATAGCTAATGCTTACAATTCCCGTTTTAGTAGAATGTTTAGTTAAGATATGTATTATATTGTGTTTGTAATTTCTCTACTCATTTTACAATTCCCGTTTTAGTAGAATGTTTAGTTACGATATGTATTATATTGTGTTTGTAATTTCTCTACTCATTCTATGATATGAGTATGATTTAATAAATAATCCACCTGATGTGTGATATGTCATTTACTGAGTATGGTCATGATGATGTGGATGAGTGTGAGAATGTTCTAAGTTCGATCACGGCAGCAGAGGGTCTGCTACAACCCCATCAAGTTTCTCTTACATTTGACGGTGTGACAAAAGTACCAGATCATCTGCGTTGTCCAGGTCCTCCAATTGTGACAATAGTGTCCACTTAATATCAGTTTGTTTGCCTTTGATTGATGTCTTCATTATCCAATCTATAGCCAACAAGAACAGGAAAGGTAACAACATGCATCCATATCTCACCTCTATTTGAACCCCGAAGATGTTGGACAGTACTCCTTCATATACCACTCTAGTAATTGTGTCTTTGTACTTCGGTTATACATAATATGTATGTCCTCACTTCCTGCGGCTTACTAGGCCTGGGGGAAGATACCCATATTTTGGGCATATTGTTAACTATAATTTTTGTCTGGGCAGCGACTATTAAGCCTATTCTATCCAATTTCCAACTGCCAAGGTATTTTTAACGTTCTCGATACTGAACACGGGAGTACGATCACACTACCCGGAGATCAGGAGAATATTTACCAGACAATCCACATTTAAAAATCACGGTCTCTGCCGCGATTCGATCCCATGACCTCCGGCACTCGAGGCGGACAACTTACGTCGTGACCACTAAGTCTGCTTACAATATACACATTCAAAAAACAATTTTGAATGCGGTCTTATGAATTATACACTTGCTCTTGTCCTGTGCCCTTTTTGATTCCAGCAGGAGTATACGGTTATCACTTCACTTGAATTCCTTTAGGAAAATTACACCAAAGCACTTTGCCGATTTTTGCTATAGAGGATTCTATAGGAATTTGTTTTACGTGATAGGTTCACCAGCGTCATACAGTTTTCTCTAATCGCATTATACTACATTGGTACTGGAACGTACGCGATGTTATATTATCAATTTTTGTTCGACTGGCAATATGCAATATCGTGTTCCGTATAGCTGTAACCAGTATCTCTCTCTCTCTCTCTCTCTCTCTATATATATATATATATATATATATATATATATATATATATATATATATATATATGGGAAGATAAGGCTAACGTCTGGTCAAACACAAAACACTGATGTTAACCAGGGTCAGGAGAAATATACTGACCAAGACCCTCACCTGACCTCCTCGTTCCGGGAAACGGGCTGGATTCAAGGACAACAGTCTGGCTAACAAGGTGAAGTGCCATGATATCCCCGTAGTAGTGAGTGACACGCAGATGAAGCAAAGCATTTCACAACCGCCTGGAGGACCCCGGTCCACTTCATCAGCACGCTCGGGATGTGAGAAAAGCTACTACATTCTTCCACAATTTTCGCCTTTTCCAGGACGCACAAAAGGGTTACCAACCCATTGTGGGCATTCGTAACCAACCACCCAACCATATATAAATATATATATATATATATATATATATATATATATATATATATATATATGTGTGTGTATTTTAATGTATGTCTAACAATAGTATTTGGGCGGCTACAGCTACTGATATATTAATCAATTACAACAAGTGAAACTACATAGCTGATCGGCTGTGCCAGTGTGATTCACATATTCGGGAGTAGTCTGCAGGGACGGTTTTGACTGAAATAAGCTTCGTCTATTTTCAGTCTTGTGCACTGTAACTGATATAAAGGAATAGGCTGGCTTGCGCCGTTTACCTGTTTGTCTCTACCAAATTTTGTTACGACAATTCTTCGTGTCTCATGTGGTGCCATCCAGATTATGAGGAATATATTTTCAGTAAAATATGTTTTAGCATGGCCTATTTTGAGTAATCTCATGTATTGTTGTATTTATAAGTTTAATGTGCAGAGTTTGTTTTCGAAATGGCGCGATGTACTCATCACCTACAGGAAAAACAGAGCGACTGGTGACGATCGGAAGACAAATGGCTGTGCATCTCATGCTCTACCAGTCAATGATCGGAGAACATATGGCTGTGCATCTCATGCTCTGCCTGTAAATTTTAGGAGTATATTCTTTCTGGCATGTATTTTAACAATTCAACCTTACACCCACGTTTTTCGAAGTCGTACTGTGTATTCCAACTCTTTGCTTGGCCAGTGAATAAGTAGTTATTTTTGCCTCTCTGTAACTTAGGCGAGAAGCGCTTACCTTGGGCTTGCATGGTTGGTTTAACGTGTTTTTTCTGGTAATAACAGGCGTTTGTCAGTTTTTCTTCAAGTCCTTCAAAATCATTTTTTTAGCAGCGACTCAAATTCCGCCAGCAAACATGCATTTTGTCATACATAAAGTGCGGATTGATGAGCATTGCTAGCTCTTTATGGCAAATACACAGACTTGTAAAACATCACTGTACTTTACATAATTCGTGCACGATATGGCTCTAGCGAAATGAAATATTTATATTGAAGCGAAAAACCTTTCTATATACGAGTACTGGGCTGAAGGTTTATCCTGACACCATTCTCCTGTCTGCTCTGCGCATGTGAGAGGTGGGCTAGCTACACTGGAGGCTACACTGGAGGCTCAACCACTTCCACTTAAATTGTTTGAGACGTATAAATGTATTTCAGCTTAAATGACCGTTTCACAGATAGCGAAGTACTATCTAGAAACATGATGCAAGGTAATGATGCGCCTTTGTAAAAAGAAAAAGAACAAGTGCAATAGGCTGGCCACTTGCACTACTGTCAAAGGAATGGCTTCCAAAGAGGCTACTATAGTGTGAACTGTGTGAATGGAGAACGATCACAGAGACACACAACAAAGCTTTTCATGGTTGGTCTAAAGGAGTTTGTTAAGTGCTATCAAATAGACACTAACAGCTAGGAGAACGTGATTCAAAATCGTTCAACCTGGAAGAGTGCGGTAAAATACGGTGTTGAAATCGGCAAGAACTTCCATGTTCAGGCAGTCGAGCATAGACAGGCAATCAAGGAGTTAAGATCGCAGCAAATAACAGTTGCAGTTGCGGATAATGTTTGCTATTAAAGTCATAGAACGCTCGTATTAGCTTGATCAGGCACAATCGCTCTCGTATGTTCAAGGATGTAGTAGTGTGACATATACTGATGTTGATGTTCTTCATCGAAGGCGATGGGCCCATTTATTATAAGTATATATAAAAAAAAGTGTGTGTGTCTGTCTGTGTCTTTATCTCTGTGCCTATGTGTCTGTGTATGTATGTCTGTGTCTGCCTGTCTGTGTCTGTTTGTGTCTGTCTATCTGGCTGTCTGTGTCTGTCTGTCTGTGCATGTATGTCTGTGTCTGTCGGTCTATATGTCTGTGTCTGCCTGTCTGTGTCTGTATGTGTCTGTCTGCGCCTGTCTGTTTGCCTGTGTCTGTCTGCGCCTGTCTGTTTGCCTGTGTCTGTCTGTGTTTGTGTGCCTGTGTGTATGTGTATCTCTGTGTCTGTGTGTGTGTGTGTGTGTGTGGGCATGCGTGCGTGCGTGCGTGTGTGTGTGTGTGTGTGCTGATCGCTATATATATATCTCTCTCTGTCTCTCTCTCTTTCTTTCTCTCTCTAACTAAAAGAAACAAAATAAACACGACATATTTATTTTTAGTCTGCATATTTCTTGGCAAGACGAGATTTGATTTTGGTATTACCAAGTAGACATTTTCGTCAACATGACTTATGTCTTACGAAGGCCGCATTTTGCCGATCGCTTTATTAAGCCTTCCCAAGTTTGCATTATTTGCATAAAAAGAAACGCCTTCGATTACTTACAGCGCATACACCTAGAAAACAGATTAGAATACAAATATCCCTTACCAATATGTAGATAATAACTTTCAGAGATCGGGCCAAAATGTTAGTGATGTCAGCATCCTGTCCTTGATACTTGTCAATCTCTACAAACATTCTCTCCATCTCTCCCCAGACCACGTCCTCAAATCTTGTTACACCATCTCCGTACAGGCCTAACACGTTATAGAACATGCGTCGCTTTTTCCTCATGATGGCTGTTATGGATAGAAGGAGAAACATTTCGTGTTACATATGGAGATCTCTGAATATACATACCACACACCAGCACATACAGGTAACATATATAACAAAGCGAGTATCTCAATTATTACTCCTCTCCGATCTGTGTTATAACAATGACTTGAAACTAAACAAATAGCAACAATGTATTTGACCTAAAAGCTGAGAATGCTTGACCAAGAATAAGCTACATAAATAAACATACTCTTATTCTGACGAAGTAACATAATATGTTGAAACCTCCATTCATCATTTCTTAGGAGTATCGATGCAAACATGTTTTACCATTTTTGTACTGCGCCGTCTGAAGTAGGCGATCAAGCTACCTCCTGAATTCAAAATTGCAATATTATTTGTCATTTCATTTGTGTTGTTTGTTTTTCGTTATCTTGTTTAGCCATTGCATCTATGCTATCTGTCAAGTTTCTGAACAAGAGCCAAGTGCCTCTTTCTTGTCAGGTCAGGTCAGGTCATCCCGTAACCAATGAGGTCGTTGGGGCACATATGAAGACATCCTCACAACCCCACGCCACCCTTCTATGTCAGCGGCCGTTGGCTGCGCCTCTTCTGGTCGGAGATTTGTCTATTCTTTGATGTTGTCCTCCTATCTATTTTTGGGACGGCCTCTTCGTCGTCTACCTTGCACCTTTCCGTTAAGGATCGTATTTGCAAGACCATTTGATCTCGATATGTGACTGCGCCAATCGAGTTTCCTTCTTTTGACAGTTGCCAGGTCTTAAAAAGGCAATATTGCTGTTTTAATTCTATCTTGTATTTCTGTATTTGTAACTCAAACTTTGTACGTGACGTTTAACCACTTTAGAAGGGAGTCCGCAGTGGGATCCTATCTCACAGAACATCTTCTCTGCATGTTTAGAATCAGTCATCAGCCGATGCAACTGGGATACCTTTGGGATCCTTATTTACGACAGACGCCTTAATCACCTTCGATTTGCCAATGCCATAGTGCTGTGACAGAGTAAGCAGCAGAAGCCAAACATATGATGCAGCTACTCCATTGAGAGGACAGGAAAGCGGGACTAGATGAATGTCTCGAAGACCAACGTGTTGCGCAATCGCTTCGCCACTTCTGATCCAGTCTTCCTTGGCAAGATACGAAAAGAGGATGTCAACGAGTACATATATCTTAGGTGCCTTCTCAATATGGAGAATAACCTGGAACCTGAACTGACAATACGTCGCCGCACGGGTTGGACAGCCTGTCTATTAACAGTGTCCCGGATGGTTGCTATGACCTACGATCCTCTCTGTTCAATTCCACTGTGCTCCCTGCGATAATGTTACGGTGCTGAAATGGATACTAACAAAATCACTGGGACACATTGCGACTTACCCAGTCCTTCCTTCAGAGACCCTTGGTGGTAATCACTATCCGCAATCAACGTATGCAAGGTTGTCATAAATCTAACATAAGACGATTTCGGCTGGTGAATGATATGGCAATCCATGCAGACAATGCAAAACATAGATTGGCAGGAAACATGTACCGATGAAGCAACGATGGTGGATGGAACAGGGCGATAACAGTCTAGTACCCCTGAGATAAAAAGAGACCTAGGGGAAGACCCCCAATGGGTTGGTCAGACTCCCTTACTGTACGCTACAACAACCGAGATGCCTCTGGAGGACCACTTTTCAACGCACAGGGCTTCCATGACCCAAGACAGGGTTCGCTGGAGACGAAGTTTAGACACACAGCTACGCTGAGCAACGGGTCATCAGGATCAGGAAGATTATTGTCAAGACCGCCATGAATTTTTGAACGTACTTTAGCAAATGTACTGTGCTATTTCCTAGCCCGGATACGTTTGCAGGTTTGTCCTTTTTCATTTTCGTTGAACTAGTATATATATATGCAATATCTATCTCTTCTGAACCGATAGCTGTCAGTATTAAATCAGAATAAGAGGACATGAAATAGATAGCTGCATGAGAGACATCTCACAAAATCATTTAACACTATATCCTGGGTTCGTCGGGGATATCTTTTATCACCTTATTGGGTTTCTGTTTGGTTATTAAAGACGCTACAGCCAATGAGAGAAATTTAATCCGATAGCCCTTGTTTAAGGAGCTGGGGGACTTGGATTTTGCAGACGACATATCGCTCTTATCTCATAAACAACTCCAAATGCAAAGTAAGTCAGAAGCACTATACCGAATCTATCAAAACATCCATGCAGAAAAGACATAAATTACAAAAGTAAATGTAGCCGCCAATCACGTGGCTACTGTCAACCTGAGAGGAACATCATTAGAGAAGGTTGACATATTCGCATTCACAGGGAGTACCATAAATAAGAAAGACGGTTCATATGTACATGATACCCGTGATTCAAAGACAAGAGTGGCCTTTGTTATGTTAAAAATCATACGGAACTGATGATCAGAAATAAATATCAAACTCATGAATGTCATTGCACTGTGAATTAGGTTCCCTAAATATGAATTGGGAACATGATGCATGACTAAAATCAATATTAAGTGTCATTAAATACTTGCGGATGATTCTGGGACTGCGATGGTTCGACATAGTTAGAAATGAAAGCCTATGGGGAAAAACAGGACGAAGACATGTAGAACAAAAAAACGTTCGCACACGGTGAGAGATTCAAGTCGGTATCCTCAGCTATCCATGTCATGGAATACACTGAAAAAGATAAGCAAAGTAAGGCTACAGATACACGGATAAGATGCCTAGGGGTTAATAGAAAAGATCAGTGAGAAGCTAGAGAGAAACAGAGAAATTAGTAGAGAACAGGCCTACTAGGAGAGCATTGGTTGATGGCATATGTACCTCAATGCAGAGAAAAAACGACGAAGAAGAAGATGATAAAGAAGCAGACAAAGAATTTGAAGAAAAAGAAGGAGATGAAGAAGAAGAAGCAGATGAAGTCCTTTACGTCCAAGATAGCAATTGTAAAATACAATGTTGAAAGATTTTCATCACACATTGTTGGGCTAAATAATAAAGACTCACTGTATGAAGGTCACGATACTGTGTGGAAACTATGTTGTTATATCTAAACCGTTCTGCAACCCCTTTTTCCAAAGATCAGAACTCAAGTACAGGCACTGATTTAACAAAGTTACGATTTACATCACTGTTGCTAGTGTCATTACTTATTTTTAAAATACAAAAACATTATAAACCATCCTAACCACATTAAAATCGAGACGTGAACTGGTTTAACAAACTACAATAACGGTGCCTCAACGACCATGAACCAGATTAGGAACTTACCATCATAATTTGAGAAAATCAGATCTTTGTTGTTGAATTGAGCTACCAAACCGCCAGCGTTGGGAAATCTATCAGCCACAAGAAATTTGTACTTCTCCGAAGAGAGCATATGCCTTGCCATTTCTGCTGTGTTGAGGAACAGTATTGGTTGCCGAAAGCTGTAAACAAAAGTGAGAGGTCCGTACCTATTAGCCCATTCAGAGGCCAGTACTGGGAGTGTACCATACCAAGTTGCCGTCATTATCTTCCAATTTGTACCCCATTCATTAGGACCTGGTGGATAATTCTTGGGCGATCTCCAAAAGATCCAACTCAGGACACGATATCCGATAATCGGTAGAACAACAAGCAGCAGGGCCAACCTAACTGATATCAATTCTAAAATGACATCCATTGATGTGTGTTATGTCTAAAACTGGCAAATCCTCTCTGAATGTATCCGCCAAGGCAGCGCAGAGGAGCGACAGAGCGCTTTGTAACTTGTGCAAAATTGTGTACCCCATTTAACGGATACGAATTTTAACTCTGACGTAATTTGCCCTTGCAGATTAGACTTTTGACATGTGCTGTTTATTTGAATGAAAATGTGGGTCATTTTGTTTATTTATCCTCCTCGTCTAGTTAAAACATATTTGCCAGAATTTATGTAAGCTGTCGGACGGAGACATGGGCAGCCAACAGCTCCTCTCAAACAAATATAAGAGGGGTGTTTTTCTTCTTTTCTTCTTTTTCGTCGTATGCTATCAGACGTCAACCTGTATTTTTTCGAAAAAAGCAGCGGTCATCCTGAGGCTGTCGACACTGCCATAGAGCTTATCTAGTGTTGCCACTGGTGATGGCCACATCTGTTTTCTCTGATTTTCGTATGTCGGGCAGTTTTGCAGCAAATGTTCAGCGGTAATTTTCCCGGTACCACATGAGCATTCGTCAGTGCCACCTATCTTCAATTTGTTGAATAGGTGGTACCTCAGTCTATTGTGGCCAGTGCGAGGTCTGAAGACCACAACCTGCTCTCTTCTGTTCAACTGGTAATAGGCATCGTTTTTTGTGTAGCCAGTATGTTCTGTTTCCCATTTGGTCATGTATCTAGCTCTAATAAGCCGTTTTGACTCTTCGTACGTCACACTAGTATCTGGTTGTGGTAGACTTGCACCTTCTTTTGCCAGTCTGTCTGCCTCCTCGTTGTCTTCGATGTTACAGTGGGATGGAACCCACTGTACCACTACTCTTTTTGGTGCGGACTGCTGGCATAGTTAACAGAGTACTGCTCTTAAATCATTAAGTTCAGTATTTTTCTGACTTTTTCGTGCTGTGACTACGGCCAGGGCACCTGTAAGCAGGATTATATGGCTTTTATTCCTTTTACCTGTCACCATTTTTTCCACTGCCGCCATCAGTGCCTCTGCCTCCGCTCTGAAATTGCTTGAGAATTGTCCAGTTGCCACTGATAGTGTTATTTTTTTGCCATTTGGTAGGCTCAGGAAAGCCCCAGCCCCTCCGTTCTGTATTGTGTTTGTTACAGAACCGTCGGTGTATGCATGGGTCCAGTCCATGCTTGGGTAGTTTTTCGTTATGTACCTCAGGGTTATATCTCTTCTTTCTTGTTCAGTCTGGCAGATTTTGTTTCCAATATCTGGTATATTTCCTACCACCTCTGGAAATATATGCTGCCTCCAGGTAGGTTTTCGTACAGTAGGGATGGGCTTTGGTGTTGTTTGTGCTTTCATAGGGTCTTTATGCATCTTTGCTTTGGCTATTTCTGCAAAGTTTCTCCGCTTTAGTTTCCAATTTCCAAAATTGTTTAGTCTCTGGTGCATTGGATGGCCAGTCAATCTTCTGAGTTTCTCTGCTTGCTGTTTGGCTCTGCAGTCTCTTCTATCGGTCATGGATTGCAGTTTTATAATCTTTTCCAGTTCTACAATTGGCGTTGACTTCATGCCTCCTGCTATAACTCTCATGGCTTGGTTTTGAAGTTTGCTAATTTTATCAAAGTTCGCCTTTGCTGCTGTTGTCCATGCCGCAATGCCATACTCGTGAACTGGTCTCACTCTTCCAGTGTACAGTTTCTTTAGTATACTTTCGTCTGCACCCCAGCTTGTGCCAGCAAGTTTCTTTGTGATTGCCATTCTTTCTCTGGCTCTCATTCGGTTTATATCGATCTGACTTTTCCATGTCATGCGCCGATCAAATGTGACTCCCAGTTAGTTTGGGTTGTCGTTTGGCAGAAGGTATTTGCCGTTAAGACTTATTTTGGTGTTCTGTGGTTTGTTTGAAAGCGAGAATATTGTACATGTCGTTTTTTCTTCGTTTTTTATGACCAGCCATGAGATCGCCCACTCTTCCAGCTATGTTAGGGCCTGCTGCATCCGATTACTTGCTATGGTGAGATTCTTTACAGAGGTCCACATAGCCAGATCGTCTGCAAACATTGAGCTATGGACTCTTCTTGGTACATTCTCTGTTATATTATTTATATACACCAGGAAGAGTGTGGGTGACAGTACTCCCGCTTGGGGTACTCCCTGCTCAAGTGTCACCTTTTTTGCCCATCTGCCCTTGTACTTAAACTCTGGCTGTTTTGTTTTTGAGGTAGTGGCTGATCCATTTGTACATTTTCCAACAAACTTCACTTCTTCGTAGCTTGACTTTAAGTCAGAGGGGCGTTCAAATCAAACGGAGACTTGTTGTTTTAGTTATATCTGAATGATTTATAGTGTGCTGGTTCTACTATCATTAGTTAGGTACACCTGTGTCCTTTTACTGCTAAGTAGCCACTTGCCATTGGACATTCACGTGACAGATAAATACAAATGGCGGACAACACTTTAGTGCTTGCATGGAACGGCCTGTTGTGATGAAGTTTCTTGTTTAATAAGGCGTGAAACCTGCGGAAATTTACAAAACACTGTAATCACAATACGGTGATGAGACACTCAGCAGCAGAAAGACATTTTAATAGTGTACATGTTTTAGAGAAGGCTGTACATCCGTGAGTGATGATCCCGGCCGTGGTGGCTCTCAATCCCCCACAGTGGAACACCTTATCTTGGAGAATCGACGCATAGCCTGTAGTAAAATTGTACAAGATCCATGTCTTCCTCTGGGTACGGTAAACATTATTATTCAGATTTTGACTGACAGAGAAGAAATCAAGCCTGCACTGAATTGAAAGAAAACGTTTTGACATATAACCGCATGACTTGTTGGATCGCTGTATTACATGTGACGAAACCTGGGAGCATCATTATATTCCTGAAACGAAACGAGCACCCAAGCATATAAAGCCTATGCAAGCACTACCACCCAAAAAATGTTGGACAATTGCGTCTGTAGGTAAAGTTATTGCGAATGTTTTCTGGGACAAGCTTGGCATCATTCATGTTGATTTTCTACATCGTGGTGCCACTATCAACAGTGAACAGTACACACGTACTTTGAGTAATATGCATAAACGTCTGCATAAAAAATAACTTCCTGGTTTGATCATAAAGGGCGTTCTGCTCATGCAAGATAAAGATAGACCACATACGGTTCACCGCACTATGTACGACCTGCAGGATCTCGGATGGGAGGTATTGCCACATCCAGCTTGCACCCCAGATCTCGCTCCAAACACTTTCCACCTGTTTGGACTCCTAAATGAAATCCTGCTGAAATTGTTAACCATTTCTTAAACGCTGGGATAAGTACATACGCGTTGGAATAAATTCACACACGTTTGGATATGTACACACGTTGGGATAAGTACACACATCCTAGGATGTGTATATACACGTTGGGAGAAGTACACACACGTTGGGATACGTACACACACGTTATAATAAGTGCACACACGCTGGGATAAGTATACACATGTTGGGATAAATTCACACACGTTAGGATAAGTACACACACGTTGGGATAAGTACATACGTGTTAGAATAAATGCAAACACGCTGGGATAAGTATACACATGTTGGCATAAATACACACACGCTGGGATAAGTACACAAACGTTGGGATAAGTACACACATGCTGGGATAAGTACATAACCTTTGCAATAAGTACACACGCGTTTAAGATAAGTACATACACGTTTGAATAAGTACAGACACGCTGGGATACGTACACACACGATGGAATTAGTACACACACGCTGGGATATGTACACAAACGTTGGGATAAGTACATACACAGGGGATAAGTACACACCCTCTGGGATAAGTAAACACACGCTCGGTTAAGTACACACGTTGCAGGAGATTAGATCGAAAAATAAATGTCATTTTCCCTTCTTGAATGTTTCTTTTTTTCAAAAAACATTTTGCAATTTTACTTGAACGCCCCTTGCAAATATGAGTGGGTGGCTTTTTGTAGACACTGGTGTTAGGCAAGTATCTGCGCAAATGTGTTCGGCAGTTGAAAGTGTAGATAAAAAATGTTCTGGGCTATTTTGATTGAGATTTCTTGGATGTAAACACTTTCCAAATGCGTTTGAATCCTCGTAGGCACTATACAATGTAAATTATCAAATTAGCATACAATTAATCTAGGCTTCATTGTAAGATCAAATATGCTAGGAACATATAGCTTGGCTCCTGATAGTTGACATTTTTGGAGTGCGAATGAGAAAATTATTTCATATGCCATCAATGAGAACGATATATAGATTAAGATATTGCTAACAAAAAAATATGTTATTTATTCAAATTAATTAAATATAATTATTAAATCCCATTCCCTTTAGTTGGCAGTAAAAATCTAGACTGCTCCTTCTCCGCAAATTCCTAAGTGACCAATTCATAGAAGTATTCATGGATCGAAGAGTATTACGTGTTTTTATGTGGCCAATAATACCAGAAAAATTAGTATGTCGGTGTTCATACTATTGTGTTTGTAACATTGTATTCTAGTCAAGCTGAAAGTGCTTATTGTTGTGCTTGACAACATAGGAATTAATGCGCAGATTAGTCTCTTCTGGTGTTTATGTGTATAGGCGGGTCCTTAATGATCCTTTGATGAGATACGTAGTGTCGTAGTTTGCAACAACGAACTGTTGTATTCGCACCTTTTGGTTCTTCTTCATCTTCTTCTACTTCGTACGCTGTTTACAACGATATACGTTGCACTGTTTTATTTTGTTAAGACTGTGGCTCAGTGCATCCGATTTCAACAGGCGTTTCTGTAGGGATGCCTTCCATAGCCTTTGGCTGTCCCCAGCCTATCTGCAAGGCAGCAGTTGTTTTTGGTCAGAGTTGTCTCTCTTATGGAAGTTGTCTTACAAGACTGACGAGTCTTCACTACTCGTGTCTATAGGATGGGGTAATGATATATGAGATGTGATATATGATATATGATATGGACTATGTACTGGTTTGTACTAACCCGGAAGAGAGGCAGTCCAGTGTGTCTGTATCGCAGGATCGTCACGTCCTGCCAGAAACGTATCATGTGCATGTGGGCGGGGTACCTCTTTGCTCCCTTTATTTTCTCGGCACATCTTCAGTGATGGCACGCCTAGCATTCCCCAACACCTGGCAGGTTGTCACAATAGGGCAGCGGTGCAATGTCCGCTGGACTGCATCTATTCTGCGTCCATTGGGATGACTGATAGCAGACAGAAGTAAAGAGCGAGGCAAGAGTGCATTTAACCAGGTGCATTTCTGCGGCTTGACCGGATCGGGCTGAGACGCGAGCCCCAGGTCCCAACCATATCGTTGTCTCCCATCACAGCGGTGCTGAGATTTAGGGCAGGATTCCGGCTTAGAGGCGTTCGGCCGTAGTCCCTCGGATGGTAGCTTCGCACCATTGGCTTATCAGCCAAGCACGTAGACCAAATGTCTGCGACCTGCGATTCCTCTCGAAGGAGTGCATTTAACCAGGGGACAAGTCTGCACCTTTTGGTTCAATACTTCCGTTTTCAGCAGCCATTTTCTTCAGGTTCGCATACCTAGCCTTTGGTTGTCCCCAACCGGCCTGGCGGCCAAACCAGCAAGGAAACAAATTATTTATTGATCCCATGTGTAAATATAGTAGTTATACGGTCAGATGTCCCTTGTCAGAGAAGATCCAGGGAATGTCATATTTGGAGTGAATGAGCATGGCGCCGCCACTGTCGCGCACCAGACTCTATCGGCACGTTGATACAGTGGACTCATTTAGCCATTGGCTATGGCCATTTTTGATGAGGAATTGTGGTCTAAGAATGGCTTTCAATTTGTAATTTTATGTGTTGGTCCTAGGTGGTCTTATAGAATCTTGAGCACCACATTTCCGGCTGCTTCTTTTCTTATAGTCCGTCTTTTAATTCATAAACAACGTGCGAAGTAATTTTCTTCAAAACTGCGTAAAATTAAAATAATTTGTCGCATTCAGCCTTAAAATACCCATGCCTGTCTGAGCCAGTCCTGTACGTTAGGATGACATCGACAAATATCAACGTTCGCCCTGTCCCTGTTGGTTGAATACTGGCCACTTTTACAGTGTAGATGTTGAACAGCACCGGTGACAGCGGAAACTGTAGAGCCAGTCCTGGACATATTCGCCTTGGCTCTGATGTCCACGATCCCACGCGTAGCGCAACTGTTCTTTCCATCAGGGCAGCTGATACCCAACTAACCAGCCACGGGTTTAAACCACACTGCTTCAAACATGTAATTAAAGTTCCAACATCGATACGGTTGTATGCGTCTTCCAGATCGAGTGCCAGGGCGGCTGTTTCTTGCTTTGACTGAAAACCCTCATATACATCATACGCGAAAATTCTAGGGTTACCTCCGGTCTCCTTTGCTGTTCTATAGAGTTGGTCAAAGACACCCATGAAATCTTGCAAGTAATCTCACTCAAGCTATGTGGTGCTTTTTTAATAATTCCATAGTAAAGGCTGAATTCCCTGGCATCACTTTTGATGGTTGAACCATTAACATTTGTGACAGATTGAAATACCGCGGAGTGACATTTGATCGCAGTTTATGCTATAATTGTCATGTTTACCACATCGTACAAAAATGTAAGAGAGGGTTAGGAGCACTCAAGACCATGGCTGCTGCCGATTTGGAACAACGCCTCCTGTTCATCTTATTTCGTCAGGTTGTGTTGTCTGTTATCGATTACGGACTAGGCATCCTCACACTATCAAGAACACAGTGTGAAAGGTTGAAGCGCATCACGAATGAAGGTATGTGACTGGCTCTGGGCTGCACTAGAGATACTCCGATTGTGATGATGCGGTACATGTTGGGATTATTATCGGTGACATCCAGACATAAACTGGCACAAGTCAAAGCCTATTTCACCACAGACACGGGGGACCATCTGTAAAGCAGTATCTCAGACACAAGGGATCAAGAATCAGGAGAGGGGCGTCATGGATGGCACAGGCTGAGAGAACAATCGGACACGTCAATCCAGCTGAGACGATAGCCATAGGGAAAAATGGGTCCACACTGGTGATACAAAGATAGGGTACCAGAGAGTCATCATAACCTTCGGCAAGGAATTCAGAGAATCGAGCAACGAGAGAGCAGAGCACGAGGTTAATTAGTTAGTAACTGAGAACACGCTGGAGAGTGATGCAGTCATATACACAGACTGATAAGTGCTGCGAAGTGGGACATCGGCTAGGGTTTCTCGGCTAGAGTAACAGGACAGGTCGTTGCTGAGCGCAGTAGGGCGTACATGTCAACAACCGCCAGTATGAGCATGGAGACCAGTGACCTAAGTACTGAAACGGATATTTGAGACTTCTATAACAAGGACAGTCATCGTGATCGACGCGAAAGCCGTTCTTGTGAAGGTACAGAAGGGATGGCTTAAGTACCAATGGATAGTAGCTGTTGAGGTCTTACACTTCAAGTGGTTGACATGGATCTACTGTCCTGCTCATTCTGGCGTCCTGGGCAAAGAAAGAGCTGACATCATGGCTTCACAAGCTTCCATCATGGGCACATTAGTGATGGATAGACGTGACATTTTGAAATACATTAATGATCGCCTGCTAGACGAGGACACCGTAATAGACGAAACAGCAATCCACAGACTGCAAAGATGTGTCATTAAACGAGGTTCGAGCAGAGTAAGTCTCCTGAGAGGACGGAGCAGGCTAGCGTATAACCAGCGAGCTACAGAGACCATCAGCATCCATACCCTACTTAATTTTCTGACAGAGATTGAGCACATATGGACATACTCGGAGTGCAGTGACGCCGATTCTTAGAAACAGAAAAAGAATATTCTTGACGTTAATTATATCTTTATTTCTCTTAGAAATGTGAATTATTTAAAAAAAAAAAGGAATTCATTAGGCTATATTAAAAGTAACATTACTGAATTGTACATAATGTTAATATGTTTAGGGTAAACAGTCGTGATGTTTTAAAAATTAATGTCTTCACATTCAAATTCAATACGAAAAAGCAAGTTTTTTATTATCTCGTGCGCCAATTAGACACTTAGTCGAGTTCGAAAAACAACCAAGGTCTTTCTTGTGAAGCTGTCATTGACATATTGGCGTATCACGACATTATAGTTTGTGGGGTTGTTATTGTGACATAGTTGCTTTTTCTAAATTTACATTGTTATCAATTTCAAAATGAGTTTGAAGTGTTCATTTATAACAATACAAAAGGTTACCGTTTTACTAAACACGTTTTTAAGCATGGAATCTAAGATGGGTCTTTTGGCTTGGATTGACTTCGTTCGTTCTCAATCTCCAAACCCTGAAAGTGCTTAAGCAGCAGAATGTAGTCCAGAGAACGGAATACGTTGTATCGTAGTTTATAGCTAGACTGCGATATTTACACCTTTCGGTCCAACACATCCGACTTCAGCAAACATTTTTTTAGTACCGGGTTAGCATTCCTTCTTCGATCCCTTCTCCTTAGCCAGGCTGCCCTGCTGCACCCTGTTATCCACTATCACCGCATGGAGGTGTAGAAGGGTCTTGGCAGCTCTGTTTTGCTGGCCCTGACGCTAGCAGTCAGCTATGGGTCGCTGGCACGAAATTACGATACTATTATAAAAAAGCTTGCAAAAAGGCGAAACTAGACAATATTGAAATAGATCATCTGGGCCATCCAAAAATGTGGTGCACCTAACTCAAATTCGGAATTGTATAACCTACACAAGATGGAACAAACCGAAATGCGGCCTGTTCGAGAAACCAAAGACAAGAAAAACCAATGGGTGCAGTTGGAGTACTGTTAGAATTAATGGTGAAATTAAACTAGAAAAGTACATCAGATATAAGGTCATGAGAAATAACATTTGATCTTCACCAGTACAATTTCTAGACATACTAAATGGAAACGTCCACAACCGTCAGCGTCACTGCTTTTTATAAACTCATTACAGTCGACATCTAAACACAAACGAAGAAGAAGATGAAAAAGTGTATATCTAGTACTGATAGAACGACAATCATCTTCATCCCCTTCGTCAACCTCATCACCATCATCGTTTGCATCACTGTCATAACCATCTTTGTCCCATTATAGCTTGCGTAAACTTCACCACCATCATCGATTGCATCATCTCCATCACCATCATCACTTACGTCGCTCTCATCACTTACGTCACCGTCATCACTTACGTCACTGTCATCACTTACGTCACTGTCATCACTTACGTCACTCTCATCACTTACGTCACTGCCATCACCATCATCACTTACGTCACTCTCATCACTTACGTCACTCTCATCACTTACGTCCCTGTCATCACCATCATCACTTACGTCACTCTCATCACTTACGTCGCTCTCATCCCTTATGTGACTGTCATCACCATCAACACTTACGTTACTCTCATCACCCCTTATCACTTACGTCCCTCTCATCACCTACCATCACTTACATCGTTCTCATTCCTTACGTCACTGTTATCACCATCATCACTTACATCACCATCATCACTTACGTCACCATCATCACTTACGTCACCATCATCACTTACGTCTCTCTCATCACCATCATCACTTACGTCACCATTATCACTTACGTCACTCTCATCACCATCATCACTTACATCACCATCATCACTTACGTCACCATCATCACTTACGTCACCATCATCACTTACGTCTCTCTCATCACCATCATCACTTACGTCACCATTATCACTTACGTCACTCTCATCACCATCATCACTTACATCACCATCATCACTTACGTCACCATCATCACTTACGTCACCATCATCACTTACGTCACCATCATCACTTACGTCTCTCTCATCACCATCATCACTTACGTCACCATTATCACTTACGTCACTCTCATCACCATCATCACTTACATCACCATCATCACTTACGTCACCATCATCACTTACGTCACCATCATCACTTACGTCTCTCTCATCACCATCATCACTTACGTCACCATTATCACTTACGTCACTCTCATCACCATCATCACTTACATCACCATCATCACTTACGTCACCATCATCACTTACGTCACCATCATCACTTACGTCACCATCATCACTTACGTCACCATCATCATTTACGTCACTCACATCACCATCATCACTTACGTCACCATCATCACTTACGTCACCATCATCACTTACGTCACCATCATCACTTACGTCACTCTCATCACCATCATCACTTACGTCGCTCTCATCACCATCATCACTTACGTCGCAGTCATCACCATCATCACTTACGTCGCTATCATCACCATCATCACTTACGTCGCAGTCATCACCATCATCACTTACGTCGCTCTCATCACCATCATCACTTACGTCGCTCTCATCACCATCATCACTTACGTCGCTCTCATGACCATCATCACTTACATCTCTCTCATCACCATCATCACTTACGTCACTCTCATCACCATCATTACTTACGTCACTCTCATCACCATCATCACTTACGTCACTCTCATCACCATCATCATTTACTTCACCATCATCACTTACGTCACTCTCATTACCATCATCTCTTTCGTCCTCCTAATCGCTATCCTTCATATACATCATGTAGAGCGCTTATCGTACTGGTCAACCCTTCCAGGATAATCCACCAAGTTGAGTGAGCCTCTCAAACATTGTATACACACAGCGTTATGTGTTAAGGAACTACCATATCTTTAACTGACAGTGTTAAACAAATGATATTACAACGTGTACACATGTTTACAACGGTAGAAGGTTAAGCAACAAGTATTTGTTACTAAACGTTATTCAAATCAGGCTCCTGATAAAAGTAACGAGGCCAGAGATCACCATAACTGACGTCATGGAGTGAAGACTCAGACGCTTTAAGGGTCACACATTAAAGAGACTGGATGATATAATTACAATACAGTCTCTATCCTGTAATCCTAATGGAATGAAACGTACTGATAGATAAAAACACACATGAACAAGAGAGGTTGCGACAAATATAAAGGAAACATGGAAAACACAGATTCAATTGGAAAGAATGGAACATGACTGAATGACGTGCCCTGCATTTCTTGAAGATTTATACATATGAGCTGCCAGCTGCTTTCTACATACTGGATTGATCAATTAATGACGTTGTGCTATGATTATAGATGTTTCCGAGCGTGAATTCTTGGTTTCAAGTTTCTATTTCACAATTACGTTTACTAAAAAAGAAACAGTTTATATGTTTTATATCGTGTCTGGTTGGTGATAAGTGTCAATATATGTTCAGCTGTGAAATTTATGTTCTTAAAAAAGATTACGTAGCTGGATTGTCTTCCGCTTAACAAAGAGAGCTGAACGCATTCGCATGACGGATTCCGGAAATGAATTTCGGTCACAATGTTGTCTGAAAACCCCCGCTGCTGGTTTCAGACAGTGGCGTAGCAATACTGTAAGAGGAAGTCAGAGTGACCCATGCACCGGCCTATGGAGAGCGTCAGCCTATGGGGACTGGTGAGAAGGGAGGGGGGGGGGGGCGCGAAATTGGGTAACATTTACAAAACAAAGTTTCACTATCTGAGTAGAAACGTCATAGTTCCTGGGACAGCATTAGTACTGAATACTACCTCCTCTACTAACACGGACACTTTGTCACACTATACATACAAACACAAACACAAGCACGCACTCACGCACACACACATATATACATATATATATACAGTAGCTGTTTACTATTTTGTCCAGTTTTTCAAAAAGCGGCTGGAAAACATCAAACGGAATATTATTTGTGAAACGAAATACAATTATTTTGTAGTCTTTTTATTTATTTTACTCTCAGGTTTTGAAATGCCTGCAAATAAGCTGAGTGGTGCTCATAATATAGACTCGGAAGACGATTTTGAGGCTACAAAGTTGTAATTTTGGTTTTTTATTGACACATTATTAAAACGAAGAAAAACTGCAAATAAAGAGCATGTCAACAATATCAAAATCCCCCTGAAATATGAAGACGGAAAAAAAATGACAACTTGTAGAAAAGCAACATCCAGTAATGGATAGTGAACAAATATAACAGTTAATACTGACTTGACTTACAGCTAACTTTCAAAATCATTTAATGGTGAGAATATGGATGAAAGCAATGGTGATGAGGATCATGATAATGATTTAATCCAATTCCTGCCGTACTGGAGTTAATTATCGGTTACATTGACTTTAATAACATCACGGCGAAAAGAGATGATAAAGCGTGGTTCTCAATTCTTTCAAAACAAGGACACCCAGTATGCATAAGTGGATGGGCGTTCAATGACCGCGAATGGTTTACACGTCAGCTGCTGTATTCACCTTAGAATTCAGCAGCTTAATGATCTCTAGTAGATCAACTGGAGAATGACAAATAACCTCTGAATGATTGCCGATCTCAATGTTACGACAAAGCTGATGTGATGACTGGTCATATATCAAGCCTTCAGTAAAGGATCACAACAAGAAATGATCGAGCATTGTTTATCAATTGTGGTAACCGTAGTTTAAACTTAGCAGGAGTTCTTTCAGCCATGCAGTCGTCCTTACGATCTTTGGTAAGGAATCAAGATGCCGAGCAGCGCATGAGCTGCAGTGGTCAGCGACCCATAGCTGACTGCTAGCGTCAGGGCCAGCGAACCAGAGCTGCTAAGACCCTTCTATACCTCAACGTGGTGATCCTGGATAACAGATTGCAGCAGGGCAGACTGGCTAAGGAGAAGGGATAGAAGAGGGAATGCTAACACGGTACTCAAAAAATGCTTGCGGAAGTCGGATGTGTTGGACCGAAAGGTGCAAATATCGCAATCAAGCTGTAAACTACGACACAACGCATTCCGTTCTCTGGAATAAATTCTGCTACTTAATCCCTTTCAGGGTTTGGTAGGGGGAGATTGAGAACGAACGAAGAAGAAGAAGATCTTCGGTAAAATCGAGACCATATATAGGTTTTTCTCACGTTCTATACTTAGCTGGGAAGAACTACAAAAACTGCAGATAACAGAAAAATGCGAATCTGAGACCTGATGAGTGCACGGGAAGATGCTGTTAAAGACCCTTATGGAAGATTGTGTGACCTGCTTAATTTACTTCAGAAACTTGCCGAAGATGGACAACAGAGAGTTGACACTAGAGCTGATGCAAGCGAACTTCTGCAAAACAAACTAAATTTCAATTTGATTGCTTTGCTTGTTTCTGGGACACCATCTTTGGAAGAATTAACTGGGTACAGAAGCGTCTGTAGGATCCTATCATGGATTTCAAGGATGTAGCTTCTGATCTAGAAAACTTTACAAATAAACTGATAGAAATTCCAGAAGATGTGTGTATACGTGCTATTGAGGATACAAAGAGAAAATGCGCCATCTGGGAAATGGAAGTTAAACGAATTATAACACGTATAATGATGTCTGGAGAATTGGCTCGGAATGCATGTCGTTTTGCTGAAGAGGAAGATGTGCGTGAAACTTCTTCTTCTTCTTCTTCTGCGTACACAGTCAGACAGTAACCATTATTTTCTCGAAAAAAGCGGCGGTCATCCTGAGACTCTCGCCACTACCATAGAGCTTGTCTTGCAGTTCCACTGGCAATGGCCACATCTGCTCTCTCTGATCCTCGTATGTCGGGCAGTTCTGCAGCAGATGTTCAGTGGTCATTTTACCAGTACCGCACGGGCATTCGTCGGTACACCCTATCTTCAATTTGTTGAATAGGTGGTACCTCAGTCTGTTGTGGCCAGTGCGAAGTCTTCTTCTTCTTCTTCTTCTGCGTACACAGTCAGACAGTAACCATTATTTTTTCGAAAAAAGCGGCGGTCATCCTGAGACTCTCGCCACTACCATAGAGCTTGTCTTGCAGTTCCACTGGCAATGGCCACATCTGCTCTCTCTGATCCCCGTATGTCGGGCAGTTCTGCAGCAGATGTTCAGTGGTCATTTTACCAGTACCGCACGGGCATTCGTCGGTACACCCTATCTTCAATTTGTTTAATAGGTGGTACCTCAGTCTATTGTGGCCAGTGCGAAGTCTGAAGACAACGACCTGGTCTCTTCGGTTCAACTGGTAATAGGCATCGTTTTTGGTGTAACCAGTATGTTCGGTTTCCCATTTGGTCATGTACCTGGCTTTGATAAGCCGTTTTGACTCTTCGTACGTCATACTGGTATCTGTTTGTGGTAGCCTTGCACCTTCTTTTGCCAGTCTGTCTGCCTCCTCGTTGCCTTGGATGTTGCAGTGTGACGGAATCCACTGTACCACTACCCTTTTTGGTGCGGACTGCTGGCACAGTTTGCAGAGTGCTGCTCTTAAGTCATTAAGCTCAGTGTTTTTCTGGCTTTTTAGCGCTGTGACTACGGCGAGAGCATCTGTCAGCAGGACTATATGGCTCTCATTTTCACTGCGTTTTACCATTTCTTCCACTGCCGCCCTCAGTGCCTCTGCCTCCGCTCTGAAATTGCTTGTGTACTTACCAGTAGCGAATGACAGAGTTATTTTTCTGCCATTTGGTAGGTTCAGGAATGCTCCTGCCCCTCCGTTCTGTGTAGTGTTTGTTACAGAACCGTCGGTGTATGCATGGGTCCAGTCCATGCTTGGGTAGCTTTTCGTTATGAAGCTTAGGGTAGTATCTCTCCTTTCTTTTTCACTCTGGCAGTTTTTGTTTGCAATACCTGGTATATTTTCTACCACCTCTGGAAATATATCCTGCCTCCAAGTAGGTTTTCGTACAGTAGTGATGGGTTTTGGTGTTGTTAGTGCGTTTATGGGATCTTCGTGCATCTTTGCTTTGGCTATTTCTGCAAAGTTTCTCCGCTTTAGTTTCCCATTTCCCAAATTGTTTAGTCTCTGGTACATTGGATGGTCCGTCAGTTATCTGAGTTTCTCTGACTGCAGCTGGGCTCTGCAGTCTCTTCTATCGGTCATGGATTGCAGTTTTGTAATCTTTTCAAGTTCTACAATTGGCGTTGACTTCAAGCCACCTGTTATAATTCTCATGGCTTGGTTTTGAAGTTTGTTAACTTTATCGAAGTTCGCCTTCGCTGCGGTTGTCCATGCCGCAATGCCATACTCGAGAACTGGTCTCACTCTTCCAGTGTACAGTTTCTTTAGTATGCCTTCGTCTGCTCCCCAGCTTGTGCCAGCAAGTTTCCTCATGATCGCCATTCTTTCTCTGGCTTTCATTCGGTTTCTCTCAATCTGACTTTTCCATGTCATGCGCCGATCAAATGTGATTCCCAGATAGGTTGGGTTGTCGTTTGGCTGCAGGATTTTGCCATTTAGCCTTAATTTGGTACTTTGGGGTTTTAATGAGAGCGAGAATATTGTGCACGTGGTTTTCTCCTCGTTTATTTTGACCAGCCATGAGGTCGCCCATTCTTCCAGCGATGTTAGGGCCGTCTGCATCCGATTTCTTGCTATGGTGAGATTCTTTTCAGAGGTCCACATAGCCAGATCGTCTGCAAACATTGAGCTATGGACTCTTCTTGGTATATTCTCTGTAATATCGTTTATATATACCAGGAAGAGTGTGGGTGACAATACTCCCCCTTGGGGTACTCCCTGCTCGAGTGTCACCTTTTTGCTCATCTGCCCTTGTACTTGGACTCTGGCCGTTCTTTGTTTGACGTAGTAGTTGATCCACTTGTACATCTTCCCACAGACATCACTTCTTCTTATCTTGACTCTAAGTCCATCCTTCCAGACTTTGTCAAATGCCTTTTCCAGATCCACCCAAACAGCTACTGTGTGTTTATGTGCCTGGTAGGCATCTTCTATCTCCTGGGCTATGAGGATGACCTGGTCCTCAGTGGATCTGTGCTGTCTAAAGCCGGCTTGCTGTGGAATTAGTATTCGTTTTTCTTCCAGATGCCACATCAGTCTGGTGTTTATCATCCGTTCCATCAGCTTGCCGACACAGCTCAGTAGGCTTATGGGCCTGTATCCATTTGGATCTGTTTTATCCTTTCCTGTTTTTGGTACTGGTACCAGTATTGCATCTTTCCATGCCTGGGGTACAATACCCCTTTTCCAGCTTTGGTTCAGGACTGATAGTAGTTTTTTCTTCGCTGTTTGGCCCAGCCCCATCAGCATTTCGTTTGTTATCCCGTCTTTTCCGGGAGATTTCCTTTTCTTTAGTGTTCTCATAGCCGCTTCCATTTCGCGCATTGTTAGTTTGGCCATCATGTGCTCTTCAGGAGCCGTATTTATGTTTTCGTGTCCCTTTAGCTCTTCGCTAATGTCTGTATGCTTATCTGCAGGGACCTCGATGTGGTTTGCTCTGGCATAGTGATCGACAAAGGCGTTTGCGGCTTTCTTACCTGTGATCAAGTTCTCGCCCTGCTTGATAGTAATTTGTTTATTTGACGGGGTTTCGTCGTTTATGGCTCTGACTAGCTTCCATAGCTTGTTCCCTTCTTTGTCCAGGTTTAAACTTTCCGTTTTATTTTTCCAACTTTCTCTTGCTGTTTGCTTGAGAGTGTGTTTGTACTTCGCCGCGGAGGCTTTGAGGGCGATGTTTGCCTCCATGGATTTTTCTCGTTCTGCCATGTTCCTAGCATTTGTTACCGCATCTTCCACTTTCTGCAACTCATCATTCCAGTAGGGCTTTTAGTTTTTCCTAGCTCCTCTTGGGATGGTTTCAGTGGCGGCTTGCATTATTGCCTTGCTTAGGCTCTCTACCATGGGCTTCATTTTGGTGTTTCGTGTGTTGATGGTTTCACACAGCCCATCTGTCAGGATTGCAAATCTGTCCCAGTCGGCTCGTTTGTAATTCCAACGTGGGAGCGGTTTTGTTTCCTGTGGGCCAACTTCCATTTCCATGTCAATGGTTAGCCTGATCGGCCTGTGGTCGCTACCTGCCAGTTGGTTTAGCACCTGGCGGTCTATTTTATAGTGTATGTCCTGTGTGGAGAAGGCCAAATCTGGAGTCGAGGTGGTATGCCATGTTCTTGAATAGAAGCTAGGGCTATCCTCCGGCCTATTGATTAGGGAGAGATTTGCATCTATCTCCCAATCTTCCACTTCGTCACCTCTGCTGTCAGTGTCAGAGTATCCCCATCTCTCCGAGTGGCTGTTGAAATCTCCAACTACTATGCAGTTGGAGTCTCCTACCTCCATACTCGAGAGCGATAGGTCTCTGTTTGGTGGTCCGTACAGATTGAAAATGCGGAGCTTCGTCTCTTGAGCCATTATGTCAACTCCTACAATTTCTGCTTGTCCGGTGTGATTGACAGGTACCGCGCTACTCGGTATGCTGTTTCTGGTCAGTATCAGGACCCCTCCTTTGTGGCCTTCTCTATCTAGACGGAAGGTCTGGTATCCTCTGATTGAGAATTTATGGTTATTGTTGAGGTGCGTTTCCTGGATACATGCCACGTCAATCTTACCTTCATGCAGGTGGTGTGTTAGGGAAAGTTTTTTGTTAATGACTCCCTCCGCATTCCACTGTAGTATTTTGAGGGTCTTGAGGTTTTGGCCAATAGACGTTACCCCATAGCCATGTGCCTTGACTCCACGACACATGGGTGGGTGACCACCAGTAGTCAAGGGTGGGCCTCTTCGAGGCGTGGGGCCCGGCGCTATCGCTGCCTGGCGGGTCTCCTCAGGATGAGCGCCATACGTTTTTCGAATAGGTTGTGATGCCATCATACTGTGATTTACGTTGCACTGTTTTGTTAGGCTTGCGGCCCCGTGCATCCGATTTCAACAGGCGTTTCTGTAGGGATGGCCTCCTTAGCCTTTGGCTGTCCCCAGCCTATCTGCAAGGCAGCAGTTGTTTACGATCAGAGTTTTCTCTCCTATGGAAGTTGTCTTACCAGACTATCGAGTCTTCACTACTCGTGTCTATAGGGTGCAATGATGATATGTGATATATGAGATGGACTGGTTTACCCGGAAGAGAGGCAGTCCAGTGTGTCTGTATCCCTGGATCGTCACGTCCTGCCAGAAACGTAGCATTTGCATGTGAGTGGGGTATCTCTTTTTCCCTTTATTTTCTTGGCTTCTATGCAGGGATGGTACGCCTAGCATTCCCCGCCACCTGGGGTGTTGACACAGTGGGGCAGGTGTGCAATGTCCGCTGGTCTGCATCTCTTCTGCGTCCAGCATGATAGTTATGGCTGATAACGTACAGAGGTAGATATCGTAGCCGGAGTGCATTCAGCCAGAGGACAAGCCTGGTAATGTCACAGAGATGTTGATCGCCTGGTGTGCGGACAACTCTCATGGTCAGTGGTTGAGTCTTGACAGTTCACAGTGAGGTGGCTGCTCTACTGTTTTCGACACCCCGACCAGGTTCTAAGTCTTTGGTTGGTGTTTTTTCGCACCCCATCGCCGTATAGGGTGAGTATCAAGCAGTTGTCCGCCCGCTTTGATTGGCGGGCGGCAAGAACCTCTTACTGTGGCTCTACCTGATAGGGCTGGGGCGCAAGCCCCAGGTCCCGAGCATGTAGGAGCCTCCCATTGCAGTGGTGCTGAGATTTTGGGCGGGATTGCGGCTTACAAGGGTTCGGCCGTAATCCCCCACATGGTAGCTTCGCGCCCTTTGCTTATCAGCCTGGTACGTGAACCAAAGTGTCTGCGGCTCCTCTCGATTTGAGCTGGTTTTCCGTAGCAACGCCCTGTCATTTGTAGGGTAAAACTGACCTGTCTTCAGATGATCTATTTCCAGCACCCGTTCACTATTTGGTCAGACGAATTTATTGAGGGCTTTTGTTTGTCAATGACCAGGTATTTGAAATCTGCGGTTTCTGCGGTGTTAAACACGATTTCCGTAGCGTTCTTTCATTTGAGTGTTTGAGAGCTGACTTGTCATCCGTGAGTCTAATACCAGCGTACGTTCATTATTAGACCCAAACGGCAGTGCTCTCGATTTGTCAGTTGTTCTACAGTATTGGCGTGTTCAGTCAAATTAAGCCGCAGGTTCCACACCTGGTGGTGCCCTTCCGTCAATTCCCTTAGCGAGACAATCAAGTTTCTTAGAGGGTAGCCCCAAAAATTTTCGAGGGTCTAATTCCAGCACATGTTCTCTATTAGACCCCACGAAGGTGTACTTTTTGATAGTCATTCTGCAGTATTGGCGTGGTAAGTTAACTTAGGTCTCAGGCCCCACTCCTGATAGTGCTCTTCCGTCAATTCCTTTATCAAACACTGGATGCAGACAAAACCGAGCCACAGGGGGCATAACCCCATATTTCTGGGGGTCTAAGTCCAGCACAAGTTCCATATTAGGCCCCAGAAGAGTGGTCCCGGCATGTCGATCATTTCAGTGTTGGCCGTGTTGAGTCAAATTAAGCCGCAGGCTCCACTCCTGGTGGTGCCCTTCCGTCAATTCCTTTAAGTTTCAGCTTTGCAACCATACTTCCCCCGGAACCCAAACACTTTGGTTTCCCGGAAGCTGCCCGCAGAGTCATCGAAGCAACTCCTGCGGATCGCTAGTCGGCATCGTTTATGGTCAGAACTACGACGGTATCTGATCGTCTTCGCGCCTCTGACTTTCGTTCTTGATTAATGAAAACATTCTTGACAAATGCTTTCGCAGTAGCTCGTCTTGCGGCGATCCAAGAATTTCACCTCTAACGCCGCAATACGAATGCCCCCGTTTGTCCCTGTTAATCATTACCCCCAGTTCCGAAAACCAACAAAATAGAACCGAGGTCCTATTCCATTATTCCATGCACCATTATTCAGGCAGCCGAGGCCTGCTTTGAACACTCTAATTTTTTCAAAGTAAACGCGCCGGCCACCCAGGACGCTCAGCGAAGAGCACCCGTGGGAGAGAGCCGGCAGACGGTAGGGCAGGAGACAACGGGCAGTGAACCGGCTCGAGCCGGACCGCCCGCCTGCGCCTGAGATCCAACTACGAGCTTTTTAACTGCAACAACTTTAATATACGCTATTGGAGCTGGAATTACCGCGGCTGCTGGCACCAGACTTGCCCTCCAATAGATCCTCGTTAAAGGGTTTAAAGTGTACTCATTCCAATTACGGGGCCTCGAAAGAGTCCCGTATTGTTATTTTTCGTCACTACCTCCCCGTGCCGGGAGATGGTAAGTTGCGCGCCTGCTGCCTTCCTTGGATGTGGTAGCCGTTTCTCATGCTCCCTCTCCGGAATCGAACCCTGATTCCCCGTTACCCGTTACAAACATGGTAGGCATGTCACGTACCATCGACATTTGATAGGGCAGACATTTCAAAGATGCGTCGCCGGCACATGAGGCCATGCGATCAGCACAAAGTTATCCATAGTCACCAGTGGGGACGCCGCAACCCCGCGAGGGGAAACGACGATTGGTTTTGAACTAATAAAAGCGCTCTTTCCGCGAGGGTCGGAGCTTGGTAAGCATGTATTAGCTCTAGAATTGCCACAGTTATCCAAGTAGGATCGTGTCATCTAAGGAACCTCGACTGATTTAATGAGCCATTCGCGGTTTCACCGTGAGACAGTGTGAACTTAGACATGCATGGCTTAATCTTTGAGACAAGCATATGACTACTGGCAGGATCAACCAGATATCTGTCGGAGACGTACGTACTGCGCACACCGGTCGGCGGAGGAAGGGTGTGTAAAAAGCCTCACTGGGACGGCCGCAGGGACCGACTGACGGGACGGACGGAGGGTTGTTCCACCCGTCCCTCACTCCCTGAAGAGGAAGATGTGCGTGAAACGATAATTACTCTTTACATATTCAAGCAAGAATTTAAGACACGATTTCCTTGATGGAAAGATCTCAATTCAAAATTTGGATTTCTGTTAGACATTCCAAATCTTATTCGAATCGACAATCGATATATTTGAGCTTCTCAGACACGATTGCCTTGATCTCGATATATTGTATGATACCGATGTTCATGGAAATGAGTTGTTTATTGAGATTAATGGCTGTTGCGTGTTACTGAATAGTCGTCCGGGCACATTTCCAAGGACTCTCTTGGAACCTCTTCCTTTTATGATCAGTTACGGTGAAGATGTTTTTCCAAGTTACCAATCGCTCTACACATGTTGTTAACGATTTCCGTATCCATAGCTAGCTGTAAAAGATCATTCAGCAAACTGAAATTAAAACTCTTATACTTCAATGGGCGTTAAGTGATCTAACACTATGTAGTATTGAGAGAGATGTGCTAGAGAAAACATACAGTGACGATGCTATTGATGCAGTTGATGCTGTGAAAGTCATGAAAATTAATCTTTCGTAAATTGTAAAACGATTAATATAATTATAATACGTCTTAGCTAGCCTATTGTTCATGGCACAAAAAACAGTCATAATTTTAAACTTGTTTAAACAGCAGTTTAATCAAAACTGACGGTCCAGTTTAGTCAACTGCCAGTGGACGGCGTAGACTACGGGTTAAGTAACACGACTCACAACACGAAGTAGCTGTGTTCGATCCCCATCACAGTACCGGCTGTTACCCCGGGGAAGCAAACCCTTGGAAAATGCAGGAGGAATCAGATCCTTACATAAAATGTATACCGAAGTCGGATGCACTAGGCGGATAGGCGCAAAATAAAAACCGTAGTGCAACGCACACCGCGTAGGGGAATAGAGAAATAAGGCGAATAAAAAACCAAAAAAACAACAACAAAAGTTAACTGCTAATCTAGTACGCACCTAACATATGCCATTAAAAAGAAATTCTTCTTCTTCTTCTTCTGCGTACACAGTCAGACAGTAACCATTATTTTCTCGAAAAAAGCGGCGGTCATCCTGAGACTCTCGCCACAACCATAGAGCTTGTCTTGCAGTTCCACTGGCAATGGCCACATCTGCTCTCTCTGATCCTCGTATGTCGGGCAGTTCTGCAGCAGATGTTCAGTGGTCATTTTACCAGTACCGCACGGGCATTCGTCGGTACACCCTATCTTCAATTTGTTGAAGAGGTGGTACCTCAGTCTGTTGTGGCCAGTGCGAAGTCTGAAGACAACGACCTGCTCTCTTCGGTTCAACTGGTAATAGGCATCGTTTTTGGTGTAACCAGTATGTTCGGTTTCCCATTTGGACATGTACCTGGCTTTGATAAGCCGTTTTGACTCTTCGTACGTCATACTGGTATCTATTTGTGGTAGCCTTGCACCTTCTTTTGCTAGTCTGTCTGCCTCCTCGTTGCCTTGGATGTTGCAGTGTGACGGAACCCACTGTACCACTACCCTTTTTGGTGCGGACTGTTGGCACAGTTTGCAGAGTGCTGCTCTTAAGTCATTAAGCTCAGTGTTTTTCTGGCTTTTTAGCGCTGTGACTACTTCGAGAGCGTCTGTCAGCAGGACTATATGGCTCTCATTTTCACTGTGTGTTACCATTTCTTCCACTGCCGCCCTCAGTGCCTCTGCCTCTGCTCTGAAATTGCTCGTGTACTTACCAGTAGCGAATGACAGTGTTATTTTTCTGCCCTTTGGTAGGTTCAGGAATGCTCCTGCCCCTCCGTTCTGTGTAGTGTTTGTTACAGAACCGTCGGTGTATGCATGGGTCCAGTCCATGCTTGGGTAGCTTTTCGTTATGAAGCTTAAGGTAGTGTCTCTCCTTTCTTTTTCGGTCTGGCAGTTTTTGTTTGCAATACCTGGTATATTTTCTACCACCTCTGGAAATATATCCTGCCTCCAAGTAGGTTTTCGTACAGTAGTGATGGGTTTTGGTGTTGTTAGTGCGTTTATGGGATCTTCGTGCATCTTTGCTTTGGCTATTTCTGCAAAGTTTCTCCGCTTTAGTTTCCCAGTTCCCAAATTGTTTAGCCTCTGGTACATTGGATGGTCCGTCAGTCTTCGGAGTTTCTCTGACTGCAGCTGGGCTCTGCAGTCTCTTCTGTCGGTCATGGATTGCAGTTTTGTAATCTTTTCAAGTTCTACAATTGGCGTTGACTTCATGCCACCAGTTATGATTCTCATGGCTTGGTTTTGAAGTTTGTTAACTTTATCGAAGTTCGCCTTCGCTGCTGTTGTCCATGCCGCGATGCCATACTCGAGAACTGGTCTCACTCTTCCAGTGTATAGTTTCTTTAGTATGCCTTCGTCTGCTCCCCAGCTTGTGCCAGCAAGTTTCCTCATGATCGCCATTCTTTCTCTGGCTTTCATTCGGTTTCTCTCAATCTGACTTTTCCATGTCATGCGCCGATCAAATGTGACTCCCAGATAGGTTGGGTTGTCGTTTGGCTGCAGGATTTTGCCATTTAGGCTTAATTTGGTACTTTGGGGTTTTAATGAGAGCGAGAATATTGTGCACGTGGTTTTCTCCTCGTTTATTTTGACCAGCCATGAGTTCGCCCACTCTTCCAGCGATGTTAGGGCCGTTTGCATCCGATTTCTTGCTATGGTGAGATTCTTTTCAGAGGTCCACATAGCCAGATCGTCTGCAAACATTGAGCTATGGACTCTTCTTGGTATATTCTCTGTAATATCGTTTATATATACCAGGAAGAGTGTGGGTGACAGTACTCCCCCTTGGGGTACTCCCTGCTCGAGTGTCACCTTTTTGCTCATCTGCCCTTGTACTTGGACTCTGGCCGTTCTTTGTTTGAGGTAGTGGTTGATCCACTTGTACATCTTCCCACAAACATCACTTCTTCTTAGCTTGACTCTAAGTCCATCCTTCCAGACTTTGTCAAATGCCTTTTCCAGATCCACCCAAACAGCTACTGTGTGTTTCTGTGCCTGGTAGGCATCTTCTATCTCCTGGGCTATGAGGATGACCTGGTCCTCAGTGGATCTGTGCTGTCTAAAGCCGGCTTGCTGTGGAATTAGTATTCGTTTTTCTTCCAGATGCCACATCAGTCTGGTGTTTATCATCCGTTCCATCAGCTTGCCGACACAGCTCAGTAGGCTTATGGGCCTGTATCCATTCGGATCTGTTTTGTCCTTTCCTGTTTTTGGTACTGGTACCAGTATTGCATCTTTCCATGCCTGGGGTACAATACCCCTTTTCCAGCTTTGGTTCAGGACTGATAGTAGTTTTTCCTTCGCTGTTTGGCCCAGCCCCATCAGCATTTCGTTTGTTATCCCGTCTTTTCCGGGAGATTTCCTTCTCTTTAGTGTTCTCATAGCCTCTTCCATTTCGCGCATTGTTAGTTTGGCCATCATGTGCTCTTCAGGAGCCGTATTTATGTTTTCGTGCCCCTTTAGCTCTTCGCTAATGTCTGTATGCTTATCTGCAGGGACCTCGATGTGGTTTGCTCTGGCATAGTGATCGACAAAGGCGTTTGCGGCTTTCTTACCTGTGATCAAGTTCTCGCCTTGCTTGATAGTAATTTGTTTATTTGACGGGGTTTCGTCGTTCATGGCTCTGACTAGCTTCCATAGCTTGTTCCCTTCTTTGTCCAGGTTTAAACTTTCCGTTTTATTTTTCCAACTTTCTCTTGCTGTTTGCTTGAGAGTGTGTTTGTACTTCGCCGCGGCGGCTTTGAGGGCGATGTTTGCCTCCACGGATTTTTCTCGTTCTGCCATGTTCCTCGCATTTGTTACTGCATCTTCCACTTTCTGTAACTCATCATTCCAGTAGGGCTTATAGTTTTTCCTAGCTCCTCTTGGGATGGTTTCAGTGGCGGCTTGCATTATTGCCTTGCTTAGGCTCTCTACCATGGGCTTCATTTTGGTGTTTCGTGTGTTGATGGTTTCACACAGCCCATCTGTCAGGATTGCAAATCTGTCCCAGTCGGCTCGTTTGTAATTCCAACGTGGGAGCGGTTTTGTTTCCTGTGGGCCTACTTCCATGTCAATGGTTAGCCTGATCGGCCTGTGGTCGCTACCTGCCAGTTGGTTTAGCACCTGGCGGTCTATTTTATAGTGTATGTCCTGTGTGGAGAAGGCCAAATCTGGAGTCGAGGTGGTATGCCATGTTCTTGAATAGAAGCTAGGGCTATCCTCCGGCCTATTGATTAGGGAGAGATTTGCATCTATCTCCCAATCTTCCACTTCGTCACCTCTGCTGTCTGTGTCAGAGTATCCCCATCTCTCCGAGTGGCTGTTGAAATCTCCAACCACTATGCAGTTGGAGTCTCTGACCTCCATACTCGAGAGCGATAGGTCTCTGTTTGGTGGTCCGTACAGATTGAAAATGCGGAGCTTCGTCTCTTGAGCCATTATGTCAACTCCTACAATTTCTGCTTGTCCGGTGTGATTGACAGGTACCGCGCTACTCGGTATGCTGTTTCTGGTCAGTATCAGGACCCCTCCTTTGTGGCCTTCTCTATCTAGACGGAAGGTCTGGTATCCTCTGATTGAGAATTTATGGTTTTTGTTGAGGTGCGTTTCCTGGATACATGCCACGTCAATCTTACCTTCATGCAGGTGATGTGTTAGGGAAAGTTTTTTGTTAATGACTCCCTCCGCATTCCACTGTAATATTCTGAGGGTCTTGAGGTTTTGGCCAATAGTCGTTTCCCCATAGCCATGTGCCTTGACTCCACGACACATGGGTGGGTGACCACCAGTAGTCAAGGGTGGGCCCCTTCGAGGCGTGGGGCCCGGCGCTATCGCTGCCTGGCGGGTCTCCTCAGGATGAGCGCCATACGTTTTTCGAATAGGTTGTGCTGCCATCATACTGTGATTTACGTTGCACTGTTTTGTTAGGCTTGCGGCCCCGTGCATCCGATTTCAACAGGCGTTTCTGTAGGGATGCCCTCCTTAGCCTTTGGCTGTCCCCAGCCTATCTGCAAGGCAGCAGTTGTTTACGATCAGAGTTTTCTCTCCTATGGAAGTTGTCTTTCCAGACTATCGAGTCTTCACTACTCGTGTCTATAGGGTGCAATGATGGTATGTGATATATGAGATGGGCTGGTTTACCCGGAAGAGAGGCAGTCCAGTGTGTCTGTATCCCAGGATCGTCACGTCCTGCCAGAAACGTAGCATTTGCATGTGAGTGGGGTATCTCTTTTTCCCTTTATTTTCTTGGCTTCTATGCAGGGATGGTACGCCTAGCATTCCCCGCCACCTGGGGTGTTGACACAGTGGGGCAGGTGTGCAATGTCCGCTGGTCTGCATCTCTTCTGCGTCCAGCATGATAGTTATGGCTGATAACGTACAGAGGTAGATATCGTAGCCGGAGTGCATTCAGCCAGAGGACAAGCCTGGTAATGTCACAGAGATGTTGATCGCCCGTGTGCGGACAACTCTCATGGTCAGTGGTTGAGTCTTGACAGTTCACAGTGAGGTGGCTGCTCTACTGTTTTCGACACCCCGACCAGGTTCTAAGTCTTTGGTTGGTGTTTTTTCGCACCCCATCGCCGTATAGGGTGAGTATCAAGCAGTTGTCCGCCCGCTTTGATTGGCGGGCGGCAAGAACCTCTTACTGTGGCTCTACCTGATAGGGCTGGGGCGCAAGCCCCAGGTCCCGAGCATGTAGGAGCCTCCCATTGCAGTGGTGCTGAGATTTTGGGCGGGATTGCGGCTTACAAGGGTTCGGCCGTAATCCCCCACATGGTAGCCTCGCGCCCTTTGCTTATCAGCCTGGTACGTGAACCAAAGTGTCTGCGGCTCCTCTCGATTTGAGCTGGTTTTCCGTAGCAACGCCCTGTCATTTGTAGGGTAAAACTGACCTGTCTTCAGATGATCTATTTCCAGCACCCGTTCACTATTTGGTCAGACGAATTTATTGAGGGCTTTTGTTTGTCAATGACCAGGTATTTGAAATCTGCGGTTTCTGCGGTGTTAAACACGATTTCCGTAGCGTTCTTTCATTTGAGTGTTTGAGAGCTGACTTGTCATCCGTGAGTCTAATACCAGCGTACGTTCATTATTAGACCCAAACGGCAGTGCTCTCGATTTGTCAGTTGTTCTACAGTATTGGCGTGTTCAGTCAAATTAAGCCGCAGGTTCCACACCTGGTGGTGCCCTTCCGTCAATTCCCTTAGCGAGACAATCAAGTTTCTTAGAGGGTAGCCCCAAAAATTTTCGAGGGTCTAATTCCAGCACATGTTCTCTATTAGACCCCACGAAGGTGTACTTTTTGATAGTCATTCTGCAGTATTGGCGTGGTAAGTTAACTTAGGTCTCAGGCCCCACTCCTGATAGTGCTCTTCCGTCAATTCCTTTATCAAACACTGGATGCAGACAAAACCGAGCCACAGGGGGCATAACCCCATATTTCTGGGGGTCTAAGTCCAGCACAAGTTCCATATTAGGCCCCAGAAGAGTGGTCTCGGCATGTCGATCATTTCAGTGTTGGCCGTGTTGAGTCAAATTAAGCCGCAGGCTCCACTCCTGGTGGTGCCCTTCCGTCAATTCCTTTAAGTTTCAGCTTTGCAACCATACTTCCCCCGGAACCCAAACACTTTGGTTTCCCGGAAGCTGCCCGCAGAGTCATCGAAGCAACTCCTGCGGATCGCTAGTCGGCATCGTTTATGGTCAGAACTACGACGGTATCTGATCGTCTTCGCGCCTCTGACTTTCGTTCTTGATTAATGAAAACATTCTTGACAAATGCTTTCGCAGTAGCTCGTCTTGCGGCGATCCAAGAATTTCACCTCTAACGCCGCAATACGAATGCCCCCGTTTGTCCCTGTTAATCATTACCTCCAGTTCCGAAAACCAACAAAATAGAACCGAGGTCCTATTCCATTATTCCATGCACCATTATTCAGGCAGCCGAGGCCTGCTTTGAACACTCTAATTTTTTCAAAGTAAACGCGCCGGCCACCCAGGACGCTCAGCGAAGAGCACCCGTGGGAGAGAGCCGGCAGACGGTAGGGCAGGAGACAACGGGCAGTGAACCGGCTCGAGCCGGACCGCCCGCCTGCGCCTGAGATCCAACTACGAGCTTTTTAACTGCAACAACTTTAATATACGCTATTGGAGCTGGAATTACCGCGGCTGCTGGCACCAGACTTGCCCTCCAATAGATCCTCGTTAAAGGGTTTAAAGTGTACTCATTCCAATTACGGGGCCTCGAAAGAGTCCCGTATTGTTATTTTTCGTCACTACCTCCCCGTGCCGGGAGATGGTAAGTTGCGCGCCTGCTGCCTTCCTTGGATGTGGTAGCCGTTTCTCATGCTCCCTCTCCGGAATCGAACCCTGATTCCCCGTTACCCGTTACAAACATGGTAGGCATGTCACGTACCATCGACATTTGATAGGGCAGACATTTCAAAGATGCGTCGCCGGCACATGAGGCCATGCGATCAGCACAAAGTTATCCATAGTCACCAGTGGGGACGCCGCAACCCCGCGAGGGGAAACGACGATTGGTTTTGAACTAATAAAAGCGCTCTTTCCGCGAGGGTCGGAGCTTGGTAAGCATGTATTAGCTCTAGAATTGCCACAGTTATCCAAGTAGGATCGTGTCATCTAAGGAACCTCGACTGATTTAATGAGCCATTCGCGGTTTCACCGTGAGACAGTGTGAACTTAGACATGCATGGCTTAATCTTTGAGACAAGCATATGACTACTGGCAGGATCAACCAGATATCTGTCGGAGACGTACGTACTGCGCACACCGGTCGGCGGAGGAAGGGTGTGTAAAAAGCCTCACTGGGACGGCCGCAGGGACCGACTGACGGGACGGACGGAGGGTTGTTCCACCCGTCCCTCACTCCCTGAAGAGGAAGATGTGCGTGAAACGATAATTACTCTTTACATATTCAAGCAAGAATTTAAGACACGATTTCCTTGATGGAAAGATCTCAATTCAAAATTTGGATTTCTGTTAGACATTCCAAATCTTATTCGAATCGACAATCGATATATTTGAGCTTCTCAGACACGATTGCCTTGATCTCGATATATTGTATGATACCGATGTTCATGGAAATGAGTTGTTTATTGAGATTAATGGCTGTTGCGTGTTACTGAATAGTCGTCCGGGCACATTTCCAAGGACTCTCTTGGAACCTCTTCCTTTTATGATCAGTTACGGTGAAGATGTTTTTCCAAGTTACCAATCGCTCTACACATGTTGTTAACGATTTCCGTATCCATAGCTAGCTGTAAAAGATCATTCAGCAAACTGAAATTAAAACTCTTATACTTCAATGGGCGTTAAGTGATCTAACACTATGTAGTATTGAGAGAGATGTGCTAGAGAAAACATACAGTGACGATGCTATTGATGCAGTTGATGCTGTGAAAGTCATGAAAATTAATCTTTCGTAAATTGTAAAACGATTAATATAATTATAATACGTCTTAGCTAGCCTATTGTTCATGGCACAAAAAACAGTCATAATTTTAAACTTGTTTAAACAGCAGTTTAATCAAAACTGACGGTCCAGTTTAGTCAACTGCCAGTGGACGGCGTAGACTACGGGTTAAGTAACACGACTCACAACACGAAGTAGCTGTGTTCGATCCCCATCACAGTACCGGCTGTTACCCCGGGGAAGCAAACCCTTGGAAAATGCAGGAGGAATCAGATCCTTACATAAAATGTATACCGAAGTCGGATGCACTAGGCGGATAGGCGCAAAATAAAAACCGTAGTGCAACGCACACCGCGTAGGGGAATAGAGAAATAAGGCGAATAAAAAACCAAAAAAACAACAACAACAAAAGTTAACTGCTAATCTAGTACGCACCTAACATATGCCATTAAAAAGAAATTCAAATGTAAGGAAGTACATGTCAAATTTCTGTTGTAATATTTTTGGTAATCACCTAGACTTGCAGCGTAAAAAGTTCCATCACATCAGATAAAAAATTAGGTAATGCTTACACGTAAACATAATGTCACACATTGCTTTGATTAGGCAACTTTCCAATGTCTTTGAGGACACCCGCAAATTCTTTTATCATATCAACACTAGTACAATGACCTGGGAATACCTTAGAAACACTAATTATATCAACACTAGTACAATGACCTAAGAATAACTTAGAAACACTAATCATATCAACACTATTACAATGACCTGGGAATACCTTAGAAACACTAATCATATCAACACTAGTACAATGACCTGGGAATACCTTAGAAACACTAATCATATCAACACTAGTTCAATGACCTGGGAATACCTTAGCAACACTAATCATATCAACACTAGTTCAATGACCTGGGAATACCTTAGAAACACTAATCATATAACACTAGTACAATGACCTGGGAATACCTTAGAAACACTAATCATATCAACACTAGTACAATGACCTGGGAATACCTTAGAAACACTAATCATATCAACACTAGTTCAATGACCTGGAAATAACTTGGAAACACTAATCATATCAACACTAGTACAATGACCTGGGAATAACTTAGAAACACTAATCATATCAACACTAGTACAATGACCTGGGAATACCTTAGAAACACTAATCATATCAACACTATTACAATGACCTGGGAATACCTTAGAAACACTAATCATATCAACCATAGTACAATGACCTGGGAATACCTTAGAAACACTAATCATATCACCACTAGTACAATGACCTGGGAATACCTTAGAAACACTAATCATATCAACACTAGTTCAATGACCTGGGAATACCTTAGAAACACTAATCATATCAACATTAGTACAATGACCTGGGAATAACTTAGAAACACTAATCATATCAACACTAGTACAATGATCTGGGGATACCTTAGAAACACTAATCATATCAACACTAGTACAATGACCTGGGAATACCTTAGAAATACTAATCATATCAACATTAGTACAATGACCTGGAATACCTTAGAAACACTAATCATATCAACACTAGTACAATGCCCTGGGAATACCTTAGAAACACTAATCATATCAACACTAGTACAATGACCTGGGAATACCTTAGAAACACTAATCATATCAACACTAGTACAATGACCTGGGAATACCTTAGAAACACTAATCATATCAACACTAGTACAATGACCTGGGAATACCTTAGAAACACTAATCATATCAACACTAGTACAATGACCTGGGAATACCTTAGAAACACTAATCATATCAACACTAGTACAATGACCTGGGAATACCTTAGAAACACTAATCATATCAACACTAGTACAATGACCTGGGAATACCTTAGAAACACTAATCATATCAACACTAGAACAATGACCTGGGAATACCTTAGAAACACTAATCATATCATTACACTTGCTATCTTTAGAAAGAATAAATGTGAAACAAAATTCGTGGTTCAAACAAATGTAAAGAAATGACATCGCCCAAAGAGGCATATGTCATTGTTCTTATTAAATATGATCGCCTTCATAGTCCGCAAGTAGCACTGTTCAACAACCAACTGGTCGTTGTGCAAATGGTACATTCCTCCAACTCAGTGAAATTATCCAGAATACAGTAACATTAGGCAAATGCAGAATGATATATAGAGAGCTATTGAACATGTCATTCGAAAAACAACACCACTCTAACCGACCACTAACAGGAAAATAACTGATAAATGAGAAGTATTCAGAACTCAGTTTTCGCATTCGACGAAACTGTCAAAAACAATCCAAATAGTATGGGGTTGCTGTGGTCGAGAGGTAAGACACTCGCCTCTCAAATAGATGAACCGAAACGGCTTAAGTTCAAGCCCCGTAGGTTTTCAAGCCACTCCTGATCTCAAAAGAGGTGGGATTAGAGGGCCTGCTTCCTGAATTCCCTCCAGTAATTTTGACTTTTGTCACTGGCCCAAATTAGTTCGGCACCCCAGAGTGTGGTTGATGACCAGCGCAGCTTCTTCCCCACTAAAACATCGTTGACAACCTGACTCCGGGCAAAGCATTAGACAGTGACATGACCCCAAATGATCTGATCAAACACTGTAAAGATGCACTCTTGTAACCACTATATAAGATACATTTGATCTGATTAGAAGAGATGGACTATTTAAAATCGTGTTTAAAATCATATACATGTTGCACTAACCAAGTGATGTAGCAGAACATATCGATCTATTGACCGTGAAAGGAACAGGTCCTATTGATGGTTACATATCACCCTCATTCGATCTTTGTATTATTGTTTACGATGACCACGTCCTGATACCGACTCTGTTAAAAATCTACCTTTCACTGCTAATGAACTATGTACTTGGAAAAGCAACGGAGAAAATGTGTCTGTTAAAGAGTCTACTATACAATTTTGCGAGTCTAACGTTACTGAACAAAATACAGGAAGGTTATTATCAGGGACATGCCATTTTCTTAGAGCTTTATAGCTTGATAGATTGTTTTCACAAAGCGTGCACATACTCTTGTCCTACAATAAGTTCACATCTTTCAAATGTGCTGGACCAGGAAGTAGACGAAACTCAAATAGTTACCTTTAGTAATTATGAACTAGCTGACCCGTGCAGAACATCAGCCCGATAGCAAAACTGTGCAATGTGAGAAAATCAGACAGTTAAAAAAAATAATAAATGAAGCTTTATTAATATTAACATTTATCATTATCATGCAAAAGAGAACATGTTTCACATTTTAGTAATTAGAAAAAGTAAATTATGAGACTCGCATATAAATACAAAAATAACGGACATGTTGCCATCAAATTTGGAACAATGGTAGATATGTTCGTTGCAAACGTGTATGTACAAGACAATGAAAACTGAAATATGGGGAAGGGAGAGGGGGGGGGGGGGGAGATATTGACATTAACCAATGACAATTGACATTTAAAACCATTTGGAAAACAAAACATTAGAAACGTCGATAAGGACATTGTATGGGATGTTTACTTGCCAAATTGTATTTCAATAAATGAAATTAGCAACGGTGATATTTCGATCTGTAAATGAGTGCATATCATTGGAATACCTATGTACGTGACATTACAATTGTCTGTTATTGGCTTCCACGGTTAAATACATGATATTTTAGGTAAAATCAGATGGTAATTATATTGAGTAGCATTTTTGAATATTCTAATAGATGAGTGAGAAAGGATGTGCAATGTTTTTAAAACGCATGTCTTGATTCGTAATATATCAAGCAGTGTAAAGAAAATATTCACAAAGTGAAATACGCAAATTTTAATAATATCTTCAGTGTTCGAAGAAAGACGCTTTCTAAACAGCAATTAGTATATTCAGCACTTTAACCTCTATTCGCCCACTTGTGACTTTATTCTGTATAGGGCACTTAAGTGGCCCTTCATGTGTCAAGTTTGCAGTGTCGGTTGTTGCAAGTCCATGTTGTTGTAGTATCAAGTTATGAATGCTTATGTCGACGTAATCTACCTTGTGTTATGAAACGTATTGTTGCATATATGGGAAGGGGTATTACATATCAGTATTATTCATTCTATCTTTCCATGTGACATTAATGACTTTTCATATACATTTCATTTCACCCGTCGTAATGGCCCCGTCCTGTGCACTGGACTAGGATCAAGTCTGCCACTGGTAAAATATAGTTGGAATGAATATATATTTCATCAGTTGTGGTTTTGAGACCAAGTTGATATGTGGGTGTTTAAAGTAGTAGACATAGTTGACACATTACGACAAAGGCATTCTGGCATATTGTTTAACTTTTGAATAAATCTTTCACTTTCGTTTCAGTTTGATTTCCTTTACATGTATGTTAAATGGTCCTGCTAATCTACAAATGCTCCTAATTTCCATCTTAGATATGCTGTTCTATATACTAGATCTTTTATAGGATGTGCCAAGTGAATTCAGATGATTTGACTTTTGTTATCGTACATAAGACTTTCAGTTCAGTTCAGTTCAGTTCATCCCGTAACCCATCAGGTCGTTGGGGCACAGACGAAGACACTCTCAAAATCCCACGCCATCCCTCTCTGTCTGTCACCGCCTGACGTATCTCACCGGGACGAAGGTCTGATCACTCAGTGATGTTGTCCACCCATCTCATCCTTGGACGTCCTCGCCCTCTCTTTCCCGGTACGGAACCAAAGAGTATCGAGTTGGTAAATTCCGTTGGACCTCGCGACGTGTCCGCACCAGGCCATCTTTCGTCTTTTGATAGATGTGACCATCTTCAAAAGGACCAATAGCGTTTTCAACTCTCTGACGTATTACTACGTTCGTGACACGATCTTTATATGTAACATTAAGGAGTTTTCTATAGCACCTCATTTCCATTGCATGTATTCTGCCCTGGATATCTGCTGTAATGGTCCAGGTCTCGCAGGCATACAGAAATATTGATAGCACCAAAGAGCGCATTAGTCTAACTTTTATGCCGTGGTCGAACCGCTTGTCTTGTCATATAGGTTTCAGCCTAGTCAGCGCCGCTGTTTTTTGTGCTATTCTTGCAATTACCTCTGGCTTCGATCCCTCTTCGCTGATTAACGATCCCAGATATTTGAAACGTTTTACCACCTCAAGTTCCTGCCCATTTGCCTCTAATACAGATTTAAACCCTGTTATGTTGTTGGTCATGAGCTTTGTTTTATCTGCATTTATTTCCATACCAAAACTCAGGGCCGCTCTATCCAATCTACCAATCAACTCCTGGAGTTCCCTTTCTGTGCCTGCCACTACATCAATATCATCAGCAAATCGGAAGTTCATGATAAGCCTGTCACCTATTTTAACCGTGCCAACATGTCCGTTTAAGGTCGTCTCCATTATTCTCTCCAAAAATATATATTGAAGAGTGGTGGGGGGAGTATACATCCCTGTCTCACACCCACCGTCGTACGGAACCAATCGCCTAGCGTTCCCTCTACTGAGACAGCGCTGGTCGCCTGCTCATAAAGGTTTGTAATTATCCTCACAATATCGCTGTTGAACTTATAATGCGTCAATGTTGACCATAGCGCCGCATGCCATACTCTGTCAAACGCCTTTCTAAAGTCAGTGAAGGCATGGTAGAGTTGTTGTTGATACTCTGAGTACTTCTCGTTCAGTAGCCGAAGATTAAATATCTGCTCGATGATACTCCTTCCCGCCGCTCGAAAGCCCGCTTGTTCTTCGGCAATGATATTCTCTGCCTGTGGTTTCATTCTGTTAAGTATTATTCTCAAAAGAACTTTACTTGGATGACTTATCAGACTAATTGTTCGATAGTTCTGACACATACTTAGGTTTCCTGATTTAGGCAGTGGTATAATTGTTGATTTTGTCCAGCTGGTGGGCCACTCTCCTGTCTGCCAAATTATATTGCAGATGTATGTCAGGGTATCAATTGTTGCCTCACCTCCCACTTGTAGGAGCTCTGCTGGGATATTATCCACACCTACAGCCTTCCTTCTCTTCAGCATTTTCACGGCTTCATATACTTCTTCCCTTGTTATCGTTTGATTTTCCTCTATCAGACTCACTTCAGGAGACATTGCATTTCTTGGGTCACCTCGACCTTCATGCTTATATAGTTCCGAACAATACTCTGTCCAGCGCTCACGAATGTCTTGAGCTTCTGTGAGACATTTCCCACTCTTGTTCTGAATCGTTGTGTTTCGAATTTGTACAGGCCTTATGAAGTCCTTGACTAATTTATATGCCCCCTTGGTCTTATTTCTTCCTAGATTTTGTTCGATATCTTTAGTCGTTTGCAAATAGTAGTGTATAGTGAGTTCGTTTTTTTTGCTTCGTGCGTTGAATTCTACTTGGAAGATTGGGAGATAGACACAAATCTCTCCCTAATCAATAGGCCGGAGGATAGCCCTAGTTTCTATTCTAGAACATGGCATACCACCTCGACTCCAAATTTGGCCTTCTCCACACAGGACATACACCATAAAATAGACCGCCAGGTGCTAAACCAACTGGCAGGTAGCGACCACAGGCCGATCAGGCTAGACATTGACATGGAAGTAGGCCCACAGGAAAAAAAACTGCTCCCACATTGGAATTACAAACGAGCCGACTGGGAGAGATTTGCAATCCTGACAGACGAGCTGTGTGAAACAATCAACACACGAAACAACAAAATGAAGCACATGGTGGAAAGCCTAAGCAAGGCAATAATGCAAGCCGCCACTGAAACCATCCCAAGAGGGGCTAGGAAAAACTATAAGCCCTATTGGAATGATGAGTTGCAGAAAGCGGAAGATGCAATCACAAATGCTAGGAACATGGCAGAGCGAGAACAATCTATGGAGGCAAATATCGCCCTCAGAGCCGCCACGGCCACATACAAATACACTCTAAACCAAACAGCAAGAGAGAGCTGGAAAAACAAAACTGAAAGTCTTAACCTAGACAAAGAAGGGAACAAGCTATGGAAGTTAGTCAGAGCCATGAACGACGAAACTTCTTCAAACAAACAAATTACCATCAAGCAGGGCGAAAACCTGCTCACAGGGAAGAAAGCCGCAAACGCTTTTGTAGAACACTATGACAAAGCAAACCACATCGAGGTCCCTGCAGATAGGCATACAGACATCAGTGAAGAGCAAAAAAGGTACGACAACATCAATACGGCACCCGAAGAGCATATGATGGCCAAATTAACAATGAGTGAAATGGAAGAGGCCATGAGAATATTAAAGAAAAGGAAATCTCCCGGAAAAGACGGGATAACAAACGAAATGCTGATGGGGCTGGGCCAAACAGCGAAGAGGAAACTGCTATTGGTCCTGAACCAAAGCTGGAAAAGGGGAATTGTACCCCAGGCATGGAAAGACGCAGTACTTGTACCAGTACCAAAGAATGGAAAGGACAAAACAGATCCGAATGGATACAGGCCTATCAGCCTACTGAGCTGTGCCGGCAAACTGATGGAACGTATGATAAACACCAGACTGATGTGGCATCTGGAAGAAAAACGAATACTAATTCCACAGCAAGCCGGCTTTAGACAGCACAGATCCACTGAGGACCAGGTCATCCTCATAGCCCAGGAAATAGAAGATGCCTATCAGGCACAGAAACACACAGTAGCGGTTTGGGTGGACCTGGAGAAGGCATTTGACAAAGTCTGGAAAGACGGACTTAAAATCAAGCTAAGGAGAAGTGAAGTTTGTGGGAGAATGTACAAGTGGATCAACCACTACCTCAAAAAAAGAATGGTCAGAGTCCAAGTACAATGGCAGATGAGCAAAAAGGTGACACTCGAGCAGGGAGTACCCCAAGGGGGAGTACTGTCACCCACACTCTTCCTGGTGTATATAAACGACATTACAGAGAATATACCAAGAAGAGTCCATAGCTCAATGTTTGCAGACGATCTGGCTATGTGGACCTCTGAAAAGAATCTCACCATAGCAAGAAATCGGATGCAGCAGGCCCTAACATCTCTGGAAGAGTGGGCGAACTCATGGCTGGTCAAAATAAACGAGGAGAAAACCACATGCACAATATTCTCGCTTTCAATCAAACCACAAAACACCAAATTAAGCCTAAATGGCAAATTCCTGCAGCAAAACGACAACCCAAACTATCTGGGAGTCACATTTGATCGGCGCATGACATGGAAAAGTCAGATCGAGAGAAACCGAATGAGAGCCAGGGAAAGAATGGCAATCATGAGGAAACTAGCTGGCACAAGCTGGCACAAGCTGGGGAGCAGACGAAAGTATACTAAAGAAACTGTACACTGGAAGAGTGAGACCAGTTCTCGAGTATGGCATTTCGGCATGGACAACAGCAGCAAAGGCGAACTTCGATAAAGTTAGCAAACTTCAAAACCAAGCCATGAGAGTTATAACAGGAGGCATGAAGTCAACGCCAATTGTAGAACTTGAAAAGATTACAAAACTGCAACCCATGACCGATAGAAGATACTGCAGAGCCCAGCTGCAGTCAGAGAAACTCCGAAGACTGACTGACCACCCAATGAACCAGAGACTAAACAATTTGGTAAATGGGAAACTAAAGCGAAGAAACTTTGCAGAAATAGCCAAAGCAAAGATGCACGAAGATCCCATAAACGCACTAACAACACCAAAGCCCATCACTACTGTACGAAAACCTACCTGGAGGCAAGATATATTTCCAGAGGTGGTAGAAAATATACCAGTTATTGGAAACAGAAACTGCCAGACTGAAAAATAAAGGAGAGATACTACCCTAAACTGTATATCAAAAAACTATCCAAGCATGGACTGGACCCATGCATACACCGACGGTTCTGTAACATACACTACACAGAACGGAGGGGCAGGAGCATTCCTGAACCTACCAAATGGCAGAAAAATAACACTGTCATTCGCCACTGGTAAGAACACAAGCAATTTCAGAGCGGAGGCAGAGGCACTGAGGGAGGCAGTGGAAGAAATGGTGACACATAAAGAAAATGAAAGCCATATAGTCCTTCTTACAGATGCTCTGGCCGTAGTCACAGCGCTAAAAAGCCAGAAAAACATTGAGCTTAATGACTTAAGAGCAGTACTCTGTTAACTTTGCCAGCAGTCCGCACCAAAAAGGGTTGTGGTACAGTGGGTCCCATCACACTGCAACATCCAAGGCAACGAGGAGGCAGACAGACTGGCAAAAGAAGGAGCAAGACTACCACAAACAGATACTAGTATGACGTACGAAGAGTCAAAACGGTTTATTAAAGCCAGATACATGACCAAATGGGAAACCGAACATACAGGTTACACCAAAAACGATGCATATTACCAGTTGAACAGAAGAGAGCAGGTCGTTGTCTTCAGCCTTCGCACTGGCCACAATAGACTGAGGTACCACCTATTCAACAAATTGAAGATAGGTGGAACCGACGAATGTCCGTATGGTACCGGGAAAATGACCGCTGAACATCTTCAGTGTTGTTGTCCCTGATGAAGGCCTATTGGTCGTAACGTAGGTTTTGTTTGTGTTCTCGTCTCGGTACGGTATCTGACCATACCCATTTTTAAATTTTGATTAAGTTCAACCTTAATCAACTTTTACTAGTTTTTTTTTCATGTTTTTTTCCCAACATTTGCTGCAGAACTGCCCGACATACGATGATCAGAGAGAGCAGATATGGCCATCACCAGTGGAACTGCAAGACAAGCTATATTGCAGTGTCGACAGCCTCAGGATGACCGCCGCTTTTTTCGAAAAAAATAATGGTTACTGTCTGACTGCGTACGAAGAAGAAGAAGAATTCTACTTCAAAGGTGCGTTCAGAAATAGGTGCTATCTTGAAAATAACAAAACTCAGCAAGTATGAGATCCAAATATACAGAAATAAATATTAGTCTTTCCTAAAAGATCGACGTTAAATAAAATATTTTCAGATATAACAAGTAAATGTGATATATTTTAGCTTATTTGCGGTACATGACAATTCATATTTCTTCACTGAATTGTATTTTAAGAGTAATACAGTAACCCTTAGATAGGTCATTCAAGTGCTCAAATATTAGACGTTTTGTTTACTTAAAATTGTAGAAGCACTCTGCTATTGAAAGGAAAGGTTCAAGTTGTGTCACAAATTTAGGCTTCTCCGACGTTATAATTATTTTCAAATTGTAAAGGCGTGTTAGAATCGATATCAAGTCAGTGAATAGGTCACAAAGTGCCCTTTAAACAGAAACTAAATTAGATACAAATGTTAAAATCGAATATTATTGCAATAACGTTGTCCCTTATTTCTCCACATAATTTCCATCAACATTCATTCACTTATCCAATCAATTTAGCAGTGAATCAAAACATGTTTCAATAAAAGTATTTGTTCTGCTTTCTCAACGGTGCTCTTCACGCTTTACATCGTCGTCTCTCGCAAAACATCTCCGCCAAGGTGGTATTTTAGTCCACCAAACAGGTAGAAATCACTTTGGGTTAATTCTGGACTCTAAGGTGGATGTAGCCGTCACCCTAATTAGTTAATTTTTGTTCTTGACTAATTAAGTTGTATGTGGTCTTGTATTGTTATAATGTATCGGTGCTCTTAGTCAGCAAACCTGGAGATTGATCTTCTATGGATTGCATTATAAAACATCAACAGAACTTCAGAGTACGATACAAAATCCACACTGTCACCTTACTTCTGGAAATTGGTCAACAGCACTCAGTAAAAATCCCAAACACTGTAAACCTGCTGATGACTAAACTCTTGCATATCTTGGTAGAAGATAAAGAATGATAGGGGACGGTGTGGCCTAGTGGTTAAGTGGCACGGCTCACAACCAGAAGGTGCTGAGTTCGATCCCCATCACAGCACCGGCCGTTACCCCGGGGAAGCAAACCCTTAGAAAATGCAGGAGGAAGCAGACCCTTACATAAAATGCATGCTGAAGTCGGATGCACTGGACCGACAGGCGCAAAATAAAAACCACAGTGTAACGCACACACGCGTTGGGGAATAGATAAATAAGGCGAACGCAAAAACAAACAAAAAAGAATGATATTTCCATTGCAATGAAGTACGTTTTGATTTGGGTTGGAAGTGATGTACCATTTGATTTATTGCTGTAACAGTTACATTAAGCATGTCTTTCTTTGTCTACTTATCAATAGAGGTGCATTAAGGACATATTCGGTTCATTCCGTGTTAATCAGTTAGCGGTGAAACCCCCATGGAGTAACTTTTCAGAAATTCAATACGTCGTGCCTCGCTTGCCAGCTCAAACCGTCTCTAAATTCCCCCCCCCCCCCCCGCCCCTTTCTTCCCCGCTGCAGCTAAGATGTGTATGTTACACTTTCAACAGGGTGACCAGGTCTGGCTTCATCATAAATATTTAAGAACATGTATCGATCCAGCTATCAAACTCTTTATACTGCAAAGATTTCTCACTAGACACGAAGCATTTCCTTGTATATATACTTTAGACACGTTAATTTGCCTAAAACAAAAACCACACTAGTACGCTGCTGTTTGATTGGATACCCTGTGGCGCCATTTTGTATCGGTGCTGCACACGTGCATCCCACACTTAGACTCTGCCACCTAAAGTAATCACACAGTTGAATGCTGCTGTCACCAAATTACACTTTTACCATCTACAAACTACATATTTTGTTTAACCAATATCAGTTTGTAACTCACTTACTGACTTACCCTCGTGTATAATTGTCTGTATCATTTGAATGTAGTTGAAAGTTACGTTTGATACGTACCCATCATTTTCAGAAATAAAGCATTACAAGACAGATTATTTTAGTGTCCTTGATTCTTGTTTTGCTTGGATAACGTCGACATTAGAATAATAGCCAGAAGGATATGAACCCTGTTTGATGAATTATTTTAGTCCTTAATGAGCTCATGAAGAATCTGTTTGGATGTTAGAACTGAAGAGTGATACTTACAATATGCGTTCAAACCCTATGTGGCATTGAGGTTCAAGCAAAAAATAAAGGTCTTATCTTTCAGTAATAACTCCGTACCACTCAACTCGTATGCCCCCATCTCTCAGGGCCAAAAGTGGCTCGACCGCTTGCTTCCATCCAGCAAGTAACATTGTAGTTATTTTACCGTATTGTCTTTGGTAGATTACTGTCAGTAAAGTTGGCCCCTTTGCTGGATATTTCTTCAGGCTCGGCTAGCTATTTGAGCCTTCCAGATGAAGAGTACATTCTTCATAAGGTAGTGGAAGCTGATTATATATATCAACCTTCATAGATGCGAGTCCAATGAATATTCCAAAGGCGTAATATAGTCCTTCGATGTTTTAAACTTCGACCATGTCGAAAACGTTATCTTCTCCAGGAATGTTAATTCTGCACTAAAAACACAATCCCACAAGCGAGAGTAAGAACTATTGTCTGTACATTATGCCCCCTTTTATCTGGTTAGATAGTACACACCTAGGAGATCATGACCCTGTTTGAAATTAGCACTACATCTAGGTGTTGTTGTCTGCGTATGTAAGAGAGCATTTCTTTATGTTGCGTGAATTAATTTATGATCTCCACTCTAAGTTTTTATAGTCGCGATTAACCAGTTCAGGACGTTTGCAATCGATTTTTTTTAAATGGGAACTAACATTTTAATATGTCATTTAAAGACGGTCTTTCATGCTAAAGCATGCTTAAGTTTTTGTAAAACATAAATAAATAGCACATGTACTACTAACATTATGCAGGCCATGAGAAGTTTATAAACTATATAGGACGGCATCGCATATGCTCGTTCAAAACGGTCATAGGTGAAATATATAATTGTAGATGACGAGAAGGCATTAACATGTATATTTTGACTCATATTTCTATACCAGCTTAAAATGTGTTTCATACTTAATTAATGCAATTCTGAGCATCGTCTGCAGTGTTAGGTGAAATGCACGTTCTTAGCATGAATGAGAGAATACGCAATTGTTATATAATGTATCGTAACAATAATGCGTGCACTTCAATCTTACATTCAGTTCTATACGTGGTATTACATATATTATATCAAATAATTCTTATTAACGGCTTTTTCCAGTGCAGGATGATCAATCTCGCCATCGATAGGTGTACCCTTTCGTCTAGACAATGTCGTCCTAGCACTTCACACTTTCGAGTTAAACGTAGAATTATTTTATCAGACCATGAGGAAGGAAGGGAAGTGAATATGAGCACTAGAAGGGACATAACTAAAGATTAATGTTCACGGGTCACTCAGCGAACCTCATTTGGTCCAGGTATCAAGACCATCTGTTAATATCGGTCCACATTCTCGACCATCACTGTTTTCATCTCTCCTTCTTACCCTTCCACCACTGTCTGCTAAACACAAACTGAAGCTCACAGTTATCCCCTCTTACACGTCCTCTGACCTTAAATGTTACCCTTTCCTCTAGCTAGTACGAATCCGTACTTATCACTAATGGTCCAGGATAAGATTGACTACTTTCACAATCGTCTCTACCATGAGGTAGTTGTTACATGTGTCCTCCAGTGAGCACTCCTTGCGTCCTGTACAAATGATATCAATCCTTCCCATCAGTCTCCAACTGACCGTGTAAAACATGTCCTTACATAAACTGCTCCTCTGTCAGTGAGATCTGTATCCCGCCATTCTCTTTCCTTCCACACTTAATGTATTTCTAGATCCTGCACTAGTCGTCTCCAGACGTTATTAAATTATGCTGGTATTGTATGTCAGAAGGTACATAAACACTAGCTCTGAGCATCACCTGAGCATCAAGCCCAGCAACAACACCACATGCATGAAACTGTACAGGTTCTATTCTTTGCTTCCCGGGCATAGATTTACTTTACAATTACTTACTCTTTATTCTCTACTTCCGATGAGTTGATTACATATAATTTATGTTGTACTTTGTGAAAGGTAAAGGTCAGTCTCATGACAACAATCGTGTTTTAACCTTACCCAACTAATACGTCAGGCCGATATTTACAGCTGGGTCGACTGGAGGAGGGGTAGTACCAGGCACGAACCACGGTCTGGATTTTGTGGTTTTTCGTCCGTGAACTCGAACCGGACACACGCTGTAATCCCAGTCTAGTAAGCCAGTTCACTGTCAACTAGGCTACACGCTGCACTTTGTAATCAGTCACGGGCAGAGACAGGTACTTGTATTCTCAACTATTATTCTTGAGATTGACGAGTGAGTGGACGGAAGGTTGTAGTGACTCAATTGTGCAGAATGTCATTTCATGAGTTAAGCATGCCCCCTTATCCGCATCTATTGGACTAAAATTGCTTTCGTAGAAAAACATTTGATCTGTCTCATTTTCATTTACACCAAAATGATAGGCACATTAATTCGCACAGATACCTACAGGTTTGAGGCCTCTATGTTTCCGAACATCCTAAATGACAGCTGTTCATTCTGGACATTTTTATAAACATAGAATTAAAGTTAAACACGACACCCACGATAATTATAATTGTCTCAGATAATCACCTCAGATGTAATCTAGTTAAACAGTTTGTATCTATCAGCAAAGGGACCGGCCTTCCTGTCCAGTCTCAACATGCTCCATCTGTAAATTGGTACCTGACTTATAGACAAGACGGCTAGTAAGGGAACGGATTACTCCACTAGCAAAAAAACTAAGATCCAGTAAAATGTATTTACTATTTTAACGCCATGGCAATGTCAGCTATGAGACAATCTTTTTTATTTTAGAGGAAATAGACAAAACGTAGAATAAAAACTTTTGAGAGCATATGACACATATTTCTTCTTTTTCGTTCGTTCTCAAACTTCCACCATCAAGCGCTGAAAAGAGTTTTGCTAGTAGCAGGATGTTGTCCGTAGGACGAATACATTGTGTTGTATATTAAATTTAATTACTTGACATTTGTTCATGCTTCCTTCTCGTTAATCAGAATAGTCGTTGATCTACTCCCATGCTGTTCCTTCAAGCTGTCCAATATTTTTTTTCTTTGCCTTCCTCTGTTTCTCTTGTCGTCGATTCTGCAGGTTGTCAACATGTGTTCCAACCTCCTCTTATCATGCAATGCCCGAAAAAGAATGACTGCCTTCTCCTGTTGTTTGCATTAGCTGTCTTTCTTGTCTATGCCTAATTAAGAACCACGTTATTTACTATATTTGCTGTCTACGGAATTTTCAAGTCTTCTGTAAAACCACATTTCCGCTGACATATATTATACAGACAGTATTTAAAAAATAATTTATCATGTACAGTATTTTTTTTTAAAGTTATTTATCATATAGATTATTTTTTTTAAAATATATATTATACACAGTATTAACAAATGATCTATTTTTGTTTACCCCATCTACGTTCCAATATTAAGTTGCACTGACGTATTACTTTAAAAACTTGCGCACATTACTTAATTCGGGAGAGGTAATGGAACTATAAGAAAAGAAATGGCAGAAAGAAAGTAGGAGTTGACATTAGAACAATGTACATAAATGCATGACTACATTATCAGGAACAATAGTCAGCCAGCTGGTTAAGCACCTGTCAAGGAAGAACACCCCAAATGAGATCTAGACAGGGAGCACCTGCCGGCAGAAGAAGAAGTTATTAAAAGATGGACATAATAATGCCACCAGTTATTAGATAACATACATACTATAACATGGAAACGCTAGAGCGATATTACTAAAAGACCCACAAGAAGAAGACGATATCTTCACCATCCTACGTGAATAGGTAGAGGTGGCGGTCAATGAAGAAACTGAATGTAAGAATCAGGTGGCAGGCGGAGAAAATAATTGCAATTGCAATAAAAAGGAGCATATCAAATATCAGTATCCTAACACTCGCTGAAACAAGATAAACGGAAACGCAGGTAGAGAACACGGAGTATAAGTCATGTCATAAGAGGGAAATGAGAATTGCGCTGCGGTTGTACTAGACCCTGTAAAAACACTAAACCTCAAGAAACTTCCATACAGTAGCTGTGCAGCTCTGGGCCTTCTCTCTCTTCCCACCTCACTCTGTTTCATTTGACTCTGTCCTACAGTCACAATATTGCACAACCTTCACACGCGCCCTCAGGGTGAGACCTTTCCATTGCACTTTGGTTGGGCTGGCTTCTGAGAGCGCACAAACGTAGCATATGTACATACAGATACACACATACATCCAAACACTGGTTTATTATGCGTCGTAATATCGCCCACATTGACTACGATCTTGGGTGGAATAGGAGCGCCTCCTCCAGTAGAAACTAGTGAGGCAAACACGTAAAATAAAAACTAAAAAAAAACTTCCATTGATACGGGCAGGTAAGCATTTCATTACTTGCCGTGTATATGTTGAAGATATATACTGCACATGTTGCTTATAAGATGTCTAGGTGCGTACATTTGTGTTTTTATATATATATATATATATAACTTGACATACACTGCATTCGTTTTCTCAGGTGATTGCTCCTCCACGTACGGAAAGTAATAGCAACCTGCCATTCTGCACACTTGCAAAGAAACGTATAACAACCTAACAGCTGGAGTTTGTAAGAAGCGACGAACTGTAAAGAACATGCTACTTACTGTCCTAAAGATATATGTGTGTGTGTGTGTTTATTTGTGTGTGTTTATTTGTTGTGTGTGTTTGTGTGTGTGTGTGTGTGTGTTTGTGTGTGTATGTATATATATATATTCATACATTTCTTTAGATTACTTCTTGGTAGTAGTTGTATCCAACATTGTTTACCCAGTGTGAAAACAGTGGTGAGACAGAGATGACTGTTCTTACCTTTCGTGTTCTTGTTGGATATTGATTGAATAATGAAGAAATCAATCGAAGGCAAACGAACTGGTATTCAGTTAACACTATTGTCACAATTAGAAGACCTGGACTACCCAGATGATCTAGTATTTTTGTCACACAGTCATAGTCAAATGCAAAAGAAACTTGTTAGGGACCAAACGGACTGAATATCAACATGAAGAAAACCAGGGTCCTTAAACTCAACACTAACAGCAAAGAACCAATCATGCTGGAGGGACAGCGGTTGAAGAAAGTGGATACCTTCACCTATTTAGGTAGCAACAGACACATCAGGAGGTACAGGCGTAGATGTGAGGATCAGAATTGGAAAGGCCAGAGGGGCATTCCATACACTTAAAACTATATGGAGATCCAGAGAGATCAAAATTCACACCAAAATTAGAATATTCAACGCCAGTGTCAAGTGCTGTATATGGCGGAGACCTTGGAGAACAGCCAAGGTCATACAACAAAGACTCCAGTCCTTCGTTAGCAGACGCCTATGAACGATAATGGGCATAACGTGGCAGGACATGGTGAAGAATGAAGAATTGTGGGAAAGGAGCCAGCAACAGCCATTGGAACAACACATTAAGTGAAGTAAAGAGGGCTTGATAGGACATACGCTGCGGAAGGCACAGTCTAACATAGCCACACAGGCTCTTACATGGAATCATCAGGGGAACGTAGCGAGAGGTAGACGCAAAAATACATGGAGTGTTAAATATGAGAAGAAACGAAAAAAATTAATGACACCTGGAGAGAGGCAGAAAAAGCAGCCAGAACAGTGCAAGCTGGTGAGATGTTGTCGATGGCCTGTGCACCAAAAGGAGCGACGAGCTTTGATTGATTGATACATGTGTTTGTATGTATATATATATTTCTACTTCTGGTTAGACAACCTCTTCGCAGTAGTTTTACCCAACAACGTGTACGCTGTTGCAATTACATATATACACATATTGATGGCAAAGAGAGATTTCAAATCTTAATATATATTTAAAAAACGGGTTCCAAATCTTTCTTTTATGCTCCATGTGTCACCTTCTTAATGTGGTTTACATGGAGCAAGGTATCTCGCTCGTATTTATCCCGTTCTATTCTGACAGATGAAGGTCTAAACTAAAGGTGTCTTCACATTTGTACTAACCATTTTTCTAAATATCCTGGAACCCCTATTAACTGCTCATCGTTTGATTGGACACAGCAGAGGTCTTCAACCTTTTAGATCTAAAGACAAATTTCCCATACACAGATTGAATAAAGACTAGTGGATACCTATTGTTTTCATAATGCAGATATACATAAGAACAGAAATGGGGGATACGGAAACGGTTCGATCGTGAATATGCGTCAATCGAGCCCTGTACAAAAAAACCAACACAGTGAAATCAGTTACACCAATATCAGCATCAAATGCACAACACATCGTGAAGAAAAATGTCCTATAAATATGTCTATGGGCATTTCCTTCGTTAACATCGTTTGGTAGGTTCAGAATTATTTTGCCCATAGAGCAGTTTCTGTTGAACGCTTTCAGCTTGACGGAGGTTGCATAGTAAAGTAACCCATAGCATTACTGCCGTAGGTGCGTAAGGTGTTAGCGATCTCACATTTCAAAGGCTCGGCTATATGAGGGCGGTAGTCATCTCCTCTCCCATTTAAGGCTGGATCGATCCGGGAGCCATTGCGGTCTGAAAAAAACATTACCGCCTCAACTGGGGAATGAACCCAGGACCACTCAGATGGTAAGCCAGCGCGCTAACCACTGCGCTTCGCCTTAAACGTGCATGTCGATTGATTAAAAAAAGAAAACAGTGAGCAATGAAAAAAAGAAGACGACACGCGTGAAAAAAACGCAAAGAAGAAATATGAATTTTACAATTTAGCTTCCTCAAGATGCATGAATAAAGTGTGAAATAAAGCTCCATTTACGTTACGGTCAATTAATACGGGAAATGCCATGGTTAGATGTATTTGTAGTGGTTTGAGTGTAGCTCAGCTGGGGGTGGGGTGGGATGGAAGGACGGGGGGGTTTGGTTGGAAGGGGATGGGGGAGGCGTTAAGTAGCGCTGAAGGAAATGCTTAATAGCTGGCTCATTTGGTTGATTCTGGCCCAGTTGGTTGATTGATGTCTGTATGGATTTCTGGTAAAGTTCACTGTTCAAGCTACACGTACATAAAGATTGCTTCCCAAGAAATCAAAACAGTGTAAACAAACTGTTTTCTTTGATTCTTTAGTACATTAGTTTTTCTGTTTTTCGTTCTTTGGCGTACGTTCTGAAAAGAACGTTTGTCAGGCTGTGTTTTAGTTTTAGTTTAAAATGAGGCTGCTATATCTGCGTCTTTCGGCCGACAGAATCCAATTTGAGTACGACATTTTTGGGACTTGGGTTGCCCTCGATCTTCGTTCCCTATTCTCTTAGCCAGGTTGTAGTTTGTTTCAATGGTCACCTCTTGATCGTAGAATAGAGTCTTAGTTTTGTATCACTTTACCCTGATGCAAGCATCTATCTATGAATCGATAACTGCTGTCAGTCAATTCCATGTTGCAACTTCGGCCCCAGTGTATCAGTGAGAAGTCCGTTGATAACCAATGCGTTAGAATATATGTCGCATAGTTTGAGACACCCTATTGGGTTTGTTGGTTTTTGTTTTTATCATCAGGGCAGATTTGAAAATATGTGATGAACAACTGGCAAGACACACAACCTATATTTATCGATCCTCTAAATAGAATATGTTTGAGGGGAATGTCGAAATGATGGCTAATTTTGTCAGTGTGTGTTTCATTGCATAATTACTTTTCTTATTTGATGAATCATTGTCTACCTCGGGATGAAGAGGTTTGCCAGAGAGAACGACATACTGCTCTTACGGGAATCTTTCTCGTGGCAAGGTCCTTGGTTCATCGGAGACTTTCGAATGTTGTCCTCCCAGCGAACCATCAGACGTTCTGGAGGTCTGTATTCTTGGCTTTTGGCTTTCCATGCCTTTGTTGGCAGTCAGTCCTCTCCCATTCTGCAGACATGGCTAAACCACCCAAACTGAAACTGTTCCTCAGGGCAATTATCAACATTAAGTCCATGCCGGCTGGCGTAGGTGATCGTGGACATTCAAAACTTACTGTCTCTGGTGATGTCCTGAAGTTGACGCTCTCCCATGCCACGTACTCAGACCGTCCAGTGTTGTATGTCTCTGTCAACCTCTGTCTCTCTTTTCTCGGAATGTTGCCTGTTGTAAGAACGTTTTCCATACCTTCAGTGCGCATGACATCCTTTAAATGGATAAACAGTGCCATCCTACCCGGTAATGGGGTGTATTCCTTCAGCTGCATCTCCAATCTGATATCCGACCAGGACACAAGGCATATTCCTTCAGCTGCATCTCGAACGTCATTACTCAGGAGCAAAGCAAAGAACAAATCAAAAAGGGATGGAACTAACATGCAACTATGGTTATCACCATTACTTATGTCAAAAGTGTGTCATGTATTGTCGGCGTACTGGACTGCTCCCTTCATGTCTTCATAGAATGACTTTATTATTTATAGCATTTAGTGAGAGACATCCTATTTTTTGTTTGTTGACTAGACAAAAAAAAAAACCATCGCTGCTGACCAAGTCAAATATATCTGCAAGATCGATAAAGGTCATATAGAGTGGTTTACTGTATGTTCTATCGACATTTCCTGAAGTTGGCGGATGGTAAACGTCTATTGATCTACGACGTTTAAATCCACATTGTCCCTCTAGGTATATGCGCTTTTCCAACTTGTATATAGCCGTGGTATAATAACCATGGCGAAGTTTTTAACTTAAGTGACAGTTGATTCCTACCAACATTGGAGTTGTAATATATGCAGTTTAGTGTGTCTCTCGATCAAGTCAGAAATGATTCACTACCATATGCCCTGCCTAGAGCCAAATTGTTAATGACCTTGCTGAGTTCTTCTGAGTTCCTCCACAATTGATTGGGAGGCAAATGACTTCGTTAGCTAGAGATACAAGTGTGTTTTTGAATGATGTGCGACCCATCTCTCCATTTGCTCCTGCTTATCGGTTAGTTTCTCGCCGCTAATGTTTTTGCGTAGAGCGTTTGGTCAGAAGGCTTTCTTTATGCAATCATATATTCGTCTCGTGTTACCAGTTTGCCCTGCGACTTGGTTAATCACTCTAAGCTGGAGCCAGTACTATTTGCACAAGGCCCAGCAACCTATTTGACTTTATTTCTCAGTGATCTTGTATTTGGTTAGCGCTGATATTGAATTAGGCAGCCTGATTAGCCTCTATGAAATAAGCCACCACATCAGATGATGATTCAAACCAGTAGTACGGTTTCGCTGTCTTCCTTCACAAATGACATAGCACAACACTCTAAATAAAATTACATAAATGGTCCCAGTTTTCCCTGGCTGCGTTTCTGTTCTGTGAAATGTTGGTTGCTTCCTCGAAAATCTTGGCGAAATATATTTATCGCAGTGTCTGTCATCTTACTGATGTATGTTTGTTGATGTGGTTTCCTATTTGTCTGGAGTGATGGGACCATCGTGGTTGCGCCCTGATTTTACAGCATACCATAGTGTGGCCTGTGTCACAGTTTGCAGAGTGATAGGACGTGAGGGGTTTGCAGTTAAAATATTGGTAAACATCGTCGAACATGGCGGAAGTTGATTGGAACGACTATTAACACTTCGCTTACATACAAGTGCACGCCCTATCACCCTTCGGATGATCTTTATGTGAGAGAGAGTGTCGCTAACGATTCATGGCCCTCATATCTTACCTGGTTTGGAGTTCACAAGATAAATGAAAGCCAAGATCGACTATTGGAGCTCACCATGAATGGTGTGACCAAATCTTACTTTCAGTCAGATAAAGTCCCAAAATAAAGTGGCTTGGAGACACGCTGTCCCCAGCTGTACTTGATCCCGTAAGAATTATGTTTCCCATATCCGTGCTGCCTGCTCGATTAAATCATATAAACTGTTTTAAAACGGTATGCTGTTTTAAGAGGATTCAAACCGGCCCCGCAATTGCAAAAGACTGTCCTAAAAGAGGGTTTTACTTTTTTTAATTCTACGCACACTTGGTTATGGAATTAGTGAGAAAAAAAAATATATATATTTACGCTAACAGTTTATTGGTCACATCTTTTAAAAATCATGTTCGACAAAGAGGTATTGTGGTTATATAATTCAACAACACACCGTGAAATTCTGTTATTATCAATCAAAGACGAATGACGCAAATAATGTGTACACAACAATGAGAGGGATCTATGCTTTAATAAATCTGAATACTGTTAATCTGCTATAATGAGATGTAATGACATTAATGAGATAAGTGTCATCTATGTGACAAGCTCAATGTGAGCAGGTAGGGAATATAGCAAAGGAAAAGGCCGCCGTCCATCGAAGACGATGATGGCATAATTTATTTTGCTAGCGCTACTTTTTATCCTCACTCTCTCGTCTCGTGCCATTCAACCCCAGTGGCAAGTCACGGGCAAGACGACTAAGGGGAGACTACGAGATGCGGGGGACTCCGCATCAAGCACCCGTGAAAAAGACGGCGGAGTCCGGAGTCGAACCCACACCACCTGATCACGAGGCCGACGGCTTAACCACTTCGCCACGGAATCCCCAGAGATAATAGTGGTAACGATTTGTCTGTGCATATACATGTCAGTTTCACTAAACACTGTTATAGGCTGAGCGATCTGGATTCGGTCCACAGATGATACATATGTTTTAATCTGATGGCACAAAAAAAAAGAACCTTGGGATCGACCCAGTTTCAACAACTGAGTAAAAGAACAATTTGGGAAGTACAGGCAGCAGGCGTGAAGCTCAGCACGTCATTGCTAGTGTACGGCTTATGTGGATAATTTTATCCTGACACTATATTCACAATATGTCACACCGGTGTGTAAACTGGATCTTTGCTTTACTTGAACACATTCCAGCTACACGGTCTACCACAATACACATCATTGACCACGTGTTAAATGTGACTTAATTAAGTACGCAAACCATTCCAATACATACTATTCACATTATGCTGAAAGTGACTTAACTACACGACCCACCACAATACACACCATTCACCACATACTGTAAGTGACTCAGCAACACGACCTACCACAATACATACCATTCACCACAAACTGTAAGTGACTCAGCAACACGACCCACCACAATACACACCATTCACAACATACTGTAAGTGACTCAGGAACACGACCCACCACAATACACACCATTTAACATGTACTGTGACTAAGTGTTCATGAAAGGCGAGTACGAAAATTTAAAAAACAGCACGCTGAAAGGTAGAAAATGATGCTCAGTGTCAGCAGAGTCTCATTGGCGGAACTCAAAAACAGTTCAGAACAGAATATAATGAAGTGTATGTTTTGCAACCTTTTTTGTTCCAAAGGAAACTGTATGGAAAAATTACTATGATTAAAATATTATGTGAGCAAGTCTAGGCCAGGTAATGCATTTTTTCTACTTTGCCACATAACCCTATCTAGAGGTTAACCATGTTATATTCAAGTACATGAACTTAATTTGATATTTTAATCATTTGTATTAGATCCTTCTACACAGCTTGTGATGACGTCGTTCAAGTTATTTTCATCTAATACCTGCTTTCTTATTGTCCAAATACTTCAGGAGAGCTAATAATACCTCCTCGTCAAGATGTGGTTAATGGCAGAAGTTATTTTATTAATAAGTATACAAAACTCCGTCAAGGTCGTTCCAAGTCCAGGTGGGAACGGCAGAGGATTGGCCGTGCGGTCAAATTTCCCACCCCATAAAAACCATCCTGCTACAAAAGCATCAACCAACACTGCCGTTTATATCAGAGGTGAGCAAACAATGGCCAGCGGTACTGTTTCAACCCGCATACCGCATGTGTCAATTTGTTCGGGCCCTCTCACTATTTAAAAAGTTTGTTATTGATTTCATTAACAAAATTGACAAATTATGCGCATAGTCAGTGCTCGTTTTTGGACAAGTGAACAAATGAAAAAGCTCGTATAAAATGTTATAGGCGCAAACGCATACGCTTATGTTTACAGCAGAAGTAAACTTTTGTACTGGGTGTAACTGACGTTTAGAATAGATCGTATATAGTCGGAAGACATCGTCCGTACAATCAGTTGATGTGTAAGATTGTTGTCACATGCGACCCACTGAGACTTTATTGATGTTCATGTGGTTTAGATCATAACAAATAATTATTATTATCCAGTTCTAAAGTACTGAGCAGACCTAGAAACAATGTCGCCCTTAAAGGAAAGTATTCCGAGCAGACCACGTGACATGCCGGTAGTGATGCTGACTGTAGGACAGTTCGTAATGAATGTCAATGATAACATAACTACATATGAATCAGTTTGAGTTGGAAAGTAGTACAATAAACACCACTAACAATAATATACGTTGTTACCAAAAGACTGTGGGGAGGAAGACTAACGTCTGGTCTGGCAAAATATGCCAATCAGACATGTTAGTCAGGGTCTAGCAAATATTTTTGCCAAAACCCTCACCTCGGCTTCCTAGTGCCCTTCACTGGAAACGGGCTATCTTCATGGCAGCTTGGCTAACGAGGTGAGGGATCGGAGATACCCCTGTAGTGATGGACTATAATTACCTTATGTTATGTAGCTTCTGGTAGTCTGCTATAGATACTCCAGGTTGTGTAGCCTCTGGTATTGTGCTATAATTACCTTATAGTATCTAGCCTCTAGTAGTCTGATATAGTTATCTCAGGTTGTATAGCACCTGATATTCTTCTATAGTTACCTCAGGTTGTGTAGCCTCTGCATTTCCATTGCCAATCTTGTTATAATTTCCGTTGAACAGTCGCCATTGTTGTTCATTCTGGAGCCCATATTCTCCAAGTTCGGAACCTATTCTGTTTCCACGTCCCCGAAATTGAATATATGTTGACACTGTTTTTTTATGTTTGGAAAAAGTTGAATCCACGCTTCATCTACTTCCATCTGCACTTAGCTGATATAACCCCTCTGTACTGTTTGATACTATCACACTATCGTCTGTGTATCCGCCGATTGTAAAGGGAGCGTAACTTTCAATATTCTCATCATCTCTAATATGCCTCATTATGCACTATGCATTACTGTTAAATTAGAATGGGAAGAGTATATATCCCTAACGTACACCCATCTGTATTGCTAACCAGTCTGATATGTCCCCTGATACTCCGACAGCAACGTGTTGCTCCTGATATAATGGTTCGATTAGATGAATTAGATGTACTAGAAATCCCATGAATATATTATACTTTTTCACAATTTCTTATGTCTTACGGAATCTTTTTTAATGGACTAGATATATAAAATGAATTAGACTGTCGATGATACGTGAAAGTCAAATGACATCGCTTGGATTAGATGTACATGAATGCATCGCTTCCAATAACAGTGACTAAGATTTGATTGTCTCATGTGTAGACCCACTAATTGTGCAGAACTAAAAGTGTCACTGCACCTCAGAGGGTAGCGTAAGAGGCGAGTGTAAGGAGACCTCATAATGCAAAACAAAACGTTGCAGAAACGTCCACATCAGGATCACACAAACTGTTGATGTATAGGGTTTCTTTAAGTAGCCACCTACAGTAATGGTTCTGTGTTTCCAAAGTAGCCAGATGGAACAACAGGATACGCTTAGAGATGTCATGGAACTTGGACATGACGAGCATGGAGAAGTCAAGGGGAAACTACTGTAAGCTATTCTAAATGTCAGTATGGTTTTACGAAAAAATGGCCCGAAATGATTACATGTAACAAAATTGAACCATACCCAGACTACAAATTGTCAAAAAACAATTGCCTCATTCCCTTGTTTTGTATCAAATAGTCAGACAGGTTTGTTGAATAAAACATGACAGCAACGAATACATCAGTAGCGTGTAGTGAATAAGTTGATGTGGGAAGAGCACATCATCAAGAGGACACTCGGCAAGATGGAGAAAAATCGCAGAGGGAGATATACAAATAATAAGGATGAGAAAGGCAAGGCAGTCGGTTTAATGGATGAGGATAAAGTATAGGAAGACAAGAAAGCTTGAGTCTCATTGGCGTGCATCAAGTAGAAGTAGACAAAACAACTAGAGTCTTTTTGATAAGGATAGTAGAGGAAGATAAAACATCTGGAGTCTCATAGATAGGGATCAAGTTTAAGAAGAAAGACAGCTGAAGGCTTATAGACACGGCTCCAGTAGTGGAAGATAATGCGACTGGAGGCTTAAATACACGACTAAATTAGAGGAAGATAAAACGACTGGATGCTTAAATACACGACTAAAGTAGAGGCAGATAAAACGACTGGAGGCTTAAATACACAACTAAAGTAGAGACAGATACAACGACTGGAGGCTTACATACACGACTAAATTAGAGGAATATAAAACGACTGGAGTCTAATATACACGACTAAAGTAGAAGAAGATAAAACGACTGGAGGCTTAAATACACGGCTAAAGTAGAGGAAGATAAATCAGCTGGAGGCTTATAGACACGACTCAAGCAGAGTCAGATAAAACGACTGGAGGCTTAAATACACGACTAAAGTAGAGGAAGATAAAACGACTGGAGGCTTAAATACACGGCTAAAGTAGAGGAAGATAAATCAGCTGGAGGCTTATAGGCACGACTCAAGCAGAGTAAGATAAACAGCTGAAGTTTCATGGACACGGTATAAGTATAGAGAAACACGACTTTTATAGAGTCTCATAAACAAGGTTCAAGAAGACATAGACAAGACAACAGTAGTCGTTTAGACTAGTCTCACGTGATGAAAGACACGGCAAATGTAGTCGACTATTTAAGAAGAGGGATCTTCTTCTTCTTCTTCTTCTTCGTCGCACGCAGTCAGACAGTAACCATTATTTTTTCGAAAAAAGCGGCGGTCATCCTGAGGCTGTCGCCACTGCCATAGAGCTTGTCTTGCAGTTCCACTGGTGATGGCCACATCTGCTCTCTCTGATCCTCGTATGTCGGGCAGTTCTGCAGCAGATGTTCAGCGGTCATTTTACCAGTACCGCACGCGCATTCGTCGATACCACCTATCTTCAATTTGTTGAATAGGTGGTACCTCAGTCTATTGTGGCCAGTGCGAAGTCTGAAGACAACGACCTGCTCTCTTCGGTTCAACTGGTAATAGGCATCGTTTTTGGTGTAACCAGTATGTTCGGTTTCCCATTTGGTCATTTATCTGGCTTTGATAAGCCGTTTTGACTCTTCGTACGTCATACTAGTATCTGTTTGTGGTAGTCTTGCACCTTCTTTTGCCAGTCTGTCTGCCTCCTCGTTGCCTTGGATGTTGCAGCGCGATAGGACCCACTGTACCACTACCCTTTTTGGTGCGGACTGCTGGCACAGTTTGCAGAGTGCTGCTCTTAAGTCATTAAGCTCAGTATTTTTCTCAGTGCGAAGTCTGAAGACAACGACCTGCTCTCTTCGGTTCAACTGGTAATATGCATCGTTTTTGGTGTAACCTGTATGTTCGGTTTCCCATTTGGTCATGTATCTGGCTTTGATAAGCCGTTTTGACTCTTCGTACGCCATACTAGTATCTGTTTGTGGTAGTCTTGCACCTTCTTTTGCCAGTCTGTCTGCCTCCTCGTTGCCTTGGATGTTGCAGTGCGATGGGACCCACTGTACCACTACCCTTTTTGGTGCGGACTGCTGGCACAGTTTGCAGAGTGCTGCTCTTAAGTCATTAAGCTCAGTGTTTTTCTGCAGTGCGAAGTCTGAAGACAACGACTTGCTCTCTTCGGTTCAACTGGTAATAGGCATCGTTTTTGGTGTAACCTGTATGTTCGGTTTCCCATTTGGTCATGTATCTGGCTTTAATAAGCCGTTTTGACTCTTCGTACGAAGAAGAGGGATAGCATTGCACCAATCGTCTCATTAATAGGGCTTAGGTAAGTGAAGACAAAACAACCATCTCGAGTAGCATATACAAAGCTCAAGAAAAGTCAGACAAGACAGATCGCGTCGTATAGGCATGGCTTGAGAAGGTGCCTCAGAGCAGCATTACTAATTTCTTCTACAAAGAATATTTGCTCGTGACAGCGATGACAAAACAACTATTTATTTACATATAAATCGTAATGTGAAAAATTGAAGTATTAGGCAGCTAGGCATTCGAGCACGGGACCTCTTGTTGACGGAAGCGCTTTGCACCAAGAAGGAGATGTTGAGGACCTAGACCAGGGTGTGTAGTACCTTAACTGATCTGTCTCTTTTTTTATGGTCGTTCTCACCGACAAACATTCTTTGTTTACAACTCGCTGTCTCGAAGGTTTCTCATGTTCCATGATCTCCTCTACTTAGTTCTTGGTGGGCCTGTACTTCTACAGGGGCAGTTGTCCATGTGCTGGTCCCAGCGCTTGGCGTGAAGATGGGCTGATTTAAGAGTGAGCAGATTGGCATGGGTAAGAAATGGATGTGGGTTTGTAAATGGGCAGGTTGAGATGATTAATAGAAGTGCAAGTTGGTGGAATGAAGTTGAGGCTGAGACAAATTTAGCATTAGAACTGATTGGTTGAACGAGGCCGTGGTTTGGTAGGGGGAGTAAGGGGGGGGGGTGGTATAGAGATGACAGATGTGCATAGTTAGAAGTATTACATTATTTCACATTATAGACATCATTAAAATTCCTCTAACGTATCTGAATCAATAAAACATGTGACGTGCCGGAGTTCTCTGAGCTTTGAATATTATGTTAAGTTTTGTTCCGAAAATAGGAGGAGAAAACAGATCTGTTCTTTGGTTTCTATGGAGAAACTATAAAAAGATCCATTTGCGTGCTTAGACTAGTCTCTATGTAAAGAAAGGTCTTTATAGGAAGACTGGTCTATATGAGAAGACTGGTCTATTTGGTAAGAATGGTCTATTTGGTAAGACTGGTCTCTACGGAAATACTGGTTTCTATGGGAAGCCATGTCTCTATGAAAAGACTGGTCTGTATGGGAAGACTGGTCTCCTTGGAAAGTCTGGTTTAATGGGAAGAATTATCTTTATGGGAAGTGGTATGTATGTGAAGACTGGTCTATATGTGGAAAGACTAGTCTTTCTATGAAATGGGAAAACTGGTTTTATTGCAGAAAGAAAAGTCTATGTGAGAACACTTAATTGGGATGACTGCTCTCAATGAGCACGCGCACGCACACGAACACACACACACGCACGCACGCACACATGTATACATACATACATATATACATACATACATACATACACACATACATACATACAAACATACATATATAAATACACACATACATATATACATACGTACACACATTCATATACACATACATACACACATTCATATACACATACATACATACCCACATACATACATACCCACATACATACATACATACCAACATACATACATACATACCCACATACATACAAACATACATACATACATATATACATACCCACATACCCACATACATTCATCTATACATACATACATACATATATGCATACATACATACATACCATCATACATACATACATACACAAATACATACATACATACATAAAAATAAATACCCACAAACATATATACATACCCACATGCATACATACATACCCACATACATACATACATACCCACATACATAACAACCACATACATACATACATACATACATACCCACACACATACATACATACCCACATACATACATACACACATACCCACATACATACATACATCCATACATACATTTCCCACATACATACATCCATACATACACACCCACATACATACATACATACATACCCACATACATACAAACCCACATACATACATACATACACATAAACATACATACTCACATACCCACATACATACATACATACATACCCATATGCATACATACCCACATACATACATACATACATACATACCCACATACCCACATACATACATACATACCCACATACATAACAACCACATACATACATACATACATACCCACACACATACATACATACCCACATACATACATACACACATACCCACATACATACATACATACATTTCCCACATACATACATCCATACATACACACCCACATACATACATACATACCCACATACATACAAACCCACATACATACATACATACACACAAACATACATACTCACATACCCACATACATACATACATACCCATATGCATACATACCCACATACATACATACATACCCACATACCCACATACATACATACATACCCACATGCATACATACCCACATACATACATACATGCATACCCACATACATGCATGCATACTCACAAACATGCATACATACATAAATACACACATACATACATACCCACATACATACATACATACCCACATACATACATACTTACCCACATCCATACATACCCACATACATACATACATACATACATAGCCACATACATACATACATACCCACATACATACCTACATAACCACATACATACATACACATATACCCACATTCATACCCTCATACATACCCACATACATACAGACCCACATACATACATACATACATTTCCACATACATACCTACATACATAAATACATACTCACATACATACCCACATACATACATACATACCCACATAGATACATACATACCCACATACATACATATATACCCACATACATACATACCCACATACATACATACATACATACCCATATACATGCATACATACATACATACATACATGCATACATACATACATCCATACATACATACATACCCACATACATACATCCATACATACATACATACATACATATATGCATACATACATACATACATTCCCACATACATGCATACACACATACATACATACATAAAAATAAATACCCAAAAACATATATACATACCCACATACATACATACATACCCACATACATACATACATACCCATATACATACATACCACATACATATATACATACATACATACATACATACATACATACATACATCCATACAAACATACATTCATCCATACAAAATGCATTCTGTACAACTATAGGCAACAAGAGCACGACATGTTAATCTCTACACACCAGAATGGAAAGACCACTTTTAAAGAGGAAGTAATTTTTACAAGAGCTGGGAAGAAATGCTCGTCGAAATGTGGTAGAAAAATTAAGCACACTGACATAACCGATTTTCAGCTCAGTTCATGTTGACATTCATTACACAAACCTTGAAAGATTCCCTGGCACTTGAAAACTGTTTTCCTTTGACAACATGAAAGGTATATTCAACATTACATGTGCATTGAGTTAACACTTGTGTACATGAATTGACATGGTAACATCACATCATGAATCACTGGGGGCAGATTAGCCTTGTCATTCATTCTCTTTTATATAATCTTCTCTTGCATTAAGAAATGTAACCTATTTATTTTAGCTTCACAGTATCAAAGGGCGTACATGACATGTCACACGAGAGTGACAAACAGAAAAATGTAGTCCTATAGCGGACATCGACGTCGACGATGAAGTGTTAGTTGAACAAGCATCATCAACTTTATTTTCAGATTAACGTTTTATTTCCATTTTTGTTTAAAACAGAGCTGTTGTATTGTATATATATCTATAATAAATATATATAATAAATATCTAATTCAAAATCTTACCGTGTGCGTAACCTTGCTGTGTCAAATGTTGGTCTACTCGTCTGCAAATGGGTACTTGATTCTGACAACATAAATGAAGCCAAGTCAGTGATGACAATAACTGTTAATCTTACCTTATAAGCGACAATAACAACTACTGAATCAGCTAAGACTGTATTACACAATCATAGGCCGTCACCCCAATTGGAGTGTTGTCGAAAGATAATTATTGAATTTAGGTTTAGGTAAACGCTGAAGAGCTATATTGAAATATTACTGTTATCCGTTTGCAGAATGGAGAGAAGACTAATTTTAGGCCATGCATAACATACTGATCCAACAATGTTAGTCAGGTCAGACAAAATTTGTGGACCAAGACCTCCCCTTTCTTCCGCGCAGTTCTCCAAGAAAACGGACAGTTTTTAATGGCAATCTTCGTTATGAGGTGGTGATCGAAATGATCCTGATAGAAGTGAGCGACACTTACATGAAGTCAAGCACAGCACAACCGCCTGGGGAAGCTTGGTCTACATTGATCTTTATGCTCGGGATGTGAGGTAAACTACTACAACCTGTTACTTAACGCTCTTTACAAGAAGCACATAATCTGATTCACTGAATGCATTCAACAGTTCAGGTGCCATCTCCTCATCGATAGTCGGCTGCGATAGATCTCCAGTGAACTCTATTTCTTGCGGTAATGGTGGAATCTGAGAGGCTTTTTCCAATCCATCTCCTGATGTTATCCACCCACTTAGAGCGTGGTCTGCATCTTGAACGACTGCTTTCCACCCTTCTCTCCAGTAGGATCTTAAACAAGAAGGTATGTCTTATATGACCAAAATAACGTAACTTCCTAAACATGTTTTCGATCATTCATTCTCTTTTCACCCCCAACTTTTCCAATACCTCCAAATGTGTTTTCTTCTTTTTCCAAGAAATGCGACCCAATCTTCTATTTACCCACATTTTGAAGGCTTCAATACTCTTTTCAACCTTGTTATTCCTTGTCCATGTTTCTGCTCTATAAAGTAGTGACAAGTATACAAAACACCTGACAATTCTCATTTTCAAATTCTAATTTATCTGTTTGGATGTCAGTATGTGTCGCATGTTGTCGAATACCATCTTGGCCATACCTATTCTGTTTCTGATTTCTTTTTCCCAGCTTCCTTCTTCCGTAATTATATGACCAGGTCAGAGTCCAAATACAAGGGCAGATGAGCAAAAAGGTGACACTCGAGCAGGGAGTACCCCAAGGGGGAGTACTGTCACCCACACTCTTCCTGGTATATATAAACGATATTACAGAGAATATACCAAGAAGAGTCCATAGCTCAATGTTTGCAGACGATCTGGCTATGTGGACCTCTGAAAAGAATCTCACCATAGCAAGAAATCGGATGCAAACGGCCCTAACATCGCTGGAAGAGTGGGCGAACTCATGGCTGGTCAAAATAAACGAGGAGAAAACCACGTGCACAATATTCTCGCTCTCATTAAAACCCCAAAGTACCAAATTAAGCCTAAATGGCAAAATCCTGCAGCCAAACGACAACCCAACCTATCTGGGAGTCACATTTGATCGGCGCATGACATGGAAAAGTCAGATTGAGAGAAACCGAATGAAAGCCAGAGAAAGAATGGCGATCATGAGGAAACTTGCTGGCACAAGCTGGGGAGCAGACGAAGGCATACTAAAGAAACTGTACACTGGAAGAGTGAGACCAGTTCTCGAGTATGGCATCGCGGCATGGACAACAGCAGCGAAGGCGAACTTCGATAAAGTTAACAAACTTCAAAACCAAGCCATGAGAATCATAACTGGTGGCATGAAGTCAACGCCAATTGTAGAACTTGAAAAGATTACAAAACTGCAATCCATGACCGACAGAAGAGACTGCAGAGCCCAGCTGCAGTCAGAGAAACTCCGAAGACTGACGGACCATCCAATGTACCAGAGGCTAAACAATTTGGGAACTGGGAAACTAAAGCGGAGAAACTTTGCAGAAATAGCCAAAGCAAAGATGCACGAAGATCCCATAAACGCACTAACAACACCAAAACCCATCACTACTGTACGAAAACCTACTTGGAGGCAGGATATATTTCCAGAGGTGGTAGAAAATATACCAGGTATTGCAAACAAAAACTGCCAGACCGAAAAAGAAAGGAGAGACACTACCTTAAGCTTCATAACGAAAAGCTACCCAAGCATGGACTGGACCCATGCATACACCGACGGTTCTGTAACAAACACTACACAGAACGGAGGGGCAGGAGCATTCCTGAACCTACCAAATGGCAGAAAAATAACACTGTCATTCGCTACTGGTAAGTACACGAGCAATTTCAGAGCAGAGGCAGAGGCACTGAGGGCGGCAGTGGAAGAAATGGTAACACACAGTGAAAATGAGAGCCATATAGTCCTGCTGACAGATGCTCTCGAAGTAGTCACAGCGCTAAAAAGCCAGAAAAACACTGAGCTTAATGACTTAAGAGCAGCACTCTGCAAACTGTGCCAACAGTCCGCACCAAAAAGGGTAGTGGTACAGTGGGTTCCGTCACACTGCAACATCCAAGGCAACGAGGAGGCAGACAGACTGGCAAAAGAAGGTGCAAGGCTACCACAAATAGATACCAGTATGACGTACGAAGAGTCAAAACGGCTTATCAAAGCCAGGTACATGTCCAAATGGGAAACCGAACATACTGGTTACACCAAAAACGATGCCTATTACCAGTTGAACCGAAGAGAGCAGGTCGTTGTCTTCAGACTTCGCACTGGCCACAACAGACTGAGGTACCACCTCTTCAACAAATTGAAGATAGGGTGTACCGACGAATGCCCGTGCGGTACTGGTAAAATGACCACTGAACATCTGCTGCAGAACTGCCCGACATACGAGGATCAGAGAGAGCAGATGTGGCCATTGCCAGTGGAACTGCAAGACAAGCTCTATGGTAGTGGCGAGAGTCTCAGGATGACCGCCGCTTTTTTCGAGAAAATAATGGTTACTGTCTGACTGTGTACGCAGAAGAAGCAGAAGAAGAAGAAGATATGACCAGGTAAGAGAAACTCTGTACCTGTACAAGTAGTTGATCTTTTATTATTATCTTCATACATGGATTCTTGTCACTTTTCCCAATTATCATAGTCTTTTTGTCTTTATGTTTATGTCTAATCAAAACTCTTGACTTATTGAGTATATTGTCACAAGCTCCTGTAATTCTTGCTCATTGTTTGCCATCAAAACTGTATCCTCCGCATATCTTAGATTGTTCATTGCCACTCCTCCAATGACAGGCCATGGCATCCCGTCTATCTGTTTGAATATTTCTTCTGTGTTGATATTAAAAAGACAAGGGGATAATACATATTCAACAACAACTAAAACAACAATAATATCCCTCAATAGACTCAGATAAATACATAGGGAAGCTTCAATGCATGTATGTGATCTATAGAAAGAGAGGTGGTAATGGACAGGAGGGATTTACATATATGTATATAGATAGATAGATAGATAGATAGATAGATAGATAGAAAGATATATAGATATAAAGATAGATAGATAGATAGATAGATAGATAGATAGATAGATAGATAGATAGATAGATAGATATATAGAAAGATAGATAGATAGATAGATAGATAGATAGATAGATAGATAGATAGATAGATAGATAGATAGATAGATAGATATACAGATAGATAGACATATATATAGATAGACAGATTCATAGATAGAAAGATATATAGATAGAAAGATATATAGATAAAAAGATATATAGATAGAAAGATATATAGATAGCAAGATATATAGATAGCAAGATATATAGATAGAAAGATATATATATAGATATATAGATAGAAATATATATATATATATATATAAATATATAAAGATAGATATATATATAGATAGATAGATAGATAGATAGATAGATAGATAGATAGATAGATAGATAGATAGATAGATAGATAGATAGAAAGAAAGAAAGAGAACTAAAAAAGAGATTAGTAAACGGGGGGAGCTTACTCCGACGTAGGGAAAACTATAGGACAAGATAATGAGTAGTGCATGAGCTACAGCGATCAGCGACCCAAAGCTGACAGTGAGCGTCACGACCAGCGAATCAGAGTTTACAAGACCGATCTACAACTCTACGTGGTGATCCGGGTTAACAAGCTGCAACGAAGCAGATTGGCTAAAGTGAAGGGATAGAGAAGGGAAGGTTAAACAGGTACTAAAAAATGTCTTTTGAAATCGGATGTGTAGGATCGACATCGATGGAGGAGGCTCACCCTGGGGGTCACTCTTCCCTTCGCTCTCTTCTCTCACCTCACTCTGTTATATTTGACTCTATCCCACAATCACACCCTTGCACAACTTTCACACGCGCCCTCGTGGTAAAGCCCTTCCATACTTTGGTTGGGCTAGCTTCTGAGAGCACACAAACCTAGCATAGGTACATACAGATGAACACATGCATCCAAGCACTGGTTTATGCGTTCTGATATCGCCCAATTGACTACGGTCTGGGGTGGAAAATGGCGCGCCTCCGCCAGTAGAAACTAGTGAGGCAAACATCTAAGCAAAAAAAAAAAAGGTTGTGTAGGATCGAAAGGTGCAAATATTGCAGCAAGTTGTAAATTGCGACACAATACATTCTCCGAACAACATCCTGCTAGTTGCAAATCTTTTTTCAGGGCTTGGTAGTGAAAGTTTGAAAACTAAGAAGAAGACGATTTCTTTGATACCATGTGACTAAAAATCGTCCTTAAATGATATCAATCTAATTTTAATCCCAAATTGATGTCGATCATTACATGAATTAAGACACGATACCTGAGAATCTAATGTCAAACTTCGCATGGGGCCTAGAACAGTTGAAGTGTTTATCGACAGAAAAACCATAGTTTTCAAAAATATTTGTAATGTGTTGCCATAAACAGGAACCTAGTTCTAAGCTAGTTTCATTATGCATGTCATGCCTTTAGAGTATCAAATGATGGAGTGTCTTATAATAGGATACTTGCCAATCAACAGAAGTTATATTATTAATCATTACTTTGAATGAAATTCATCCAATGTTGTCAATGACATTAAGATACGTTACTCGAACCTGTTCTTTCATATAAGCCAAGGTGCTTAGATGACCAATGGGACTAACGTTGCAACGGCTTGCAGACAGTATGTCCAGCAGAACTTTATTATGTCTGAAGCAATAGACTGTTCAGAATATACATTAAGTGGGGAAAGCTCAAAACATTTGAGACGTATTAAAATGAAACCGGACCAAATTGCAAAAAGTGAACATACGTACGATGCGCGTGATGACGTCACTTCTGGTGTAAAAAGTACATACCAACCATCATGTTTGCAAAATTGCATTATCCTCCGACTTATAGTTTCCTCAGCAGACAGTTGAAAACATGGCGGGTGTGATACGGAATCCGTCCAAAGTTGATCAGCGAACGGTGATTCGGTATCTAACTTCTTAAGGATGTCGACTGGTTGTAATTCATCGCAGAATGCAGGAAGTTTATGGTGACAAATGTGAGTTGAAGACAACAGTGAATGACTGGCAAACGATGTAGAAGGAGTTGAACAGCTGGTGTTAATGGACGAGTCCTTGAGGAGAGGAGCGGTGCATATGTGACCAAAACCTTAAGAATGAAGATTGAGTTTTTTCAAGATACTTGAAAATAGAAAGTCAGACTATGCGCACGCACGCACGCACGCACACACAAACACACACACACACTTCTTCTTCATCGTACGCTGTTTACAGCGATATTTACGTTACCCTGTTTTATTTTGTTAAGCCTGTGGCTCAGTGCATCCGATTTCAACAGGCGGTTCTGTATGGATGCCCTCCTTAGCCTTTGGCTGTCCCCAGCCTATCTGCAAGGCAGCAGTTGTTTTTGGTCAGAGTTGTCTCTCTTAGGGAATTTGTCTTCCCCACTCGTGTCTATAGGTTTTTGGCAATGATATGATATGATGGACTATGTACTAGTTTGAACTATCCCGGAAGAGAGGCAGTCCAGTGTGACTGTGTCTCAGGATCGTCACGTCCTGCCAGAAACGATGCATATGCATGTGAGTGAGGTATCTCTTTGCTCCCTTTATTTTATCGGCTCATCTGCAGTGATGGCACGCCTAGCATTCCCCGCCACCTGGGACGTTGTCACAATAGGGCTGGACTGCATCTCTTCTGCGTCCATTGGAATGACTCATAGCAGACAGAGGTAAAGAGCGAGGCAGGAGTGCATTTCCAGGTGCATTTCTGCGACTCGACCGAGCCATGCTGAGACGCGAGCCCCAGGTCCCAACCATATCGTGGCCTCCCATCACAGCGGTGCTAAGATTTAGAGCGGGATTCTGGCTTAGAGGCGTTCGGCCGAAGTCCCTCAGGTGGTAGCTTCGCACCATTGGATTATTAGCCAAGCACGTGGACCAAATGTCAGCGACCTGCGATTCCGCTCGAAGGAGTGCATTTAACCAGGGGACAATCCTGGTAATGGCACGGAGATGTTGTTCGCCTGGTGTGTGGACATATCTCATGATCAAGGGGTTGCGTCTCAACAGTTCGCAGTGATGTGGCTGCTCTACTGCTTACGACACCCCGATCGAGAACTAAGTCTTCTACTAGTGGTTTCACACCGCATCGCCGTATGGGGTGAATATCGGGCAGCTTCTCTCTTTCTGTGGCTCGACGGGGTCGGGCTGGGACGCGATCCTCAGGTCCCAACCCTATCGTAGCCTCCCATCGCAGTGGTGCTGAGATTTAGAGCGGGATTCCGGCTTAGAGGCGTTCAGCCGTAATCCCTCCTATGGTAGCCTCGCGCCGTTGGCTTATCAGCCTAGCACGTGGACCAAATGTCTGCGATTTGCGATTCCTCTCGAGTTGAGCAGGACTACCGTAGCAACGCCCTGTCATTAGTAGGGTAAAACTGACCTGTCTTCCGACGGTCTAATACCAGCACCCGTTCACTATTAGATCCAACGAATCAATAGAGGGCTTTTTAGTCAGTCAAGGACCAATTGTCTGGAACCTGCGATTTATGTAGGGTTAAGCAGGGTTACCGTAGTAGACGCTCTTTCAATAGGAGGGTACAACTGACCTATCTTCCGTGGGTCTAATACCAGCATACGTTCCCTATTTGACCCAACGGGAGAGCTCTCAGTCTGTCAGTCATTTTACAGTATTGGCGTATTGAGTCAAATTAAGCAACAGGCTCCACTCCTGGTGGTGCCTTTCCGTCAATTCCTTTATCGAACACTGGATGCGAGACAGTTAAGCCACCGAGAGCGTAGGCCCAGATTTTCGAGGGTCTAGTTCCAGCACCCGTCCCCTATTGGACACAACAAAAGTGCTCTCAGCCTGTCAATCATTTCAGTGTTGGCCGTGTTGAGTCAAATTAAGCCGCAGGCTCCACTCCTGGTGGTGCCCTTCCGTCAATTCCTTTAAGTTTCAGCTTTGCAACCATACTTCCCCCGGAACCCAATCACTTCGTCTCGCTTGAGGTCCTTCTCTCGCAATGAGCGTGTCTCGGGCAAATGGAAATTCTGGCAAAGATGTCGCCATAACTGGCTGCGAGTCTACATTTCTCTACTGTTTTGGATCATTATGGATGCCGCAAGACCACGGATTTGCCTGGAATTCACACTAGTCGACGACTTACACTTGTGTTCACTGATACGTGGAGTTGTTTTCCGTCTGGACTTGTTATTTCGTTCTTTTTTTGTGATTTCTTCCATCCGTTTATCCTGGTCTGGACGCCGGCTGAATGGCGCTACGCTTAAACTAGTTATACCTGTGTCGTATCTCACGGGTTAGTTCTGCCGGTTCACCTTCACGAATTTGGCGTGTGGGAATTTTAGATGCTACTATGATGAACTGAATACAGCTGGGGAGAGATGCCAGACTCACTCACACGCTGAGTGTTGTCCATACGACCTCTTGTGGTTATCGAAAAGGCACGACAAACTGCGTTAGATGCCTTCCCACCTTTCTACCCTGCGGGTTACATGTTTACGGAAAGGCTTCGGTGGTAACCCTGAGGCAAAATCTGCATCCTATGCTATCTCCAGTCGTCTCGATGAATGTCTTGCCACTGGCAAAAGGTAGCTTAGGCTCTGTGAGTGAGGTTGACAAAAGGGGCAGTTTATTCCTCACTTTAATCCAAATCTCCGCGCAAGTCACCCATTTCAGCGGACACAGCAAGAGATACGACTGTCCACACGGCTGAACAAAGAGAGTGGTCTTCATCACTTGTGCTGGAAAAACTATCAATTTACTTCCGTTCTCTGTTGTTGTGTGAGGCATATGTACTTCCGTTCTCTGTTGTTAAGTGAGGGATATTTACTTCCGCTCTTTGTTGTTATGTGAGACATATTTACTTCTGTTCTCTATGCTGATGGAGTTTGGCGAAACAGCAAAGATGAAGTTTCTATCAGTACTGAACCAAAGCTGGAAAAAGAGAATTGTACCGCAGGCACGGAAAGACGCTGTACGTATACCAGTACAAAGGAAAGAAAAAGACAGAACAGATCCAAATGGATACAGGCCTATCAGTCAACTGAGCTGTGTAGGAAAACTGATGGAGCGTAAGATAAACACCAGACCAATGTGGCATCTGGAAGAAAAACACATACTAATTACACAACAAGCAGGCTTTAGACAGCACAGATCCACTGAGGACCAGATCACTCTCATAGCCTATGAAACAGAGGATGCTTACCAGGAGAAAAAAACACACAGTATCGGTTTGGGTGGATTTAGAGAAGGCATTTGACAAGGTGTCGAAAGAGGGACTTAAAGTCAAGCTACGAATAAGTGAAGTTTGTGGGAAAATGTACAGATGGATCAGCCAGTACCTCAAAAAACGAACAGCTAGAGTTCAAGTACAAGGGCAGATGAGCAAAAAGGTGACACTTGAGCAGGGAGTACCCCAAAGGGAGGGGGGGGGTACTGTCACCCACACATTTCCTGGTGTATATAAACAACATTATAGAGAATATACCAAGAACAGTCCACAGTTCCATGTTTGCAAACGATCTGACTATGTGGACCTCTGAAAACAATTATACTATAGCAATCGGATGCAGCAGGCCCTAACATCGTTGGAGGAGTGGGCGAACTCAAGACTGGTCAAAATAAAAGTAAAAAAAACAACATGTACGATATTCTCGCTTTCAAACAAATTCCAAAACACCAGAATAAGTCTTAACGGTAAATATCTGCGGCCAAACGACATCCTAAACTATCTGGGAGTCACATTTGATGAGCGCATGACATGGAGAAGTCAGATGGAGAAAAACCGAATGAGAGCCAGACAAAGAATGGCAATCATGAGGAAACTTGCTGGCACACGCTGGGCAGCAGACGAAAGTATAATAAAGAAACTGTACACTGGACGAGTGAGACCAGTTCTCGAGTATCACATTGTGGCATGGACAACAGCACCAAAGGCGAACTTTGATAAAATTAGCAAACTTTAAAACCAAGACATGAGAGTTATAACAGGAGGCATGAAGTCAAAGCCAATTGTAGACCTTGAAAAGATTACACATCTGCAATCCATGACCGACAGAAGAGACTGCAGAGCCCAGCAGCAAGGAGAGAAACTCAGAATACTGACAGACCATCCAATGCATCAGAAACTAAATAGATTTGGAAATGGGAAACTAAAGCGGAGAAACTTTGCAGAAATAGCAAAAGCAAAAATGAGCGAAGACCCTATGAACACATTAACAACACCAAAGCCCATCCCTACTGTACGCAAACCTACCTGGAAGCAGCATATCATTCCGGAGGTGGTAGAAAATATACCAGGTATTGGAAACAAGAACAGCCAGACTGGAAAAGAAAGAAGATACATAACCTGAGGTACATAACCAAAAACTACCCAAGCATGGACTGGACCCATGCATACACCGACGGTGCTGTAACAAACACAACACAGAACGGATAGGCAGGGGCATTTCTGAGCCTACCAAATGGTAGAAAAATAACACTGTCAGTGGCAACTGGAAAATACTCAAGAAATTTCATAGCGGAGGCAGATGCATTGAGGGATGCAGCAAAAGCAATGCTGATAGGCAAAAGAAATGAAAGCCAGATAGTCCTGTTTACAGATGCCCTGGCCGTAGTCACAGCACTAACAAGCCAGAAAAATACTGAACTTAATGATTTAAGAGCAGTACTCTGTCAACTATGCCAGCAATCCGCACCAAAAAGAGCAGTGGTACAGTGGATTCCATCCCACTGTAACATCCAAGGCAACGAGGAGGCAGACAGACTGGCCAAAGAAGGTGCAAGACTACCACAACCAGATGCTAGTGTGACCTACGAATAGTCCAAAAGGCTTATTAGAGCTAGATACATGGCCAAATGGGAAACAGAACATACTAGCTACACAAAAAATGATGCCTCTTTCCAGTTGAACAGAAGAGAGCAGGTCGTGGTCTTCAGACTCCGCACAGGCCACAACAGACTGAGGTACCACCTATTCAATAAACTGAAGATAGGTAGCACTGACGAATGCACTTGTGGTACAGGGAAAATGACCGTTGAACATTTGCTGCAAAACTGCCGGACATACGAGGACCAGAGACAGCACATGTGGTCATCACCAGTGGCAACACTAGACAAGCTCTATGGCAGTGTCGACAGCCTCAGGAAGGCCGCTGCTTTTTGTCGAAAAAATTCAGGTTGACGTTTGACAGCGTACGAAGAAGAAGAAGAAGAAGAACCCTTGGCTTCGTTTCGGTCTCTACGGGTTTTGCAAATGTGCTCTCTCAATAACGTTGTGTCAGGATTGTACATGTTTTTTTTTTGACTTGGGTGGGAAGAAAATTAACAGACAAAGCGGTCAGCTAATTTTTTTTGTTTAAAATACGTGAGTTAGTACCAAGATTTGGTTAGAAGAAATGTCGTGTTTCCAGCTTCTGAACTTTACTTCACACGTCACTCCATTTGTGGAAGCATATGTTCACTACTGCATTTGCCTCCCCGAAACAATATCCATTAAAATCTAGTTCCAATTATTTGCAATTCTTATGTATAGCAATGGTTTTCCACATAGCGAGGTTCCTTTCAGCGTGCACAACCTAATTCATGAGTCCTTGCAATATCCAATGGCATAAGCTTTGATCCTATTTGATTCACAATAACAATCACCAGATAAACTGAACCCACAATTGAAGCTAGAAAACGATTACTTTCTTCTTACCGACACACTTTCTTTTTTGTTTTCTATATATTTGAAAGAATATAAACTAAATTGGATAGCAGAAGTTGTGGCAGAAGGGCCATGAGGTCAACTACCTAGTTACCTCTGGTAACTTAAATAATAAAGCTGCTTCCCTTTCTCTCTTTTCCTAGCCCGCCTTAGTTACACGTATCGCTTTATGCCTACACGTAACGTTATCAAAAATATACACATAAAAACCATACCTCTGGTAAAAAATTAATAACACGTGATCGTCAATGACAGATGACGTCAGAGTTAAGATCCATGTTCGTTAAATAACGCTGAAGACTTCACATACATTAGAATGTGATCCGTCGTACCGCTACACTCACTGCCTGGCGGATACAATCAAAGCGGATTTGCCGGTTTACAGACAACACACAGCAATGGGTGTCATTTTAGAATTGATATCACTTAGGTTGGTCCTGCTGCTTGTTGTTCTACCGATTATCGGATATCGCGTCTTGAGATGGATCTTTTGGAGATCGACCAAGAATTATCCACCGGGTCCAAGTGAATTGGGCACAACCTGGCAGGTCATGAAAGCTACCTGGAATGGCACTCTCCCAGTACTGGCCTCTGAATGGGCCAAGAAGTACGGACCTCTCACTTTTATTTACAGCTTTGGACAACCAATATTATTCCTTAACACGGCAGCAGCAGCAAGACAGATGCTTTCTTCAGAAAAGTACAAATTTCTTGTGGCTGATAGATTCCCAAGCCCTGGCAGTCACGTAGCTAAATTAAACGGCAAGGATTTGCTTTTCTCAGACTTTGATGGTAAGTTCTGAATGTAGTTTAGATGGTCTTATTTCTTCGTCTTTCTCTTGTTTGTCATTCGTATTTCATCTACACGCGAAGTTCAGTTCTCTGGATACAGGTTGCGCAGTGGAGGGTTTTAAGGTTTCCAAACGGCTTTGAACGGAAATGTGTCTTCAATATCCAGTGCTCAGTACGCAATTAGTTAAACATATAACGATTTGTAAAATTTGTTCGGACGTCAGTGATGGTTTTCCGCACATACGCACTGGCGAGATGCTATAATGTGTACCAGGCTATTAAATCAGTTAAGCTCCGTTGTCATGTGGAACATGATCAGCTGCTCCACCCAATCAAGACAGTTAACATTTTCTCTTGTTTAGCTTGGATAAGGGTCTTCTGTTTTTGAAATGGGATTGCTTGTTCGTTTTGTTGTCGTGTTCAACGCTTCTTTGCCAAAACTGTCTGCATTCTCCTTTCTTGGTATGCCAAAGTGGGATGGTATTCGCTGTAGCACTACCCTTCTTTTTGCTTTAAATCCCCCAAAGCTCTCTTAAGTTCTGGCAGTTTATCATTGGTCAGGGTTTGCAGAACTAACTTAGCATTTGTAAGTAAAACAGTCTCCTGAATTATTGTGTGTACTTAAGTCGAAGAATTTGAATAGAATGTTCCAGTGAAGGAAGTAATGGTTTCGTTTACTTACCTGGGTAGGCATCATAGATTCCTGCATCTCCATGATTCACTGTTCTCGCTGCTGATCCATCAATATATACCTGGATCCATGCTTCTCCTGTGTTAAGTTAATCGATCTCGCCGCATGATGTAACTTTTTATTAAAGAACATTTTCCTCTCCCATGGGCAGGTGGCAGTTATGAATGTTTGTATCCTGACGTTTTTGTGTTGTTCCTATGTAGTTGGAAGGCATTTGTCTGGTAATTCATGGTTTTTATTATTTTTTTTACCTGATGTAAAAATCTACTTCTCTTCAATCTTCCACTGCCAGGATCTATAAATCTGCTCTTCATTGGATGTGATTTCATCTTATTGTATTTTATTGCTTTTATCAAGGTCTTAGTGTCTCTTCTATAGGTTACAGGTGTGATACATGTGAACTATTACATTTAATATTTTGGAGTTGTTTTCATTTCGAGTGTGATCACCGTAAGAGCTTTTCTACGTACCTAATCTACGATTTTCAGGGGTGATTTAGCTGCTGATTCATTGTCCACTATTTGTCCATTCATCCCATTATATACTTATTTAAGATTTGTTTCATTCGCTAACAAATCGCCTGTACGAAGGCCAGATAGACGTGGCATGCATCCAATAAACGCACCTCAACAACAACCACAGATTCTCAATCAGAGGATACCATACCTTCCGACTTGATAGAGAAGGTCACAAAGGAGGGGTTCTGATACTGACACGTAACTGCATATCAAGTAGCGCAGTATCTGTAAATCACACCGGACAAGCAGAAATTGTAGGAGTCGACATAATGACACACAAAACGAAAATCCGATTATTCAACCTGAATGGCCAACCCAACAAAGACCTGTCGCTCTTGAGTATGCCTAGTGGTTGGAGACTTCAACAGTCACTCGGAGAGATGGGGATATTCAGACACAGACAGCAGAGGTGATGAAGTGGAAGACTGGGAGATATACAAAAATCTTATCAATAGCCGGACGACAGCCCTAGCTTCTATTCCAGAACATGGCACACCAATTCCACTCCAGACTTGGCTTTCTGCACGGGGGATATTCACCACAACATATATCGTCAGGTGCTCGACCAATTGGCAGGTAGCGACCACGGGCCAATTGGGCTAGATATTGATATGGAATTAGGCCCCCAGGAAATAAAACCGCTGCAACGTTGGAACTACAGACGAGCCGACTGGGACATATCTGCAATGGTGACAGATGGACTGTGTGAAACTATCAACACACGAAATAACAATATGAAACCTATTGGTGGAAAGTCTAAGCAAAGCAATACTGCAAGCAGCCACCGAGACGATCCCAAGAGGGGCAAGGAAAAACTACAAGCCATATTGGAATCATGAACTGCAGAAAGCTGAGGATGAAGTCTCAAATGCTAGGAACATGGCAGAGAGAGAGCAATCTTTGGAAGCCAATATCACCCTCTATGAGAACTTTAAAGAAAAAGAAATCGCCCGGAAAAGATGGGGAAACAAATGAAATACTGATGAGGTTTGGCCAAACAGCAAAGAGGAAGTTACTGTCAGTCCTGAACCAAAGCGGGAAAAGATGAATTGTACCGCAGGCAGGAAAAGATGCGGTACTTATAACCGTACCAAAGAAAGATACATGATAGAACAGATCCAAATGGATACAGGCCTATCAGTCTACTGAGCTGTGTAGGTAATCTGATGGAGCGTATGATAAACACCAGACTGATGTGGCACCTATAAGAAAAACACATATTAATTCCACAGCAAGCAGGATTTAGACAACACAGATTCACTGATGACCAGATCACTCTCATAGCACAGCAAATAGAGGATGCTTACCAAGAGAAAAAGCATACATGAGCGGTTTGGGTGGATCTAGAGAAGGCTTTCGACAAGTTGTGGAAAGAGGGACGTAAAGTCAAGCTACGAAGAAGTGAAGTATCTGGAAAAATGTACAGATGGATCAACTACTACCTCGAAAACAGAACAGCCAGAGTTCAATAACAAGGGCAGATGATCAAAAAGGTGACACTGGAGCAAGGAGTACCCCAAGGGGGGTACTGTCACCCACACTTTTACCGGTGAATATAAACAAGATCATAGATAATACACCAAGAAGAGTCCACACCTCCAAGTTTGCAGACGATCTGGCTAACATCGTTGGAGGAGTGGGCGAAATCATGGCTGGTTATAATAAATGAAGAAAAAACAACATGTACGATATTCTCGCTTTCAAATAAACCACATAGCACCAAAATAAGTCTTAACGGCAAATATCTGCGGCCAAACGACAACCCAAACTACTTGGGCGTCACATTTGATCGGCGCATGACATAGAAAAGGAAGATCGGGAAAACCCGAATGAGAGCCAGACAAAGAATGGCAATCATGAGGAAACTTGCTGGAACAAGCTGGGGAGCAGACGAAAGTATAATCAAGAAACTGTACACTGGAAGAGTGAGACCAGTTCTCGAGTATGGCATTGCGGCATGGGCAACAGCAGCAAAGGCGAACTTTGTTAAATTAGCAAACTTCAAAACCACGCCATGAGAGTTATAACAGGAGGCATGAAGTCAACGCCAATTGTAGAACTTTAAAAGATTACAAATCTGCAATCCATGACCGACAGAAGAGACTGCAGAGCCCAGCAGCAAGCAGAGAAACTCAGAAGAATGACAGACCATCCAATGCATCAGAGACTAAATAGATTTGGAAAAGGGAAACTAAATCTGAGAAACGTTTCAGAAATAGCCAACGCAAAGATGAGCGAAGACCATATGAACACCATAACAACATAAAGCCAACCCCTACTGTACGCAAACCCACATGGAAGCAGCATATCATTCCGGAGGTGGTAGAAAATATTCCAGGTATTGGAAACAAGAACAGACAGACTGAAAAAGAAAGAAGCGACATAACCCTGAGGTATATAGCGGAAAACTACCCAAGCATGGACTAGACCCATGCATACACCGACGGTTCTGTAACAAACACAACACAGAATGGAGGGGGAGGGGTATTCCTGAGCCTAACAAATGGTAGAAAAATAACACTGTCAGTGGCAACTGGAAAATTCTCAAGCAATTTCTGAGCGGAGACAAACGCACTGAATTGGCAGTAAAAGCAATGCTGATATGCGAAAGCAATGAAAGCCAGATAGTCCTGTTTACAGACGTCCTGACCGTGGTTACATCACTAAAAAGCCAAAAAAATACTGAACTTAATGATTTTAGAGCAGTACTCTGTCAACTATGCCAGCAGTCCGCACCAAAAAAAGCAGTGGTACAGTGGGTTCCATCCCACTGTAACATCCAAGGCAACGAGGAGGCAGACAGACTGGCAAAAGAAGGTGCAAGATTACCACAACCAGATCCTAGTGTCACCTACAAAGAGTCCAAAATGCTTATTAGAGCCAGATACATGGCCAAATGGGAAACAGAACATACTGGGTACACAAAAAATGATGCCTCTTTCCAGTTGAACAGAAGAGAGCAGGTCGTGGTCTTCAGACTCTGAACGAAGAAGAAGAAGAAGAAGAAGACTCCGAACAGGCAACAACAGACTGAGATACCATCTAATCAATACACTGAAGATAGGTGGCACTGACGAATGCACCTGTGGTACAGGGAAAAAGACCGCTGAACATCTGCTACAAAATTGCCCGACAAACGAGAACCAGAGAAAGCACATGTGGACATCACCAGTGCCAACACTAGACAAGCTCAATGGCAGTGTCAACAGCCTCAGGATGACTGCTGCTTTCTTCGAACAAATTCAAGTTGACGTCTGACAGCGTACGAAGAAGAAGAAGAAGAAAAAGAAGAAGAAGAAGAAGAAGAAGAAGAAGAAGAAGAAGAAGAAGAAGTTTCATTCACTCATCAATTTGATCCAGCAATGTTTCGCAATATTGCGAGTTTCTTCCTTACCATAGATTATGTTCTTTTTTCAATCCTAGATTTTCCCGTCATTCTCTTATCGATTATGATGCACATATATATCGACTCATCAGTTTTAGGGGCCTGCCTATTTCCGAGGCGTATTTGTCCTGCTTTTTTCTTTGATGGTGTGAAGATTGTTGTTGCATAGTTCTCAACGTTGATCTGAACCCTCCATTTCTCATCGTATGCTCATATATTGGATGCTGCTCTTTATATTTGCTTATTTGAAATTGTGTAGTGTTCTTCTAGACAATACACCACCAAGACATCCGGATATAGAGCGGCTCTTACCTCGTTTGACAGATCGTGGGTTAAATCATTGATGAACACGAGGAACTTCTTCTTCTTCTTCTTCGTACGCAGTCAGACAGCAACCATTTTTTCATCGAAAAAAGCGGCGGTCATCCTGAGGCTGTCGCCACTGCCATAGAGCTTGTCTTATAGTTCCACTGGTGATGTCCACATCTGCTCTCTCTGATCCTCGTATGTCGGGCAGTTCTGCAGCAGATGTTCAGCGGTCATTTTACCAGTACCGCACGGGCATTCGTCGGTACCACCTATCTTCAATTTGTTGAATAGGTGGTACCTCAGTCTATTGTGGCCAGTGCGAAGTCTGAAGACAACGACCTGCTCTCTTCGGTTCAACTGGTAATAGGCATCGTTTTTGGTGTAACCAGTATGTTCGGTTTCCCATTTGGTCATTTATCTGGCTTTGATAAGCCGTTTTGACTCTTCGTACGTCATACTAGTATCTGTTTGTGGTAGTCTTGCACCTTCTTTTGCCAGTCTGTCTGCCTCCTCGTTGCCTTGGATGTTGCAGCGCGATAGGACCCACTGTACCACTACCCTTTTTGGTGCGGACTGCTGGCACAGTTTGCAGAGTGCTGCTCTTAAGTCATTTAGCTCAGTGTTTTTCTGGCTTTTTAGCGCTGTGACTACGGCGAGAGCATCTGTAAGCAGGACTATATGGCTTTCATTTTTTTTATGTGTCACCATTTCTCCCACTGCCGCCCTCAGTGCCTCTGCCTCCGCTCTGAAATTGCTTGTGTACTTACCAGTAGCGAATGACAGGAACACGAGGAACGATATGGGAGACAGTACCGAGCCCTTAGAAACTCCGTAGTTTAGGGGGGTTTTGTTGTTGTTTCTGTTAGAACAATCCATGGTAACATTTGCTTTTCGGTTTGTGTAAGATCGTCCTGATCTATTGTCAAGTGTTACCCTTGATACAGGACCTTTGTATTGTTTGCCACCAGATCAAATTTCCATTCCGTATTGACGGCTTTCTGGAAATCGAATCAAATTCTAAGGATCTGGATGGTCTATAATAAAAACAAATAGAATGACAAGCAGCAGTAGAAGCATCTAGTGATTGTAAATAATAATTGTATTAAATGGGGTATGGGGGAGAGGGGGGAGCTGCACTAGAGCTGGAGCTTGGTGCGTTTGACGATAGAGGTATGGGTGACAGACGGGTTCGGATATACCAATCTAGTGTGTACACATCATTGTGAGGCTCAACTAGCGTTTACACATCATTGTGAGCTCAGATAGCGTGTACACATTATTGTGAAGCTCAGATAGCGTGTACACAACCTTGTGAGGCTCAACTAGCGTGTACACATCATTGTGAGGCTCAGCTAGCGTGTACACATCATTGTGAGGCTCAGCTAGCGTGTATACAGCATTATGAGGCTCAGCTAGCGTGTATACAGCATTGTGAGGCTCAGCTAGCGTGTATACAGCATTGTGAGGCTCAGACAGTCAGTCTTTATTCCCGGACACTATAAATCATCACTGATGACATGAGCAATCAGGACATAAGCTGCAGTGATAAGATAAGCATTCTCAAACTGTCAATCTGAAAGTGCAAACAGCTAGAACGTAAGCAGTTATATTCAAATAGTGGCAACTCAAATTTAAACAGGAGATGCATTGGTGAAATTATGTCGCGAAATCCAGATATTTACTGGCTACCGCTAACCCAAATATCACAGTAGACACACACATAGTCTAGAAAATGAGAAGCACACTAATCGTGACAATAAAAGACAGTATTTCAGCTGCAAGCAGGTTGTCAGGTCAGTTCAGAAGACATTAAAATCAACTAATCAGTGAATTGTAAATCGCATACGAAGACATTTGTCAGTTTTAACAGGACAGGCAAACAGTAGATCATTTTGTCCAAATCGATTCCATGACAGGAGGACATCAACAGCATATCACTTTCAATCCAAAGTATGGTATCAAGTACATGACGACCAAATAAGACAGACAAAACACCAAGTTTATGGAGCAGCATCACGCGACTTGCAGATTCTAAGACGAAAACGACTAAATAGTAAAAAAATATCATTTTATATAGTGACTGCCGTTCTCTGTTGTTATCAGACGCAAACTTAATAATGGTAGGTATCGTGTGCATTCAAGCACATTTAGATTAGTATTGGTAGTGATGCACACATGATTCGTCTGAACGTTGGAGTCTGCATCATTGTATTTCAATCCCAGAGACAAGGACAATGCATGTCCTAGGTATTAGGTACATGACCTTCTTAAAATGACATCGTTCTACAAATACAATCAGGTATCGAGACAGAAAAGAAAGCGATAGTTGAAAGCTTTAACACACAATTTATTACACGATACATTTATATATTAGATTATAAAGAAGTTTTGTCGCCAGGTAAATTACGATTTTAACTGAAAAAGCAACGACATCGTCGGTATCTTTGAAACTACATTTTGGAAAACTGTAAGGTATTCTGGCTTCACATTTCCAAAGCATACATGATGTACACATAATATTTGTGAAACACCTCACATTGTAGCGGTTGAAAGTAAATAATTACAGCAATTTAGAGAAATGGGTAATGCAAATTATCATACTATGCACATAAATAAAATAATAATAACTGCCCACCAAAATAATGAACAATAAAGAATACACACATGACAAAGACAGCAACGTATTACAGGAGCAATCTGTAGATGGAGCCATCAATATAAATTGGCGAGCTGTAAAGGAGAGCGATTGATAATAGTACATGGAGGTAGCAGATATAAACGACAGTTAAAGAATGGTAAACTCATTTTTGTATCAAAATCTAGCACAATCGGGACTTTCGTTTATGATAAGGGACACATATTTAGAGAGCGGATTGATAAAACGGTACTTCCTTTATCAGATAGACACTCCTGAATATTAACCGACAATACTTACCCCCCCCCCCCCCGCCACACCCCCCCCCCCCCCCCAAATAATACAATGACAATCGAAGACAATCTCCCAACATTCGCATGCACTAAGGTTGAGATCAAACTTTGGCTAACAAAGCAACACATTACATTAACAGAAAAGCACATCAAACTTTGGCTAACAAAGGAACACATTACATTAACAGAAATGCACCTCAAACTTTGGCTAACAAAGGAACACATTACATTAACAGAAATGCACCTCAAACTTTGGCTAACAAAGGAACACATTACATTAACAGAAATGCACCTCAAACTTTGGCTAACAAAGCAACACATTACATTAACAGAAAAGCACATCAAACTTTGGCTAACAAAGGAACACATTACATTAACAGAAATGCACCTCAAACTTTGGCTAACAAAGGAACACATTACATTAACAGAAATGCACCTGAAACTTTGAATAACAAAGGAACACATTACATTAACAGAAATGAACCTCACACTTTGGCTAACAAAGAAATACATTACATTTACTGAATTGCACCTCACACTTTGATTGTTGACAAAGTATTCCAGTAGCCTGGTCGTATATCTTTAAGATTGCCACTGTACAATACACAATTATAGTCTCTATAATTAGTTTAGTCAAAATAAAAACACTTGTTTACCAGGCCTGTGTCCTCAGCACTCTTCTTTACGGCAGTGAGACATGGTCTACCTACATGCACCAGGAGAGGCGGCTAAACAGATATCACATGAGGTGCCTGCACAGAATCCTGGGCGTTGGGTGGCAAGACAAGATCACCCACACAGAGGAGTTGGAGAGAACAGGCACTGTCACAATTTTTTCCATGCTTAGCCATCGACGGCTACGCTGGCTGGGACACATTCGGAGGATGGATGATGGCAGAATACCAAACTATCTTCTTTATGGGGAATTACTGTTGAGGAAAACGTCTCGGGTCCGGCCACTACTTCGGTACAAGGATGTTTGCCAGCGGGATACGAATGACGCAGGCATCGATTTGGAATCATGGGAACAGGACACCATGGATAGTGTTACATGGAGGGGCATAAATAAGCATGGAATACAGTCAAAGGAGATACTAATTTCTGATAGACTAAAGACTCAGAGTTTCACTGTAGTATAGCTAACGAGATGGGATAAACGTGTTACTTGCAGCAATGAGCGACACGCAGATGAATCCAGGATATAGTACTGCCGCCAATTACCGCTCTTTTCAGGTCAAACTGAAGAGTAAACCTACTACTTGTGTAGATTCAACAACAATTAACGGCTTGCATTTCTGATCGCACAATAAGAACATGCTTACGCGTGATTTCCCATCTCAGTTTGTATCTGCTTTCGTTGAGTATTTGGTTATTATGTTTACCTTTATGTTGATTGAACGGATAAAAACATTCGTCTGTCAGACACATTTTTTCAACAGTCTTTTAGAATTATCTTAGATATTTTTTGCATAGGTTTTCTATCGTTTCGCCATATTTCAACCACACACTTTCGTCTTGGCCTTTTTTCTAATTCTGTTCGATCTCTTCTTGCTGTTATGTAATGCGCATAATCTTCTTCTGTTTTTGAATGTGCCCATCTTTTATACAGTTATTAAAATAAACTTTCACAGCTTTTTCACTTTTTCATTCCACCCTATCGTTTTCTTTGTGCATTGCATTAGGCAATTAGTAATTCTATTTGTGAAATGTACTCATTTAATTTCTATGTCGTGCACTTATTATGGTTTGTTTTGATATGTGCAGTCAATCTCGCAGAAAAACTCTTTCTTGACTTGTTAATGTGAAGTCTCTTCATGTTTATAACTCCTGGGACTATTATTCTGCTACGCCCATGTGCCAAGTATAGGGAATACTTACAAGATTAGAGGCATCATACAAGTATAACTTACTTAGAGAGAAAACGGTTTACGATCAGACATACATGATTAGGTAGGATGCAGAGCAAACCGACTACACAAATATGTTTTACAGCTCAATAGAAATTAACAAGTTGTAATCTTTAGAATTCATGCAAAATGCAGAAGAGTGGGATACACATTTTGTCAAAATTAACACAGTGAATGTGACTATGGCACCGACATAAAGACGCTTGAACATGTGTAGTTCTGTCCACACACCAAACATAGAACTCACCCATGATCATTACCAGTATCATTTCTGGACAAGTACTATGAAGACATAAGCAACCTTTACTGACCAATGTTTTCTATGTCTGTATTTCACGTTTACCTCAAAATGCGTACGATTAACATGAAGACGAAGATATCGCACTAGTCAGACTCTGATGAGCATATAAGTCTTTGATGTAACACAGATTGGAGATACATTATGTAAGCATGACGGTGCTCGAATTATTATGTATGTTACCTGTGTGAGCTAGAGTATGGTACGCATGTTCAGAGGTTCTCATATGTAGCACGAAATGTTTCACCTTCTATCCATGACAGCCATCATGAGGAAGAAGCGACGCATGTTCTATAATGTGTTAGGCCTGTACGGAGATGGCGTAACAAAGTTTGAAGACGTCGTCTGGGGAGAGATGGAGAAAATGTTTGTAGAGATTGACAAGTACCAAGGACAGGATGCTGACATCACAAACATTCTGGTCCGATCTCTGAAAGTAATTATCTACATATTGGTAAGAGCTCTGTGTGTTCTAATCTGTTATCTAGGCTGAAGTACTTCTTCTTCTTCTTCTTCTGCGTACACAGTCAGACAGTAACCATTATTTTCTCGAAAAAAGCGGCGGTCATCCTGAGACTCTCGCCACTACCATAGAGCTTGTCTTGCAGTTCCACTGGCAATGGCCACATCTGCTCTCTCTGATCCTCGTATGTCGGGCAGTTCTGCAGCAGATGTTCAGTGGTCAATTTACCAGTACCGCACGGGCATTCGTCGGTACACCCTATCTTCAATTTGTTGAATAGGTGGTACCTCAGTCTGTTGTGGCCAGTGCGAAGTCTGAAGACAACGACCTGCTCTCTTCGGTTCAACTGGTAATAGGCATCGTTTTTGGTGTAACCAGTATGTTCGGTTTCCCATTTGGTCATGTATCTGGCGGCTGAAGTACGATATGGAAAGAAAGGCTTCCCTGTTCAAGGAATACAAACTTGAAAATGTGTAGCAACGAGGTTGGCAACATTCGGTATTCGGACGGCATAACTCATGTTGTTGAAAATGTCCAGCCATCAATCCCTAAACAAAAAGGCAGTTATATTTCAATTGTTTTATTTATATAAACAAACACATATGCACACAGACATGTATGTATACAAAAAAACAACAACTATCGCACATTGTTCCCATTGGTGAGGAAGTCATGGGGTTTTAAAGGCTGAGAACTACAGGCCGCTTCTCCACTGCTGTCACCACGTCGTATGATGGCTATGTTTGTTTATTTCACCCCCCCCCCCCCCAACAGAAAAACAACATATGTCGTTCGTGCCGCTGCCCTCCTTGTTGGCATACAGGCATCGAAACCATTCCGCCACTCGTTCCTCCTATATGTGTGTGGGTGTATATATGAGGCATGTTATAATTAAACCGGACCTAACTGCACCAAGTGAACATTCGTACATTGTGCATGATGACGTATTCTGGTGTAAACAGCAGATATCAGCCGTCAAGTTTGCAAACTGTCTTTATTCTCCGACTCATAGTTTTCTCAGAAGACCTTTGCGTACTTGGCGGGGGTTATAAGAAATCGTTCTAGAGTTGATAAGCTAGCGGTGATTCGGTATCTAACAGCTTAAGGATGTCGACCGAGGGGTGTTTACCTGCTACTTTGTGGAAAAGAAACGAATCACCTTCCTCTTCATATCGCAGCATGTGGTTCAAACTCCATCCCATGCGTTCTTCCTTTTGATGGTTGCTCAGCAACCGATGTACCCATTGTGAATACAACTTCCGATACTTCAAATTCTTGCTAACCACCATTTGAACAGTCTCTAGCGACACAGCGAATTCCCCTGCAAGCGAACGTAAGCTCCGGCATCTGTTTACACGAATTGCTGCACCAGTTTTGACGATTGCATTTTCTGTCACAACAATATGCGCCAGACCTGGTCACGGAAGATCTTTCCTTAACTCACGTTATTCTTTAAACATCGTTGTCCAGTTCTTCACTGTTGTCTTCGACATACTTTTGTCACCATACGATGACTGCATTCTGCGATGGATGTCAATTGGTCGACATACTTCAGCTGTTAGAAACCGAATTACCGCTCGCTGTTCAACTTTAGACGGATTCCGTATTACACTTGCGATGTTTTCAACAGTCTGCTGTGGAAACTATGAGTCGGAGGATAATGCAATTTTGTAAACTTTACGGTTGGTATGTGCTTTTTACATCAAAAGTGACGTCATCATGTGCATCGTACGTATGTTTATCTAGTTCAGTTAGGTCCGGTTTCGTTTGAACACACCTCGTTTACACCCCACAAGCAGCGTAGCACTACCTGAGACACGAAGCCGTGTCGCACCAGACATTGAAAGAGAGAAACCTGTAAACGACACAAGGCATCCTGTTTTTGGCCAACTGCTGCAGATCACATGACTGAAATCTTACAGTCATCACAGCAACAACAGACTAGTCTCTGCAAATGTCCCATTGAAAAAAAATAATGGACTGATGCATGTTTACTGTCTTACACAACATGAAAGTAACTAAATAGACTCCGAATTGGTTCATCTCGACGCAAGAAGAAAATAAATAGATGTGAATACATGAACAACTACAAACTTTTAGACTTCACTGAATAATGAATTCCATCAGTGAATTATGAGGGTCTCTAAAAAACTGGGTAAGAAAGAGTAGGGCCAATGAACCAACCATGTACCACCATGCATATGGTAAAAGGCGAAAATGGAAAGCTGAGCAGCCGCTAACAATCCCATCGAGTAAAACGATGTGTTACATAATTAACCACTGCAACAGCCAGTAAATTAATTTCGCTCAAACTTCGTAAAAGAAGACAAATGCAGCCATGACCATATACTCTAACTGCAGTAAAAAGGAGACAGGATCAGAACAAGGGTACGGTGTAAGGTATATAGTATTTATTAGAATTTGCGTAAATGAAAAGCAACTAAAATTCGACTTTTGGTAAAAGAACGTTTAAATTTCTGTCAAAAGCTATTTCTATTTTCATATTTTCTTCTGGTCATTAACCAACATGTTAAATTCACAACCAGGCAATCGGAGAACGCCCTGCAAATTCCAAGATCCCAGACATTTTAGAAGAATATGACCTCGGATTGAACAAGATGATAGCAGCCGATGTTACTTTTGTCATGGATCATGTTCCATTTGTCACCAAAATTCCTGGGAAAATCAGGACCAACGTTCAACGTGTGATCAGCTACAAGAAGAAGGCGGATGAGATCATGTACTACGGTCCAAAGGTTTTTTGTATAAAAATGTTTAATCTGATATATACTTATATATTGTCTATGTCCAAGCACCACGTCATGCATCCAGTATTCATCAACATCAATGTCCCTGTCATTTGCTTCCAGCATATCGCACCAATTGTATGTTTCCTGGAGGTTGGAGCAGGTCATCAGGGAGCCTAGGTCATATATTGCACCATAATTATGTGTATCCCTATCTCGTCATGTTCATCTTGCACCGTCATACACCAGTTAGAAGTCTGTTTAAGATGATACAAACGTCCATCTTGTTTTAGTAATATGAACAAAATAGCGACAACGATTTGAAACACATTGAAAAATATACATCGAACATGAGTTATGTTAAAGTTAAAGCAAGGGCTCGACTTCATCTTCACGAGTTTTTCACATATGGCTCAGTCTTTCTCAGCAGAACGGTATATCGCCTGCTGGGATTGTCGCACAGAGCCCGAATTCCGTAGCTCCAGCGGTGAACCAAGGGATTTCCGGACAAATTGACATCATGGACCGACGTCGAAGTTCGAATTCGAACCCTGACCTTCTGAACACAAAGCAAACGTCTTGATTCCTTCGCCACAGAGACCGCCGACATCAGAAAAGAAAGTGACAAGAGAAATTGCAGAAATTATCCCTCTTCTCTAAATGACGAACGTTCCTCGTTAGATGAGAGAGACGAGTTATTGAACGGGGTTGATTGTCGCTACTATTATCATTTTGTTACTAGCGTCGTTATGCTATTTTTCGAGGTGACTATTTTATGCCTTGTCTAAGTTGAACTTTTCCTTCTAGACGCTAAATACGACATAAGGAAGCATTCTATTGAACTCCGACCTTGAGGCAAGAGTTGAACTATAACTCTTCTCCCTATCTCCAGTATTGGTCCATTTACTTACATTCACCATCCCACCACTAACAGTATGAATCTGGTCCTAACTTACTGCAAATAGAGTTCGTCTGCCTGTTACATCTGCAACCATCATTCCGATACCCTCCAATCGAATATCTCAACATGTATGGTATTTATTGATCCCTAGCCACTGCCTTCTACAAACCGTACCTTCGAGAACTACGTGTCGGAAGCCGAGCCAATACGAACCCCAAGAACCACCTGAGAACCATACTCTTTAACAACTTACTCGGCTGTGTTGCACGTTTATGTCACCTATACACATTCGGTGACTTTCAGCAGAATCATTGTTTGACATTGAAGCGATTCCTGCAAATTAATACCTGGCATTTTTTGGCGTCGGGATGTCATCACGTAGTTCGGTGGGACTGGCCTACTTGCGCATCCGGTCATCCGCCATTAACATCTCAAAAAATGATGGTTCCCTGTATTAAAAAACACAAGCGGAATAGCACTGCGAGATAGAAAGAAAGGTTAATTTCGAATTAAGTTTGTATATATATATATATATTTATATATATATATATATACAAACTATATATATATATATATATATATATATATATATATATATATATATATATATATATATATATATATATAATAGATGTCCACCGTTGTCGATGAGGACCGCCGACATCATCCTTGTCACAGCTCTTCCTGATGGGTGTGGATGCGCATGTGGCTGAACAGGCCAATGTGAGCACGAATGCATCTGCTGCATAACGGACACACGAGATATGTAGAAGGTGGTGTTCCCGCTGTTCGTTATTTCCTGGTATCGCGTCTGCTCTGGACTTTCACAACACGGTGGTCTTCGCTGTTAGCTACTCTTGCCTTGACTGCGCTCGTTTAGTCAGGTCTGTTTTGCGTAAGGCATTCCCAGGTTGTGATATATTTATGGGAACTTTTCAGTGAGTCCCTCAGATAGTCTTTAAAACGTTTCTTTGGCATCCTTTCTCGCGCCATCTTCTTTCAGCTCGCCGTAGAAAAGCTTCTTTGGGAGCCGTTCGTCTGACATACGGACGAGGTGTCCGGTCCATCCCAGTCGTGCTTTTTCTAGCAGTGCATGTCAGACTTCGATAGAACCTCGATGTCAGTGACACAATCTTGCCATCGAGTGTGGAATATTCGCCTCAGGCAACCTGTGTGGAAGTGATGTAGCCTCTTTGCATGTCTAGAGTATACAGTCCACCTTTCGCAGGCGTAGTGTAGGGTTGGAATGATGGTTGCACGGTAGACTTTGAGTTTGGTATTGACGCTGATACTACGACGTTCCCACACCATCAAGTGCATTCTACCAAAATCTAAGCTGCCCTTGCGATTCTGCTTGCCCCCTCATCATCGAGGATGACAAATTTCGACAGCGTGCTGCCCAGATACGTCAATGTATATGCCAGCTAACTGTAGTCTTTGGTTTTGTCTACAGCATGCCTTGTGCAGGTTGGTACATGACCTCTGTTTTCTTGGAATTTATGATCAGACCAAAATGTTGTCATGAGGCAGAGAACCGGTCCATTCCGACCTGCATGTTCAGTTCTGAGTTGCTGTTCAGAACGCAGTCGTCAGCAAACACAAGTTCTCTGATTATTGTCGCCAGCCACTTTGGTTTTTGCCTTCAATCTTCTGAGATTGAGTAGCTTTCCGTCCGTGCGTTACTTTATGGGTATGGCGAGATCCAGCGATATGCAGCGTCTGTCATCGTTGCCGCAAGCGTTGTGTTGAACAGGGTCGGGGCAAGTGCATATCCTTGTTTTACTCTGTTTGTTACTGGTAAACTTTTAGAGGTTTCTCCTCTGTCCAGTACACTAGCACACATTCGTTCGTGAAGCTGTTTCACCATAGTTATGAACTTGTTGGGTCAGCTAAACTTGGACATAATGATTCACAGCCCTCCTTTGCTTTCTGTATCAAATGCCTTTGTCAAATCAAAGATGTGGTGTATAGGGCTTGATTTTGTTCCCGATACTTCTCTTGCAATTAGCGAACGGTAAAGATCGTGATCACTGTTCCTTACCCGGCTCTGAATCCACATATACTTTCTGGGAGGTTGTGGCTTTGTTCGAGGTGTTTGTTGAGCCGGTTGAGCAGTAAGGGTGCTAGAATCTTGCTTGCTACGAAGAGCAGCGATTTTCCACGATGAATGTCGCATTCTTGCCGATTGTCTTTTCATTTGTATATGTGAACGATTAAGGCGTCCTTCAAATCCTGCGGAATAACTCCTTCAGCCCACATGTTGCAGACAAGTTCATTTATCATTCTGGTGAGGGATGTGCCAGTTGTCTTGTATAGCTTGGCAATGAAAAGTTGATGATCGGTCCAGCATTCTGCACCACACATGCTCCTCGTTATCGTAGCATCGGTGCAATCCCTACATCTGATGATAGTGCAGTCAATGAAGTGCCAGTTGAGGGACATTTGGTGCATCCTCGTGGTTCTATTTCAGACCGGAATTCGGATAGCTGTGTTTCTAATGAGTAGTTCATTTGTGGCACATGTCTTCAGAAGGAGCAGTCCGTTACTATTTCAATTTCCGTTATATATATATAACGGCAGCAAAAGGTACAATAGGGGAACATAATGAAGAAGGATAAGTCAGTAAGTAGGTGACTAGCTGACTGGCGTATCTTCAAAAATGTAGTTGATAGCCATTGGATTTCAGCAACCGGTACCAATGTGATTACTGTAGGTAGGAGACCCACGGTGTCGCATATGCGGTCACGGTTAGTTGCAAATGGCATCCGTGCCCATAGAGTGGATAATAAAGTATCGCATGCTGTTGTGATTTTTTGTGAGACAAATTATCTTTAGGCATATGCTATTTATAAAGAAATTATTCCAGACAATTCATGTTGGTTGCTTTAGGATGAAATTCAAAGACAATGTTCTGGCTAAATCCATCACGTGAAAATGCCAGACCACACGTGACTCGATTAACCAAAGAGAAAAATAACCAATAAAGGTGGCAAATTCTTAAACATCCGCATTAAAGCTCAGACTTCGCCCCAATCGATGTCCACCTGTTCGGTGCACTAAAAACACAAATATTATGTACATTTTGAAATAAGTTCTATTGTAAATAATGGCTTCATAAATTTAAATAATTTCTTGACCGTGTCGATAAAATGTGTGTAAGGAAAAGCTCAGTGATAGCATAGAGACAGAAACAAAACGAAATTCATGTTACGGCCACAAGGTCTTCGTAAGGAACACATACAACACGACGACTAACGAAGCACAACAAAAAACAAAGACAAAGTACACAACATCCAAAAAGTACGGCTTGAGTTGGCAACCATTGCTCAGAAAGTGGCCAAAAATATGTAAGGTATGGCTTTCTTTATATATATATATATATAAATATACATATATATATATATATATTTATATATTGAGAATATGTTTGTGATTCCTATATTTGGTAACGTCAAGTTGGACGTCCACACTAGCTAGACTTGAGCGCCAGATCGTATGTGTTCTTTGACCTGAATGACACAAATGGAAGGGCCTAGACCTTCAAGATGCCCATGTTTATAGAAAGTGGTGCATTTCTCTAGGCCACCATTCCATTGTCTGTTTTCAATATTGCTAAACCACTCTTTTTGATCTAGTGCAGATGTCGGCACCCACAATGTCAGAATGTCATTTACTCCTCATCAAAATTGTTAACTCAAATGGTGGAATTCCAAAACATTTTGATTTCATATTAAAAATACATTTTTGTTTTTAAGTAAGTACATATACATTTATTGGCGAAACTAGCACAGGCAATAGCTTCGCTTCCACGGCTCAACACAAATCTGGCAAGATAAACGGTTAGCATTATGCACGAAAATCAGAACTTGAAAAGATTATAAAACTGCAATCCATGACCGATAGAAGAGACTCAGAGCCCAGCTGCAGTCAGAGAAACTCCGAAGACTGACCGACCATCCAATGCACCAGAGACTAAACAATTTGGGAAATGGGAAACTAAAGCGGAGAAACTTTGCAGAAATAGCCAAAGCAAAGATGCACGAAGATCCCATAAACGCACTAACAACACCAAAACCCATCACTACTGTACGAAAACCTACCTGGAGGCAGGATATATTTCCAGAGGTAGTAGAAAATATACCAGGTATTGCAAACAAAAACTGCCAGACTGAAAAAGAAAGGAGAGATACTACCCTAAGCTTCATAACGAAAAGCTACCCTAGCATGGACTGGACCCATGCATACACCGACGGTTCTGTAACAAATACTACACAGAACGGAGGGGCAGGAGCATTTCTGAACCTACCAAATGGCAGACAAATAACACTGTCATTCGCTACTGGTAAGCACACAAGCAATTTCAGAGCGGAAGCAGAGGCACTGAGGGCGGCAGTGGAAGAAATGGTGACACACAGTGAAAATGACAGCCATATAGTCCTGCTTACAGATGCTCTCGCCGTAGTCACAGCGCTAAAAAGCCAGAAAAATACTGAGCTTAATGACTTAAGAGCAGCACTCTGCAAACTGTGCCAGCAGTCCGCACCAAAAAGGATAGTGGTACAGTGGGTCCCATCACACTGCAACATCCAAGGCAACGAGGAGGCAGACAGATTGGCAAAAGAAGGTGCAAGACTACCACAAACAGATACTAGCATGACGTACGAAGAGTCAAAACGGCTTATCAAAGCCAGATACATGACCAAATGGGAAACCGAACATACTGGTTACACCAAAAACGATGCCTATTACCAGTTGAACCGAAGAGAGCAGGTCGTCGTCTTCAGACTCCGCACTGGCCACAATAGACTGAGGTACCACCTATTCAACAAATTGAAGATAGGGTGTACCGACGAATGCCCGTGCGGTACTGGTAAAATGACCGCTGAACATCTGCTGCAGAACTGCCCGACATACGAGGATCAGAGAGAGCAGATGTGGCCATCACCAGTGGAACTGCAAGACAAGCTCTATGGCTGTGGCGACAGCCTCAGGATGACCGCCGCTTTTATCGAAAAAAATAATGGTTACTGTCTGACTGCGTACAAAGAAGAAGAAGAAGAAGAAGAAGATTAATGCGTACCTTGGTCATGTCAATATTCCTCTATACTTGTGAGACATGGACAGTTACAGCAGACCTTCAGCGAAGTATACAGGCCTTGGAGATGAGATGTTTCCGAAGACTTTTAAACGCCACGTAAAAAGATCGAGTTACACATGAGAAAATAGGAGAAAGAATTACAACAGCAAGCGGGCCTTTTGAAGACCTCTTGGCAGCTGTCAAAAGAAGGAAAATCGCTTGGTACTGTCATATAGCGAGATCAAATGGTCTTGCAAAGATCCTGTTCGGAAAGGTGCAAGGCAGACGACGAAGAGGCTGGCCCAAAAAGAGGTGGGATGACAACATAGAAGACATGACCAATCTCCGACCAGAAGAGGCACAGGCAACATCCGCTGACAGATAAGAATTGCGTGGGGTTGTGAGGATATCTTCATGTGGGCCCCAACGACATCACCGTTTACAGGATGACCTGACCTGATCTGACATATACGTATACTTTGACTATATGTATAGTGTTTCAAAAATGTAATAGCTATACACAATGGTAAATTACTTTTAAAGATTGTATAAAAATAGTTTCTTTTATTTTAAACTTTAGGCTAAACTTGAGAAACTAGACTGAAACATTATTACCCTCCTGAAACAATAATTTTAAACTCAAAAGTGGGGAGGAGGGAGGAGCGGAAGGGCGTGGGTTGGAAATCTGGAATCTTCAATGCTTGAGGACTCCTCAACCATTGAAATTAAATTGCCAGCTATTGGACTCTTCTTGTCCGGTACGATGAGATTTGAAAAGTGATAACTCCAGCGTCATAACTATGACAACAGTGCTTAGAGCCACGTGACACTTATATTAAAAAATATTATATAATGAAGTGACTGTGGGGCATGTAGTGGCATGCGTCTGGAACGTGACGCATGCGTATAGCAGGCAGTCAAATGGCGGACTACGTGGATATACGGTTGAAGCAACGTGATGTAATGGAATTGCGGACGGAGACGGTTGTGTGTCCATCACCATGCATCGAGGATTAACTGCGGTTTAATGTGACGCCTGTGCAGATGTCAGTATTGTCAGGCCTTTGACACGACTGTAAAAGGTGACAATTAAGCCACGACGAACCTACATGACAAGGCGCGCACCCCGAATACAGCTGTGGATGCATAACAGCAAGCTCGCGTAGACAAACTCATTCGTGCCAATCGTTGTACTCGAACAAAAATAAATTACCGCTTATGTTTTCAATTGAGCGAGTCCATCACATTATCTATGTGCATAGGGAAGTGTGTGGGAGATGGATACATAGCAAGTTGACATAGGGAAGTGTGTGCGAGATGGATACCTCGCATGTTGACATAGGAAAGTGTGTGCGAGATGGGTGTCTCGCATGTTTACGTAGGAAAGTGTGTGCGAGATGGATCCTTGGCATGTTGACATAGGAAAGTGTGTGCAAGATGGATCCTTGGCATGTTGACATGGAAAAGTGTGTACGAGATGGATCTTTGGCATGTTGACACATGAAAGTGTGTGCGAAATGAGTCCCTCGCATGTTGACATAGGAAAGTGTGTGCGAGATGGACCCCTCGAGTGTTGACATAGGAAAGTGTGTGCGAGATGGATCATTCGCATATTTAAACCGGATGAGAAATAGCGCCGACAGCACGTGTGTCAGGATTTTATTTTTTTCGGTTTGAACATGAAGGCGATGTCTTTATTCGCATCGACGAACGTCGATGTGCGCATAATTATGATCCAGTAAACAAGTTTCAGTCTATGTAGTACAGGCGTAGGAACTCACTTGCCTCATCAAAAATTAAAGGTCGTCTACTCGGCGGAAAAGATGCCCAGCTTTTGAGACTGGGAGGCCGTAGTCCATACTGAATATGTGTAGCACGAAATTACTTTTCACACCGATCGATATGTGAAAACTTTGCAGAAATTTCGAGCACGATAGCTCGTGGGGCCAAGCATGCAATTCTTCAACACGTCAATGCTTGCCCACACACGAGTTGACAAACATTGCCTGCATTGGAGCGTCTCAAGCTTTACGACATTTTACCACACAAATCTCACAGCCCGATCTCGCACCGTGTGACTTCTTCCTCATCCTGATGCTGAAGAAACACCTCAAGGGGCACTATTAAGGTTCTGACTAGCAGATGCAAGCAGTTGTGCGTACTTGGTTTCGGAAGAAGACGTCTGATTTTTGTTCATCAACGGAATGCGATATTTATTCGACGTTGGCGTTTGTGTGTGGACCGGGTTGTTGACTACGTTGACAAATAATGACACATCACCTAAACGACATTCCACGCTTTAAGAAAATGTATAGCGCATGTGTAAATCTAATACATTAACGCAAGTATCTGCCCAAATACAAAACCTTTCAAATTGCCTTCGTACATTGAGTTGCTTAAAAATACAAAATTACCTAACCAGGTAAGCGATTCGCATGGGCAAGCGCAAATGGACCAACACAACAACTCGTATCCCCTTTTTATATTCTTCTGACAAAGGTACACAGAAAGCATGTTTCGATAATCTCCAGTCTGCTAACCTAAACATGGGTATCTGGCTTACATTTGGTGTAATGCTAAGCAGCGACGGAAGATACTAATCTTAAAAAAAATAGATTGAACAAAGCAAAATGCAGTTTTAAACTGTAATCTCCGTAATTGTTCTCTGGCTTGTTCAACAATACTGAGGTTGACTCGGAGTTCAGCTTATCTTGGGACTATCGTTTTTTTTTAAGTACTGGTTAATACGAGTACAGGTCTAGATACTGATTAATGTAGATACTACATGTACAGCAATCGAGTTGCACTTGGCTTGAAGGAGTACCAAAGTGTAAAGAGTAGTAACATTATAGCCTGCCAATCATGTCGAAAGATGTTAATCAGCAATGTTTACCGTGTGTTGATACGCCATTATGTAGAAACTTTAAAGCCACGAACGCTTGAACATGCGCAAGGAAGTCAATGTCTGATGATTTGGCTTCTAATAGTTAAAAATGTCTGCTCCACAGGGAGCCACAACTTACTGATTGATTCAAACACAATGGTCACATAAGTGGTACTAGTTTAAAATAATATCACTGCTGTAACGTGTCTAGCATGCTGTCAGAGGTGACTAAAGATGCCCGAGCAATCATCTTTACGTGATTTATTCAATCATTTCTATGAAACATCTTCTGTGAATTTTCGAATACTTATTCACAAAAATCCAACCCAAAATTGAAATGGCTGGCGAACAGATTGAAAATGTTGCATATTTTGAATATCTGGAATCAATAATAAACAACAATGGAGACTGTACAAAGGAAGTAAGAAGATGACAGACAATGGCAATGCAGAGGTCAAGGAGTATGCAGAACCTATGGTACAAAACAAACAAGGCACACAAACTAAAGATCCTAAGATAATGTGCCAACCTATGGATGTAAAACATGGACGATTACAAAATCACTAAGAGCGAAGATCGGTGTTGACGAGACACAGTGCTACATAACAGTCCTGAAAATCCCGGGGACAAAGAGAGACACAAACATCTCCATCTGGAAAGACCCAAATGGGGAGGAAAATTGACTTATAAATAATGTAATGACCCGAAACTGAGGATTTTTTTATATGTTAAGCGACACAACAGACTGGAAGGAGTGGTTATTGAAGCATGGTCAATGAAGCAAGGCAGGAGCCGACCAAGAAGACAATGTTCTCAGGACATTAATGAGACTCCGGATGTGACCTTGGAGCAGGCCAGAAGACTGGCGGAAAACAGAGTTTCCTACAGACAAGCTGTTATGAGAGCGGCGCATTAAATTACAGATTGTGCATTAAATGTATCTACCGGCTAAGTAGCAATGATAGAATGTTCAATGTTCAGTGAATCTAAATCTCTGTATAATGTGTCTTCTAAGACTGTCATTTTTATAAATCGACCGTGTCTTTGCTAGGACATCACTGATGTAGTTTATAATTACATTTACAATAAAAAGGTCCACAGTCTCCAATCGTACATGTTTATGAAATACATTATATCCAGTTAATAATTAAAGGTGCTGTTATAAAACACGGCGCCATGAGACATAAGTTTATGCACAGAGTTGTCAATCTATTTCATAATGCAATAGTTCAATTTCAAAGTTCAATTACAATGAATGCAATTTCTTAATGCAAATCTATGTTCCCTTTTATAAATGTCATTGACTGTATACTCAGAGAACGTACGTGCCAGGTCAACCAAGGGGCATAACGGATCTTTTAATCGACCATCAGAATAGGCCTGGTAATGAGTGGATGGCAAATGACGAAGAGCACATCCTTGCCTTTCTAACAACGTTGTTTATGGCAGGTAAGCCAATCTTTTCTGAAACATTTTCATATTAAACCATTGGTCTTAGAAAATCTAAATCTAACTGCATATTTACTGATGTCATCTTGAACACTTACATATGCTGTTAGAAGTTAATTTGTACTTATCAACCTAGAGTATATGTCCTCATTTATTTAAGAATCCATCAATCATATAACTGTCACATACCTTGCAGTATAGACGGTATCCAGGGTATGGGCATTCTTTTGAAATAGACAAAGTGTTTATTGAGTTTGAATCTTAGCTCATTTAGGCAAGTTGTATCTTGTGTTGCTCCTTGGTGTTTCCGTCAATTATAGCGTGTCATTTGTCATTTTGTGAATATGAACTACCCATGCGGTGTCAAAGACAGCAGCCTCTTTTCTGAAATCACATTTACGACATCCTCTGTCTATGTTTTTTTAAATGTTAAAAGTAATCGTTGGTTATTACTGAAGTAATAAACGTAGTACAAGGAAGTACACTCCACACATCACAATACGATTACCAAAAAGAAATCAATAAATGTTGAACATATGGGGGCGTTTTTCTTTCTTTGTGACTATACGGATAGAAAAAACAGTCTTTTTTCTGAATGTTACTACATAACCTTCTCTTTAATTCAAACGGGATTTCTCGGCTAGGAGGTATTGACATGTATTTTAATCGCTTCTGTTGCACCATATGGGCATGTCGATTTGTCATTTTTCAGATCAGTTGTAGCTTTTCTGATTTTTCTCGTGTCCTTGTATGTCCAGTATCGCAGGTTGAATATTTAGTTTCAATAAATGTACATACCGCCTATTTTGTGAGCCGCTTGTTCAATGCGACATAGCTCTTCTTCTTGTCTCTTGTAATATTAGAAGATGTGGGTCATCAATCAGACCTCTCTAAGAAGACCTCATCTTTGCTATTTCTCGATCCTGTACTTTCCAGCTTCTCTGTTTTTCTGGCATTGTTCTGAAGACCTCTTGCCTGTGTGTTTTTATTATCTTCCTTTGCTCCTTTTTCCCTGTGGGTTCCTTCACAGATACTGCCTGGTAATACGGGTTGAAGCACCCAAAGTGTGTGGTCTATTCAGCGCCAACTTCGTTCTATGGTTTCATTTATTATCTGTCCTTGTCCTGTTCTCTCTAATTCGTTTTTCATACTAATCCTGTTGAACCACTGCAGTTCCATTATTTTTCACAGATTTGTTGATAAAGCACTGAAATCTCTTGATATTCACTTTGGCCGAACAATATGTTTTGTTTCCGCTCACTATAAAAGGATAACCTTCACGTTTAAGTTAACTATCCTAAACTTGAAATTCGTGCTCATCAATTAGAGGTCCACATTCTTTTATCATGGCACATCCCCACTGGCCTGTCTTGCGGTTGGTACACCCTTGGTATGTAAAGCTATCTACTTACACCAATTGTGTTCCTCTCAATCTGATTGGATCCGTGCTGCTGGCTGCATTTAATTTAACAAATGCGTTTTTCCTACATGTGTATTTAAGCCTACTTGCTGTGAGATTATGACTAGAATGTCGCCCTTTCTTAATTTGGAGTTGGCTGTGAGATAGGAGGGTTATGTTGTCTGCAAAGTGCAGGACTTCTAGCTGTTTAAAAACGGTCCACTGAAATTCCATGTCAATCACAGACTGTAGTTTCTTTCTTAATCCAAAAAACTGAGGGCAGGAACAGAAACAACAATACGTTCGTAGAAAACAGTTTTGAAGAAGACCAGATTGGACGTTCAATGAATATGTGAGTAGTGCCCCCTCGTGAAAACCTTTACTTTGCATGTATTCATACATGGTTATGGTTCATACGTCTGCTATATTATTTTCGTGAGTCTTATTGGGATCCCGTACTGCCGTACCAGTTTCAGAGTGTATCCGTTTCCAAGCTGGCAACGACTTTAAAAAAAAAATTCAACATAGTTAATATACATAACTGAATTTCATTCTAATAACCGTTCTTTAATAACCCACACTGTGACTACCTCGTATGTACATGATTTGTTGTTGATGTCTTCTTGTTCGTTCATTAACTTGGTATCCACAGTTTTTGTTTAATCGTTAAAATATAATTATGTTAAATAGGTTGTCATACGAAGAGTCAAAAAGGCTTAATAGAGCTAGATACTTGACTAAATGGGAAACAGAACATACTGGCTACACAAAAAACGATGCCTATTACCAGTTGAACAGAAGAGAGCAGATCGTGGTCTTCAGACTTCGCACTGGCCACAATAGACTGAGGTACCACCTATTTAACAAATTGAAGATAGGTGTCACTGACGAATGCTCGTGTGGTACCGGGAAAATGACCGCTGAACATTTGCTGCAAAACTGCCCAACATACGAGGATCAGAGAAAGCAGATGTGGCCATCACCAGTGGCAACACTAGACAAGCCTTATGGCAGTGTCTACAGCCTCAGGATGACAGCTGCTTTTTTCGAAAAAATACAGGTTGACGTCTGATAGTGTACGAAGAAGAAGAAGAAGAAGAAGAAATAGTTCGTCATGCATTGGTACGATCAATGTTTTGTAATATTTTATTTTATTGTAGACTGCCTTTCTATTGTAGATTGTCCTAATAGCCTTCTCCCCACAATTGTAATATATATTATGTATCATATACAGTTTCAATTTAAATCTAAAGAATATTGGTAGATGCTTTATTAGCTTAAACTAGTATACTGTCATGCCGCTACTATTTACTACCTTATGTAGAAGGCCAATTGCTTCCTTGATCTTATCTTTACTTGGTGTATCACAGTTAATGTTGAGGTTTTCTTCAGCAGTTAAAATACGCAGTGAGTTTACTGTTTGTGGTCTGGTTAGAAACTTACAAAGCATTTGGCCCATCTTTTCTTCTGATCGTCATGATTTGTTATCTTTCCTTCCAATTTGTCTTTTATTATTAGTCTGTCTTAGTGTTCGTATTTTCCATACAGTTTTCTTGGTAAAACAGACCTTTCAAATTTCTTATATACGCAATGTTCTCAGCTTCTGTTGCCACACTATCAATGTACTTACGTCTACCTGGAAACTCTTTTTTTAAATTGTTAGATTTCCTCTGTGCAATCTCTTGTGTGCATCAGCTTTGTTGGCTCTAGTATTTATGTTGAGTATGGACTCTTCTTTTGCTTGTTTCTCTTAAATCTCTGAAAGCGTGTTTACCGTTATTCTTTCTTTGTGTGTCTTATTATTTTCACTCACTACTTCCTCGTTCGTTTGTTTACCAAAACTTTTGCAGACGTTGCTATTTGTAATCAATTCCAGCCCCAATGCCTAGTTGTTTCAATGCATTAAATGTATTGCAGAGTGAAGTGTTGAACTAATTGTTCTTCTCACCTCGTTGGAGATACCCCACATTACATCGAGACCAGTTGACCTGTGTTGGTCTGTAGTTTAAACTTAACTTTGGTCATCGTTACATTGTTCTCTGTAGCCATATACACTTTTCTGTAGACTCTGACATCCAGAAAAGATTGTCTAAATTCCCTTTCCATGCATATTTTTACAATCTCCTTTTGCTTTACATAACCTGATGAAATCCATTTTGCGTGATGCATTTTCTTCTTTAGCAAGTTTAATTCTTGCTTTCAAATATGAGAATATCTCATCAATTTCATTCATTACTTCACGAGATTTGTTCCTGTGATTTCTTCATTACATTTTTGGTACTCTCCTATTTTGGTATTATAGTCTCCCGTCATTACCTTCAAAACGTTATAATTTGTATCAGCCAATACATTTGTAGTTTGTTGTCGAAATTGTCATTAATTGACTCTGTGTTCTCGCAAATTACTAAATGACATTTGACATTTCGACCAGCAAGGAATATGTCTCATCGATGTTTGTTTTCACCGTTTTGTTCGTGTTCTGCCAATCTTTCTCGTTGTATTTAACATCTACTTTATTACGGTCATTCTTTTCCTGATAAATTTTTGACAGTATTATCGTTGGTGATAATGAAGCTGAGATATTATAAACTTGTTACATGTTTGATCTTTTAATTTTCTAGAGTAACTTTGGGCCCTTGTTTGTGGCGACTGCGCATGCTTATAGTAAACCTCCTGAGATTACTTTAAGTTATGCAAGTTCATTACCCCATTGTACATATAAAATAAACATATTTGTAACATTTTTATTTCAGCTCATTTAACATCTAGAGCCTCACTTACTGGCACCTTCCTGTGTCTGCTCAATTACCCAAAAGTGGCACAAAAGATCCAAGAAGAAATTGATAGGGTCATCGGTGACGATCGACCAAAACTCGAATACAAGAGCAGCATGCCGTACACAGAAGCCACCATTCTGGAAGGCCTGCGTCTCATTTCACAAATACCTCTAAGTGGCTTCCGCAAGTGTTCTCAAGATTTCGACTTTGAGGGCATGTTCATTCCAAAGGACACACTAGTTAGTTGTTCAATCTTCATGTGCTGACATTTGTTGTACTTTGATGTATGTAAAGTTATGATACTACTTTTGTGTCTACTATATACCCCATGTCTTTACTTGCCTTTAATCACCCCTACAAAGAAACATGAATCAACACTACTTTGACACCTTGCAGAAAGCGTTTACCAAAAACAATTCAAAGTGCTCTTACAGTGTCGTTTTGTGGTGCTTCTATTTGTTTTGATGGCGAAACTAACTCTACATACAACCCTAATCAGTCATTTTTGCGACTAACTTGTTAATTTTTTAATTTTTTTAATTTCACACCAAACAAAATAAATAGATACATTTATATTTAGCAACGGATTTGAGATAATGACGGCACAGAAAAGTCCAATTTGTGACTGTTGGGAGTAACAAATATTATTCGAGAAGAGACGATAATTTATGCTTTCGCTTCGGCGTTTTCCTGCCTTCTTAGCAATGAATTTCTTTAGTTAGGTTAGGTTAAGGTTAGGGTAAGGTTGGGTTTAGGTTAGCTAACTAGAAGCGCAATCAAAATCATATCCAGCAAACAATATCAAATGCTCTCAAATGCTGTTGTACGCGTAAATTATCACATGCTGATAAACGTATGACATATACATATCTCGCAGGTGCCAATGTCATAACACTTCTTTAGCTTGGGAAAAAAAGGCTATTTCTATGGTGTGATGAAATATTTTTAATAAAGATCATTTCCTGTGGCAAGATTTGAAATAAGTGTTCTTCACGGGCAATAAGGAAGGTCTTCCTCTTGTATCGTGTTCATCAGTTTGAGGCTTGCTCGCTCTTATAATTAAAACCTTGATGAATACTTGTCCTTAACGTTTTTGTGAGGCTAACACTTCAAACGATAATATATTTGACTTTCGTATCGCCCTTCTCTAACAGATATCAGATACAATACGGGAAATAACACAGTGGATAACGTTTTCTGTGTAAACACAAAATAAGAATAGATCATGGGATAAACGAACCTGTTTAGGAATATAAAAAAAACACATTGAGATAAGGATGAAGTAGTTTATGATCTTGAAGGGTCTTCCCTCTCCCCTCCCCTATCCTCTCCCCTCCCCTTTCCCATCCTCTCACCTCTCCCATTCCAGTCTCCTAAAATCGCTACCCTGTGAACTCCTCTCTTTACTGACAATAACATAAATATGTGTATTTTTTCTTATTATGTACACTACTCACAAGCATCTCAGGAATGTCCATGAAGTCACATTGTACATGTGCGTCGCGTTATAGCAAACACATTTGAATTCATTTTACATACAGTTTTATATTTTATCGAAGAATCGGGCCTATTTTTCAAGAATGGGGGCATTCGTCAAAACCTCGATACTCCAAAGATTTCGAGTCGATTGAAAGTCAAATTAAAAAGCCTATTCCGCACAGTGCGTGGCGACAGCAGACCGAAGCGGCCTTTCTACCTCATCTCTATAAATTTTCCTGAAAGACTTTACCAAATGGAGTAAGCACTATAATGGCAATTGTTAATTTTATTTAAAAAAGTACAAAGTCTCAACTCGATGTACGAACACTTCCAACTGCTTTCCTAAGTAGAACTGGCAACGCACTGGGTCGGCCTACAACAGGCTTTGTGACAAAGTGTCTATCGGTATAAGTGGAAAACTTTGTTGATGATCATAGCAGGTCAAAGTATAAGTGGACAACTTTGTGGATGATCATAGCAGGTCACCGCTATAAGTGGACAACTTTGTGGATGATCATAGCAGGTCACCGGAATAAGTGCACAAATTTGTGGATGAGCATAGCAGGTCACCGGTATAAGTGGACAACTTTGTGGATGAGCATAGCAGGTCACCGGTATAAGTGGACAACTTTGTGGATGAGCATAGCAGGTCACCGGTATAAGTGCACAACTTTGTGGATGAGCATAGCAGGTCACCGGTATAAGTGCAAAACTTTGTGGATGAGCATAGCAGGTCACCCGTATAAGTGGACAAATTTGTGGATGATCATAGCAGGTCACCGGTATAAGTGCACAACTTTGTGGATGAGCATAGCAGGTCATTGGTATAAGTGGACAACTTTGTGGATGAGCATAGCAGGTCACCGGTATAAGTGGACAACTTTGTGGATGAGCATAGCAGGTCACCGGTATAAGTGGACAACTTTGTAGATGAGCATAGCAGGTCACCGGTATAAGTGGACAACTTTGTGGATGAGCATAGCAGGTCACCGGTATAAGTGCACAACTTTGTGGATGAGCATAGCAGGTCTACGGTATAAGTGGACAACTTTATGGATGAGCACAGCAGGTCACCGGCATAAGTGGACAACTTTGTGGATGAGCATAGCAGGTCACCGGTATAAGTGGATCACTTTGTGGATGAGCATAGCAGGTCACCGGCATAAGTGCACAACTTTGTGGATGAGCATAGCAGGTCACCGGCATAAGTAGACAACTTTGTGGATGAGCATAGCAGGTCACCGGTATAAGTGGACAACTTTGTGGATGAGCATAACAGGTCACCGGTATAAGTGGACAACTTTGTGGATGAGCATAGCAGATCACCGGTATAAGTGGACAACTTTGTGGATGAGCATAGCAGGTCACCGGTATAAGTGGGCAACTTTGTGGATGAGCATAGCAGGTCACCGGTATAAGTGGACAACTTTGTGGATGATCATAGCAGGTCACCGTTATAAGTGCACAACTTTGTGGATGAGCATAGCAGGTCACCGGTATAAGTGGATAACTTTGTGGATGAGCATAGCAGGTCACCGTTATAAGTGCACAACTTTGTGGATGAGCAAAGCAGGTCACCGGTATAAGTGGACAACTTTGTGGATGAGCATAGCTGGTCACTGGTATAAGTGGACAACTTTGTGGATGAGCAAAGCAGGTCACCGGTATAAGTGGACAACTTTGTGGATGAGCATAGCTGGTCACTGGTATAAGTGGACAACTTTGAGGATGAGCATAGCAGGTCACCGGTATAAGTGCACAACTTTGTGGATGAGCATAGCTGGTCACTGGTATAAGTGGACAACTTTGTGGATGAGCATAGCAGGTCACCGGTATAAGTGGACAACTTTGTGGATGAGCATAGCAGGTCACAGGTATAAGTGGACAACTTTGTGGATGAGCATAGCAGGTCACCGGTATAAGTGGACAACTTTGTGGATGAGCATAGCAGGTCACCGGTATAAGTGGACAACTTTGTGGATGAGCATAGCAGGTCACCTGCATAAGTGGACAACTTTGTGGATGAGCATAGCAGGTCACTTGCATAAGTGGACATTTTTGTGGATGAGCATAGCAGGTCACCGGTATAAGTGGACAACTTTGTGGATGAGCATAGCAGGTCACCGGTATAAGTGGACAACTTTGTGGATGAGCATAGCAGGTCACCGGTATAAGTGGACAACTTTGTGGATCAGCATAGCAGGTCACCGGTATAAGTGGACAACTTTGTGGATGAGCATAGCAGGTCACCGGTATAAGTGGACAACTTTGTGGATGAGCATAGCAGGTCACCGGTATAAGTGCACAACTTTGTGGATGAGCATAGCAGGTCACCGGTATAAGTGCACTACTTTGTGGATGAGCATAGCAGTTCACCCGTATAAGTGGACAAATTTGTGGATGATCATAGCAGGTCACCGATATAAGTGCACAACTTTGTGGATGAGCATAGCAGGTCAACGGTATAAGTGGACAACTTTGTGGATGAGCATAGCAGGTCACCGGTATAAGTGGACAACTTTGTAGATGAGCATAGCAGGTCACCGGTATAAGTGGACAACTTTGTGGATGAGCATAGCAGGTCACCGGTATAAGTGGACAACTTTGTGGATGAGCATAGCAGGTCACCGGTATAAGTGGACAACTTTGTGGATGAGCATAGCAGGTCAACGGTATAAGTGGACATTTTTGTGGATGAGCATAGCAGGTCACCGGTATAAGTGGACAACTTTGTGGATGCGCATAGCAGGTCACCGGTATAAGTGGACAACTTTGTGGATGAGCATAGCAGGTCACCGGTATAAGTGGACAACTTTGTGGATGAGCATAGCAGGTCACCGGTATAAGTGCACAACTTTGTGGATGAGCATAGTAGGTCACCGGTATAAGTGCAAAACTTTGTGGATGAGCATAGCAGGTCACCCGTATAAGTGGACAAATTTGTGGATGATCATAGCAGGTCACCGGTATAAGTGCAGACCTTTGTGGATGAGCATAGCAGGTCACCGGTATAAGTGGACAACTTTGTGGATGAGCATAGCAGGTCACCGGTATAAGTGGACAACTTTGTGGATGAGCATAGCAGGTCACCGGTATAAGTGGACAACTTTGTAGATGAGCATAGCAGGTCACCGGTATAAGTGGACAACTTTGTGGATGAGCATAGCAGGTCACTGGTATAAGTGCACAACTTTGTGGATGAGCATAGCAGGTCTACGGTATAAGTGGACAACTTTATGGATGAGCATAGCAGGTCACCGGCATAAGTGGACAACTTTGTGGATGAGCATAGCAGGTCACCGGTATAAGTGGATCACTTTGTGGATGAGCATAGCAGGTCACCGGCATAAGTGCACAACTTTGTGGATGAGCATAGCAGGTCACCGTTATAAGTGCACAACTTTGTGGTTGAGCATAGCAGGTCACCGGTATAAGTGGATAACTTTGTGGATGAGCATAGCAGGTCACTGGTATAAGTGGACAACTTTGTGGATGAGCAAAGCAGGTCACCGGTATAAGTGGACAACTTTGTGGATGAGCATAGCTGGTCACTGGTATAAGTGGACAACTTTGTGGATGAGCATAGCAGGTCACCGGTATAAGTGGGCAACTTTGTGGATGAGCATAGCAGGTCACCGGTATAAGTGGATAACTTTGTGGATGAGCATAGCAGGTCACCGGTATAAGTGGACAACTTTGTGGATGAGCATAGCAGGTCACCGGTATAAGTGGATAACTTTGTGGATGAGCATAGCAGGTCACCGGTATAAGTGGACAACTTTGTGGATCAGCATAGCAGGTCACCGGTATAAGTGGACAACTTTGTGGATGAGCATAGCAGGTCACCGGTATAAGTGGACAACTTTGTGGATGAGCATAGCAGGTCACCGGTATAAGTGCACAACTTTGTGGATGAGCATAGCAGGTCACCGGTATAAGTGGACAACTTTGTGGATGAGCATAGCAGGTCACCGGTATAAGTGGACAACTTTGTGGATGAGCATAGCAGGTCACCGGTATAAGTGCACAACTTTGTGGATGAGCATAGCAGGTCACCGGTATAAGTGCACAACTTTGTGGATGAGCATAGCAGTTCACCCGTATAAGTGGACAAATTTGTGGATGATCATAGCAGGTCACCGATATAAGTGCACAACTTTGTGGATGAGCATAGCAGGTCAACGGTATAAGTGGACAACTTTGTGGATGAGCATAGCAGGTCACCGGTATAAGTGGACAACTTTGTAGATGAGCATAGCAGGTCACCGGTATAAGTGGACAACTTTGTGGATGAGCATAGCAGGTCACCGGTATAAGTGGACAACTTTGTGGATGAGCATAGCAGGTCACCGGTATAAGTGGACAACTTTGTGGATGAGCATAGCAGGTCAACGGTATAAGTGGACATTTTTGTGGATGAGCATAGCAGGTCACCGGTATAAGTGGACAACTTTGTGGATGCGCATAGCAGGTCACCGGTATAAGTGGACAACTTTGTGGATGAGCATAGCAGGTCACCGGTATAAGTGGACAACTTTGTGGATGAGCATAGCAGGTCACCGGTATAAGTGCACAACTTTGTGGATGAGCATAGTAGGTCACCGGTATAAGTGCAAAACTTTGTGGATGAGCATAGCAGGTCACCCGTATAAGTGGACAAATTTGTGGATGATCATAGCAGGTCACCGGTATAAGTGCAGACCTTTGTGGATGAGCATAGCAGGTCACCGGTATAAGTGGACAACTTTGTGGATGAGCATAGCAGGTCACCGGTATAAGTGGACAACTTTGTGGATGAGCATAGCAGGTCACCGGTATAAGTGGACAACTTTGTAGATGAGCATAGCAGGTCACCGGTATAAGTGGACAACTTTGTGGATGAGCATAGCAGGTCACTGGTATAAGTGCACAACTTTGTGGATGAGCATAGCAGGTCTACGGTATAAGTGGACAACTTTATGGATGAGCAAAGCAGGTCACCGGCATAAGTGGACAACTTTGTGGATGAGCATAGCAGGTCACCGGTATAAGTGGATCACTTTGTGGATGAGCATAGCAGGTCACCGGCATAAGTGCACAACTTTGTGGATGAGCATAGCAGGTCACCGGCATAAGTAGACAACTATGTGGATGAGCATAGCAGATCACCGGTATAAGTGGACAACTTTGTGGATGAGCAAAGCAGGTCACCGGTATAAGTGGGCAACTTTGTGGATGAGCATAGCAGGTCACCGGTATAAGTGCACAACTTTGTGGATGATCATAGCAGGTCACCGTTATAAGTGCACAACTTTGTGGATGAGCATAGCAGGTCACCGGTATAAGTGGATAACTTTGTGGATGAGCATAGCAGGTCACCGTTATAAGTGCACAACTTTGTGGATGAGCAAAGCAGGTCACCGGTATAAGTGGACAACTTTGTGGATGAGCATAGCTGGTCACTGGTATAAGTGGACAACTTTGTGGATGAGCAAAGCAGGTCACCGGTATAAGTGGACAACTTTGTGGATGAGCATAGCTGGTCACTGGTATAAGTGGACAACTTTGAGGATGAGCATAGCAGGTCACCGGTATAAGTGCACAACTTTGTGGATGAGCATAGCTGGTCACTGGTATAAGTGGACATTTTTGTGGATGAGCATAGCAGGTCACCGGTATAAGTGGACAACTTTGTGGATGAGCATAGCAGGTCACAGGTATAAGTGGACAACTTTGTGGATGAGCATAGCAGGTCACCGGTATAAGTGGACAACTTTGTGGATGAGCATAGCAGGTCACCGGTATAAGTGGACAACTTTGTGGATGAGCATAGCAGGTCACCTGCATAAGTGGACATTTTTGTGGATGAGTATAGCAGGTCACCGGTATAAGTGGACAACTTTGTGGATGAGCATAGCAGGTCACCGATATAAGTGGACAACTTTGTGGATGAGCATAGCAGGTCACCGGTATAAGTGGACAACTTTGTGGATCAGCATAGCAGGTCACCGGTATAAGTGGACAACTTTGTGGATGAGCATAGCAGGTCACCGGTATAAGTGGACAACTTTGTGGATGAGCATAGCAGGTCACCGGTATAAGTGCACAAATTTGTGGATGAGCATAGCAGGTCACCGGTATAAGTGGACAACTTTGTGGATGAGCATAGCAGGTCACCGGTATAAGTAGACAACTTTGTGGATGAGCATAGCAGGTCACCGGTATAAGTGCACAACCTTGTGGATGAGCATAGCAGGTCACCGGTATAAGTGCACAACTTTGTGGATGAGCATAGCAGGTCACCCGTATAAGTGGACAAATTTGTGGATGATCATAGCAGGTCACCGATATAAGTGCACAACTTTGTGGATGAGCATAGCAGGTCAACGGTATAAGTGGACAACTTTGTGGATGAGCATAGCAGGTCACCGGTATAAGTGGACAACTTTGTAGATGAGCATAGCAGGTCACCGGTATAAGTGGACAACTTTGTGGATGAGCATAGCAGGTCACCGGTATAAGTGGACAACTTTGTGGATGAGCATAGCAGGTCACCGGTATAAGTGGACAACTTTGTGGATGAGCATAGCAGGTCAACGGTATAAGTGGACATTTTTGTGGATGAGCATAGCAGGTCACCGGTATAAGTGGACAACTTTGTGGATGCGCATAACAGGTCACTGGTATAAGTGCACAACTTTGTGGATGAGCATAGCAGGTCTACGGTATAAGTGGACAACTTTATGGATGAGCATAGCAGGTCACCGGCATAAGTGGACAACTTTGTGGATGAGCATAGCAGGTCACCGGTATAAGTGGATCACTTTGTGGATGAGCATAGCAGGTCACCGGCATAAGTGCACAACTTTGTGGATGAGCATAGCAGGTCACCGTTATAAGTGCACAACTTTGTGGTTGAGCATAGCAGGTCACCGGTATAAGTGGATAACTTTGTGGATGAGCATAGCAGGTCACCGTTATAAGTGCACAACTTTGTGGATGAGCAAAGCAGGTCACCGGTATAAGTGGACAACTTTGTGGATGAGCATAGCTGGTCACTGGTATAAGTGGACAACTTTGTGGATGAGCAAAGCAGGTCACCGGTATAAGTGGACAACTTTGTGGATGAGCATAGCTGGTCACTGGTATAAGTGGACAACTTTGTGGATGAGCATAGCAGGTCACCGGTATAAGTGGGCAACTTTGTGGATGAGCATAGCAGGTCACCGGTATAAGTGGATAACTTTGTGGATGAGCATAGCAGGTCACCGGTATAAGTGGACAACTTTGTGGATGAGCATAGCAGGTCACCGGTATAAGTGGATAACTTTGTGGATGAGCATAGCAGGTCACCGGTATAAGTGGACAACTTTGTGGATCAGCATAGCAGGTCACCGGTATAAGTGGACAACTTTGTGGATGAGCATAGCAGGTCACCGGTATAAGTGGACAACTTTGTGGATGAGCATAGCAGGTCACCGGTATAAGTGCACAACTTTGTGGATGAGCATAGCAGGTCACCGGTATAAGTGGACAACTTTGTGGATGAGCATAGCAGGTCACCGGTATAAGTGGACAACTTTGTGGATGAGCATAGCAGGTCACCGGTATAAGTGCACAACTTTGTGGATGAGCATAGCAGGTCACCGGTATAAGTGCACAACTTTGTGGATGAGCATAGCAGTTCACCCGTATAAGTGGACAAATTTGTGGATGATCATAGCAGGTCACCGATATAAGTGCACAACTTTGTGGATGAGCATAGCAGGTCAACGGTATAAGTGGACAACTTTGTGGATGAGCATAGCAGGTCACCGGTATAAGTGGACAACTTTGTAGATGAGCATAGCAGGTCACCGGTATAAGTGGACAACTTTGTGGATGAGCATAGCAGGTCACCGGTATAAGTGGACAACTTTGTGGATGAGCATAGCAGGTCACCGGTATAAGTGGACAACTTTGTGGATGAGCATAGCAGGTCAACGGTATAAGTGGACATTTTTGTGGATGAGCATAGCAGGTCACCGGTATAAGTGGACAACTTTGTGGATGCGCATAGCAGGTCACCGGTATAAGTGGACAACTTTGTGGATGAGCATAGCAGGTCACCGGTATAAGTGGACAACTTTGTGGATGAGCATAGCAGGTCACCGGTATAAGTGCACAACTTTGTGGATGAGCATAGTAGGTCACCGGTATAAGTGCAAAACTTTGTGGATGAGCATAGCAGGTCACCCGTATAAGTGGACAAATTTGTGGATGATCATAGCAGGTCACCGGTATAAGTGCAGACCTTTGTGGATGAGCATAGCAGGTCACCGGTATAAGTGGACAACTTTGTGGATGAGCATAGCAGGTCACCGGTATAAGTGGACAACTTTGTGGATGAGCATAGCAGGTCACCGGTATAAGTGGACAACTTTGTAGATGAGCATAGCAGGTCACCGGTATAAGTGGACAACTTTGTGGATGAGCATAGCAGGTCACTGGTATAAGTGCACAACTTTGTGGATGAGCATAGCAGGTCTACGGTATAAGTGGACAACTTTATGGATGAGCAAAGCAGGTCACCGGCATAAGTGGACAACTTTGTGGATGAGCATAGCAGGTCACCGGTATAAGTGGATCACTTTGTGGATGAGCATAGCAGGTCACCGGCATAAGTGCACAACTTTGTGGATGAGCATAGCAGGTCACCGGCATAAGTAGACAACTATGTGGATGAGCATAGCAGATCACCGGTATAAGTGGACAACTTTGTGGATGAGCAAAGCAGGTCACCGGTATAAGTGGGCAACTTTGTGGATGAGCATAGCAGGTCACCGGTATAAGTGCACAACTTTGTGGATGATCATAGCAGGTCACCGTTATAAGTGCACAACTTTGTGGATGAGCATAGCAGGTCACCGGTATAAGTGGATAACTTTGTGGATGAGCATAGCAGGTCACCGTTATAAGTGCACAACTTTGTGGATGAGCAAAGCAGGTCACCGGTATAAGTGGACAACTTTGTGGATGAGCATAGCTGGTCACTGGTATAAGTGGACAACTTTGTGGATGAGCAAAGCAGGTCACCGGTATAAGTGGACAACTTTGTGGATGAGCATAGCTGGTCACTGGTATAAGTGGACAACTTTGAGGATGAGCATAGCAGGTCACCGGTATAAGTGCACAACTTTGTGGATGAGCATAGCTGGTCACTGGTATAAGTGGACATTTTTGTGGATGAGCATAGCAGGTCACCGGTATAAGTGGACAACTTTGTGGATGAGCATAGCAGGTCACAGGTATAAGTGGACAACTTTGTGGATGAGCATAGCAGGTCACCGGTATAAGTGGACAACTTTGTGGATGAGCAAAGCAGGTCACCGGTATAAGTGGACAACTTTGTGGATGAGCATAGCAGGTCACCTGCATAAGTGGACATTTTTGTGGATGAGTATAGCAGGTCACCGGTATAAGTGGACAACTTTGTGGATGAGCATAGCAGGTCACCGATATAAGTGGACAACTTTGTGGATGAGCATAGCAGGTCACCGGTATAAGTGGACAACTTTGTGGATCAGCATAGCAGGTCACCGGTATAAGTGGACAACTTTGTGGATGAGCATAGCAGGTCACCGGTATAAGTGGACAACTTTGTGGATGAGCATAGCAGGTCACCGGTATAAGTGCACAAATTTGTGGATGAGCATAGCAGGTCACCGGTATAAGTGGACAACTTTGTGGATGAGCATAGCAGGTCACCGGTATAAGTAGACAACTTTGTGGATGAGCATAGCAGGTCACCGGTATAAGTGCACAACCTTGTGGATGAGCATAGCAGGTCACCGGTATAAGTGCACAACTTTGTGGATGAGCATAGCAGGTCACCCGTATAAGTGGACAAATTTGTGGATGATCATAGCAGGTCACCGATATAAGTGCACAACTTTGTGGATGAGCATAGCAGGTCAACGGTATAAGTGGACAACTTTGTGGATGAGCATAGCAGGTCACCGGTATAAGTGGACAACTTTGTAGATGAGCATAGCAGGTCACCGGTATAAGTGGACAACTTTGTGGATGAGCATAGCAGGTCACCGGTATAAGTGGACAACTTTGTGGATGAGCATAGCAGGTCACCGGTATAAGTGGACAACTTTGTGGATGAGCATAGCAGGTCAACGGTATAAGTGGACATTTTTGTGGATGAGCATAGCAGGTCACCGGTATAAGTGGACAACTTTGTGGATGCGCATAACAGGTCACCGGTATAAGTGGACAACTTTGTGGATGAGCAAAGCAGGTCACCGGTATAAGTGGACAACTTTGTGGATGAGCATAGCAGGTCACCGGTATAAGTGGACAACTTTGTGGATGAGCATAGCAGGTCACCGGTATAAGTGGACAACTTTGTGGATGAGCATAGCAGGTCACCGGTATAAGTGGACAACTTTGTGGATGAGCATAGCAGGTCACCGGTATAAGTGGACAACTTTGTGGATGAGCATAGCAGGTCACCGGTATAAGTGGACAACTTTGTGGATGAGCATAGCAGGTCACCGGTATAAGTTGACAACTTTGTGGATGAGCATAGCAGGTCACCGGTCTAAGTGGACAACTTTGTGGAAGAGCATAGCAGGTCACCGGTATGAGTGGACAAATTTGTGGATGAGCATAGCAGGTCACCGGTATAAGTGGACATCTTTGTGGATGAGCATAGCAAGTCATCGGTATAATGGACAACTTTGTGGATGAGCATAGCAGGTCACCGGTATAAGTGGACAACTTTGTGGATGAGCATAGCAGGTCACCGGTATAAGTGGACAACTTTGTGGATGAGCATAGCAGGTCACCGGAATAAGTGCACAACTTTGTGAATGAGCATAGCAGGTCACCGGTATAAGTGGACAACATTGTGGATGAGCATAGCATGTCACCGGTATAAGTGGACAACTTTGTGGATGAGCATAGCAGGTCACCGGTATAAGATGACAACTTTGTGGATGAGCATAGCAGGTCACCGGTATAAGTGGACAACTTTGTGGATGAGCATAGCAGGTCACCGGTATAAGTGCACAACTTTGTGGATGAGCATAGCAGGTCACCGGTATAAGTGCACAACTTTGTGGATGAGCATAGCAGGTCACCCGTATAAGTGGACAAATTTGTGGATGATCATAGCAGGTCACCGATGTAAGTGCACAACTTTGTGGATGAGCATAGCAGGTCAACGGTATAAGTGGACAACTTTGTGGATGAGCATAGCAGGTCACCGGTATAAGTGGACAACTTTGTAGATGAGCATAGCAGGTCACCGGTATAAGTGGACAACTTTGTGGATGAGCATAGCAGGTCACCGGTATAAGTGGACAACTTTGTGGATGAGCATAGCAGGTCACCGGTATAAGTGGACAACTTTGTGGATGAGCATAGCAGGTCAACGGTACAAGTGGACATTTTTGTGGATGAGCATAGCAGGTCACCGGTATAAGTGGACAACTTTGTGGATTCGCATAGCAGGTCACCGGTATAAGTGGACAACTTTGTGGATGAGCATAGCAGGTCACCGGTATAAGTGGACAACTTTGTGGATGAGCATAGCAGGTCACCGGTATAAGTGGACAACTTTATGGATGAGCATAGCAGGTCACCGGTATAAGTGGACAACTTTGTGGATGAGCATAGCAGGTCACCGGTATAAGTGGACAACTTTGTGGATGAGCATAGCAGGTCACCGGTATAAGATGACAACTTTGATGATGAGCATAGCAGGTTACCAGTATAAGTGGACAACTTTGTGGATGAGCATAGCAGGTCACTGGCTTAAGTGGACAACTTTGTGGATTAGCATTGCAGGTCACCGGTATAAGTGGACAACTTTGTGGATGAGCATAGCAGGTCACCGGTATAAGTGGACAACTTTGTGGATGAACATAGCAGGTCACCGGTATAAGTGGACAACTTTGTGGATGAGCATAGCAGGTCACCGGTATAATTGGACAACTTTGTTGATGAGCATAGCAGGTCACCGGTATAAGTGGACAACTTTGTGGAAGAGCATAGCAGGTTACCGGTATAAGTGGACAACTTCGTGGATGAGCATAGCAGGTCACCGGTATAAGTGGACAACTTTGTGGATGAGCATAGCAGGTCACCGGTATAAGTGGACATCTTTGTGGATGAGCATAGCAAGTCATCGGTATAATGGACAACTTTGTGGATGAGCATAGCAGGTCACCGGTATAAGTGGACAACTTTGTGGATGAGCATAGCAGGTCACCGGTATAAGTGGACAACTTTGTGGATGACCATAGCAGGTCACCGGAATAAGTGCACAACTTTGTGAATGAGCATAGCAGGTCACCGGTATAAGTGGACAACATTGTGGATGAGCATAGCATGTCACCGGTATAAGTGGACAACTTTGTGGATGAGCATAGCAGGTCACCGGTATAAGATGACAACTTTGTGGATGAGCATAGCAGGTCACCGGTATAAGTGGACAACTTTGTGGATGAGCATAGCAGGTCACCGGTATAAGTGCACAACTTTGTGGATGAGCATAGCAGGTCACCGGTATAAGTGGACAACTTTGTGGATGAGCATAGCAGGTCACCCGTATAAGTGGACAAATTTGTAGATGATCATAGCAGGTCACCGATGTAAGTGCACAACTTTGTGGATGAGCATAGCAGGTCAACGGTATAAGTGGACAACTTTGTGGATGAGCATAGCAGGTCACCGGTATAAGTGGACAACTTTGTAGATGAGCATAGCAGGTCACCGGTATAAGTGGACAACTTTGTGGATGAGCATAGCAGGTCACCGGTATAAGTGGACAACTTTGTGGATGAGCATAGCAGGTCACCGGTATAAGTGGACAACTTTGTGGATGAGCATAGCAGGTCACCTGCATAAGTGGACATTTTTGTGGATGAGTATAGCAGGTCACCGGTATAAGTGGACAACTTTGTGGATGAGCATAGCAGGTCACCGATATAAGTGGACAACTTTGTGGATGAGCATAGCAGGTCACCGGTATAAGTGGACAACTTTGTGGATCAGCATAGCAGGTCACCGGTATAAGTGGACAACTTTGTGGATGAGCATAGCAGGTCACCGGTATAAGTGGACAACTTTGTGGATGAGCATAGCAGGTCACCGGTATAAGTGCACAAATTTGTGGATGAGCATAGCAGGTCACCGGTATAAGTGGACAACTTTGTGGATGAGCATAGCAGGTCACCGGTATAAGTAGACAACTTTGTGGATGAGCATAGCAGGTCACCGGTATAAGTGCACAACCTTGTGGATGAGCATAGCAGGTCACCGGTATAAGTGCACAACTTTGTGGATGAGCATAGCAGGTCACCCGTATAAGTGGACAAATTTGTGGATGATCATAGCAGGTCACCGATATAAGTGGACATCTTTGTGGATGAGCATAGCAAGTCATCGGTATAATGGACAACTTTGTGGATGAGCATAGCAGGTCACCGGTATAAGTGGACAACTTTGTGGATGAGCATAGCAGGTCACCGGTATAAGTGGACAACTTTGTGGATGAGCATAGCAGGTCACCGGAATAAGTGCACAACTTTGTGAATGAGCATAGCAGGTCACCGGTATAAGTGGACAACATTGTGGATGAGCATAGCATGTCACCGGTATAAGTGGACAACTTTGTGGATGAGCATAGCAGGTCACCGGTATAAGATGACAACTTTGTGGATGAGCATAGCAGGTCACCGGTATAAGTGGACAACTTTGTGGATGAGCATAGCAGGTCACCGGTATAAGTGCACAACTTTGTGGATGAGCATAGCAGGTCACCGGTATAAGTGCACAACTTTGTGGATGAGCATAGCAGGTCACCCGTATAAGTGGACAAATTTGTGGATGATCATAGCAGGTCACCGATGTAAGTGCACAACTTTGTGGATGAGCATAGCAGGTCAACGGTATAAGTGGACAACTTTGTGGATGAGCATAGCAGGTCACCGGTATAAGTGGACAACTTTGTAGATGAGCATAGCAGGTCACCGGTATAAGTGGACAACTTTGTGGATGAGCATAGCAGGTCACCGGTATAAGTGGACAACTTTGTGGATGAGCATAGCAGGTCACCGGTATAAGTGGACAACTTTGTGGATGAGCATAGCAGGTCAACGGTATAAGTGGACATTTTTGTGGATGAGCATAGCAGGTCACCGGTATAAGTGGACAACTTTGTGGATTCGCATAGCAGGTCACCGGTATAAGTGGACAACTTTGTGGATGAGCATAGCAGGTCACCGGTATAAGTGGACAACTTTGTGGATGAGCATAGCAGGTCACCGGTATAAGTGGACAACTTTGTGGATGAGCATAGCAGGTCATCGGTATAAGTGGACAACTTTGTGGATGAGCATAGCAGGTCACCGGTATAAGTGGACAACTTTGTGGATGAGCATAGCAGGTCACCGGTATAAGATGACAACTTTGTGGATGAGCATAGCAGGTTACCAGTATAAGTGGACAACTTTGTGGATGAGCATAGCAGGTCACTGGCTTAAGTGGACAACTTTGTGGATGAGCATTGCAGGTCACCGGTATAAGTGGACAACTTTGTGGATGAGCATAGCAGGTCACCGGTATAAGTGGACAACTTTGTGGATGAACATAGCAGGTCACCGGTATAAGTGGACAACTTTGTGGATGAGCATAGCAGGTCACCGGTATAATTGGACAACTTTGTTGATGAGCATAGCAGGTCACCGGTATAAGTGGACAACTTTGTGGAAGAGCATAGCAGGTTACCGGTATAAGTGGACAACTTCGTGGATGAGCATAGCAGGTCACCGGTATAAGTGGACAACTTTGTGGATGAGCATAGCAGGTCACCGGTATAAGTGGACATCTTTGTGGATGAGCATAGCAAGTCATCGGTATAATGGACAACTTTGTGGATGAGCATAGCAGGTCACCGGTATAAGTGGACAACTTTGTGGATGAGCATAGCAGGTCACCGGTATAAGTGGACAACTTTGTGGATGACCATAGCAGGTCACCGGAATAAGTGCACAACTTTGTGAATGAGCATAGCAGGTCACCGGTATAAGTGGACAACATTGTGGATGAGCATAGCATGTCACCGGTATAAGTGGACAACTTTGTGGATGAGCATAGCAGGTCACCGGTATAAGATGACAACTTTGTGGATGAGCATAGCAGGTCACCGGTATAAGTGGACAACTTTGTGGATGAGCATAGCAGGTCACCGGTATAAGTGCACAACTTTGTGGATGAGCATAGCAGGTCACCGGTATAAGTGCACAACTTTGTGGATGAGCATAGCAGGTCACCCGTATAAGTGGACAAATTTGTGGATGATCATAGCAGGTCACCGATGTAAGTGCACAACTTTGTGGATGAGCATAGCAGGTCAACGGTATAAGTGGACAACTTTGTGGATGAGCATTGCAGGTCACCGGTATAAGTGGACAACTTTGTAGATGAGCATAGCAGGTCACCGGTATAAGTGGACAACTTTGTGGATGAGCATAGCAGGTCACCGGTATAAGTGGACAACTTTGTGGATGAGCATAGCAGGTCACCGGTATAAGTGGACAACTTTGTGGATGAGCATAGCAGGTCAACGGTATAAGTGGACATTTTTGTGGATGAGCATAGCAGGTCACCGGTATAAGTGGACAACTTTGTGGATTCGCATAGCAGGTCACCGGTATAAGTGGACAACTTTGTGGATGAGCATAGCAGGTCACCGGTATAAGTGGACAACTTTGTGGATGAGCATAGCAGGTCACCGGTATAAGTGGACAACTTTGTGGATGAGCATAGCAGGTCACCGGTATAAGTGGACAACTTTGTGGATGAGCATAGCAGGTCACCGGTATAAGATGACAACTTTGTGGATGAGCATAGCAGGTTACCAGTATAAGTGGACAACTTTGTGGATGAGCATAGCAGGTCACTGGCTTAAGTGGACAACTTTGTGGATGAGCATTGCAGGTCACCGGTATAAGTGGACAACTTTGTGGATGAGCATAGCAGGTCACCGGTATAAGTGGACAACTTTGTGGATGAACATAGCAGGTCACCGGTATAAGTGGACAACTTTGTGGATGAGCATAGCAGGTCACCGGTATAATTGGACAACTTTGTTGATGAGCATAGCAGGTCACCGGTATAAGTGGACAACTTTGTGGAAGAGCATAGCAGGTTACCGGTATAAGTGGACAACTTTGTGGATGAGCATAGCAGGTCACCGGTATAAGTGGACAACTTTGTGGATGAGCATAGCAGGTCACCGGTATAAGTGGACAACTTTGTGGATGAGCATAGCAGGTCACCGGTATAAGTGGACAACTTTGTGGATGAGCATAGCAGGTCACCGGTATAAGTGGACAACTTTGTGGATGAGCATAGCAGGTCACCGGTATAAGTGGACAACTTTGTGGATGAGCATAGCAGGTCACCGGTATAAGTAGACAAATTTTTGGATGAGCATAGCAGGTCACCGGTATAAGTGGACAACTTTGTGGATGAGCATAGCAGGTCACCGGTATAAGTAGAGAACTTTGTGGATGAGCATAGCAGGTCACCGGTATAAGTGGACAACTTTGTGGATGAGCATAGCAGGTCAGCGGTACAAGTGGACAACTTTGTGGATCAGCATAGCAGGTTACCGGTATAAGTGCACAACTTTGTGGATGAGTATAGCAGGTCACCGGTACAAGTGGACAACTTTGTGGATGAGCATAGCAGGTTACCGGTATAAGTGCACAACTTTGTGGATGAGCATAGCTGGTTACCGGTATAAGTGAACAACTTTGTGGATGAGCATAGCAGGTCACTGGTTTAAGTGGACAAATTTGTGGATGAGCATAGCAGGTCACCAGTAAAAGTGGACAACTTTGTGGATGAGCATAGCAGGTCACCGGTATAAGTGGACAACGTTGTGGATGAGCATAGCAGGTCACCGGTATAAGTGGACCACTTTGTGGATGAGCATAGCAGGTCACTGGCATAAGTGGACAAATTTGTGGATGAGCATAGCAGGTCACCGGTATAAGTGGACAACTTTGTGGATGAGCATAGCAGGTCACCGGTATAAGTGGACAACTTTGTGGATGAGCATAGCAGGTCACCGGTATAAGTGCACAACTTGGTGGATGAGCATAGCAGGTCACCGGTATAAGTGGACAACTTTGTGGATGAGCATAGCAGGTCACTGGTATAAGTGGACAACTTTGTGGATGAGCATAGCAGGTCACCGGTATAAGTGGACAACTTTGTGGATGAGCATAGCAGGTCACCTGTATAAGTGGACAACTTTGTGGATGAGCATAGCAGGTCACCGGTATAAGTGGACAACTTTGTGGATGAGCATAGCAGGTCACCGGTATAAGTAGACAACTTTGTGGATGAGCATAGCAGGTCACCGGTATAAGTGGACAACTTTGTGGATGAGCATAGCAGGTCACCGGTATAAGTGGACAACTTTGTGGATGACCATAGCAGGTCACCGGAATAAGTGCACAACTTTGTGAATGAGCATAGCAGGTCACCGGTATAAGTGGACAACATTGTGGATGAGCATAGCATGTCACCGGTATAAGTGGACAACTTTGTGGATGAGCATAGCAGGTCACCGGTATAAGATGACAACTTTGTGGATGAGCATAGCAGGTCACCGGTATAAGTGGACAACTTTGTGGATGAGCATAGCAGGTCACCGGTATAAGTGCACAACTTTGTGGATGAGCATAGCAGGTCACCGGTATAAGTGCACAACTTTGTGGATGAGCATAGCAGGTCACCCGTATAAGTGGACAAATTTGTGGATGATCATAGCAGGTCACCGATGTAAGTGCACAACTTTGTGGATGAGCATAGCAGGTCAACGGTATAAGTGGACAACTTTGTGGATGAGCATTGCAGGTCACCGGTATAAGTGGACAACTTTGTAGATGAGCATAGCAGGTCACCGGTATAAGTGGACAACTTTGTAGATGAGCATAGCAGGTCACCGGTATAAGTGCACAACTTTGTGGATGAGCATAGCAGGTCACCGGTATAAGTGCACAACATTGTGGATGAGCATAGCATGTCACCGGTATAAGTGGACAACTTTGTGGATGAGCATAGCAGGTCACCGGTATAAGATGACAACTTTGTGGATGAGCATAGCAGGTCACCGGTATAAGTGGACAACTTTGTGGATGAGCATAGCAGGTCACCGGTATAAGTGCACAACTTTGTGGATGAGCATAGCAGGTCACCGGTATAAGTGCACAACTTTGTGGATGAGCATAGCAGGTCACCCGTATAAGTGGACAAATTTGTGGATGATCATAGCAGGTCACCGATGTAAGTGCACAACTTTGTGGATGAGCATAGCAGGTCAACGGTATAAGTGGACAACTTTGTGGATGAGCATTGCAGGTCACCGGTATAAGTGGACAACTTTGTAGATGAGCATAGCAGGTCACCGGTATAAGTGGACAACTTTGTGGATGAGCATAGCAGGTCACCGGTATAAGTGGACAACTTTGTGGATGAGCATAGCAGGTCACCGGTATAAGTGGACAACTTTGTGGATGAGCATAGCAGGTCAACGGTATAAGTGGACATTTTTGTGGATGAGCATAGCAGGTCACCGGTATAAGTGGACAACTTTGTGGATTCGCATAGCAGGTCACCGGTATAAGTGGACAACTTTGTGGATGAGCATAGCAGGTCACCGGTATAAGTGGACAACTTTGTGGATGAGCATAGCAGGTCACCGGTATAAGTGGACAACTTTGTGGATGAGCATAGCAGGTCACCGGTATAAGTGGACAACTTTGTGGATGAGCATAGCAGGTCACCGGTATAAGATGACAACTTTGTGGATGAGCATAGCAGGTTACCAGTATAAGTGGACAACTTTGTGGATGAGCATAGCAGGTCACTGGCTTAAGTGGACAACTTTGTGGATGAGCATTGCAGGTCACCGGTATAAGTGGACAACTTTGTGGATGAGCATAGCAGGTCACCGGTATAAGTGGACAACTTTGTGGATGAACATAGCAGGTCACCGGTATAAGTGGACAACTTTGTGGATGAGCATAGCAGGTCACCGGTATAATTGGACAACTTTGTTGATGAGCATAGCAGGTCACCGGTATAAGTGGACAACTTTGTGGAAGAGCATAGCAGGTTACCGGTATAAGTGGACAACTTTGTGGATGAGCATAGCAGGTCACCGGTATAAGTGGACAACTTTGTGGATGAGCATAGCAGGTCACCGGTATAAGTGGACAACTTTGTGGATGAGCATAGCAGGTCACCGGTATAAGTGGACAACTTTGTGGATGAGCATAGCAGGTCACCGGTATAAGTGGACAACTTTGTGGATGAGCATAGCAGGTCACCGGTATAAGTGGACAACTTTGTGGATGAGCATAGCAGGTCACCGGTATAAGTAGACAAATTTTTGGATGAGCATAGCAGGTCACCGGTATAAGTGGACAACTTTGTGGATGAGCATAGCAGGTCACCGGTATAAGTAGAGAACTTTGTGGATGAGCATAGCAGGTCACCGGTATAAGTGGACAACTTTGTGGATGAGCATAGCAGGTCAGCGGTACAAGTGGACAACTTTGTGGATCAGCATAGCAGGTTACCGGTATAAGTGCACAACTTTGTGGATGAGTATAGCAGGTCACCGGTACAAGTGGACAACTTTGTGGATGAGCATAGCAGGTTACCGGTATAAGTGCACAACTTTGTGGATGAGCATAGCTGGTTACCGGTATAAGTGAACAACTTTGTGGATGAGCATAGCAGGTCACTGGTTTAAGTGGACAAATTTGTGGATGAGCATAGCAGGTCACCAGTAAAAGTGGACAACTTTGTGGATGAGCATAGCAGGTCACCGGTATAAGTGGACAACGTTGTGGATGAGCATAGCAGGTCACCGGTATAAGTGGACCACTTTGTGGATGAGCATAGCAGGTCACTGGCATAAGTGGACAAATTTGTGGATGAGCATAGCAGGTCACCGGTATAAGTGGACAACTTTGTGGATGAGCATAGCAGGTCACCGGTATAAGTGGACAACTTTGTGGATGAGCATAGCAGGTCACCGGTATAAGTGCACAACTTGGTGGATGAGCATAGCAGGTCACCGGTATAAGTGGACAACTTTGTGGATGAGCATAGCAGGTCACTGGTATAAGTGGACAACTTTGTGGATGAGCATAGCAGGTCACCGGTATAAGTGGACAACTTTGTGGATGAGCATAGCAGGTCACCTGTATAAGTGGACAACTTTGTGGATGAGCATAGCAGGTCACCGGTATAAGTGGACAACTTTGTGGATGAGCATAGCAGGTCACCGGTATAAGTAGACAACTTTGTGGATGAGCATAGCAGGTCACCGGTATAAGTGGACAGCTTTGTGGATGAGCATAGCAGGTCACCGGTATAAGTGGACAACTTTGTGGATGAGCATAGCAGGTTACCGGTATAAGTGGACAACTTTGTGGATGAGCATAGCAGGTCACCGGTATAAGTGGACAACTTTGTGGATGAGCATAGCAGGTCACCGGTATAAGTTGACAACTTTGTGGATGAGCATAGCAGGTCACCGGTATAAGTGGACAACTTAGTGGATGAGCATAGCAGGTCACCGGTATAAGTGGACAACTTTGTGGATGAGCATAGCAGGTCACCGGTATAAGTGGACAACTTAGTGGATGAGCATAGCAGGTCACCGGTATAAGTGGACAACTTTGTGGATGAGCATAGCAGGTCACCGGCATAAGTGGACACATTTGTGGATGAGCATAGCAGGTCACCGGTATAAGTGGACAACTTTGTGGAAGAGCATAGCAGGTCACCGGTATAAGTGGACAACTTTGTGGATGAGCATAGCAGGTCACCGGTATAAGTGGACAACTTTGTGGATGAGCATAGCAGGTCACCGGTATAAGTGGACAACTTTGTGGATGAGTATAGCAGGTCACCGGTATAAGTGGACAACTTTCTGGATGAGCATAGCAGGTCACCGGTATTAGTGCACAACTTTGTGGATGAGCATAGCAGGTCACCGGTATAAGTGGACAACTTTGTGGATGAGCATAGCAGGTCACCGGTATAAGTGGACAACTTTGTGGATGAGCATAGCAGGTCACCGGTATAAGTGGACAACTTTGTGGATCAGCATAGCAGGTCACCGGTATAAGTGGACAACTTTGTGGATGAGCATAGCAGGTCACCGGTATAAGTGGACAACTTTGTGGATGAGCATAGCAGGTCACCGGTATAAGTAGACAACTTTGTGGATGAGCATAGCAGGTCACCGGTATAAGTGGACAACTTTGTGGATGAGCATAGCAGGTCACCGGTATAAGTAGACAACTTTGTGGATGAGCATAGCAGGTCACCGGTATAAGTGGACAACTTTGTGGATGAGCATAGCAGGTCACCGGTACAAGTGGACAACTTTGTGGATCAGCATAGCAGGTTACCGGTATAAGTGCACAACTTTGTGGATGAGCATAGCAGGTCACCGGTACAAGTGGACAACTTTGTGGATGAGCATAGCAGGTTACCGGTATAAGTGCACAACTTTGTGGATGAGCATAGCTGGTTACCGGTATAAGTGGACAACTTTGTGGATGAGCATAGCAGGTCACTGGTTTAATTGGACAACTTTGTGGATGAGCATAGCAGGTCACCAGTATAAGTGGACAACTTTGTGGATGAGCATAGCAGGTCACCGGTATAAGTGGACAACGTTGTGGATGAGCATAGCAGGTCACCGGTATAAGTGGACCACTTTGTGGATGAGCATAGCAGGTCACTGGCATAAGTGGACAAATTTGTGGATGAGCATAGCAGGTCACCGGTATAAGTGGACAACTTTGTGGATGAGCATAGCAGGTCACCGGTATAAGTGGACAACTTTGTGGATGAGCATAGCAGGTCACCGGTATAATTGGACAACTTTGTGGATGAGCATAGCAGGTCACCGGTATAAGTGAACAACTTGGTGGATGAGCATAGCAGGTCACCGGTATAAGTGGACAACTTTGTGGATGAGCATAGCAGGTCACTGGTATAAGTGGACAACTTTGTGGATGAGCATAGCAGGTCACCGGTATAAGTGGACAACTTTGTGGATGAGCATAGCAGGTCACCGGTATAAGTGGACAACTTTGTGGATGAGCATAGCAGGTCACCGGTATAAGTGGACAACTTTGTGGATGAGCATAGCAGGTCACCAGTATAAGTGGACAACTTTTTGGATGAGCATAGCAGGTCACCGGTATAAATGGACAACGTTGTGGATGAGCATAGCAGGTCACCGGTATAAGTGGACAACTTTGTGGATGAGCATAGCAGGTCACCGGTATCTTCTTCTTCTTCTGCGTACGCATTCAGACAATAACCATTATTTTTTCGAAAAAAGCGGGGGTCATCCTGAGGCTGTCGCCACTGCCATAGAGCTAGTCTTGCAGTTCCACTGATGATGGCCACATCTGCTCTCTCTTATCATCGTATGTCGGGCAGTTCTGCAGCAGATGTTCAGCGGTCATTTTACCAGTACCGCACGGGCATTCGTCGGTACACGCTATCTTTAATTTGTTGAATAGGTGGTACCTCAGTCTATTGGGTCACCGGTATAAGTGGACAACTTTGTGGATGAGCATAGAAGGTCACCGGTATAAGTGGACAACTTTGTGGATGAGCTTAGCAGGTCACCGGTATAAGTGGACAACTTTGTGGATGATCATAGCAGGTCATTGTTATAAGTGGACAACTTTGTGGATGATCATAGCAGGTCACCGGTATAAGTGAGCTAGAATGATAAGCTTAACGTCGTGTTGCTTATGAATGTTTTGATACCAGTACTAACATTAACAGTTATACACAATTCAGCTAGACTTTATGACCAACAAATAACTGTCTTCTAAATCTGCTTTCAGGTCTTCATGAACAATTGGTACTATCTTCATGATGAAAAGATATTTGAGGATCCCTGGGTTTTCAAACCCGAACGCTTTCTTGACAGCGAGGGGCAGCTCTTGCCGTTAGATCACCCATTAAGAAAGGAGTGAGCGTTGTATTTATATAGTTTCATCACCTAATTAAGTGTTAGTTTGCTATTACAAACAAAATAAAGTTGCTCATAAAGAAGACACTGTCATCGGGGATGAAGTGTTTGAGACCTTACTAATCTAGGTCGCAGCTTTTTTTCAGGTGAGATAACCATTTCTGTCTTTGCTGTCTTGTCTGCCGTAACTGTTAGATAGGCACGCATCGGTGGTCTAAAGCGTGTTGAGAGGGTGTCCCAATCTCGCTTACTTTATCTGATCTTTTCGTTCAATGTAAATCATTTAGCTGTTAGTCTCATTATTAATGAACCAATCAACGACTGATAACCATGGCTACTGTTTATGACTGCTGGAACATCTGGTAGGCTACACAGCTGTTGGCGCAAACAAGACAATCCTGGCTACACATTGGGGAGCGATGCAGTTGTCCACGCAAATAGGGCAATACTGGCTACACATTGGCGAGCGATGCAGTTGTCTAAGCAAACAAAAGCAATCCTGGCTACACATTGGCGAGCGATGCAGTTGTCCACGCAAACAAGTCAATCCATCTGTGCGCAGGTTATTTGATCAGAAGTACGGATAAATGTTGGAGAAAAAATCATGGCGGGATAGACCTCCAAAGCGTTGGCCAGGCTCTATGCACTTCATTACAACATGCACGATACATTGAAAGGAACGTTTATTACGCTATGGAGATTTCCCTCCAGGATAGAGATCGTTCAAAACGAAACTCGAACCAGCAACCCACGTTGAGATACGGATCATCAAGTAATCAAGCAAGTACATAAAAACTAGTAGGAAACTTGCATTCTCCGAACGTCTTCTAGTCGAAGACATAGCTCATTAAATTCACTAATAGTGAATTTCTTAAGCCAATAACCTATTAGTGAAATTCCGTTTTGACCAATCATCTCGTTATCAGGCTTCTTTTCGTGTTACTTGTCTTATGAACAAATGTAGCAAGTACACATTTCTGAGAGTGTGTATTCTTTATTCCACGACTACATAGTTTACGTATCATCATCATCTGCACATTCATTGGCATCATTATATTCGTTATCATTACAATCGTCACTGTTACTTAAGGTATTATTATATATTAGCAAGAAATGACTATATTGACTCAAAATACATTATTAACCTCTGATACATGCAGACCACACTACCTATTATCCACAATACAAGCTGCAACATCCTGAACAGTATGTCATACAATGTTCAGCACACGCCACAACATGTCCACTAACCTCAAACAATGTATTTGCCACAAATAGCATCTTCTTACCAAAATCATTGTTATCATCACAACACGCAATAACATTATCGCTACAGCTCATACTATGCGCATAACAAGACACGCAATATTCATTAAACAATAAATAATTCTCACCACAAACCACTATATTTTTACAACACACTTCTACTTCCTCACCACAAACCACAACCTCTTCACCACAAACCACAATATCCTCACCATAAACCACTAATTCCTAACCACAAACCACTAATTCCTCACCACAAACCACTACTTCCTCACCATAAACCACAAAATACTCACCATAAACACTACTTCCTAACCACAAACCACAATATCCTCACCACAAACCACTAATTCCTAACCACAAACCACTAATTCCTCACCACAAAACACTACTTCCTAACCACAAACCACAATATCCTCACCACAAACCACTAATTGCTCACAACAAACCACTAATTTCTGACCATAAACCACTAATTCCTTACCACAAACCACTAATTCCGCACCATAAACCACAATATCCTCACCAGTAACCACCAATTCCTCACCAGAAACCACTAATTCTCACCACAAACCCCAACATCCTCACCAGAAACCACTAATTCTCACCACAAACCCCAACATTCTCACCAGAAACCACTAATTCCTCACCACAAACCACTAATTCCTCACCCCAAACCACAACATCCTCACCAGAAACCACTAATTCCTCACCAGAAACCACTAATTCTCACCACAAACCCCAACATCCTCACCAGAAACCACTAATTCTCACCACAAACCCCAACATCCTCACCAGAAACCACTAATTCTCACCACAAACCCCAACATTCTCACCAGTAACCACTAATTCCTCACCACAAACCACTAATTCCTCACCAGTAACCACTAATTCCTCACCACAAACCCCAACATTCTCACCAGAAACCACTAATTCCTAACCACAAACCACAACATCCTCACCAGAAACCACTAATTCCTCACCACAAACCCCAACATTCTCACCAGAAACCACTAATTCCTCACCACAAACCACAATATCCTCACCAGAAACCACTAATTCCTCACCAGAAACCACTAATTCCTCACCACAAACCCCAACATTCTCACCAGAAACCACTAATTCCTAACCACAAACCACAACATCCTCACCAGAAACCACTAATTCCTCACCACAAACCCCAACATTCTCACCAGAAACCACTAATTCCTAACCACAAACCACAACATCCTCACCAGAAACCACTAATTCCTCACCACAAACCCCAACATTCTCACCAGAAACCACTAATTCCTAACCACAAACCACAACATCCTCACCAGAAACCACTAATTCCTCACCACAAACCACAACATCCTCACCAGAAACCACCAATTCCTCACCAGAAACCACTAATTCCTCACCACAAACCACAACATCCTCACCAGAAACCACTAATTCCTCACCACAAACCACTAATTCCTCACCACAAACCACAACATCCTCACCAGAAACCACTAATTCCTCACCACAAACCACAACATCCTCACCAGAAACCACTAATTCCTCACCACAAACCCCAACATTCTCACCAGAAACCACTAATTCCTAACCACAAACCACAACATCCTCACCAGAAACCACTAATTCCTCACCACAAACCCCAACATTCTCACCAGAAACCACTAATTCCTAACCACAAACCACAACATCCTCACCAGAAACCACTAATTCCTCACCACAAACCACAACATCCTCACCAGAAACCACCAATTCCTCACCAGAAACCACTAATTCCTCACCACAAACCACAACATCCTCACCAGAAACCACTAATTCCTCACCACAAACCACTAATTCCTCACCACAAACCACAACATCCTCACCAGAAACCACTAATTCCTCACCAGAAACCACTAATTCTTCACCACAAACCACAGCATCCTCACCAAAAACCACTAATTCCTCACCACAAACCACAAAATCCTCACTAAACACCACAATCACCTCAAAATGAACTAAACAGCCCCCAACAACAAACCACTACTTCCTCACCAGAAAGCAGAATCTCCTCAAAATAAATCACAACATCCTCCCCGCAACTAGTACTCAATAACATCCATTTCATACCCCACCACATCTCACAACATCCTCGCCACACTCCACAACATCCTCCCCACACTCTACAACATCTTCACTCTACTCTACAACATCTATTTCATACTCCGCCACATCCCACAACATCTTCCCCCTACTCTATAACACCCATTTCGCACTCCACTACATTACCCAACATCTTCACCACACTCCACAACATCCTCACCCCATCCCACAACATCATCCCCACAACCAGTACTCTAAAACATTCATTTCATACTCCACCACATCCCAAAACATCTTCACCACACTCTACAACATCTTTACCCTACTCTATAACATCCATTTCATACTTCGCCATATTCCACAACATCTTCACCCTACTCTACAACATCTTCACCCTACTCTACAACATCTTCACCCTAATCTACAATGGCTTCACCCTACTCTACAACATCTTCACCCTACTCTACAACATCTTCACCCTACTCTACAACATCTTCACCCTACTCTACAACATCTTCACCCTACTCTATAACATCTTCACCCTACTCTACAACATCTTCACCCTACTCTACAACATCTTCACCCTACTCTACAACATCTTCACCCTACTCTACAACATCTTCACCCTACTCTATAACATCCATTTCATACTTCGCCATATCCCACAATATCTTCACCCTAATCTACAACATCTTCACCCTACTCTACAACATCTTCACCCTACTCTACAACATCTTCACCCTACTCTACAATATCTTAACCCTACTCTATAACATCTTCACCCTACTCTACAACATCTTCACCCTACTCTATAACATCATTTTCTACACGCGACATCAGCCTCATAACAAGCCCCCACCGTCACTAGTAACTTCGATTCATGCCATTTACAGCATGATCGCATTTGGAGTTGGAGTACGAGCATGCCCAGGTGAGATGTTTGCTCGATCACGAGTGTTTCTCTTCCTGACATCCATCCTTCAGAGGTATGATCTTCATCCCCCCACCAAAGAGAAACTGGCGCCTGCAGATTTCCAAGTCCACGATGAAGAGATCAAGGGTATAGTACGACTATCACTGCCATACCGTTGTCGGCTAACACTCAGGAAAAAGGTGAAGGCATAATCTTGAAATTGCTTCTTTGTATTCACTTAAGATGAAATTATATTATGTCTAGTTATTCAGATGTCCTTAGAAATTGATTATTTTTATTGTGCCAACAAGTTTAGTTCGTGTTTGAACGGTAAATGCCTCATCAAACATGAGACAACAAGATTAACAAATAGAATTCATTAGTAAGTAAGCTAACTGGTTAACACATGCATTAACCAGAGGTCAGAGGACAGGACCATGGTTTGTATCTTAATCAGTACGGTTTAGATGATGTAGACAAAGCGTAGCCATTAAAATAAGTAGCTGTCACATATCAAAATGGAAACCACGGGGCGAATTTAATAATTGAGTCATAACAGGCTACCGACAGAGTACAGAAACATGCAGGCTACCGACACGTACGGAAACATGATCAGTTTTTTCAAAATTAAAATAAAATTGGTATCTAGAGAATACTGTTTCCACAGAAGTAACTACATAATTGTAAACGTTCCTTTATGAAGGAAACAGACAGTCCCTGAAGACATATATCAAGGATCAACGTTAATCCGCACCTAATTTATAGCAACGACTTATCAGACCATCTAAAGTGCCAATGCCATGTTTGTACATCACCAAGTGATTTAGACATAATTCTAATTCCCTCTAGAATTTCACAAATGACAAAGTTGTGCCATAGCTACCCTTACCACCAACTGAAGATTGTGGAAAATTATAATGAACACCATGAAAACAGCATATGACATGTTTACATTCAGCATCCAGACTGCTAGAAGGGAACACATAACTAATACTAGATAAAGTCAAGTTGGTAGAAGAAACCAAACTGAGTGTACAGCTGGATACTTCTTCTTTTTCTTCTTCTTCGTACGCTGTCAGACGTAAACTTGAATTTGTTCGAAGAAAGCAGTGGTCATCCTCATGATGTCGACACTGCCATAGAGCATGTCTAGTGTTGACACTAGGTGATGACCACATGTGCTTTCTCGGGTCCTCGTATGTCGGGCATTTTTGCAGCAGATGTTCAGCGGTCATTGTCCCTGTACCGCAGGTGCATTCGTTAGTGCCACCTATCTTCAGTTTATTGAATAGATGGTACCTCAGTTGGTTGTGGCCTGTGCGAAGTCTAAATACCACCACCTGCTCTCTTCTGTTAAACTGGTAATAAGCATAATTGTTTGTGTAGCCAGTATGCTCTGTTTCCCATTTTGCCATGTATCTGGCTCTAAATAACCTTTTGGACTCTACGTAGGTCACACTAGAATCTGGTTGTGGTAACCTTGCACCTTCTTTTGTCAGTCTATCTGCCTCATTGTAACTCACTGTACCACTTGTCTTTTGGGTGTGGACGTACATCCGGATATACAATTGGTAGAGGAAACTAAACAAAACTAACTGGATGCACAGCTGAATACAAAGCTGGTAGAGGAAACTGAACCCACCTAACTGGGTGCACAACTGGATACAAAGCTGGTAGAGAAAACTGAACCCTTCTAACTGGGTGCACAACTGGATACAAGACTGGTAGAGGAAACTAAATGAAACTAACTGGGTGTATGTTGAGCTGGATACAATTAATATAACTAAGCCGCGACAATTTAGACATGTCAGCTTTATCGTAGAAAATGTTATAACGTATACTGGAAATAAGCAACAGACACATACTCATGTTTACAACTGGACACCGGCTTACTTCCATTTAATGAGAATAGACTCAATGAAAGTTAAAATGAAAATATCATTCATAAAAAGCAGAAAATTATATATTGTCCTTCCAAGCACTACAAAAGCTGAAACAGTTCCTAACGCCTATAAGCCCAACCGTTAAAAATACACTTTACGGCTGAACTGAACAACCGATCAAAACTGCAGTTTTACAAACAAAATAATCATTAGCAGATCGTGATAGTCAATTAAATCAATATCGAGTCAAGTCAATAAACAAGCATCTATTTACAATTTTTTTGCTTTTTTAAAAAAATTGTAAAATATGTGGAGCGGTGTTTCGAGAATTGACTTTCAACCCCAGTGGGGTTCTTCATAGTGGAGTTTAGTGCACGATGGAGTTCTAGAGAGTATGCTAATCAAGACAAGCTTCATGTTTGAATGATTTTATTGTGGCTCCACTTAGTAGAACATTTATTTTGAAATGAAATGGCTTTCTCAACTGGCTCATCTGATTGTGTCTCTCTCAAGTATCCATTTTATAAAGAGTGTTTATCATAGCCAATATTTATGTACCTACACCCTGTAAGGTTATTACTGCACATTATCTTTGTGTCTATCAATATTGTATTTGGTCATAATATTTTCACGTGTTTTGACAAAATTGTCTTCATATATTCACTACAACTATATAATGGGTAAATTAAATTGCATATTCTACCGTCATGTTTCAAATTATGTCCCTTGTCTTTTATGTTGTGAAATCTTATCACTTGTCTGCAACGTCATGCATTAATTGAATCTAGCTATTTTTTGTATTTGGTCAATGGTTGTCCACAGTATGCTTCCATATTACACAATTGGATATACCGAACACTTTCAAGGTCATTCTGCTGCTTTAATTTGACAACCATGTGGTGTATCTTATTTGTGTGAAGTTATTGATGCTGAAGACACGTAATTGTGTCGCTTTGATGTTAACGGCAGTTCACCATCGTTGTATTGATATAGTCCACGTTAGATTATCTTGAGGAAGCACTGCAGACACATGAAGAGGAATACACCTCAGTCTCTTAAATGTGCGCCTATAAGGCGTCTGAGTCTTCACTCCATGACGTCTGTTATGGTGATCTCTGGCCTCGTTACTTTTATGAGAAGCCTGATTTGACTAACGTTTAGTAACAAATACTTGTTGCTTAACCTTCTACCGTTGTAAATATGTGTACATGTTGTAATGTCCTTTGTTTAACACTGTCAAGTAAAGATATGATAGTTCCTTAACAAATAACGCTGTGTGTAAACAATGTTTGAGGGTTTCCTTCAACTTGGTGAATTATCCTGGAAGTATTAGCAAGCACGACAAGGGGTCTAAATACCTTATAGGGAGGATAGCGATGAGGAGGACGTAAGTGATGATGGTGATGAGAGTGGCGTAAGTGATGATGGTGATGAGAGTGACGTAAGTGATGATGGTGATGAGAGTGACGTAAGTTATGATGGTGATGAGAGTGACGTAAGTGATGATGGTGATGAGAGTGACGTAAGTGATGAGAGTGATGTAAGTGATGATGATGATGAGAGTGACGTAAGTGATGATGGTGATGAGAGTGACGTAAGTGATGAGAGTGACGTAAGTGATGATGATGATGAGAGTGACGAAAGGTGTGATGTCGTTCTTTCAGTACTAGATATACACTTTTTTCATCTTCTTCTTTTTTTGTGTGTAGATGTCGACTGTGATGAGTTTATAGAAAGCAGCGACGCTTGTGGTTGTGGACGTTTCCATATAGTATTTCTAGAAATTGTACTGGTGAAGATCAAATGTTATTTCTCATGACCTTATATCTGATGTACTTTTCTAGTGTACTTTCACCATCAATTCTAACAGTACTCCAACTTCACCCATTGGTTGTTCTTGTCTTTGGTTGTTCGAGTAGGCAGCATCTCGGCTTGTTCAAGCTTGTGTGGGTTATACCATTCACAAGTTGATTTAGGTGTACCACATTTTTGGATGGCCTACTTTGATATTGTCTAGTTTCGACTTCTTGAAATCTTCTTTACAATAGAAGCATTTTTTCGTGCCTGCCAATGACTTACTTAACCAAAAACTCACACATTCTGACAAGAAGACTATATAGTAAAACATATCCAACAAGATAGACTCTACTCTAATTCATGCATTAATTCTTTGGTTTATAAAATAAATTATACATTTGACTAATGAAATATATAGAGGCCAGGGATGTCTAGTTCCAGGCAGTATTTCTTGTGTCCTAGCGATTACTTTGTAATGACACGTTATTCTGAACGCTATTATGAGTTCATGTGTGTTTGTTTTGTAATATTGTACCACACGAAGATTAATAAACTAGATTATCTCAATGTATTTTGTTTTTGTGTGCTTCCTGGAAGTATTGCTCGTGTAATGTGTACGACGATAAAAACAAACTGCAAAACCCCCTAAACGCGCTTCCGACTAACTGTGCTAAATACAATATGTGAATTACCGAAAACAAAACAAAAACTATGAGGATCAGTCGAACTCCTTTCCACTCAAGATTAGTCTAAATGATAATGCTCTTAAACAGATCCATGAGTCCAAGTATTTGGGCAGTATTTTTTTGGCAGATGGTAGGATCGACAGAGAAATTGAGACTAGGTGTCAGAAAGCATCTGGGGTGACTTATCAGTTGTCCCCACTACTTAGACACCAGAGTATTAGTTTGGCAACAAAGCAACAGCTGATAAACAATATAATTATGCAGACTCTGTGCTACCAGTACCAAACATAACCTCTACGAGAGCAGAATTTCGACTTGTGAAATAAAGTGCTTGAGGCAGGTTTTCGGTATTACCAAAAGAGACAGAATGCGGAACGATGACATTCGAAATATGGTCGGCAATACGTCTTGTGTCGAATACATTTCCAGGCAGAAAATAAGGTGAATTGATCATCTCATGAGAATGCACCCTCATCAATTTCCACTGATGGCTTACAATGCTGGTAGATCTGGCCACAAGGCAAGGGGTGGAGGTAGATGGATAGATGACAGAGTGATTGTGCAGCGACAAGGGCTCACATTGACCGAAGCATAGCACTTGTCGCTGGATAGACGGCTTAAGCTTCACACGCCGCTTAACGGCACAAGTGGAAAGAAAACTAACTAAAGTAATCCTTGGGAGAAGGAATATCAAGTGGAGACCACACAAAAAACGTATTTATTTTGTCGGGAAACATAATATGATCACATTCTAGTGACCAGGTCTAACATCTGCATAAAAAGTTAGCTCACTTATCACGCCACATTTTGTTTCTTTGTTGGTAATCAGTTACCTCTCGCCTCTGACCACATTTGGGCACACCATATCCATTCATACAACGTTACTTTGGTCATGTTACTTACTTTTCGTCCACTTTTTGGTGGGACGAGGACGGATGGGTAGGTGATGAAATAAGTAGGGAATGGTCTCAAACATTGTCTTTCTGATGAAATGAAATTATGGTATGTTATGTAGAGAATCGGGGTCACTGTGCTCCGTCACTCCCATAGGTGCTCAGTTCTTAGTTGTGGATACTGATTGTTCAAGCAATCATCTATTTGAACTTTCTCATTCTCAGTCCTCTCATTATGGATACTGATTGCTCCAACAATCGTCCATTTGTGCAAACTCCTTCTCATTCTCACGCGCCTTATTTGTCCATCTCTGGTTAGTTTCCTGGTATCTGAAGCCAGGGAATGAACAGATCAGCGATTACAATGTCAACGTCCAAGCGATTATTGTTGATCTGCAATATAATGTCACCCCTATCCATATTGACAGTCACCACTATGCGAGTCATTGACTCGAGAACGTTAGCTCCGTCACTGACATGAACCCCAAGTTGACCAGCAGATTCACAGAAGATCATGAAGGCTTGACACTTCTGTGTGTTAACCATTCATACCGCATCCAGTCCCTATCTACCTACTGAAGCAAGGATTGAGAGTCCGACATGGAAACTTTCTTTGATATGTAGGTCTCACATAACCATCTCAGAGGTGAAGCCGCCGTATTATTCTTTACTATCATGCTGGAACTTGTTGTACTGTGTGAACCGCTAGTCTCGACCCCAACCTTACCTCTTACTCTAGCAGATAAGCCCCGTCCCGAATTATCACAAGCATCAACGATTACAAAAAAGTATACAACACCATCACCATCAAGAGTATTATCACATATCACTGTGTCAGCATCGAGCTCCGCTAGCCCATTGTCCATCTTCCTGCATACCCAGCCATGAATGATACTAAGTCTGTCATGAATCCATAGCCTTTAACCATTTATCGGATCCTTACAACCGAGTATCTGTTGGGCACTAATAAAATGCCACATTATTTTATTATAGATACGTTTCAACGATTGACGCTGGGACATTTGACATAGAATGTGATGATGTCTAGCCCATATTTTTCTAATATTGTCGACGATGATGGCAAAAAACAGTTGAATAAATTTATTATGTGATCGTCTTTAAAATAAAATAATATTGTTTGCTTAAGCGTCTGAGGCTCATTGCTTGGATCGGCCACATCCATGATCTACTGCTGTGGCATGGTTCCAGGTCTCGTCCCGGGTGGAGATGGACGTTGATATCTGCTGGAGCCATATTGTGCGGGGACGGCCTCTTATGTGCCCCCAGTCGATCGGGGTACTTTTTTTTTTAGGGAACGACTTGTGCAGTATCTCGTGTTGGCTAGGGTACCCTTGTACAGCCGTAAAACAGGACCAAACTAGAACACTCGTCGTCGGTCATAACATAATAGTGCATATATAAAACATGTCAAAAACAACACTGTTCAATGTTGGCCTCCTGGAGAATGAAAGTACTGCTGCACAATTCTCAGTCGAAATCAAGAACAGATTTCAAAGAGTAACAGAAACATTAGATCCACAAGCAGGATCCAACATCCAAGAGAAATGGAACTGGATTAATGATATATATAAAACAATACGTAACAGTGTATTCATAAACAAACCAACCATAAAGAATGGAAGATCAAACAAACAATCGAACATACAATGGAACAGAAAAAGAAGAAAAATGTCATCAAATCAGAGAGCCAAAAATACAAAATAAAGGAAAAACCGTACAGTGCTGAATAAACTGGCGAACAATTCGCTAGAAAAGGCAAAAGAGAGTTCATAGAGAAACTGATAGGAAAAACTGAAATGACTGCCAGAATACATGAATTGGGTACATTATATAGTCTCCCAACAAATAGGTGGGAATAGAAGACGCTGCATTAGTTAGTTAGTTAGTTAGTTAGCTAGTTAGCTGCGCATGATTGCGTCATCATCAGTCGGTTTTGTCCGGATGATGAAATTGCACTGTTTTGGATTGTAGGGAGCGTGAAACTGCGTTGATCATCAACCTTACTCTCTGCTCCCGTGCTACCTAAGTCCAGTGAAAAGATATGTCAAGACGACAGGAGGTAACTCAGAATTCAGACACTCTGGTCTCTCCCCACTAGGTCACTAAAATAACTTGTGGGATACGATCACCCGCTGTATCTGGCCATCGTTTTGAGAGGCAATAGTAAACTGCAATAGTGTGCATACAAGTATAAAGGACAACAAAGATAAACTCCTAACTATCCAGCATGACAAAGGTGATTGATATGCTACATTTTGTTCCTATGTTGTAAGCAGACGAGACCCCAAAAATAAGGCACACAACTAGCTATTGAGGACATTGCGACAAATCTAGCACCACCAACTAAGTAAGAAATTGTGAAAGCTGTCTGTCTACTGGAAGGAAATCAGGGAAAGACAAATTGCCATCAGAAATTTTCTAGGTAGATGAACAAATGGCTGCTAGTACATTAGAACCACTGTTCGCAGGTATATAGGAAAGAGAAGAATTATCCATGTGCTGGACCCAATGAGAAATAGTAGAAAGTCCAAAGAAAAAAGACGTCTGATTGTAACAACTGAAGAGACATTCAGCTCTGTTAATTCCAGGAAAAATATTTGTTAAAATTATCATTATAAGAATTCAAGATAAAATGTGCCAACGCATTCGCATATAACACGCAGGGCTTAATAAATAAACTAGTTAGCACATATTTACTATCCTCCGCAGCATCATAGAACAATATAGTGAATGACACAGAGACATATACATCGACTGTTTAGATTTGTAAGAAGCATTCGACAGTGTGCACAGAGCCACAGAAACTGCTTGTGGAAGATATTAGGACATGTTCACATACCACAGAAGATCGTTAATATCATAGCTCTCTTCTATAACGATTCTTCCTGCAGCAGGAACAACTCCTAAAGAACATTTACAGTGATGTCTGACGTAGGACACCGACGTGTCATGTTATCTGTACTATTCCTTACCAAAGCCTGACAGTCTTTCTTGACACATCAAATTGGCTTGCTGTTGCAGACAAATAATCTGTTGCCTATATTAAATTGCCAAATAATCACGGATTGCCAGTGACCACTTCTCAGTGCGATTTTGTGATCGGCACGTGAATTATGAGAAGCTGTCCGGATAGTCGTTAATTTAAAGAAACCAGATTTTTAAGTCATGTGAAATGTAATTGCACACTCAGACTGTACTAAGATAATTATATGGCTTTTATTAACGTTTAAGAATGCATCGGTATGAAATTTAATCACAACTTTCAAACATAAAAACATACACAAAAACTGGTAAGTTACTTTTTTCTTTTGGGTATACCATTTGTCTATTGACTTTAAAAATACGTTAGATAGAGTCTGGCATCATGGTCTAAGGGCAGTAATAAAGATATATGACATCAACAGTAACATTGTAAGAGTTGTCGATAATCTGTATGATTATTTTATACATGCTGCTTTAGCGGATGGAAAAATGAGTGAATGGTTCCACACATCCGTCGGTGTAAGATAAGGATGTATACTCTCCCCGACAACTCTTCAACATATTCCTAGAACAAATTATGAATGACCACTTGGAGATCATTTTGGCACGGTTAGGATCGAGGATAGAACGTCACCTACAAAGACCGTATTACAAATGATAAAGTACGAATCAAGATTGAAAAATTGTTTTACTACGACCTCCGCCACAACAATCAGAAAACGAAAGCTGGCTTGGTGTGTCAACATTTCGAGATCCAAGCGCATCGCAAATACGATACTACAAGGTACAGTACAGGTCAAGTGAGGAGGGGAACGTACGATAAAACGATGGGAAAATTACCTTTCTGAATGGTCGCTCCATTTGTTAAGCTGTATGAGCAACACTGTGTTTTGCTTCATTAAATATGTTTGAAGTTAAACCTTATTCCAGCCATTTTCACTACGATTTCAACAAATGTTTTTCACATAGTGGGGTTGCATTCACCATGCGCAACAGAATGTGTTGGTTTCCTGCAACATTCAATAGAAAAAGCGTTGTTTGGTTTGCACTTTGGTAGCAAAATCATATATGTTATCACAGCGTTTGTTCACTATGGAGCAAGGAACTTCGTCTGAACATCACTCAGTATCAAAGTCTCGAAATTATTTTTTGCACCCAGCCTTAGAATATCCATGACGCTTAAATACTGATATTATTTAGTCCATAGGAGTTAAGACATTTGCACATCTGCGAATTCTTGTGATTTTTTAGAGCCATTGCAAAGAAATGGCATTACATTTAAGATTTTGCAGTACGCAGCTGAATTTCTTGTCGCATTTTGTTCATAGTCGTATCCCCTTAATGTTTAGATAGATCATTTGATTGTTTTTGTTGCCATTTATGTACAATCGTAAAAATGACATCAATATGCAACGGTTAATATAGCCCTTCTGTCACCATTTGACCCCAAGGTTTTATCAATTGTGCAGTAATTTTATTTTTAAATTTACGTTTGTTTTTTTGTTTTTGTTTTTTTGTAAATTCTTTATTGCATAATTTTAAAACAAAATGTTGTATGATGTGAGGTGAAGTAAGGTGAAAATTCCCGTGAGATGAAACATGAGATGGTGGGAGTTACACTTTGTGAGGTGAAAGGTGACATACATTTATTTGTGAAAGCATAAATGAATGCACATATAAATGAATGCACATGTGTACTTGCTGATAAATAACTATTCGCTTTTACACATACATTTATCTCTTCACACACACAGGCACATACACATATTTCCATACATACATACATACTTACAAACATCCATTAACACACTTATACACACATATGCATATGCAAATGTATATATATACACATATATATATATATATATATATATATATATATATATATATATATATACGTATATGTACCTGCATAAACATAGGTACCCACATACGCATATGCAACTTGCATACATATCTGTACATACATATTTGCTTATACACATACATTTGTATATATAAGTATATATCTCCCAAGAAGCTATAGAGCCATAAGGTTGTGTGTACCTGTACCGTAGTCATGGGGATGAGTAATGCGTGATCTACATGAGAACCATTCTTTACCCTAGGTTTATGTCAGTCCACTTTGCCATAAAACCCGGCAAATTTCCTGTCCATTGTCCTTTTGGTCAAGACTGAGCAACTGACCAGTGAAGGAAAGGACCACCATAAAACTGGTGAATTGAAAAGACAGGAGATACGATTTGATCGCTGTGGGAGTTTGTGAGTGATTTAGTTGAACAGGAAAGCCAACCCCTCAGTTGGAATTGGGGAAATTGATACTTTCCCTCTCTGTGAACTGTTTAATACTTTTGTTTGCAAAACGGCATTCATTAATTCACTCTTTTTCCCCATTAACACATTTTTCCTGTTTGAGTTGGCAAGAGAAATTGAAATTGAAAATTGAAAATGAAAATGATCAAGCATATTTTAACATACAAATTTCACAGTACAACATTTACAGTTGTATGTCGCTACTTGACAACGCCTTTCTCATGAACATGTGTAGTAGAGTGTCTGGGGAGTATGTTCTGAAGCGATAGGAGGCTTCATTTCTACATCTCCATATGATGTGTCTGTATTCTGATAGCAGAATTAGCATTTGTGTTTGAATGTTTGGTGTCGTGTCTGGTATAGTGTTTAACATTATTGCTTTATACATGTCTACCTTCTGTCTTGTTTGTGTCTCGATTGTGTCTTGTAGAATTTGTCTTGTGGGTATGACTGTACTGCACGAGTAGAAAATGTGATCTTGTTTCTTTTTCTCTCGTCTGACATAGTTGACATTTGTGTTTGCGTTGTTTTCTTATGTTTATGGGAATTAAGTTGAAAAAAAGTCGGTAAGCGACTTCTCTAACTTTTGGGGTAATTTGTGGGTTGTGTACATTTGTGAACGTCTTCGTTTTTATCTGTTTTAAAATATTTGTAACCTCTTTTTATTCTAAGGGAAAGTAGGGGCGCTTGTTGCTTGACTAGATGTTTGTATATTTGATGTGTCTTCTGTTGTGTTAGTTGTTCGTATCCTAGGATGGCTTTAATGCATGCCGTGTAGAAGGGCGGTAATGTCCCACATAAGTGTGGTGTTGCGTTGTTTATTGGTATCAGCTTGGATATACTGAGGCCAATGTAGTAGTGCGCAAGTGTGTGTTGTTCTGGATGTTTGACAATCCGCCCGACATGGCCTATTCGGAGGGACTGCATTTTGGTCTGAATGTTTTGGAGTGCGATACCTCTGAGTCTCTTGTCTTGTGCCAGTGTATGTTGGCTTATGCTGTGTATGGTGTTTGCGAAAATGAAACCCCTAATGAGTTTGTTGATATCTTTGTCTGCTGTGGGGTTTCAAACACTGCTGCTGTGTAGATTAATTTGGAGATGATGTATGTGTTTACTATTATGCTTCGCAAAAAATTGTGGCTGTTTTGTATCTGTATCTTTGTAGCACGTCTTTTATTTTGGTCGTTACATTTTTCCATGTGTCGTGGTGAATGTGGTTGGTGTCAGATAGGAAGGTTATGCAATTTAAAGGAGGCTTCTATTTTTAGAACAAAAGGAAAGTCTATTTTGTTTTTCAACTGGCAAATGCCCATTATAGTGGATTTTTGTATATTTATTTTTGCCCAACTGTCTTTGTCAAAGTGTGCAAAAGTGTTTTCTATTGATTTGTAGTCTTGGGGGAAGAAGACGGTGTCGTCTGCGTAGGCAAGCAACTTCTTCTCCTTCGCTCCATGTATGTGTGTGCCTTTTATGGAGCTGTCTTGTCTGATTTTCTTTAATAGGGGCTCTAAGGCAAAGGTATAGAGCAATGGGGAGAGGGAACATCCCTGTCTCACTGATCTCATTAGCCGAAAGGCACTTGTAACATGGTGGTTTACCAGTACCTTGCTTTCAGACTTTGCGTACAGGATTTGTTTCCATTTTCTGAAATGGTCTCCTATGTTGCAACTCTCGAGGACTTTATGGAGGTATTGATGGGATATCCTATCGAAAGCTTTTTCTTGATCTATGGAAAGGATTGACCATTTCGTGTTTTTCTCGTGTGCGAGGTTGATAATTTCTCTGATAAAATGTGTATGTTGGTGTATATTTCTGCATTGTACACTGCACTGTTGGTACTCGTGTTTGAGTGATGGCATACATGGTTTGAGCTTATTTGTTAGAGTCTTAGTTAAGATTTTGTAGTCTACGTTTAGAAGTGATATGGGTCTGTTAGTTTTAAGTTGTATTTTGTCTGCGTTATACTTTGATATAAGTGTAATGTAGGACATATTTTAGCTGGGGGGAAGCTCGTCCTTTTTAAAAGTTTATTGATTTACTTTGAGTAGGAGTGGTCCTAAAATGGGGAAGAAGTGTTGGTAGAATTCTGATGTGAGCCCATCGGGTCCTGGTGACTTGCCTTTGTGCATGTGTAAAATTCTTTGTAGTATGTCTCGAAAGATCGTGCTATATCTGGTGTGTCTGTGTGCGTGTTGCCCTCTAGGTCTACTATTACTCCTATCTGTCTGCTCCTGCGTACATTCTGTTCTATTGTTAAGTATTGTTTACTTGGTATTTCCTGTGTTATCGTGTTTAGTTTTGTTCCCAGGAAAGCTCCTTGAAACCTATAGTGTTGACATTCTTCTAGTTCGTCTTGTAATGTGTATATGCGTGGTGAGTATTTATCTATTTGTTTCGTTAAATGGATGGCTTCTTCTATTATTGTTTCCTGTCTCATCTTTTCTCTATGTATTTTGGTTGCAAGAATCCTTGTTCTCTCTTGATTTGTGTTTTTAAGTATTTCCCAACGATGTATGTTTTCTGTTTGTGTGTCATCAACGTATGTTAGGATGAGGTGTGTAATGTGGTTAACGTAGACTTTATTTTGTAGGAGTGTGTTGTTGAACTTCCAATGTGTGGAGCGTCTGAGTGACGTGTCTGTTTCTGCTGTATTGATGGTAGCCATGACTGTCGTGTGGTCTGTAAAGTTTAGTGTTTCTGGTAGATGTTTGGCTTGTGTGGTGCATAGATCTGAGTGCACGTATATTCTGTCTAGACGTGCGGTCCTAGGGTGTCCACTATTTTTGTATGGGGTTTCTGTCTCATGTGGGTATTTGTGTCTTGATCAGTATGTCTACACACGATGATGTAAACAATTCCGAATATATCGATTCAAAGAGGTTGATAATTGTTACTGGCTCGACAAATTGTAATTCATTTTTGTGTTCGTCTTATTTCTCTATTCCCTAAGCTGGAGTGCGTTGCACTATGTTTTTATTTTTGTGCCTGTCGGGCTAGTGCATTCGACTTCGTCGTGCATTTTAAGCAGGGGTTTGCTTCCTCCTGCATTTTCTAAGAGTTTGATTCCCCTGGGTAACAGCCGATGCTGTGATGAGTGAACCCATCATCTTCAGGTGGTGAGCCTTGTCACTTAACCACTAGTCAACGCTGTCCACTTAAACCTTACTTGATATGAGTGCACTCTGAGTCCTGTCTAATCTAATATGAGTGCACTTTGAGTCCTGTCTAATCTAATATGAGTGCACTCTGATACCTGTCTAATCTAATATGAGTGCACTCTGAGTCCTGTCTAATCTAAAATGAGTGCACTCTGAGTCCTGTCTAATCTAATATGAGTGCACTCTGAGTCCTGTCTAATCTAATATAAGTGCACTCTGAGTCATGTCTAATCTAATATGAGTGCACTCTGAGTCCTGTCTAATCTAATATCAGTGCACTCTGAGTCCTGTCTAATCTAATATAAGTGCACTCTGAGTCATGTCTAATCTAACGGAAAAGGATGATCTATCCAGATCAAGTGCCAATTGCGTTCGTTTCTCTGGGTCACGAATATCGCAATATAAATGACCCATTTTAAATTCCCTGCTGAACAACTTGAATAGTAAATCGGTGACCTTCTGCATTGTTATAAATGAACACAACAAATTCATTTTGAAATTAATAACAATGTAAATTTTGAACAAGAACCACTGTATTTCACAATAACAATCCCACAAACTATAATTTCGTGATATGCCTTTATCTGAATGACAGTTTTGCATAAATGACCTTGGTTGTTTTCCGCACTCGACAAAGTGTTTACTTCGCGTCGAGATAATCAAAAACTTGTTTTTACGCATTGAATTTGAATGTCAAAACATTTATTTTTAAAACAGCACGACTGTGTACCGTAAACATGTCAAAATGATGTTCAATTCAGTGAGGTTACTTTTAATATAGTCTAATGAATACATTTTTTTCAAAATACATCCAATTTCTGAGAGAAATAAATATTTACTTAACGTCATGAATATTCTGTTTCTAAGAATCGACGTCACTGCACTCCGGGCATATGCATAGGTGCTCAATCTTTCTCAGCAAATGGTCTAGGGTATGGGTGCTGATGGTCCCTGTAGCTCGCTGGTTGTACGCTTTGCTATTACGTCCTCATGCGCTATACTCCACTTGAACTTCGTTTAATGTCGAAACTTTGTAGTTTTTAGATTGCTGCTTCATCTATTGCAGTGTCCACATCTTTCAGGCGTTCAATGATTGATTTTAGAATGTCTCTTCTATCCATCACTAAAGTGCTTATAATAAGAGCTTGTTAAGCAATGATGTTATCAGCTCTTTCATTGCCCTTAACATCAGCATGAGCAGGACAGTAGTTCCATGTCAACCCTTGGAGATGTGAGGCCTCAACAGCAGCTATCCACTCGAACCTAAGCCATCCCTTCTGTACTTTCTGAAGTACGGCTTGCGCGTCTGTCACGATGACTACCCCTGTTAGAAGTCTCAGATATCCATGTCAGTGCTGAGGTCACTGGTCTCCATTCTCATACTGGAGGTTGTTGACATAGTTGCCCTACTGCGCTCAGCAACGATCTGTCCTCTCATTCTAGCCAAGAAACTCCAGCCCGATGTCCCACTGCGTGTATAGGACAGCATCACTCTCCTGCTTGTTCTCAGTTATTCGCTGATTCACCTCGTGCTCTACTTTCCCTACATTTCTTGCCTAAGGTTATGAGGACTTACTGGTACTCTATCATTCTATTCCTAGTGTCAACACATTTTCCCCCTTTGGCTATCGTCTCAGCTGGAGTAACGTTTCTGATTGTTGTCTCTTTCTGTGCCATCCATGACGCCCCTCTCTTGATTCTTGATCCGTTGATGTCTGATATACTACTGTACAAAGGGTGCCGCGTGTCTGTGGTGACACGCAAATAGGCTTTGACCAGTTACATATCTTCATTCTGGATGCGTTCCAACCTTTTGCACTGTGTTCTTGATAGTGTGAGGATACCCAGTCCGTAATTGAAAACAGACAACACGACCTGACGAAATAAGATGACCAGGAGGCGTTTTTCCAAATCGGGAGCAGCCATGGTCTTTAGTGCTCACAGCCCTCTCTTACATCTCTGTACGATATGGTCAACATGGCAATTATAAGAAAGACTGAGATCAAATTTCCGAGGTATTTCAACCTGTCATACCTGTCAATGGTGCAACCATCAACAGTGATGCCCGGGAGTTCAGTCTTTACTGTGGAATTATTCAAAGAGCACCACAGCATACACGCCTTGTTCGAATTGATCTTTGAGCACCACTGTGAGATTGTTTGCAAAATTTCCTGTATACCTTTAACCAACTCTATAGAAGGTCGAAGGAGACCCGGTGAAACGATGGAATATTCGCTTATGATGAATATGAGGGTTTTCAGTCAAAGCAAGAAACAGTCACGGTGCCACTCGACCTGGAAGAAGTATACAACAGCGTCGATTTGTGGACTTTAATTAAATGTATGAGGCAGCGTGGTTTAAACCCGTGGCTGGTTAGTTGGATATGCGTTGTCATAATGGAAAGAACAGTTGCAGTACGCGTGTGATCGTGGACATCAGAACCGATGCGAATATATCCAGAACTGCCTCAAGTGTCACTGCTCTCACCGATGCTGTTCAACATCTACATACTAAAAGTAGCCAATATTTCTACCCCACTAGGACAGGGCTAACGTTGACATTTGCCGATGACACCCTAACGTACAGGACTGGCTCAGACAGACATGGCTATTCTAATGCTTCATGCAAAAAATCATTTGAATATTACATGCAGTTTTGTAGAAAACTACTTCGGACGTTGTTTATGAATTAAAAGAGGGACTATAAGAATGGCAGCAGTCGGGAAGGTGGTGCTCAAGATTCCAGGCAGACAGACCCTCTAGGACCAACACGTAACAGTACCATAAACTTTGTCTTTTCTGCGTTTATCTCAATGTCATACCTCTGTGCTGTTACATCTTTGGATCAATTCTCGAAGTTCTGTCTCCGTCCCGCCAGCCCGTCAATGTCATCCGCAAAGTGTAAGTTGGTCATTGTTATATTCCCTCTTCTTACTGAGCCAACATGATTTTCAAGGGCATTACTCCATATTCTTTCTAGGAATATATTGACGAGTGTCAGGGGAGATTATACATCTTTGTCTTACGCCGATGGATGTGCGGAACCATTCACTTATGTTTCCATCCACAAAGACTGCGCGTGTTACCTTAACCTACATATTTGTTTATAACTCTCCCAATGTTGCTGTTGATGTTTCATATCTTCATTGCTGCCCACAGAGTAGCATGTCAGATTATATTACACAGAGTATCATGCCAGACTTTATCACACAGTGTATCATGCCAGACTATCACACAGAGTATCATGCCAGATTATATCAAATGTATTTTTAAAGTCAACAAAGTAAGTGCTAGACAACAACAATGGAGCAGCACATAGGGGACAAACAAGCGTTGGACAAAATAGGCTCCCAGGAAACAACCGTCTTTTTTAAACACTGATGTTCATAACTGTTACTCAGACTCGGAGAGACTGAATAAAACATGAAGAACAAGTGAAAAGAAAATATAAGAGGTGTAGTAATGAACTGAAAATGACGGCACAACATGTAATTTTACTTGAAATGTTGTCGACCTAATTAATAGCTGAAGCTACAATTTAAAAAAATTGAACTCCGAGACAAAAATATAAATAAACATGTCCATAAATTGCAAGGTTATTTCAGAACTCATTTTCATTTAGAGGAAATGCACTTCTCTGACAAATAATACTTTCACGTTTATAAATATTATCTGTGCATAGAAAACGTACATGTCAGGGCTACTAAACGGAATAGCTGATCTTCTCGACCATCAGAAGAATCCTGGTAATGAGTGGATGGAAAAAGACAAAGAGCACATCATTGTCTTTCTATCAACCTTGTTCTTGGCAGGTACGACATTCTGTTCTAAAATAGTAGCATACTGAAATTAAAGTTTGGAATTGTTTTAACATATGGTATATGTAACATCATACTTAATGATTTCGTATATAGCTGTTCCGTTGTTGTTAGAACATGATATTCAACATCAAATTGCGGTACATTTCCATCATTTTTAACAATGTATCATTCACCTCATTGTCACAAATATTACAATGAGATCCACTGTATAACAACTCTTTTGAACCGGGTGCAGACATTTTTTAGTTTGTTTCTTAGTATGACCATCTGGTAAAGTTCAGCCAGAAAAGAAATAAAAGAAGGTCATTGCAGTCTAGGTAGAAGACTATAGAATAAGTACAATCTGGACGATGTGCATTTTATTTGTTCGTATATACACATCTTGACCGTTTTGTAATTTATTTATAACACTACCCATTGTCCAAATAAAAAACGTGTATAAACTTTTATTTCAGCTTACTTAACGTCAATATCCTCGATTTCTGGAATCTTTCTTTGTTTGCTCATTTACCCTATAGAGGCTCAGAAAATCCAGGAATAAGTTTAAAGAGTCATTGGCGAGAAACGACCCAAACTCGAACACAAGAGTAGAATGTCGTACACAGAAGCCACACTTCTAGAGGGGCTTCTTCTCATTTTTCCAAGAACAATAACTGGCTTCCGAAAGTGGTTTCAGGACATCGACTTTCAGGGCATGTTCATTCCAAAGGACACGCTAGTTAGTGCCCAATCTTTGTTCATGTAGCTACACTTCTTATGATATGATTTATGTAAACTTATAATTTTACGAATTGAACATTTTCTAATATTTCGTGCGCGTATTCACCCCTCAAAGAGACATGCACCACCGCTAAAGTTGACACCTAATAGGAAGCATGTACCAAACCATGTGTTGGCTTATGCTGTTCCTATTTGCTTTGATGACTTTTCTAACTCTACATTTGTAGTACTGATTCCAGTTGCCCGCAATTAATGTGTGCTCACATGCCCACTATTAACGACGTAAAGAGATCTGTGTGTGTCCGTTGTTAGTTTCAATATCTTCTCCCGTGACGATTCTTTAATCCATCATTATCTAGATGCACCTCTAATTTTGAGGTTCTGCTGTTTGCTATTGCTCGTACACTTGACCCGCTCTGTCTGTAAACATATTCTCCTTTCTGCCGGATTTCTTCTTTTCCCTATTCGGCCTCTACTATTACGGCTTAATCCACATTAGGAAAAACATTTTTGTTAGTTAGGAGAGAGGGTGGGGAGGAGATGAGGTATCGTGTATAACCGAATTCCCAAATGTACAAGGTGAATTTACTACAACTTGTGGCTAAACTATGTAAGAAGATATATCTCCAGAAGGCGATGATCAAAGGAGGAAATCAAAGTAACGAATTCGATGTTTTTCAGACTTCTTCTTCACCTTCCTGACCTCTGCAATTTTGTTTTTCAAGATACGGTATATCGCATGTTACAAATTAGCTGTGATGCATGCACTTTTGTCTCAATGAAACCAAGTATTAGCAAACACAATTCGAAGCTAAGACGGATCTGAAGACCAAATGGCGTTAAAAACACGTGCACCTATATCTTGGTTACTCCACCAGTACAGAAAAAGAATCGCATTAGGACCACAAAGTCTGTGTGAGGGTCAGAGAAACCGATAACCCATTAACAAATCACATTAGCAACGAAGATAAAATAGGTGACAGCGATTAGCCTGAGGGGGGCCAAAAATGTGTCAATCACGATATGAACATATGCCAATTTAGACCCAAAAATAGTAAGATTACACACAATCACAGGTTTTATTACATGTATACATACATATGAGGAAGTGCATACAAACACATACCAGATGTATTATGTAGGAACCAAAGAATATACGTACGCATCGATACTTACCACTATCAGGTTATACAAGTTTATTTTGAACGACACTAAAACTACAGAATGAAAAATTACCAAGAAACCCATGACATTCGATGATATCGAAACTTAAAGGTCTGATGGCGAGACCCTCAGGCCACAGTCAAACCAACGAAGCAACTGAGGGACATGACTATTTCAGATCCAGTACGGGATCAAGATGCTGAGCAGCACATGAGCTGCAGCGGTCAGCGATCCATAGCTCACTGCTAGCGTCAGGGCAAGCGAACCATAGCTGCCAAAACCATTCTACACCTCTACACGGTGATCCTGGATAACAGGCTGCAGCAGGGCAGAGAAAGGTGCAAATATCGCAGTCAAGCTGTAAACTACGTCACAACGCATTCCGTTCTCTGGACTACATTCTGCTACAAAAGCCTTTTCAGGGTTTGGTAGCGGGAGATTGAGAACGAACGAAGAAGAAGAAGAACAAGAACCAGATCCAGTACAAGTAATACAGATGTGGGGACAAAAGCTAGACTGCATAAGAAATAGGACTAAAATCACAAATTAAGGATAGGCACTAGGAACATCAGGACCTTATACTAGGGGAAATTACTAATGAGATGCAAAGAGCTAGGAAAGACGTTATGAGAGGCTCGGGACACAGATGCACTGGTCAAGGTCACTGTGTATACATTTCAGGTGACACCATTATAAACTCTGAGAAGGACACGTGTAGATAGATCGGGGTTGGTTGTATCCTGTCAAAGAAGACATCACCTTCACTGCTTGGTTAGAACCCAGTAAACGACGGCATCATTTTAATTTTACTGAAAAGGAAGATAATAAACCTAAAAACAATATAAGATCGGCGGAACAACATCAACATAAGATGATTGCGAACTTGAGGAATTATATAACAACTTTCAGTAACCACTAGAACACACAAAGAGAAGAGACATCTTGATTATGACTAGAAATTTTAACACGTAAGTTGGTAAGGAAAGTACAATGGAGAGAATTGTGCGAGTATTGTTAGGTTTGCTACACATAAATGAGATCGGAAAAAAAAACTGGTTGAATTATGGATTGAAAATAACCATTTTATTGCTAATACCTTATTAAAACAACATCTAAGAAGACTATACACGTAGACCTCCTCTGAAGCCAACGGCAGTAGCCAGTAAGATGACAACACATTACAACAAAGATGGAGGTCAAGTGTACTGTCAACAAAATCACTCCCATGACCGGACTACAACACGGGTCGCAAATTACTAGTTGCAGTTTTCAAGAAGAGACTGAGAAGGGCGAGCAAAGGTACGCAACGAATGCGTTTCCATGTAAAAGTGATACGAATTGAATATATCATTGGGAAAAACTATAAGCCCTACTGGAATGATGAGTTGCAGAAAGTGGAAGATGCAGTAACAAATGCTAGGAACATGGCAGAGCGAGAAAAATCCATGGAGGCAAACATCGCCCTCAAAGCCGCCGCGGCGAAGTACAAACACACTCTCAAGCAAACAGCAAGAGAAAGCTGGAAAAATAAAACGGAAAGTCTAAACCTGGACAAAAACGGGAACAAGCTATGGAAGTTAGTCAGAGCCATGAACGACGAAACCCCGTCAAATAAACAAATTACTATCAAGCAGGGCGAGAACTTGATCACAGGTAAGAAAGCCGCAAACGCCTTTGTCGATCACTATGCCAGAGCAAACCACATCGAGGTCCCTGCAGATAAGCATACAGACATTAGCGAAGAGCTAAAGGGACACGAAAACATGAATACGGCTCCTGGAGAGCACATGATGGCCAAACTAACAATGCGCGAAATGGAAGAGGCTATGAGAACACTAAAGAAAAGGAAATCTCCCGGAAAAGACGGGATAACAAACGAAATGCTGATGGGGCTGGGCCAAACAGCAAAGAGGAAACTGCTATCGGTCCTGAACCAAAGCTGGAAAAGGGGAATTGTACCACAGGCATGGAAAGACGCAATACTGGTACCAGTACCAAAAACAGGAAAGGACAAAACAGATCCAAATGGATACAGGCCCATAAGCCTACTGAGCTGTGTCGGCAAGCTGATGGAACGGATGATAAACACCAGACTGATGTGGCATCTGGAAGAAAAACGAATACTAATTCCACAGCAAGCCGGCTTTAGACAGCACAGATCCACTGAGGACCAGGTCATCCTCATAGCCCAGGAGATAGAAGATGCCTACCAGGCACAGAAACACACAGTAGCTGTTTGGGTGGATCTGGAAAAGGCATTTGACAAAGTCTGGAAAGATGGACTTAGAGTCAAGCTAAGAAGAAGCGATGTCTGTGGGAAGATGTACAAGTGGATCAACCACTACCTCAAACAAAGAACGGCCAGAGTCCAAGTACAAGGGCAGATGAGCAAAAAGGTGACACTCGAGCAGGGAGTACCCCAAGGGGGAGTATTGTCACCCACACTCTTCCTGGTATATATAAACGATATTACAGAGAATATACCAAGAAGAGTCCATAGCGCAAGGTTTGCAGACGATCTGGCTATGTGGACCTCTGAAAAGAATCTCACCATAGCAAGAAATCGGATGCAGACGGCCCTAACATCGCTGGAAGAGTGGGCGAACTCATGGCTGGTCAAAATAAACGAGGAGAAAACCACATGCACAATATTCTCGCTTTCATTATAACCCCAAAGTACCAAATTAAGTCTAAATGGACATCGCCCTCAAAGCCGCCGCGGCGAAGTACAAACACACTCTCAAGCAAACAGCAAAAGAAAGTTGGAAAAATAAAACGGAAAGTTTAAACCTGGACAAAGAAGGGAACAAGCTATGGAAGCTAGTCAGAGCCATGAACGACGAAACCCCGTCAAATAAACAAATTACTATCAAGCTGGGCGAGAACTTGATCACAGGTAAGAAAGCCGCAAACGCCTTTGTCGATCACTATGCCAGAGCAAACCACATCGAGGTCCCTGCAGATAAGCATACAGACATTAGCGAAGAGCTAAAGGGACACGAAAACATAAATACGGCTCCTGAAGAGCACATGATGGCCAAACTAACAATGCGCGAAATGGAAGAGGCTATGAGAACACTAAAGAAAAGGAAATCTCCCGGAAAAGACGGGATAACAAACGAAATGCTGATGGGGCTGGGCCAAACAGCGAAGAAAAAACTACTATCAGTCCTGAACCAAAGCTGGAAAAGGGGTATTGTACCCCAGGCATGGAAAGATGCAATACTGGTACCAGTACCAAAAACAGGAAAGGACAAAACAGATCCAAATGGATACAGGCCCATAAGCCTACTGAGCTGTGTCGGCAAGCTGATGGAACGGATGATAAACACCAGACTGATGTGGCATCTGGAAGAAAAACGAATACTAATTCCACAGCAAGCCGGCTTTAGACAGCACAGATCCACTGAGGACCAGGTCATCCTCATAGCCCAGGAGATAGAAGATGCCTACCAGGCACAGAAACACACAGTAGCTGTTTGGGTGGATCTGGAAAAGGCATTTGACAAAGTCTGGAAGGATGGACTTAGAGTCAAGCTAAGAAGAAGTGATGTCTGTGGGAAGATGTACAAGTGGATCAACCACTACCTCAAACAAAGAACGGCCAGAGTCCAAGTACAAGGGCAGATGAGCAAAAAGGTGACACTCGAGCAGGGAGTACCCCAAGGGGGAGTATTGTCACCCACACTCTTCCTGGTATATATAAACGATATTACAGAGAATATACCAAGAAGAGTCCATAGCTCAATGTTTGCAGACGATCTGGCTATGTGGACCTCTGAAAAGAATCTCACCATAGCAAGAAATCGGATGCAGACGGCCCTAACATCGCTGGAAGAATGGGCGAACTCATGGCTGGTCAAAATAAACGAGGAGAAAACCACGTGCACAATATTCTCGCTCTCATTAAAACCCCAAAGTACCAAATTAAGGCTAAATGGCAAAATCCTGCAGCCAAACGACAACCCAACCTATCTGGGAGTCACATTTGATCGGCGCATGACATGGAAAAGTCAGATTGAGAGAAACCGAATGAAAGCCAGAGAAAGAATGGCGATCATGAGGAAACTTGCTGGCACAAGCTGGGGAGCAGACGAAGGCATACTAAAGAAACTGTACACTGGAAGAGTGAGACCAGTTCTCGAGTATGGCATTGCGGCATGGACAACCGCAGCGAAGGCGAACTTCGATAAAGTTAACAAACTTCAAAACCAAGCCATGAGAATTATAACAGGTGGCATGAAGTCAACGCCAATTGTAGAACTTGAAAAGATTACAAAACTGCAATCCATGACCGATAGAAGAGACTGCAGAGCCCAGCTGCAGTCAGAGAAACTCAGAAGACTGACGGACCATCCAATGTACCAGAGAATAAACAATTTGGGAAATGGGAAACTAAAGCGGAGAAACTTTGCAGAAATAGCCAAAGCAAAGATGCACGAAGATCCCATAAACGCACTAACAACACCAAAACCCATCACTACTGTACGAAAATCTACTTGGAGGCAGGATATATTTCCAGAGGTGGTAGAAAATATACCAGGTATTGCAAACAAAAACTGCCAGAGTGAAAAAGAAAGGAGAGACACTACCCTAAGCTTCGTAACGAAAAGCTACCCAAGCATGGACTGGACCCATGCATACACCGACGGTTCTGTAACAAACACTACACAGAACGGAGGGGCAGGAGCATTCCTGAACCTATCAAATGGCAGAAAAATAACACTGTCATTCGCTACTGGTAAGTACACAAGCAATTTCAGAGCAGAGGCACTGAGGGCGGCAGTGGAAGAAATGGTAACACACAGTGAAAATGAGAGCCATATAGTCCTGCTGACAGATGCTCTCGAAGTAGTCACAGCGCTAAAAAGCTAGAAAAACACTGAGCTTAATGACTTAAGAGCAGCACTCTGCAAACTGTGCCAGCAGTCCGCACCAAAAAGGGTAGTGGTACAGTGGGTTCCGTCACACTGCAACATCCAAGGCAACGAGGAGGCAGACAGACTGGCAAAAGAAGGTGCAAGGCTACCACAAACAGATACCGGTATGACGTACGAAGAGTCAAAACGGCTTATCAAAGCCAGATACATGACCAAATGGGAAACCGAACATACTGGTTACACTAAAAACGATGCCTATTACCAGTTGAACCGAAGAGAGCAGGTCGTTGTCTTCAGACTTCGCACTGGCCACAACAGACTGAGGTACCACCTATTCAACAAATTGAAGATAGGGTGTACCGACGAATGCCCGTGCGGTACTGGTAAAATGACCACTGAACATATGCTGCAGAACTGCCCGACATACGAGGATCAGAGAGAGCAGATGTGGCCATTGCCAGTGGAACTGCAAGACAAGCTCTATGGTAGTGGCGAGAGTCTCAGGATGACCGCCGCTTTTTTCGAGAAAATAATGGTTACTGTCTGACTGTGTACGCAGAAGAAGAAGAAGAAGTCTAAATGGCAAATTCCTGCAGCCAAACGACAACCCAACCTATCTGGGAGTCACATTTGATCGGCGCATGACATGGAAAAGTCAGATTGAGAGAAACCGAATGAAAGCCAGAGAAAGAATGGCAATCATGAGGAAACTTGCTGGCACAAGCTGGGGAGCAGACGAAGGCATACTAAAGAAACTGTATACTGGAAGAGTGAGACCAGTTCTCGAGTATGGCATTGCGGCATGGACAACAGCAGCGAAGGCGAACTTCGATAAAGTTAGCAAACTTCAAAACCAAGCCATGAGAGTTATAACAGGTGGCATGAAGTCAACGCCAATTGTAGAACTTGAAAAGATTACAAAACTGCAATCCATGACCGACAGAAGAGACTGCAGAGCCCAACTGCAGTCAGAGAAACTCCGAAGACTGACTGACCATCCAATGCACCAGAGACTAAACAATTTGGGAAATGGGAAACTAAAGCGGAGAAACTTTGCAGAAATAGCCAAAGCAAAGATGCACGAAGATCCCATAAACGCACTAACAACACCAAAACCCATCACTACTGTACGAAAACCTACCTGGAGGCAGGATATATTTCCAGAGGTGGTAGAAAATATACCAGGTATTGCAAACAAAAACTGCCAGACTGAAAAAGAAAGGAGAGATACTACTCTAAGCTTCATAACGAAAAGCTACCCAAGCATGGACTGGACCCATGCATACACCGACGGTTCTGTAACAAACACCACACAGAACGGAGGGGCAGGAGCATTCCTGAACCTACCAAATGGCAGACAAATAACACTGTCACTCGCTACTGGTAAGTACACAAGCAATTTCAGAGCGGAGGCAGAGGCACTGAGGGCGGCAGTGGAAGAAATGGTGACACACAGTGAAAATGAGAGCCATATAGTCCTGCTGACAGATGCTCTCGCCGTAGTCACAGCGCTAAAAAGCCAGAAAAACACTGAGCTTAATGACTTAAGAGCAGCACTCTGCAAACTGTGCCAGCAGTCCGCACCAAAAAGGGTAGTGGTACAGTGGGTTCCGTCACACTGCAACATCCAAGGCAACGAGAAGGCAGACAGACTGGCAAAAGAAGGTGCAAGACTACCACAAACAGATACCAGTATGACGTACGAAGAGTCAAAACGGCTTATCAAAGCCAGATACATGATCAAATGGGAAACCGAACATACTGGTTACACCAAAAACGATGCCTATTACCAGTTGAACCGAAGAGAGCAGGTCGTTGTCTTTAGACTTCGCACTGGCCACAACAGACTGAGGTACCACCTATTCAACAAATTGAAGATAGGGTGTACCGACGAATGCCCGTGCGGTACTGGTAAAATGATCGCTGAACATCTGCTGCAGAACTGCCCGACATACGAGGATCAGAGAGAGCAGATGTGGCCATTACCAGTGGAACTGCAAGACAAGCTCTATGGCAGTGGCGACAGCCTCAGGATGACCGCCGCTTTTTTCGAAAAAATAATGGTTACTGTCTGACTGCGTACGCAGAAGAAGAAGAAGAAGAAGAAGAATATATCATTGTAGTACAACAATTATTTGAGGCGTTGTTGGCAGTCTAAAAACAAAATTTGAACCACACATGAACGGGACATGTACATCTCTGTTGCACAAAACATGATTCCCAGAGTGACGTACAAAAACAGAGCTGCATATAAGAAGACACACTGAGAACATTAAAGACAATGGGATTTGAAAGAACCAGCATAGGATAGAGAAACTGTGCAAGAACAGTCAGAAAAGAAATAAAAAAGGAAATCAAAAGGAACATAATGGACACCTCTTGATAACGACGAAGAACTACAACAACAAGGCAGGGAAGAAGATGAATTTAAGGAAATAAGAACACTGACAAGAGAGTTCCGACCAGTACAACATGTCATCAGTGATACAGAAGACCACATATTAACATAAAGTAACACCATTTAGAAAAGATAAAGGGAGTAGCCTGGAACCATAAACGAAGACACCTCAAAGCACACAGTTACATATCTCTCAAACGAAGATAGAACCTGAACCCACATTGGACGAAGAACGCTCGGATAAAAACGCCTAGAAAAAAGTAAAATCACTGTGGTGCTATGATATTTAGGCGGAACTAATGTACAGGAGGGGAAGCCAGGGCTGGCATTTGTCATGTACAGTGCAAAAGGACCTAGCTCCGCGCCGAGATGTCAAAAGCATGAAAGAGATCAATCTATATTCTGGCTTGAGCTGCAGTGGTCAGCGACCCATAGCTGACTGCTGACGTCAGGGCCAGCGAACTACAGCTGCCAAGACCCTTCTACACCTCCACACGATGATCCTGGATAACAGGCTGCAGCAGGGCAGACTGGCTAAGGAGAATGGATCGAAGAGGGAATGCTAACCCGGTACTCAAAAAATGCTTGCTGAAGTCGGATGTGATGGACCGAAAGGTGCAAATATCACAGTCCAGCTGTAAACTACGACACAACGCATTCCGTTCTCAGGACTACATCCTGCTACGTAAGCCCTCTCAGGGCTTGGTAGCAGGAGATTGAGAACGAACTAAGCTAGGCCAAGCCAAGCTAATCTATATTCCTCTTCCAAAGAAAGGCAGCCTGAAGCTGTGCACAAATTGCGCACTATTGCGCTAAAGAGCCAAGCCTGCAATTTCTTCATGCGGATTATATTGAAGAGAAGATCAAGAAAGCGTGAATGTGAAGTCCATGAAGTTCAAGCAGACTTCAGAGCAGACAGAGGAACCAGCGATCACATATTTAATCTATGAAAAATGTAGAGTATGACGTAGATCTGTATGCGTTATTTATATCTTACACCATGACCTTTGATGGCATAAACCATCAGAAATAGTAGAACAATGTGATCGATATGTGGTTTCCAGTACATCTAATTCATCTAATCGAACTATAAGCTGCTGTCACATCCCATAAGGAAGCTAACACGATTAAGAGACGATGCTGGTGACCATGTTATCAACGTTCCTATGGTGGGTGTCAAGGCTATTGAAATGGTTGGCGACCAGAGAGCCATTGTTATAACAAATATTAAGGTGTTTGTGGAAGAGGGCACTGAGTACAAGAAAATCTCCCTTATGTATTCCCTATTGGAGCATTGGCATATAGTCGTCTATGTTGTGCTAGGCAAGTGAACTCCTATTTAATCTAAAAATCTATTTAGGGAATGTCACCAAATGATGTCTGGATAACAGCGACGCGTTACGCAATCACGATTGTCTATGAGATGCGTTTTGAGTCGACATCTGACCAACAGCTCAGGGTGGTTTCTTCACGTATGTAAGCTACCAAAAAAGAATCAGACAATTCCAAATATTTGGATGGATCGAAATTAAATTAAATGAGATGGTGGAGTGAGATCCAACATACAAAGGATATGTGACTTTGAAAAGTAAGAACCAGTTTCAAACGGTGACCAAGAGACCATAATAGTAGATAGAGACAGTGGTATCAATAATGTTGAATCCTGTAAAAGAGATAAAAGATATCACGTGTATGGTTGGATGCAAGTTGTTATAGAATCCAAAAAAGCTAAACAGGTCAACATTTTCGAAATACCAATAAAGTCATCGATATGCCTGCTCACGCGGATGGAGATAGAGTACACGATCATATGGATTTCCAAGGCACAACATTTGAAAGATATAATGTGAAAATATGCACATCACAAACTATGAATATTAGCAGAACGTTATGTTCCCTAAACGTAAATACAGACAATATCACATTTACGTTGGCAAAAGAGCTCATGAACTGGAATCTATTTTTAAAGAAGATAGGAATTTTAATAAAGAAATCGAAAGTAGATGAACGATCTTAAGAAAGCCTCTTCTGTGACCTTATCACTACCACGCTTGCTTTAAAACTCGAATACTATTTTGGTAACAAAGCAACAACTGATATCCAGTATTAATAAACTCTTTGCTACCAATGTCAAAAGTGGTTCGTATCCAAGGCACAGGAGAGGAGCATTGCAATGTGATTCCCTTCTGCACGTCAAGAATTAGAAATGCTAGATATTGTAGACATGATTGTATTTAAACAGTCATAGACGCTGATCATATTATTACCTCCCATGTCGTCTCAATTGTTATGCTGGGAATTACTTAACATTGAAACGAACATGACAATGAGAATGGGGAGAGCGTAGTATTAAAGAGATCAATCCAAGAATAAAAACGCACAGCAACAAACTCTAAAATCACGCCAAAAAAGCCTCATATTTAAAGCAAACAATGAAACTTTAATGAACAAAATGGGTCATGATAGATAGATCAACAGTAAATGAGAAACCTTAATCAAAATGACAGCATCAATAAACGCTCACTGAAATATCAGAGAAGTATGAGAATTCAACACATCGCACTTAACAAGCACATGAACAGAATTCAACCACATTACACCCCAGAATGCCAGCTGCATACACAAGCATTTGGAACCGTTGATAGTGATGTATTTGAACACTACACTAAACAATCCTACAAAAAAGGCTTCTTCCACTAAGAGTAGATAAACTGAACACGTTGTATGATACCAAAAACAACTAACAAATACGTGCAAATAACACTGCATGCATTAACAACAAAGACAAAAGACTAGATGCTGCTAGATCCGCAACAATAACAACAACACATATGTCATTAACAAATAACAAGGACAAGTAACCCCATGTCAAACAGCAATATCAGGAATAGAGTGTTAAAGATGCCATTGTGTTAGGGCCCCTTTTTGGGGTGAGGGAAAGTAATCAGTTCCCTCCCACAATGCCTTGTTGATGCCTGTGTGTTTTAATATCCGTACTAAAATAAACAACACAAAAACTAAGCAAGACTTTATGACGAACAATTAACATTCTTCTAAATCTGCTTTCAGATCTTCATGAACAATTTGTACTATCTCCATAATGATAATATATATGAAGATCCGTGGGTATTCAAACCTGAATATTTCTTTTCTTGAGGATGTAATCCCTCGTGCACCTACCTTGTCTAAAACATGCATGATCTTCATGGGCTTCCTCATTGAATTTGTTTTCTAGCCTATTCTCGATGATCCACAGGACTTTCTGTTATGACTTATTAAAACGATAGTTTGATAATCGGTACATTGCTTCACATCGACTTTTTTGGGGAGACTAATATACACAAATCTTTTCTACGTTCTTGGCCATATTGCATTGTGCCAGACCTTCCTACATAGTTTGTGATAGATACTGACACTGGCTTTCCCTCCTCCGTGAATACATTAATTGGGTATATATCGTATCTTGGTTCTTCAAACCTTGGATTGTGGATCGGACCTCTTCTAAACTAGGTTCTGGCTCTGTATCAGGTGGCGTAGGTGATGTATTGGAGCCTCCTTCGGTATTTTCATTTATCTGCAGTAGACCTTTCATCTCTCCAGTATGTCCTTTCTTTCTGTCAATTTGTGAAGCACATAAACGAATTCACAGACTTATATGTGAGACACACATACTAATGCACAGACGGATATGTGATAAACACACAAACTAATTTAGACATATATGTGAGACACACGCACACACACACACTTATACACAACGGATACGTAAGACACACACACTAATACAGAGAGAAATACGTGATACACAAACAAATGCAGACATATATGTGAGACACACACACTGTTGCACAAACGGATACGGGAGACACACACACTAAGGCGTAGACGTATATGTGATACACACACACACACTAATACATAGACGGATATGTAATACACACACACACACACACATTAATTCAGACGTAAATGTGAGACACACACCCTAATGCATATACGGATATGTAATTCACATACACTATTGTACATACGTATATGTGAGACACATATCCACTTATACACATACGTATATGTGAAACACACACAATAATGCGCATACGGATATATGATACAACACATTAATGCACATACGTATATGTGAGACGCATACCCACTAATACACAGACGTATGTGAAACACACACAATTATCCACATACGGATATGTGATACACACACACATACACTAATGCACAGAAGTATATGTGAGACACGCACAGTAATGCACATACGGATATGTGATACACACACACACTAATGCACATACGTATATGCGAGACACACCCACTACTGCACATACGTATATGTGAGACACACACACTAATGCACAGACGTATATGTGAGACACACACACTAATGCACAGACGTATATGTGAGACACACATACTAATGCACCGACGTATATGTGAGACACACACACTAATGCACAGACGTATATGTGAGACACACACACTAATGCACATACGTATATGTGAGACACGCACACTAATGCACAGACGTATATGTTAGACACACACACTAACGCACAGACACAGATTGATGATACGTCTGCAGCGGTTGTTTTAATGTGTTGCATATTTGCTGCCATAAGTGTGACGTGTCTATACACTAAGCCCCATAGAAGATATACGTGTTAAATAAACAGCACGTGATCCTAGTGAGGCAGGTCATGCATATCTATGTCACATTCAAAGTACGAGCAACTAGTTTGGTTCAGTTCAGCGCGCAACACCTCAACGATCATGTCAAATATTTGTAAAGATATATAATGCAGTTTCCAAATAATAACTAAAGGTAATACAAGCAGTTTCTGCATTCATACCATTATAATATTTGTATCCTTGACCAGTTTTATTCATAACTATGACATTCGATTTACAACGGGCTAAGCAGAGTGGAAAAATAATTTCATTGCTGTAACATGAACATTATACTAAACCTAGATTGCATGGGTAATGTGTGACGATGGGCCGATAACGCTAGGTAATAGAAAATATGAGGTTATGTGTAGTATAGCACAATGTCAAGGCAAAATCAATAATATACCAGCTATTGGAGACAACAAGTTATAATTTGTTGTCTTTGTACTGATGTATAAAATATGCTGTATGTGTGCTAATATGTGTAATATGATGTTTGTATGCTGATGTGTGAATTATGTTGCCTTTGTGCTGACGTGTGTACTATGTTGTCTTTGCCCTGATTTGTGTAATATGTAGTCTTTGTGCTGTTTGTAATATGCTATCTTTGTACTGATATGTGTAAAACGTTGTCTTTATGCTGATGTGTGTAAAATGTTGTCTTTGTGCGGTGTGAAATATGATACCGTTGTGCTGATGTGTGTAATATGTTTGTGTGCCAATGTGTACACAAATGATGTATGTCTACTGATACGTGTAATATGTCGTATTTGTGCTGATGTGTGAAATATCTATATTTTGTGCCGATGTGTACAAAATGATGTCTTTCAACTGATGTGTACAGCGTGATGTATGTATGCTGATATGTGTAATATGCTATATTTGTGTTGATGTGTCTAATATTTTGTTGGTATGTTGATTTATGTATGCAGAATAATATGAGCATCAGTTGGCAGGACCAAGTCCCAAACACTGAAATCCCGAAGAGAGCATAAATGCCAAACATCTATGCATAGCTGGAAGCGGCATAGCTGAGATGGGTTGGGTCACTGTGCGCATGCCAGACACAGGACTGCCGAAGAGACTTCTCAACGGTTAGCTTATGAAAGGCTGGCAAAAAGAGGTCCCCCCCAAAAAAAGCGTTTTAATGACACTGAAAAAGACTCTGAGACGTTGGTACGTAGAAGACGACAACTGGGAGAGCATCACACAAAGCAGACCGGGCTGAAGGAATGCAATAAATAAGATCAGTGATAGAAAATTATTTTCCATGAAATACATACTTCTAAAAATTAGAATAGTAGTGAAACAAGGTAGATGGCAAATGACATTTCTTGAGCTTTCATGCAGACGGCTTTGCGGTGATAAGAATATATATTCTTATGTGTGAAAAAGGGGACCCAATGTTGAAGAGGGATAATAAAGCCGCTACACTGGAAATTATAATATAAGAGTCGACTAAAGATGACAATTCCACGATGTAAAACAAAATGCAACAGAAACCGTAATAGCAAGATCACGTACAATGTTGTTGTATAGGTTGTATAGGTGACCCAATGTTTCACATGAAGCGAGATAGATCAATAAAAAATAAGTTAAAAGATGTCATAATACTTGAACATGGCGATCTTGGGAAAAGTGTGACGTTGTGGGAATCTAATACAAGCTATTATAATTGTAAGTAAGCATTTACTAATCCAATGGCTCAAGACAATATAATTTAACCAAACTATACCACAGCAAGACTGCAAACATTTACAGACAGATGTCTCATTCGCATGTGTTGCATGATAAATTCAGTATCTAATTATTTGTATAAACACAAGGCTGCCTTGAACCAATTTAGCAAAATATTAAAGTTAAGAAGTCGAGATAGATATGACACACCATCAAGACTATATGTCGGGAATAGTACAGTTGTATTATTCTTGACTGCAATTTCTGGTCCCTCTGACACGCACCTGGGGTTTAATCACCTGCACTAATCTAATGTAAATAAATGTATATTAAATGCTATGAGCTTGGCAACGTTCTACGTCATTAATAGCCAGTGACGAATCTTTTGTGAACAAAGTAACTTATGTGTGACATAAATGCTTGAATGAACTTGTATGCCTATTCAAATATCCTTTTCAATCATTCTTAGTACAGGAGTTGCGCAACACATTTCCACATATTTTATCATTGCATTAAATGGCTTATGTTGTGCATAACGAAGATCTAGGTAACCCATAACAGTACGTCCTGATCATGGACATATGTAGTTCCGAAGGCCGTCGGACTCATTTGGGAAAATACCCATGAAACTTCAGGTGTTAAGGTCAACTAAATTACAAAACTCATCACTTATAGTATGCCAAGGTTTATAATCAATCCCTACATCATCCTAATGGGAGCCGTGTAGTGCATTGGTTAGCGCACTGGCTTCGCATCTGAGTGGTCCTGGGTTCATTCCCCAGTTGAGGCGGGAGAGGAGATGGCTACCGCCCTCATATAGCGGATCCTTTGAAATGTGAGATCGCTAACACCTCACATCCCTACGGCAGTAATGCTATGAGCTACTTTACTTTACTTTACATCATCCACATAGAGAAATAAAACAAATAACGGGACAAAACACAACAAATCACCATCGAGAGTGATTCTTTCACAGAATCCTGCCCTGAAACAAACTCAATACCCAACTTCTTTTATGTATTTACGGTATACAACAACCAGCCCTCATAATGGAACCAGTCTTTTGAAATGATTACCCCTTTCATAACAGTGAGTATGTTAGGAAATAATTTTACCCGTATTTTACGAAATCTATTCAGCGCATGGGTTTTGAATAGACACTTCAACCTTCGGTGCGATTCATATGTAGTTAACAATAGTGAGAGCGAGTACATATGTGTAATAGATCAAGCAAAAGAGATTAGGGCCGGGGACCTATTCTCTGAGTCCTAAAAAGTACTGGGGAGGTATTGGCGATGGTGGATAAAGCTAGGATCAATACAGCGCCATCGTCATATGCATATATAATATATATATATATATATATATATATATATATATATATATATATATATATATATATATGTATCATCATCATCAGTTCCGTGACTTAGAAGGTCGTTTAGGCATCGTTATTGCAGTTTGTCGAACCCGCTTTTCGTCTCGATTTTTTGCCAGGGTGTTAGTTTCAGCTATAGATCTTCCAGCCCACTTTTTATATTGCCCTCCCCCCCTCTCTTTTTTGTCTCCCTCTCCTACGCTTGCTAGACACATTTGTCCATACCATGTCAATTCTCGTGTTTTTACTAAAGTCAATAGGTTTTTTTTTATTGGTCTAATTTCTTCCTAATAATTTCAAGAACACATTCCTTTGCTACGCGATTGAAATATGAAATGTCAAAAATTATTTGCAAGCTTTTCATTTCCATTGCGCACATTTTACGTTTTAGGGCAGCCATAACAGTCCACGTCTCACACGCGTAGAGGTATACTGAGTTAACTATTGTATACATTAAAGTCAGCTTCGATTTCTTCTTCTTCTACTTCTTCTTCTTCTTCTTCTTCTTCTTCTTCTTCGTACGCTGTCAGACGTCAACTTCAATTTTTTCGAAGAAAGCAGCAGTGATTCTGAGGCTGTCGACACTGCCATAGTGCTTGTGTAGTGTTGGCACTGGTGATGGTCACATGTGTTTTCTCTGGTTATAGTGTGTCGATCATATTTGCAGCAGATGTTCAGGAATACTTTTCCCTGTACCACAAGTGATTCGTCAGTAGCACCTATCTTCAGTTTATTGAACAGATGGTACCTCAGTCTGTTGTGGCCTGTGCGGAGTCTAAAGCCCACGACCTACTCTCTTCTGTTCAACAGGTAATAAGCATTTTTTTTTTTGAAGCCAGTATGCTCTGTTTCCAATTTGGTTATGTATCTAGCCCTAATAAACCTTTTGGACACTTCGTAGGTCACACTAAAATCTGGTTGTGGTAACCTTGCACCTTTTTTTGCCAGTCTGTCTACCTCCTCGCTGCCTTGAATGTTTCAGTGGGATGGAACCAACAGTACCACTACTCTTTTTGGTGTAGACTGCTGTCTTAGTTGACAGAGTACTGCTCTTAAGTCATTAAGTTCAGTATTTTTCTGGCTTTTCAGTGCTGTAACCACGACCAGGGCCTCTGTAAACAAGACTATCTGGCATTCATTGCTTTAACCTTGCTTCTACTGCAGCCGTTTGCCTCTGCTCTGAAAATGCTTGAGAATTTTCCAGTTGCCACTGACAGTGTTATCTTTCTACAGTTTGTTAAGATCAGGAATACCCTCCCCCTCTATTCTGTGTTGTGTTTGTTGCAGAACCGTCAGTGCATGCATGGATCTTGTCTGTGCTTGTGCAGTTTATCTCAATGTACCTCAGGGTTGTGTCTCTTTTTTTCATATCAGTCTGGCTGTTCTTGTATCCGATACCTGGTATATTTGCTACCACCTCTGGAAAGATATGCTGCTTCCAGGGGGGTTTGCGTACAGTAGTAATGGGCTTTGGTGTTGATATGGTTTTCATATGGTCTTCGCTCATCTTTGTTTGGCTATTTCTACAAAGCAAAAGTGCGGGTCACAATATTCCGCCTTGCTCCAATGTCAACGTTTTGCTAATTTTCCCTTGTACTTGCACTTTGGCTGTTTTATTTTCAATGTAGTGATCCATCTGTAGATTTTTCTAGATACTTCGCTTCACCGTAGCTTGACTTTGTCCCTCTTTCCAAACCTTGTCGAATGCCATCTCTAGATGAACCAAAACCACTATTGTATGCTTTTTCTCTTGGTAAGCATCCTCTATTTCCTGCGCTATGAGAGTGGATCTGTGTGGTCTAAATCCTGCTTGTTGTGGAATTAATATGTTCTCTGCTTCCAGATGCCATATCAATCTGGTGTTTATCATGCGCTTCATCAGTTTACCTATACAGTTCAGTAGGATGATAGACCTGTATTCATTTGGATCTGTTCTATCTTTTTCTGTCTTTGTGCTGGTATAAGTATAACATATTCCCATGCCTGTTGTACAATTCCCCTTTTCCAGCTTTAGTTTAGGACTGACATTAACTTCCTCTTTGCTGTTTGGCCCAACCCCATCAGCATTTCATTTGTTACCCCATCTTTTCCAGGCGATTTATTTTTCTCTGAAGTTCTCATTCATTGTTAGTTTTGCCATCATGTGCTCCTCTGGTACAATATTGATGTTGTCGTGGCTCTTTTGTTTTTCACTTATGTGTGTATGCCTATATGTAGGGACATCAAATGTGGTTTCCTCTGGCATAATGTTCTAAAGAGCGTTTGCTGTTTTTTTTCCGGTAAATATGTTGTTCACGCTGATTGGTGGTAATTTTGTTTATTTGATGTTATTTCGTCATTGACGGCTCTGATTAATTTCCATAGTTTGTTCCCTTCTCTATTTAGATTGATGCTTTCTGTTTTTTCTTTCCAACTGTCTCTTGTTATTTGGTTCAGTGTTTTTTTGTATTTCGCATTTATTACCTTGAGGGAGATATTTGCTTCAATAGATTGTTTTCTCTGCTGTGTTCCTAACGTCTGTAACTTCATCCTCGACTTTCTGCAAATTCTTGATTCAAATATGGCTTATAGTTCTTCCTTGCCCCTTTTGGAATGGTCTGGGTGACTGCTTGCAGTATTGCTTTGCTTAGGTTTTCTACCATAAGTGTCATATTGTTTTTTCTTGTGTTGATAGTTTCACAGTCCATATGTCAGCATTGCAAATCTGTCCCAGTCGGCTCGTCTCTAGTTGCAACGTGGCAGACTTTTTATTTCCTGGGGTCCAACTTCCATATCAATATCTAACCTAATTGGCCTGTGGCCGCTACCTGCCAATTGGTCGAGCACCTGGCGATCTATTTTTTGATAGATATCCCCCTGTGGAGAAAGTCATGTCTGGAGTGGAAGTAGTAAATAACCTTCTGGAATGGAAGCAAGGTGTCGTCCTTCTTCTTCTTCTTCTTCTTCGTACGCAGTCAGACAGTAACCATTATTTCTTCGAAAAAAGCGGCGGTCATCCTGAGGCTCTCGCCACTGCCATAGAGCTTGTCTTGCAGTTCCACTGGTAATGGCCACATCTGCTCTCTCTGATCCTTGTATGTCGGGCAGTTCTGCAGCAGATGTTCAGCGGTCATTTTACCAGTACCGCGCGGGCATTCGTCGGTACACCCTATCTTCAATTTGTTGAATAGGTGGTACCTCAGTCTGTTGTGGCCAGTGCGAAGTCTGAAGACAACGACCTGCTCTCTTCGGTTCAACTGGTAATAGGCATCGTTTTTGGTGTAACCAGTATGTTCGGTTTCCCATTTGGTCATGTATCTGGCTTTGATAAGCCGTTTTGACTCTTCGTACGTCATACTGGTATCTGTTTGTGGTAGTCTTGCACCTTCTTTTGCCAGTCTGTCTGCCTCCTCGTTGCCTTGGATGTTGCAGTGTGACGGAACCCACTGTACCACTACCCTTTTTGGTGCGGACTGCTGGCACAGTTTGCAGAGTGCTGCTCTTAAGTAATTAAGCTCAGTGTTTTTCTGGCTTTTTAGCGCTGTGACTACGGCGAGAGCATCTGTCAGCAGGACTATATGGCTCTCATTTTCACTGTGTGTCACCATTTCTTCCACTGCCGCCCTCAGTGCCTCTGCCTCCGCTCTGAAATTGCTAGGTGTCGTCCGATTTGTGTCTATCTCCCGGTCTTCCATTTCATCCCCTCTGCTGTCTGTGTCTGAATATCCCCATCTCTCCACTAGGCAGCTGGTTTGATTTCCATACTCGAGAGCAACATGTCTTTGTTGGGTGGGCCATACAGGTTAAAGATATGGATTTTCGTTTCTTGATTCATTATGTCGACTCATACGATTTCTGCTTTTCCGATGTGATTTACAGATACTGCACTACTTGGTATAGAGTTTCGTATCAGTATCAGAATACCTCCTTTGTGACCTTCTCTATCAAATCGGAAGGTCTGGTATCCTCTGATTGAAAATATGTGGTTATTATTGAGGTGCATTTCTTGGATGCATGCCACGTTTATCTTGCCTTTGTACAGCCGATTTGTTAGGGAAACCGTTTTGTTAAGGACTCCTTTCGCATTCCACTGTAGTATTTTAAGGGTATTGGGTTTTTCGGTCAAATGCTCTTGCCCCATATACTTGTGCCTTGGCTCCGAAGCACATGGGTGGGTGACCACCAGTAGCATCATGTGAGCCCCTTCGAGGCGTGGGGCCCGGAACTATCTCTGCCTGGTTGGACTCCACAGGATGAGGACCATACTGTCTTCTTTTAAATTGTTACGTCATCATACAGCGATTTACATTGCACTGTTTCGTTAGGAATGTGGCCCTGTGCATCCGATTTCAACAGGCGTTTCTGTAGGGTTGCACTCCTTAACCTTTGGCTGTCCCCAGCCTATCTGCGACGCAGCATTTGTTTGAGATCCGAGTTGTCTCTTTTAGGGAAGGTGTCTTGCAGGACTATCGAGGTTTCCCCTCCCGGGTTTCTTTCAGGTTTTCTATCCCTTAGGCGTGCTATAAACCAGTACTGTCAAGCTCCTCCTTCCATGATTTGCTCCCTGGTTTTTCCACCGCGTTTGCTCACGTAGTTTAGCCAGCCAGTCAAAGTTGTTTCCTGGGGGAGGGGGGGCGCTTAGAGTCATACGGGACTTGGGCAGGAGTGGGGGAACCAAATACGGTCCAGGCCATCCTATGCTGCTAAGAAGTGACTACCTCTTACTGTGAGATACTATCCCTTACACACTTCTGCCCTACCCCTGCTTGGATTTAAGGCAAATGGTCTTGTATGTCTAGATTATTGTCAGGGCGACAATCACCATCGCTGTTCTTGACCGAATCTCCGCTCTAGACCGATCCGCATTCATATCAGCTCCAAGATATTTCCAACACTATTAAGAGATTCACCTTTGATCATAATCGGGTTTCAAATGCCCTCTCCACCGTTGATTATAAGCATACTATTTTACATATATGTATATATATATATAGATGTAAACATTAAAGGAAAATACATTTCAAATAGACAAGTTGATTCAAGAGCACCAAGAGCATGGTCATATGTGTTTGAGACTGCCACCTTACCATTCCCACTTAAACCTAACTGAACTCGTTTGGAAAAAGTTGACTAGAATCTAGTCAAAATGCATTTTGTTCGGTACATTGCATTTTGTTGGGCTGTTTGGGCTGTTGGAAAGTATCATCAATTTTCTTTAAAAAACAACTGGAATTTAATGTCTAGCATAAGCATTTTTGAAAATATAAACTGTGAAACAGGCCTGGAATCAGTCTAAAAAAATGAAGAAATCAAATTCATAATGGCTGCCAAATACTAGTTTCAAATTATTACTTCCCTAGAATTTAGTTCTCTCAACAAACAATGAGAGTTCTGAATCTCCCTTAAAAAATATAACATAATGAGAACTACCCACTAAATGCATATAGCAGGATATGTTAGTCACAATATTTTCTCCTACAAATTATAATTTTCAAAGACGAACAGTTTGGTGAGAATTTTGAGAAATAAAATTGCGTGACTAAGATGAGAAGGAAAGTTAATAGGAAACGTAAGTTTTATGGTTATTGGTATACCAAATGAGCAGATGTCGAACTATGTACATTTTAATGAATGACCTGTAGGTTCGGCCTGTGCTTCTTCTTCTTTTGTGTTCGTTCTCAATCTCCTGCTACCAAGCTCTGAACAGGGCTTTGCAAGTAGCAGGATGTAGTCCGGAAAAAGTAATGCATAGTGTCGCGTGATTACGTTCTGGTAAACTTAACAACATCAACATTTAATCTTTAAAAAGTCCACTGACCACTGATTGTTACAGAACGTGTTTGTCAATGTTGTTATTGCAATGCACAATTGCTAGGGACAAAGAGGAAGGGTCTACGCAGTGAGTTTGTATTTCATTATACCAGAACCAATTATAATGTACATCATTTTCTTCAAGTAATCAAATATATATGAGTAAGTTGTGTGTGAATTCAATAAATAGGTGGACTGTATTAGCATTGAGATGTGTTGAAAAGGGCTTGCAGACTTGCAGATGTTCTGTGATATTATAAACTTGTCACTACCAATTTAGTAGAACAGTCACAACAAATGGTGTCCATATAAGAAAGCTGTAGCAGATGAAACTGTTAATACAAACACCAGTAACCTACCTGCTGTTGTTATGGGTAATATAAAACCATAATTTTAGGACCGCGACTGGAATGAACTACCAAAAAAGTGTTTTGGAGGAAATACACAAATGTCAATAATTGACTGAATAGTGATATCTTGAAATAATGTCCCAAGAATGAGAATCACGGTCTAACTATTGTGAAAGCTGTTGTTGCTAATGCAGTTTATGTTTATAATGATGGGAAAAAAGCTATGTTGGTAATGGAGGAAATGGGATTACATACTTGCAGGTATCTGAGAGAGTTCTGTGAACACAAGAACATTTTGTTGCAAACAAGGACCTCAGAGAAAAGCTATTAAGGCATCCAATGATGTCATGGGTGCAAAAGAGAGGAAGAGATTTGTACTAGTTAAATGGCAGACAAGTTACTGAAGTATATATATATATACACACACACGCATACTTTTGTAATTCGTGGTTATACGAATGACTGTATCAGTCATTTTCATTAGGAAGTTAGTTACTCAACGAAATGTATAATTTTAAAACCTTACTGTAGTACACGTTGGTGCCCACAATAGTAATGTCAGTATTACACATGTAGGGCCCCCACTCCTGCACCTCTCCTCACTCTCCCATCCTAGATACACTCCCTGCCAGTCCCCTCAAGTTTTGATATTTGACGTGACTATTCAAATAATGGTCACTGTCCCAACATTAACCACCCCATTTCACTGTCCATTTTTTCTCACCCTCAAACTCTTTCCCACTAGCCCGTGCATATCTTCCGTCCACAATTTACGCGCAGTTTATGCGTATTTTGAATTTTTCCTAGACTCAAACACTACTCTAACAATCAAACACTATTCTAACATTCAAATACTATTCTAACATTCAAGTACTACTCTAAAATTCAAACAATACTCTAACATTCAAATACTACTTTAACACTCAAACACTATTCTAATATTCAAACACTACTCTGACATTACAGTCACATTTCCTGGTTTCTCAGTGTTAAATCTAAGTGATCTTTGCTTTTAGTTTCGTTGATTAGCACGTCTCTGACAATAATCTTCAAGTAAGGAATCTAAAGTAGCTTCTGATTGTCTTGTTCTCATCGAGTTTGACATTCTCGTGTTAACCGTTTTTTACCATCTTAACATGTGTCTCCGTCACTCACAATTTACTTTAAATGTCATGGCAGATTCACCGTTAATTATATATACAAAGGATACAAGAAGGAACAGGCACTCGAGTTCAAGTAATAAGGCTGTATTTTTTCGGCAGACGGTAGACTCGACAATGAAATCGAGACTAAGTGTCACACAGTATCTGCTGGGACTTATCAGCTCTCGCCACTGCTTAGGCACCAAAGCATCGGATTGGCAGCAAAGCAACAGCTGATAACCATAATATTTATGCCGACTCCGTGCTGCCAGCGCCAAATTTAACCCTTGTCCAGGGCGTGTGAGAGCAGAATTGCGATGTGTGAAATGACGTGTTTAAGGAAGATCATCGATGTTAACATTAAAGACAAAATTCGAAACGACGACATTCGAAATATGGTGCAAAAGTACATTTCAAGTCATAAAATACGTTGGTTTGGTCATCTAGCGAGAACGCACCCTCAACAACTCCCCCTGATTGGTTGCAACGTTGATGGATCTGGCTTTCGGACTAGAGAGCGACCGAGAGGCAGGTGGATAGATTACATTAGAGTGTTGTCTCACAACATTAGCTCACAATGATCGATGCAACACACTTGGTGCAGTACATTTGAATTAAGCTCCCCTCGTCTGTCCTCGGCGTAAGGAGAAAGAAAGCTAACTAACTAACTGATGGTTTCTTTTTAAATGCAAGTATACCTTACTGTTCCACTGTCACCATTTAAATTTTGCTGAACGGTTCAAGCTACTGAATATAATGTAGTATCAAGTATTTTAGATTTAAACCGTATTTTTTTTTTAAATTGTCAAGGAACAAAATTATTGAAAAGAAAAGAATAACTCAGTTTTGTTTTCCAACATATCCTATTTATTTTTCTTTTTTCAAGTAAACAATCAGACGTTCTTATTTTGTTGGATTCCGTGGAGTTTCCATGAGTACAGTTTGATGTCTTGCCTTGCTTCGTGTATGTTGTCAGCTTTAAAGATTATCATGGACATTAACTCGAGGGAATTACCATTTATGTCAATTATTCTTGTATTACTGGACTTGGATCAGTACATTTATTTAATCGAGACAAGAGAAGTACACATCGTTTGTTATACAATATCAGATTTAGTGTACCATGCCTGTCTGTTCCTTTTTCTCTAACCCCGATTAATGTCTTCTGAAATCTTTATTTTTTTGTCTCACTTTTTTTTTCTTTCGATTTCATTCTCGTTTATATATCTCTTGTAACGTTATCTCATTCTTTTCTTATTCACAATATTTTTTTCTTACACACTTTCCTTACTCTTTCTATATAATGATCAGTGCACTCAATCTCATGTTTTCGATAAATGTACGAATTCACCTCTTCGATAAGATAGTTCCGATGTCATAGTTCCTCGTGTACGCAAAAACTGTTCGGTATGTACTTACTTTTCTTTCAATTGATGTATAGACCAACTTATATGCCTGCATTGTTGAGCTCGTACTGGCACTGCTTCTCTAACGTTGTGCCTGAAGGTCGTTGTGACGGAAGGCCGTTGTGGCTGAAGGTCGTTATGACGGAAGGCCGTTGTGGCTGAAGATTGGTGTGACTGAAGGTCGTTATGACTGAAGATTGGTGGGACTGAAGTTTATTGTGACTGAAAGTTATTGTGACTGAAGGTCATTGTGACTAAGATCCCTGTCAATGAATGCCTTTGTAACTGGACTGAAGATTGGTGTGACTGAAGGTCATTATGACTGAAGATCGCTGCGATCGAAGATCGGTGTAATTGTAGATTGCTGAGACTGAAATTCGTATTGACCAAGATGACTGTGACTAAAGATCGATGTGACTGAAGATGACTTTCTCTTCAGTAAAGCAACTGTCTTCACTCTCTGAATCTACACTCTCTTTATGTTCCCTCTGTCTGTCCGCCGTATTACTCTTGCACAGATTCAGTTGTCTCCATCTCACTATGTTAGCTATTATTTCTTACTTTCTCACATCCCATTCTTCTATATATCACTATGTGCCTCTCATTTCCCTATCACACACAGACATTATTTCCCTTGACTTCTCGTGTTATATATCTATCTCTATCTCTCTCTCTCTCTCTCTCTCTCTCTCTATCTCTCTCTCTTTCTCTATTCACTTTTTCTGGATAACTGTTAAGAAAACGAAATGAATTTCGCATCGATATATTCATAATCAGTGAAGTGGATATTCAGCCATAAGAGTTACAGACCCTGAGTGTTTTCATTTCTGTATTGAGAAAGTTCAAAAAGGTTAATGGGTGTTAAAACAACAACTGACAGGCTAACTAGCAACTCTCAAAAGACACTTTAAATACGGAGATATATTTTTATTTATAAAAAAAGACAACTTTACATAACAGATAACTTTAAAAGTCATCGCTAGTTCATTTGTAAAGAAAGAGCAATAAATTACCGTTGATGAGACCTTAACGATAAAAAAATACTGCCAGGATAATGTTGATATGCTAAGCCTTCGTGGGAAGTCGTTCATAAATCCAGCTAACGTATAAAGACACAAGTCCGTGGAAGTCAAAGCTTTCTTAATCGTTTTTGTATAATTCATAGTTCTAGTGGTATTATATAACACAGAAGTTACTTGATACGTATCAATTTTTTTATGAAATTGGCAATAATAGAGAATGTATGTGTGTAAATGTGAATGTGCTTGTGTGTGCTTTGTGCATGTGTGCATGCTTATATATAAATATACATATATATATATATATATATATATATATATATATATATATATATATATATATATATATATATATATATATATACAGACCATACACTGGTTTGATGTAAAATCAAATTGCAAGCTAGAAAGTTGTATCACACGAGACACGAAGGTAAACCCCACATCGACACGAGCAAAATGTCAGATCCTGCACTGATCATTCGCTTTAACGACGCCCTCAAGGAAACTCTCAGAATTACACAAAGTGAAGCCGTTGTTACAGAAAACTGGAAACAACTACAATCCAACATCCACAGCACTGCACTTAATATTTTTTGAAAGAATCAAAGCAGAATCCAATGATTGGTTTGAACCCCCCAAAAAAGCGATATGACACCCATAATCGAAGCAAAGTGCACTGCTCTTCTTAACAAGAAGTGCCTTCCAAATGCATTTACTCTGCAATTCCTAAAATCAGACACGAGCCAAGTTCAGCAAACAGCTAGCTGCTTTTAAAGTGAATATTGGTTCCACGTCAGTGAAAATATCCAGACTGTGGCACAAACAGGAAATATCATAAAAAATATATGATGGAATTAAAAAACCTATTGGTCCCACGCACAGGAAGACAGCGCCGCTCAAATCAATTTGCGGCGAGTAAATAATTGACAAAGTAAGGCAGATGGAGCGATTGGTAGAGCATTACTCTGAGCTCTACTCATGCGACACTATGGCATTCCCACTGCGCTTGATGCTCTTCAAGGCTATCCTAGAATGGAGGAGCTTGACGTCGAACCATCTTTAGAAGATATTAATACAGCCATTGACAACCTGACGCTGGGAAAAGCAGCGGGCAGTGACGGGATCCCATCTGATCTGACAAAGCATTTTAAAAACACACTCTTGAAACCGCTACAATTGTTGCTATGCCAGAGTTGGAAAGAAGTCATCATACACCATTATGTAAGGGAAATTTAAAATTGTCACATTATACACAAATAAAGGTAATACAATTGGCTGCGATAATTACAGAGGCATCTCATCATCATCATCATCATGTAGCATGTCCTTTGTAGGACGTCGCTCCCATCACAGTCTGTCTGAAAGAAACTCGTTCCCTTGCCAAAACACCAGCCTCCGCCACTGTCATACTCAGGCATTCCTGGATATCTTGGTGCTATCGTCTTCTTGGTCTACCCCTTCCTCTTTTGCCTGGCACCATACCTTCCATCACCGTTATCTCAAGATCGTTGTGTCTCTTGATGTGACCAAAGTATTTGCATTTTCTAGCCAAAATGGAATTGATAAACCAGTTCTCCTCTATGCTCAACTCTTGCCGAATGTCTACATTTGTTTTTTTCTCTGTCCAGGGTTTTTCTGAGGATCTTTCTGTAACATTTTGACTCGAAGGATTCGATTCTTTGTCTAGAAGTTTTGGTAATCGTCCATGCTTCACAGCCATAAGCTGCGACAGGAAAAACACAGGCTCTCAAGACTTTTACTTTTATCGTTTTGTTGGTGCCCTGCCATAATTTCTTCAGGCTGTTCAGTCTCTGCATTGCCATAGCTAGTCTTCTTCTGATTTCTTTCGAGCGGTCACCATTTTTGTCAATTCCGAGCCCAGATGTTCAAAATGTGTAATCTAATCTATTTCCTCACCACCCACTGTAAATTTATGCTGACATTGTGTTTTATCGGTGGTCATTATCTTTGTTTTGTTTATGTTTATGAACATATTTTGATCTTTACTATGTCCATTAACGGCTGAAAGTAGCTGCTCTAGCCCTTCCGCACTTCTTGATAGTATCACTGTGTCATCTGCGTATCGTAACTCTGGAATCTCGTACCCCCCAATCTCTCGTACATTTCTCATTATACATTCCGCATATATGTTGTACAGATAAGGTGAGAGGATACATCCCTGTCAGACTCCCTTTTGTACTGCAAACCAATCTGATGATTGCCCAGATACTCGGACAGCAGCTTGTTGATCTTCGTATAATGTTTCAATGAGATGGACTATATGCAAAGGAAGCCCCATTTCCTTCATGATTCTCCACAAATTTTGATGTTTTACCGTGTCGAAGGCCTAAGTGTAATCAATGAAACATGTGTACATGTCTACATTAAAATCTCTACATTTTTAATAGATATTCCTTAAATTGAATATGTGGTGCCGGGTCCCTCTGTCTTTCCTAAAATCTGCCTGGACTACGTGAATTTCAGATTCAAACCTTTTCTCTATCCTTCTTATTAGGATTCGCAAGAGTATCTTGCTAGCATGGCTGATCAGTGCGATAGTTCGGTAGTTCGTGCACAGCTTCAGGTTGCCTTTTTGGGGGAGGGGAAAATAAATTGATTTCGTCCTTGCTTCTGGCCATTCTGCACTGTGCCATACCTGTTTACACAGCTTGTGATAGACTCGAGCACATGCCTCTCCTCCTGCTTGTATAAGATCTGCTGGGATATCATCGCATCCTGGGGACTTTCCCTTTTTCAGGCTTTTAATTGTAGAGCGTACTTCTTCCAATGTTGGTTCAGGTTCTTTCTCATCCTTTGGTAGGATTGTAACTGAGCGCTTTGTGCTATCTTCATACATGGTTCTGCAGTACTCTCTCCAACTATTCAGTATGTCTTTGCTTTCTGTTAATGTGTTATCCTCTTTGTCATTTATGACATGTGGAACCGGACGGAATTTCATTGTCAGTGTTCTTATTGCTTTGAATGCATCTCTTTCTCTGCCTTGTTGTTGTAGGTTTTCTATATCCTTACATGTTTCTACTATGTATCTTCTTTTATCTTTTATTATTTCTCTTCTAACTTTTCTTGCGCAATTTTTATATGCTGTGTTGGTCTCCTTAATTCCCATTTGTTTTAATTGTTGCCTTTCTGCAATTAGTTTCTGTATTTCCTCGGTTATATAGCTCTGTGTCTTGTGCAATATCTTTGGAATCATTTCTTTTGCTGTCGAGATCAAAATATCCCTTGCGTACGATGTCAACTCCTCAGATGTCATCTCTTCCTGTATAGCAAGCAACGCCTCAAATTTGTTTTCTACTTTAATGTTGTATTCAGTAGGTATTGCTGATAAATCGAAGAGTATTGGCTGGCAACCTTTGTTGATCCTACGTAGTCTAGTTTGGAAAACTGCAAACAGTAATTCGTGGTCTGTATCGCAGTCTGCTCCTGGCAGCGTTTTTGTCGCCAGCATATTTGATCTCCATCTTTGCTGCACTAGGATGTAGTCTATTTGGTTTCTGCTGTTGCCATCAGGGGAGGTCCCCGTGTACAGTCTTCGTGGATGTTGTTTGAAGAAGGTGTTGGCAATGGAGAGGTTGTTTTCCGTGCAGAATTCAACCAGTCTTTCTCCTCGCTCATTTATGTGTCCCAAACCAAAAGGTCCTCGAACACTTCTCTCCTCTTCGGCTCTTTCCTCTCCGACTTTCGCATTGAAATCTCCAATGATGACCAAGATGTCTCTTTGTTCAACTTTTTCCATCGCTTCTTGCAAGGTGTTAAAGAAATCATCCATTTCACAATCGTCTGCTGCTGATGTTGGTGCATACACTTGAATTATTGTTAAATTTTTAGTCTTTTTCTTTAGTCTGATTACAATCATGCGGTCGTTGACTGGATTGTAACCGAGTAGTGAAGGTGCTGTCTTCTTTGACAGAATAAAGCCGACCCCGCTTTTTCCACCCTAGTCCTTCCCAGAGTATATAAATGCTTCTCCTGAGGAGCTGGTAAAGTGCCCTTGACCGGCCCATCTATGCTCAGAGACTCCAAGAATCTCTATCTTGGTTCTCTTCATTTCTCTTCCGATCATGAACAACTTGCCCTGGTATAGGCTCCTGGCGTTCCAGGTGCCTATTCTTAGTTTTGTTTTTAGTCCCATTTCAGAGTTGTCCACTGTAATGCAGTCAGGCTTTAGGCCGTCATCTCTATTACTTGTACTGACTCTGAAATTGGCATCTTCCCCAGTTGGCGTCGATGATCTGCCTGGCCTGAGGGCCTCACCATCAGATCTTTGAGTTTCTTTTCTCTCGACTGTCATAAGTTTCTTGGCATTTTACATCCAGTAGTTTGCCATTGCTTTCTGGACATTGTTCTGGCCGCTTACCAACTATGGTCTCTGGTGCGCCCTTAGCCCGATACCAGGCGTTTCCAGCTCCCACTTTCAGAGTCGTTGTCGCACAGGTCGATCTTCCGCCTCTTCCACCAGCAGCTGTGTGTACTTGTCAGGGGTGGACTCCCCTTCTTGTCATTTCACCCACGTAGTTTAGCCGGCCAGCCAAAGCCGTTGAACGGGGGTTGGCGCTGCCGTACACAGGCAGACTCTAGGAGCCATACGTGAGCTAGACAGAAGCGGGGGAACCAAATAGGATCCTGGCCATCACGGATGTGGCTGCCTCTCATCGTGAGGTGCTATCCCTTACACACTTCTGCCCTACCGCTCAGTATTATTGACAAAGTTTTTGCCAGAATATTCTTACTGCGGCAACACAAGCTGGCTGAGCGCGTGTACCCAGAGTCCCAAATCGAATGTCGCTTTTCATCAGCCTGATAAAAGTATTCAATTTCGTTAGCAGGGCTGGACTCTTCAAAACAATTTAAAACATAGGGTGTTCTAACAAACTACTGCAGCCTATAGTATAATTTCATGAGGATATGAAAGGAACAGTCCAATTTGACGGCAATACATCACCGCCATTTAATCTTCAATGTGGTTTGAAATAGGGCTGTGTCCTGGCCCCAACACCATTTGAAATCTTCTGTGCGCTGCTACTGAAGCCCGCATTTGGTGAGGCAACAGACTGTTCTTCTTCTTCTTCTTCTTATTCTTCGTACGCAGTCAGACAGTAACCATTATTTTTTCGAAAAAAGCGGCGGTCATCCTGAGGCTCTCGCCACTGCCATAGAGCTTGTCTTGCAGTTCCACTGGTAATGGCCACATCTGCTCTCTCTGATCCTCGTATGTCGGGCAGTTCTGCAGCAGATGTTCAGCGGTCATTTTACCAGTACCGCACGGGCATTCGTCGGTACACCCTATCTTCAATTTGTTGAATAGGTGGTACCTCAGTCTGTTGTGGCCAGTGCGAAGTCTGAAGACAACGACCTGCTCTCTTCGGTTCAACTGGTAATAGGCATCGTTTTTGGTGTAACCAGTATGTTCGGTTTCCAATTTGGTCATGTATCTGGTTTTGATAAGCCGTTTTGACTCTTCGTACGTCATACTGGTATCTGTTTGTGGTAGTCTTGCACCTTCTTTTGCCAGTCTGTCTGCCTCCTCGTTGCCTTGGATGTTGCAGTGTGACGGAACCCATTGTACCACTACCCTTTTTGGTGCGGACTGCTGGCACAGTTTGCAGAGTGCTGCTCAGTGTTTTTCTGGCTTTTTAGCGCTGTGACTACGGCGAGAGCATCTGTCAGCAGGACTATATGGCTCTCATTTTCACTGTGTGTCACCATTTCTTCCACTGCCGCCCTCAATGCCTCTGCCTCCGCTCTGAAATTGCTTGTGTACTTACCAGTAGCGAATGACAGTGTTATTTTTCTGCCATTTGGTAGGTTCAGGAATGCTCCTGCCCCTCCGTTCTGTGTAGTGTCTGTTACAGAACCGTCGGTGTATGCATGGGTCCAGTCCATGCTTGGGTAGCTTTTCGTTATGAAGCTTAGGGTAGGTTCTCTCCTTTCTTTTTCAGTCTGGCAGTTTTTGTTTGCAATACCTGGTATATTTTCTACCACCTCTGGAAATATATCCGGCCTCCAGGTAGGTTTTCGTACAGTAGTGATGGGTTTTGGTGTTGTTAGTGTGTTTATGGGATCTTCGTGCATCTTTGCTTTGGCTATTTCTGCAAAGTTTCTTCGCTTTAGTTTCCCATTTCCCAAATTGTTTAGTCTCTGGTGCATTGGATGGTCCGTCAGTCTTCGGAGTTTCTCTGACTGCAGCTGGGCTCTGCAGTCTCTTCTATCGGTCATGGATTGCAGTTTTGTAATCTTTTCAAGTTCTACAATTGGCGTTGACTTCATGCCACCTGTTTTATTCTCATGGCTTGGTTTTGAAGTTTGTTAACTTTATCGAAGTTCGCCTTCGCTGCTGTTGTCCATGCCGCAATGCCATACTCGAGAACTGGTCTCACTCTTCCAGTATACAGTTTCTTCAGTATGCCTTCGTCTGCTCCCCAGCTTGTGCCAGCAAGTTTCCTCATGATTGCCATTCTTTCTCTGGCTTTGATTCGGTTTCTCTCAATCTGACTTTTCCATGTCATGAGCCGATCAAATGTGACTCCCAGATAGGTTGGGTTGTCGTTTGGCTGCAGGATTTTGCCATTTAGACTTAATTTGGTACTTTTGGGTTTTAATGAAAGCGAGAATATTGTGCATGTGGTTTTGTCCTCGTTTATTTTGACCAACCATGAGTTCGCCCATTCTTCCAGCGATGTTAGGGCCGTCTGCATCCGATTTCTTGCTATGGTGAGATTCTTTTCAGAGGTCCACATAGCCAGATCGTCTGCAAACATTGAGCTATGGACACTTCTTGGTATATTCTCTGTAATATCGTTTATATATACCAGGAAGAGTGTGGGTGACAATACTCCCCCTTGGGGTACTCCCTGCTCGAGTGTCACCTTTTTGCTCATCTGCCCTTGTACTTGGACTCTGGCCGTTCTTTGTTTGAGGTAGTGGTTGATCCACTTGTACATCTTCCCACAGACATCACTTCTTCTTAGTTTGACTCTTAGTCCATCCTTCCAGACTTTGTCAAATGCCTTTTCCAGATCCACCCAGACAGCTACCAACAGACTGTTCAATCTAGCGAGACTCGAAACTAAAACGAAGATCAGGAAAATTACTGTCAATGACTTGTTATTTGCTGATGACGCTACAGTTGTAACTCACAGTGTGCATGAACTCCAGAGATTCATAGATCGATTCTCGCAGGCGTGCACTGATTTCTGCCTCACAATAAGTCTGAATAAAACAAATGTGCTGGGACAAGACGTAGATACAACGCCAACAATCACTATCGACAACTATGAACTGGCAACTATGGACCAGTTCACACTTACTTGGGGTCTCAATGATACGCTCTCCCTAGAATCCGAATTGGGCAATCGAATTGGCAGAGCTGCTTCCTTATTTTCTCATTATACAACACGTTTCATGGAAAAACTAAAACTTACAGTCACGACCAAGGCAATGGTCTGCAATGCCTTTGGCGTCAGTACGCTTCTATATGGCGAAACGTGGACAACATATGCCAAGCTACAGCAAGGGCTCAACACCTTTCACCAACGGCGCATGAGATCCATCCTTGGCACCTCATGGAGAGACAAGGTGATAAAAACGGAAGTGAAGTGCATTCTCGCAGATGTTTTCTAAGTATGTACATCCTTCTTCGCCAACAAAGACTACGATGACTTGATCATGTTCGTCGCATTGAAGACGGTCGCATCCCCAAAGATGTTCTCTATTAACAGCTGGCGTGTGGTAAAAGAACAGGTGGCCGACCACAGCTGCGGCTCAAGGACACATTTAAGTGGGACATGAAGGCTCTGGATATGAATTTGACATCTTGGAAATACATAGCTGCAGAATGATCCAAATGGAAATGTAATCTGAATAGCCACCTTAGGCTGGGCGAAAATAAGCTCACGAAACAAAGGGAAGTAAAGAGACAACGCCGAAATGAAAACTAAATCCAAAATCTCAGTAGCGAGTTGGTACTCCAAGGTCGCATCAGCCTATAGTCAGACATGGCCGAAATGGAGCTACTAACTTGGTCGCGTGTGTCAAGGGACCTCTGGTCTCAAAGTAGGTAGGAACAAAGTGCCTGCATCCTGAGTTGACTCCAGTCGTCTTGCCATTTGTCTTGCCACTGACCCAAGGTAGTTCGGGAACAGAGAATGAGGTTGATGGCCAACACAGCTTTTTCCTCACTATAATCCAAATACAGAGCACGTTATATCATCAAGACAAATACTGTCTGGTGGTGTTGTCTTCATAGCTTTCGATGGTTAACTAACTAACTTTTTTGTCTGACTAACGCTGGCGCAGATGTTTCCGTACATCTCTTGAGTGTTTGTTCCAAGTTACAAACCAAACGATGTGTATGTGCATGTGTGTGAATATGTATGTATGTATGTGTGTGTGTATTAGCCTACAGACTGCATCGATATGAAAGCAGAAAATGTCATTTTCTAATGTGGCTTCTTATTAAGCATGCGGCCCTCACTGTAGACGACTCTCTACATTAACCTGCGTCAGTTTAAGAACTCTTTCAGAGGTGGTTTCTATATCAATCGGTTTTACACGACAATGTTGCCAATCCTATGGACAACTCCGCTTTTCCGACTTGTTTTCTTATTCTTTCTTCTTCAGTACGCGTCCATGAGATCATTGCCGACATAACTTGTCGGTTGGGCAGCAAATGGAAGAGGCAAACTAGAAAAACCCGTGAAATGAAACCTTCCCAACATCTGAACACCTCCACACTGCTCGAGGCATTTCCAGTCCCACTTCGGGATCCACACCCAAATCGAGTTCATCGAGAGATCAACATTTTCCAAATAGCTGAACAGAGAAAGTGATCATTGTTAGACCTGTTGGGTGGACATCATCAACATCATCATCGCATTGATATGAGATCAAAGCGCCCTGTGAGATGAACAAATGTGTGTTTTGTTTACGTTTGTTGCATGTCGCATCTTCACAACAAAACCTGCCGCTATACGCCAAACTGACATGTACGTTTGATCTCACCTGTTTTGCTTGTAGATTCAGTTTGATGCCCTGTTTTGTTGGTGTCTGTCTACGATCAAGACACGCAGTAAAAGGTCTTGACTAATATTGTTTTACTGAGCTTATATTTTAACAAACTCAGTGTCAGCATATGCGACGACCAATACGAAAACTGCAAGCTGAAAAATAGTCCTCATAGTGATAACAAACATAATAGGAAGCTATCAAACGAGAAATCAATGTCGGATGTCAACAGGGAACTCATCATCATGTAGCATGTCTTTCATAGAACGTCGTTCCCATTACAGTCTGTCTAAAAGAAACTCTTGCCCTTGCCAAAACCCCAGCCTCCGCCACAGTCATATCCAGGCATTCCTAGATATGTTGGTGCCATCGTCTTCTTGGTCTACCACTTCCTCTTTTACCTGGCACCATACCTTCCATCACTGTTCTCTCGAGACCGTTGTATCTCTTGATATGACCAAAGTATTTGCATTTTCTAGCAAAATTTGAATTGATAAACCAGTTTTTCTCTATGTTCAACTCATGCCGATTGTGTATATTTGTCTTTTTCTCTGTCCATGGTATTCTGTGGATCTTTCTGTAACATTTTGACTCGAAGAATTCGTTTCTTTTTCAACAGGCAACACACCGTTTACAATAACTACCAGAAAAACAATTGCAGAAAAGTTATTTCAAAAATTAAGTTTCCACATTTTCTAAAACGTGATGCATTTAAGTGTTTTATAACAAATTACTTTCGTTATGATAAACACATTTTTAATCAAGTCCTCAATTTATGTTCCAGAAAAACTTTTTTTTGTTTTTTTTTGTTGGAATTTTGTCTACGTGATGTTTCACGCGAACAGATTGCCATTACAACCAACGCATATATTGTTCGTTATCGGGCGCATATGTGTTAGTGTCTTTTAAAAATAAAATTATTAAGAACAGATGGCAAGTGCATACTCTACTTACAGTTATTATCAGTTGATACATCTTATATCCTTAAAATTAAATTGCACTTAGTGTATATGTATGTGCGTGTATGGGTGTGTATGTGTGTGCATGTATGTGTGTATATGTCAATGGCTAAAGGTAACTCAGAACCAGAGAGTGAGGTTGACAAAAGGCAGTGTTTCTTTATCACTTTAATCAAAATCACAGTCACCCATTTCAGAGTACACATCAAGAGAAAAGATTGTCCACATGGCTGAACAAAGACACTTAGCTTCATCGTCCATGTGATGGACGAACATCACTTATGTGTGTGTGTGGTTGTGTTTGTAATTTGGGTCATGTTTGTGTATGTGTGTGTGTGTGTTTGTGTGTGTAACAAAAGAACTAAAACCTTGCTTTCACTGTACTAATAAATTATTATGCCGAACGTTCTAGTATCTTCTTCTTCTTCTGCGTACACAGTCAGACAGTAACCATTATTTTCTCGAAAAAAGCGGCGGTCATCCTGAGACTCTCGCCACTACCATAGAGCTTGTCTTGCAGTTCCACTGGCAATGGCCACATCTGCTCTCTCTGATCCTCGTATGTCGGGCAGTTCTGCAGCAGATGTTCAGTGGTCATTTTACCAGTACCGCACGGGCATTCGTCGGTACACCCTATCTTCAATTTGTTGAATAGGTGGTACCTCAGTCTGTTGTGGCCAGTGCGAAGTCTGAAGACAACGACCTGCTCTCTTCGGTTCAACTGGTAATAGGCATCGTTTTTGGTGTAACCAGTATGTTCGGTTTCCCATTTGGTCATGTATCTGGCTTTGATAAGCCGTTTTGACTCTTCGTACGTCATACTGGTATCTGTTTGTGGTAGCCTTGCACCTTCTTTTGCCAGTCTGTCTGCCTCCTCGTTGCCTTGGATGTTGCAGTGTGACGGAACCCACTGTACCACTACCCTTTTTGGTGCGGACTGCTGGCACAGTTTGCAGAGTGCTGCTCTTAAGTCATTAAGCTCAGTGTTTTTCTGGCTTTTTAGCGCTGTGACTACGGCGAGAGCATTTGTAAGCAGGACTATATGGCTCTCATTTTCACTGTGTGTCACCATTTTTTCCACTGCCGCCCTCAGTGCCTCTGCCTCCGCTCTGAAATTGCTTGTATACTTACCAGTAGCGAATGACAGTGTTAATTTTCTGCCATTTGGTAGGTTCAGGAATGCTCCTGCCCCTTTGTTCTGTGATGTGTTTGTTACGGAGCCGTCGGTGTATGCATGGGTCCAGTCCATGCTTGGGTAGCTTTTCGTTATGAAGCTTAGGGTAGTATCTCTCCTTTCTTTTTCAGTCTGGCAGTTTTTGTTTGCAATACCTGGTATATTTTCTACCACCTCTGGAAATATATCCTGCCTCCAGGTAGGTTTTCGTACAGTAGTGATGGGTTTTGGTGTTGTTAGTGCGTTTATGGGATCTTCGTGCATCTTTGCTTTGGCTATTTCTGCAAAGTTTCTCCGCTTTAGTTTTCCATTTCCCAAATTGTTTAGTCTCTGGTGCATTGGATGGTCGGTCAGTCTTCGGAGTTTCTCTGACTGCAGCTGGGCTCTGCAGTCTCTTCTATCGGTCATGTATTGCAGTTTTGTAATCTTTTCAAGTTCTACAATTGGCGTTGACTTCATGCCACCTGTTATAATTCTCATGGCTTGGTTTTGAAGTTTGTTAACTTTATCGAAGTTCGCCTTCGCTGCTGTTGTCCATGTCGCAATGCCATACTCGAGAACTGGTCTCACTCTTCCAGTGTACAGTTTCTTTAGTATGCCTTCGTCTGCTCCCCAGCTAGTGCCAGCAAGTTTCCTCATGATTGCCATTCTTTCTCTGGCTTTCATTCGGTTTCTCTCAATCTGACTTTTCCATGTCATGCGCCGATCAAATGTGACTCCCAGATAGGTTGGGTTGTCGTTTGGCTGCAGGAATTTGCCATTTAGACTTAATTTGGTACTTTGAGGTTTTAATGAAAGCGAAAATATTGTGCATGTGGTTTTCTCCTCGTTTATTTTGACCAGCCATGAGTTCGCCCACTCTTCCAGCGATGTTAGGGCCGTCTGCATCCGATTTCTTGCTATGGTGAGATTCTTTTCAGAGGTCCACATAGCCAGATCGTCTGCAAACATTGAGCTATGGACTCTTCTTGGTATATTCTCTGTAATATCGTTTATATATACCAGGAAGAGTGTGGGTGACAGTACTCCCCCTTGGGGTACTCTCTGCTCGAGTGTCACCTTTTTGCTCGTCTGCCCTTCTACTTGGACTCTGGCCGTTCTTTGTTTGAGGTAGTGGTTGATCCACTTGTACATCCTCCCACAAACATCACTTCTTCTTAGCTTGACTCTAAGTCCATCTTTCCAGACTTTGTCAAATGCCTTTTCCAGATCCACCCAAACAGCTACTGTGTGTTTCTGTGCCTGGTAGGCATCTTCTATCTCCTGGGCTATGAGGATGACCTGGTCCTCAGTGGATCTGTGCTGTCTAAAGCCGGCTTGCTGTGGAATTAGTATTCGTTTTTCTTCCAGATGCCACATCAGTCTGGTGTTTATCATCCGTTCCATCAGCTTGCCGACACAGCTCAGTAGGCTTATGGGCCTGTATCCATTTGGATCTGTTTTGTCCTTTCCTGTTTTTGGTACTGGTACCAGTATTGCGTCTTTCCATGCCTGTGGTACAATTCCCCTTTTCCAGCTTTGGTTCAGGACCGATAGCAGTTTCCTCTTCGCTGTTTGGCCCAGCCCCATCAGCATTTCGTTTGTTATCCCGTCTTTTCCGGCAGATTTCCTTTTCTTTAGTGTTCTGATGGCCTCTTCCATTTCGCGCATTGTTAGTTTGGCCATCATGTGCTCTTCAGGTGCCGTATTCATGTTTTCGTGTCCCTTTAGCTCTTCGCTAATGTCTGTATGCTTATCTGCAGGGACCTCGATGTGGTTTGCTCTGGCATAGTGATCGACAAAGGCCTTTGCGGCTTTCTTACCTGTGATCAAGTTCTCGCCCTGCTTGATAGTAATTTGTTTATTTGACGGGGTTTCGTCGTTCATCGCTCTGACTAGCTTCTCTAGCTTGTTACCGTCTTTGTCCAGGTTTAGACTTTCCGTTTTATTTTTCCAGCTTTCTCTTGCTGTTTGCTTGAGAGTGTGTTTGTACTTCGCCGCGGCGGCTTTGAGGGCGATGTTTGCCTCCATGGATTTTTCTCGCTCTGCCATGTTCCTAGCATTTGTTACTGCATCTTCCACTTTCTGCAACTCATCATTCCAGTAGGGCTTATAGTTTTTTCTAGCTCCTCTTGTGATGGTTTCAGTGGCGGCTTGCATTATTGCCTTGCTTATGCTCTCTACCATGGGCTTCATTTTGGTGTTTCGTGTGTTTATGGTTTCACACAGCCCATCTGTCAGGATTTGCAAATCTTTCCCAGTCGGCTCGTTTGTAGTTCCAACGTGGGAGCGGTTTTGTTTCCTGTGGGCCTACTTCCATGTCAATGGTTAGCCTGATCGGCCTGTGGTCGCTACCTGCCAGTTGGTTTAGCACCTGGCGGTCTATTTTATGGTGTATGTCCTGTGTGGAGAAGGCCAAATCTGGAGTCGAGGTGGTATGCCATGTTCTTGAATAGAAGCTAGGGCTATCCTGCGGCCTATTGATTAGGGAGAGATTTGCATCTATCTCCCAATCTTCCACCTCGTCACCTCTGCTGTCTGTGTCAGAGTATCCCCATCTCTCCGAGTGGCTGTTGAAATCTCCAACTACTATGCAGTTGGAGTCTCTGACCTCCATACTCGAGAGCGATAGGTCTCTATTTGGTGGTCCGTACAGATTGAAAATGCGGAGCTTCGTCTCTTGAGCCATTATGTCAACTCCTACAATTTCTGCTTGTCCGGTGTGATTGACAGATACCGCGCTACTCGGTATACAGTTTCTGGTCAGTATCAGGACCCCTCCTTTGTGGCGTTCTCTATCTAGACGGAAGGTCTGGTATCCTCTGATTGAGAATTTATGATTATTGTTGAGGTGCGTTTCCTGGATACATGCCACGTCAATCTTACCTTCATGCAGGTGATGTGTTAGGGAAAGTTTTTTGTTAATGACTCCCTCCGCATTCCACTGTAGTATTTTGAGGGTCTTGAGGTTTTGGTCAATAGAAGTTGCCCCATAGCCATGTGCCTTGACTCCACGACACATGGGTGGGTGACCACCAGTAGTCAAGGGTGGGCCCCTTCGAGGCGTGAGGCCCGGCACTATCGCTGCCTGGCGGGACTCCGCAGGATGAGCGCCATACGTTTTTCTAATAGGTTGTACTGTCATCATGCTGCGATTTACGTTGCACTGTTTTGTTAGGCTTGCGGCCCCGTGCATCCGATTTCAACAGGCGTTTCTGTAGGGATGCCTTCCTTAGCCTTTGGCTGTCCCCAGCCTATCTGCAAGGCAGCAGTTGTTTGTGATCAGAGTTGTCTCTCTTATGGAAGTTGTCTTACCAGACTATCGAGTCTTCACTACTCGTGTCTATAGGGTGCAATGATGATATGTGAGATGATATATGAGATGGACTGGTTTACCCGGAAGAGAGGCAGTCCAGTGTGTCTGTATCCCAGGATCGTCACGTCCTGCCAGAAACGTAGCATTTGCATGTGAGTGGGGTATCTCTTTCTCCCTTTATTTTCTTGGCTTCTATGCAGAGATGGTACGCCTAGCATTCCCCGCCACCTGGAGTGTTGACACAGTGGGGCAGGTGTGCAATGTTCGCTGGTCTGCATCTCTTCTGCGTCCAGCATGATAGTTATATGGCTGATAACGTACAGAGGTAGATATCGTAGCCGAAGTGCATTTAGCCAGAGGACAAGCCTGGTAATGTTACAGAGATGTTGTTCGCCTGGTGTGCGGACAGCTCTCATGGTCATTGGTTGAGTCTCGACAGTTCACAGTGAGGTGGCTGCTCTACTGTTTTCGACACCCCGACCAGGTACTAAGTCTTTGGTTGGTGGTTTCGTACCCCATCGCCGTATAAGGTGAGTATCAAGCAGTTGTCCGCCCGCTTTGATCGGCGGACGGCAAGGACCTCTTACTGCGGCTCTACCGGATAGGGCTGGGGCGCAAACCCCAAGTCCCGAGCATGTAGGAGCCTCCCATTGCAGTGGTGCTGAGATTTTGCGGGATTGCGGCTTACAAGGGTTCGGCCGTAATCCCCCACATGGTAGCCTCGCGTCATTGGCTTATCAGCCTGGTACGTGAACCAAAGTGTCTGCGGCTCTTCTCGATATGAGCTGGTTTTCCGTAGCAACGCCCTGTCATTAGTAGGGTAAAACTGACCTGTCTTTAGATGGTCTATTTCCAGCACCCGTTCGCTATTTGGTCAGACGAATTTATTGAGGGCTTTTGTTTGTCAATGACCAGGTATTTGAAATCTGCGGTTTCTGCCGAGTTAAACACGATTTCCGTAGCGTTCTTTCATTAGAGTGTTAGAGAGCTGACTTGTCTTCCGTGAGTCTAATACCAGCGTACGTTCATTATTAGACCCAAACGGTAGTGCTCTCAATTTGTCAGTCGTTCTACAGTATTGGCGTGTTCAGTCAAATTAAGCCGCAGGTTCCACTCCTGGTGGTGCCCTTCCGTCAATTCTTTTAGCGAGACAATCAAGTTACTTTGAGGGTAGCCCCAGATTTTCGAGGGTCTAATTCCAGCACATGTTCACTATTAGACCCCACGAAGGTTCTCTCTTTTTGACAGACATTCTACAGTATTGGCGTGTTAAGTTAATTTAAGCCTCAGGCTCCACTCCTGATAGTTCTCTTCCGTCAATTCCTTTGTCAGAACACTCGATGCAGACCAACCGAGCCACAGGGGGCATAAAACCAGATTTCTGAGGGTCTAAATCCAGCACCAGTTCCATATTAGACCCCAGAGAAGTGGTCTCGGCATGTCAATAATTTCAGTGTTGGCCGTGTTGAGTCAAATTAAGCCGCATGCTCCACTCCTGGTGGTGCCCTTCCGTCAATTCCTTTAAGTTTCAGCTTTGCAACCATACTTCCCCCGGAACCCAAACACTTTGGTTTCCCGGAAGCTGCCCGCAGAGTCATCGAAGCAACTCCTGCGGATCGCTAGTCGGCATCGTTTATGGTCAGAACTACGATGGTATCTGATCGTCTTCGCGCCTCTGACTTTCGTTCTTGATTAATGAAAACATTCTTGACAAATGCTTTTGCAGTAGCTCGTCTTGCGGCGATCCAAGAATTTCACCTCTAACGCCGCAATACGAATGAACCCGTTTGTCCCTGTTAATCATTACCTCCAGTTCCGAAAACCAACAAAATAGAACCGAGGTCCTATTCCATTATTCCATGCACCATTATTCAGGCAGCCGAGGCCTGCTTTGAACACTCTAATTTTTTCAAAGTAAACGCGCCGGCCACCCAGGACGCTCAGCGAAGAGCACCCGTGGGAGAGAGCTGGCAGACGGTAGGGCAGGAGACAACGGGCAGTGAACCGGCGCGAGCCGGACCGCCCGCCTGCGCCTGAGATCCAACTACGAGCTTTTTAACTGCAACAACTTTAATATACGCTATTGGAGCTGGAATTACCGCGGCTGCTGGCACCAGACTTGCCCTCCAATAGATCCTCGTTAAAGGGTTTAAAGTGTACTCATTCCAATTACGGGGCCTCGAAAGAGTCCCGTATTGTTATTTTTCGTCACTACCTCCCCGTGCCGGGAGTGGGTAAGTTGCGCGCCTGCTGCCTTCCTTGGATGTGGTAGCCGTTTCTCATGCTCCCTCTCCGGAATCGAACCCTGATTCCCCGTTACCCGTTACAAACATGGTAGGCATGTCACGTACCATCGACATTTGATTTGGCAGACATTTGGAAGATGCGTCGCCGGCACATGAGGCCATGCGATCAGCACAAAGTTATCCAGAGTCACCAGTGGGGACGCCGCAACCCCGCGAGGGGAAACGACGATTGGTTTTGAACTAATAAAAGCGCTTTTTCCGCGAGGGTCGGAGCTTGGTAAGCATGTATTAGCTCTAGAATTGCCACAGTTATCCAAGTAGGATCGTGTCATCTAAGGAACCTCGACTGATTTAATGAGCCATTCGCGGTTTCACCGTGAGACAGTGTGAACTTAGACATGCATGGCTTAATCTTTGAGACAAGCATATGACTACTGGCAGGATCAACCAGATATCTGTCGGAGACGTACGTACAGCACACACCGGTCGGCGGAGGAAGGGTGTGTAAAAAGCCTCACTGGGACGGCCGCAGGGACCGACTGACGGGACGGACGGACGGTTGTTCCACCCGTCCCTCAATCCGTCGACCTAGGACCGCCTGACAGGGGCCTCCCACACGCACCATACGACCGACCGACCGGGCTCGCTCGAGGAGGGATGGCAGCGCTCTGTGCAGAACGGATCCCAACGACCTCGGCGATGAATTTCACTAAGACTAGAGACAATTTGGCCTGCCGGCCTGCCCTTCTCCGTAGGAGAACGCAGGGCCTCGAGGCAACGATTCCTGCTTTCCATTTGCCGGTCACAAGCACTTTGCGAGAGTCGGACCACCAGCGAGACGTACTGTCGAGCTCTGCTATAAGCCTTAGATAAATCACCACGGACGGACCACGTATCCTGATACGGACCAGACCAGCGCACCTCGGTGGAGGAGCCGCTACAACAAACCGCACCCAATTCGCTCTACGGGGAAATGCAGGCGAGCGTTTTCCGCAAGCCCGCGCTATCGCTCCGCCTGGCGGGACTGAGATCGCTTTACGAACACTGGTTGAAATTGAGTCGCTGCGGCGAGACAACTACCCCAGATTCCATCCAACTGCAACATCCAAGGCAACGATGAGGCAGACAGACTGGCAAAAGAAGGTGCAAGACTACCACAACCAGATACTAGTATGACATACAAAGAGTCAAAACGGCTTATTAGAGCTAGATACATGACCAAATGGGAAACAGAACATACTGGCTACACAAAAAACGATGCCTATTACCAGCTGAACAGAAGAGAGCAGGTCGTGGTCTGGCCACAATAGACTGAAGTACCACCTATTCAACAAATTGAAGATAGGTGGCACTGACAAATGCTCGTGTGGTACAGAGAAAATGACCGCTGAGAAATTGCTGCAAAACTGCCCGACATACGAGGACCAGAGAGAGCAGATGTGGCCATTACCAGTGGCAACACTAGACAATCTCTATGGCAGTGTCGACAGCCTCAGGATGACCGCTGCTTTTTTCGAAAAAATAAAGGTCGATGTCTGACAGCGTAAGAAGAAGAAGAAGAAGAAGGAGAAGAAGAAATAAACATAACGAACGACAATGGTGGCCCTTTCAGAAATTAGGCCAGGTAAGGTCAGGTCATCCGGTAACCGGTGAGGTCGTTGAAGCACACATGAAGACATCCTCACAAAGCCACGCCACCCTTCTCTGTCAGATGCCGCTGCCTGTGACTCTTCTGGTCGGAAATTGGTCCATTCTTTTATGTTGTCCTCCCATCTATTTTTGAGACGCCTCTTCGTCGTCTGCCATGCAACTTTCGTGAAGGATTGCATTTGCAAGACCATTTGATCTCGATATGTGACCGTACCAAGCGAGTTCCCTTCTTTTGTCAGTTGCCAAGAGATCTTCAAAAGGCCCTATTGCTGTTGTAATTCTATCTCGTATTTCCTCATTTGTAACTCGATCTTTATGCGTAACGTTTAAAGGTAATCGGAAACATCTCATCTCCAAGGCCTGTATCCTTCGTTGAAGGTCAGCTGTAACTGTCCATGTCTCACACGCATAGATGAATATTGACAGGACCAGTGTACGCATTATCTGATTTTCGTGCATAGTGCTAATGGTTTATCTTGCCAGATTTTGTTAAGCCGTGTAAGCGCCGCTATTGTCTGTTCTATTCTGTACAATTCCTCACATGTTGATCCTTCATCACTGACAATCTTCTTCTTCTTCTTCATCGTACGCTGTTTACATCGATATTTACGTTGCACTGTTTTAATTTGTTAGCCAGTGGCTCAGTGCATCCGATTTCAACAGGCGTTTCTGTAGGGTTGCCCTCCTTAGCCTTAGGCTGTCCCCAGCCTAACTGCAAGGCAGCAGTTGTTTTTGGTCAGAGTTGTCTCTCTTAGGAAGTTGTCTTGCAGGACTATCGAGTCTTCCCTACTCGTGTCTATAGAGTTTGGCAATGATATGATGGACTATGTACTAGTTTGTACTATCCCGGAAGAGAGGCAGTCCAGTGTGACTTTTTCCCAGGATCGTCACGTCCTGCCAGAAACGTAGCATATGCATATGAGTGAGGTATCTTTTTGCTCGCTTTATTTTCTCGACTCATCTGCAGTGATGGTACGCCTAGCATTCCCCGCCACCCGGGAGCTTGTCACCATAGGGCAGGAGGTGCAATGTCCGCTGGACTGCATCTCTTCTGCGTCCATTGGAATGACTGATAGCAGACAGATGCAAAGAGCGAGGAAGGAGTGCATTTTACCAGGTGCATTCCTGCGGCTCGATCGGGCCGGGACGCAAGCCCCAGCCATGTCGTAGCCTCCCATCTCAGCGGTGCTGAGATTTTGGGCGGGATTCTGGCTTAAAGGCGTTCGGCCGTAATCCCTCAGATGGTAGCTTATCAGCCAAGCACGTGGACCAAATGTCAGCGACCTGTGATTCCTCTCGAAATAGTGCATTTGACCAGGTGACAAGCCTAGTCTTGCACGGAGATGTTGTTCGCCTCGGGAGCGGACATATCTCATGGTCAAGGGTTGAGTCTCAGCAGTTCGCAGTGAGGTAGCTGATCTACTGCTTAGGGCACCCCGACCGAGAACTAAGTCTTCTACAAATGATTTCATACCTCATCGCCGTATGGGGTGAATATCGAGAAGCTTCCCGCCCACTTTGATCAGCGGACGGCAGAGACCTCATTCTGCGGCTTGACCGGGCGGGGCTGGAGCGTGGGCCCCAGGTCCCCACCATGTCGAAGCCTCCCTTTGCATTCGTGCTGAGCTGCTTTTGGGCGGGATTTTTGGCTTAGAGGCGTTCGGCCGTAATCCCTCACCTCGCACCGTTGGCTTATCAGCCTAGTACGTGAACCAATTGTCTGCGGCTCCTCTCGAGTTTAGCAGGATTACCGTAGCAACGCCCTGTCATTAGTAGGGTAAAACTGACCTGTCTTCCGAGGGTCTATTTCCAGCACCCGTTCAATATTAGCCAGAACGTATCAATAGAGGGCTTTTAGTTTGTCAATGGCCAAGTTTCTGGAGCCTGCGATTTCTGCAGGGTGAAGACCAGATTACCGTAGCAGGCGCTCTTTCATTTGGGGGTTTGGAGACTGACCTGTCTTCCGTGGGTCTAATACCAGCCCATGTTCACTATTAGACCCCACGAAGGTGCTCTCTTTTGACAGTCATTCTACAGTATTGGCGCATCACTGACAATCGACCCTAGATATTTAAAACGGTCAACCACTTCGAGTTCCTGACCATTAACTTTCATCCTGCTGTTGAAGCCCGTGGCGATGTTGGCCATTAATGTTGTCTATCCAGCGTTTATCTCCATACCATAGTCAAGAGCTGTTTCGTCGAGTCTTCTGACCAATTCCTGGAGTTCTGCTTCTGAACCCGCCAACCCGTCGATATCATCTGCAAAACGATGGTTCGTAATCGTTCGGCCCCCCCCCCCCCTATCTTGACAGTACCAACGTGACCTCCAAGTGCCTCACTCCTAATTCCCTAAAAGAATATATTGAAAAGATTTGGAGAGAGTGTACAACCCTGTCTCACATCAACTAATGTGCAAAATCAGTCCTCTCTCCTCTCGTTCACAAGAACAGGTGTTCAAGGACTGTTATAATTTTCAGAAATTCAGAAATAAAGGATTAAAATGAGGCGAGGCTGCAGCGGTTCTGTGGATGTGTATAATGAGAAAAAAAATATGAAAGAAACTAGTAAAAGTTGATTAAGGTTGAGCTTAATCAAAATTTAAAAATGGGTAAGGTCAGATACAGCACCGAGACGAGAACACAAACAAAACCTTTCGAAATTCAGAAATAGCACGGGAAAAATAATAAGTGAGAATATGGATACTTTGGTACAGTCCAAACACAGGAATACCGCTTTTAGATTTCAGAGCTCATAGATATTTTCCGTATGTAAATGGTTACAGAAGGATTAACGTTAGTCTACCTTACGGACGATAAGGTTTTTAAACAGTTGAAGGGGTAGAAAATGGATACATGTCCCGGTCAATATGATATTCATTCAAGATTGCTGTTTGCAATTAGAAACATGTTAGAAAATCATTGGCTATCCTATGTTTTCAATGACCTACGAAGGGAATTGTTCCTCGGGATTGGAAAGACGCAGTAGAGATTCCCCTTGTTAAAAAAGGGCAAAAAATCAGATCCAGCAAATTATAGGTTTGTGAGTTTAACGAGCATAGTCTGTAAAATGTTAAAATCTAAAACCAAAGAAAACATTGTAATGCGTTAATACAAATTTAATCTAATCAGAAATAGTCAGGATGGGTAAACTACAGGGGTATCGTGTTTAACATTTTTATTAGAATTCATGGAGGAGGTAAACATAAAGATGGAGAGAAGCCTGTGGATATGATTTATCTAGATTTTGCAAAGGCCTTTGATAGAGCACCTCATCACAGATTGTTTAGGAAGTTAAAATCTCACGAAATAGCTGGCAAATGGACAATGGAAGAGGCAGAGTTTAGGCATAAATATGGAGTACTCTGAGAGGTGTGAGGTAAAAAGTGGAGTGCCACAGAATTTGGTTTTGGGACCACTTTTGTTCTTGATATATATGAATGATTTGTACATTGATATTCGATCCATGATTGCCGTTTTCGCGAATGACGAAAAACTATGCATAAGTGTTTCATCTAAAGTAGAAGTGACTATATTGAGGTCGGATTTAGATAAAATTCAGGAATGGTCTGAGAGGTGACAAATGTAGTTTAATATAGATAAATATAGTCATTCACTTACGTAGATTCAATATGAAACATAATTACAGGATGGGAGAGAACAATATTAGAATGACAGATAAGGTTGGTTATAGTAGACTATACAGGTAAAGTGAGGGAGCAAATACAGGAAGCAGTGAAACATGCAAATGCAATGTTAGGTATGATTAAAAGAAAAATTAAAGTATGAAAGTGAAAGTCACACTGTGTAAAGCATTAGTTAGATCTAGATTGGAATAATGTGTACATGTGTAGAGAATGTATCGTAAAAGAGATAAGAAAATGCTGGAAAGGATACAAGGAAGAGCGACAAAACTGATAGTTATATTCCGGAATTAAAGTTATCAGGAAGTACTCAGGAAAACCGACTGACAGTGTCTAGTAAAGAGGAGAAATCGAGGTGATGTAATACGGGCTTGTTAGATAAGGGAATTAATGAATGAGACTAAAACACGTTTTTAAAGTGCTGTCAGTTTCAAATATACGAGGACACAGCTATATCTGAATTAAAGAAAGGTCCAGATTAGATACTAGGACACATATTTTCAGTCAAAGAGTGCTGAATTCTGTGAATGCATTGCTAAAGGAAATAATAGAGGCAGTGTCAATTAATTAATTAAAGAGTAAATTGGATGTGCATAATTATTTTTAAATCAAATGAAGTAAAGGAAACTGGTTGCTTACAGACTCTTCAGAGTCTTCTAAACCAGTATAAAAACGTTTAGTTAAGCTATACTAAGTTTAAAATAATATCAACAGAACAAAGAACAGCTTCATAAATTAACCTTGCCTTACAGAGTTACAGTAAATTATTATAAAAACAGGGAAAACTGAATATCACAAGTATAAACTAGCTTACATTTCTGAATACATGTGTTTTGTGTTGATAGTGTGTATATGTGTACGCGCGTTCGCATGTGTGTTTTCATACGCATTTGTGTGTATATGTGTGAGTGTATGTCTAAAAATGTGTGTGCGTGTGCCTGTATGCGTGTGTGTATATGTGTTGGTAAATATATGTATATTAGCGTGTACATATGTGTGTATGTGCGTATACACGTAGGAAGGATAAAATGCCATTTCAGCCTGTCCCCTTATCTTGGTGACCCACGCTATTAAAAACAACACGAATGATGTTCTAGAATTCTGAACCGTGTTGACTTGTAACTGCGACACCGCTGAATATGGAACGAAATCAAGTGGTTATTTAACATTATTGCTGTCAATGCTTCCAGTATAATCCTCTAGAAACTGCATACCGTTTAATTTCAAATGAACGTTAGCGCCGTTTTCTCGATTGAAAGGAAACTGCATAAACAACTTGTCATACAGCGCTGGATCAGGAATGTTCAAGAACACATAGACTTTCCTTACAGCAAGAGCTTTGTAAAACTCTATTAATAATTCCCCCCTACTTCTCCTCGTTAGTATTGTTTGAGCTTGTTCTTTCCAGATCTCAAGAAGCTCTTCAGTCGTTTTACCGTGATACTCGACATCAATCTCCTCCCAGTAAAGTGCTTCTTTATGTAGCGTGACTGGGCTAGGCATGGTAAGGTTATCAGAGACCCCAATGTTCCGTGCAAAACTTTCTTTACTTATGACTGGAGTCCAGTTCACAACTATTGCTCCAACTCGCCATAATCTGTCCGCGATGCGCTCTATTCCAGTGATTTTATAAACCTCCATAACAGCAATAACTTTGGCTTCACCAGAAATTTTGAAACTATGAACGACTTTTACATCATCTGAATCGATCGCCAACACTCCGGCAATGTCAAGAACTAATTTTCGCAAATCATATCCTTCCTTTTGAGGTAAAATAGTTACTGAAAGAAAATATAGCACAGGTTTGTCTATAATCTGTGACATTCTTGTAGAAAATGGTTTTGTTCTGTTCTGGTATTAGTTGAAGCGTCGTCTCTTGTCCGTTACTGCTGTTACACAAAACTAACTTTCACTTTTTAAACGTCATCTCTCGTCGTTACTTTTTTATAATGTGATACTGACCTTCCACTTTTGAAAAATGTCACTACCGGTCATCTATCTATGCTAATATAACACAAGGCTGAGATTTAGAAGTAGATGTGTACTTCACAGACACATTTAGCTTCTCAAACTCGTCAAATTGAAAGTATCATCTAATGACGACTTGTAAATTTATCGCGTGTCGCTAATATAATTTATATGTGCAACTTGATCTCAACAGACTATCAAATGTGTTTTTTGTATGCTGAACTTATTGAAATGAAACACCCAGGCTGTCACAAATGATATATTTTATCTTTAGTATATTAAAGCTTGAAATTGTCGATTACCATTTCACACTTGCTAAGAGTAGTTATAATGCACTACAATTCACGATCTATCCTGAACCTAGGAACATGGATCTCAAACTCTCTACCAGCGGGCCGCAGGTCTGCTTAGCTGTTTTATGTTATCAGGGTGACGTGATTGCTGTTTAAATGTGTGATCAGTGACGTTATCGCTGTTTAAATGTGTGACACAGAACAAAACTAGTTAAACATGAACAAATATCATTTTATACCATAACATAAAGCTACAAAAGCTTTGAAAATAAAAGCGTTTCTAACTAAAGCGAAAACATCAATTACATATGAGTTATTACTACACATGTAAACAGTTTACACCCATGCCAAAATGCTTGACAAATATAATAAAACTACCCAAGCTGAACAAGGCTTAGAGAGGACAAAGGAACATACCGTGAAACGGATACGAATTCTGGACACAAAATAAACACGAAGTTTCATCCCCGGCATCTGATATTTTAAATGACAGGTTTTCATCAAAATGCTAGAACAGCGATTTCATCAAATCAAATCCACACACTATTTTCACGAAGAAATCAAAGGGAATTCAATTTCTTACTGTTGCTTTTCTTAGCTTCTATACTCCGCAGACACATTCTCCACCTAAACAATTCTCTATTCTTTCAGAAAACAGCTCACTTATTTACTTTCTACAACAGTACGCTGTCACGCTCGTGCGTGTTACGTTATTGCTTGTTGCTATTGATGATTAAACCATACATTCTCAAAGGGATACAATCAAAGCTACTAACTGTAAGTTGTTATTTCTCCTGATTAAAGTCAAGCCTTTTGACAGCGTCAAGTAAAACATGCAGCTAAGACTGCGCCTTATGACCTCGACATGCTCCTGGAAGCTGGTTGTTGTTATATCAGTCTAGTCAACTAGATTGGATTGCACGTTGTGATCCCTATATTGATGAGCCCATTGAGAAGTACTGTATTACACTACAGCCTGGAGAGTATACTTAAATCTTCTCCAGTATATTTCCAAAAACAAATAGAGGTAATGTAACTATTCCAACGAAATGTCCTAAACAGTGAAGAACCCAGCACGAATACTTCCAAACAACAACATACGTGTAACTATTTGTTGAGTAAGTATTGATCAGTATGTGTGGCGAGAAAGTAGATCGTATAATAAACAGAACACTCTAAGTAGAATATATTTTCTGTAAAAATTGCAGAACCTGTATTTTTCAACAGAACGTAAGGCTGAAGTGCAACACGTAATTTATCTTCAAACACATGCGGTATTAACTGAGTATAACGTGTGCGACCGATACTATACGATGCATGGTAAACACATTGTTAATCACTGGCAATATCAGAGAGAACCCTGTTTTGGCACTATTACATCAAGAACATATACTTCAGTGAGATGAGCGTCCAAGCGGTTTAATTTGTTTCGGTATTGTGCGGCTCAGACAAGCAAACGTGTCCTCTTGTGGCCATTGGGTTGATTTATTTTGGGATCCCTGATTTATACACTGTCACCTAGATAATTTATGGTGCACAGCATTTTCACAAGTCCCTTCTATAAAAAATGTGCACAATTGTAATTCTTCTTGACTCAGCACTTTACCATGCAGCTCTTGCAGCATCCGAGGTCTGAGACCAATGGCCAGACATTTAAAATACCTCTCCCATGCTGCAACTCGCCGCATCGCCAACTCTAGTTTAAATAATATCCTATCGGACAATTTATTCAAACACACGAATAATGAATGACAAGATATGTGCCCGAACCACTGGCGTAGTCTCCACAGCGGTGCGCCCTACCTAACCGATGTTTAGCAGTTTTGTTGTGAACTATTTGCATGTCAATATGCTCAATCGTTCACAATGTTTGCGCGCATTCCCTTTCTCTCTCTTTATTCTATATCTCTTTACTCTCTCTCTCTCTCTCTCTCTCTCTCTCAATCTCTCTCTGTTAATCTCTCTTCTTTATCTCTCCTTCTCTGTCTGTCTCCCTTCTATTTTTCTCCCTTTCATTTATTTTCTGTTTTCAACTATCCTCTTTTTCTGTGTATTTTCCTGTCTCTAAATACGTTCTTCAATCTTTCGTTTTCTCTTTCTCTGTCGATCGTTCTCCTAGTCTTTTCGTTTTCACCCTGATACTATTGTTGTTTATTTATTTGATTCTTCTACAAGTACATGTGGACATAATATCAGATCTACTGAATTCAAATTGTATACCTACAGGAACTAATGTTACACCTAAACAATGTGATACACATAGACATCCGTTTTTATTAATAATGGCATTGATCATAAACTAAAATAGCATAGATGAAGCTAGAAATCTAAACCAAATGATCAACATAAACATTATTCAACGTTTTGTTATGTTTCTTATTTCTTGCAACGTACCAAATAACGTGATCGTGGTCACTCACTAACCTATAATTAAATCACGTCACTCTAATCAATGCGTCACTGACTGACCTATAAATAATAAACGACTTTCCAATCAATGCGTCACTGACTGATCTATAATTAATAAACTACTTTCCAATCAATGCGTCACTGACTGATCTATAATTAATAAAGTACTTTCCAATCAATGCGTCACTGACTGACCTATAAATAATAAACGACTTTCCAAGCAATGAGTCACTTACTGACCTTTAATTAATTCACGTAACTCCAATCAATGTATCACTCACTGATCGTCTGTTAATTCACGACATTTCAATCAATGTGTCACTCACCGAACGCCTGTTATTTCACGCTATTCCAATGGTAGGGTTTGGGAAGGGGGGGGGGGGGAGGTTTGAAAGAATCCCATGTAGGTCAAACTAAGAGGACGCCTGAGCAGGGCGGTTCAGGAACGTAAACGATTAGCAAGACACATGAAACTGGTCTCTGTCTAGGATATCTGTATCAGAGTTCTGGTGGTGCCTGATCACATTATTATTGTATTCTACATGCCGAATTTGCCAAGCTTAAACACAGCCTTCTTTTGCCGCTTTTATGACTTGTTTTGAAGAATGCAGTTGTCTAATTCTTTTATTCCTGAAAACCATTCATGTGTTCAAATAATATACAATAATACGTCAGTAAAAAGTTCATAGTTCATCGTATTTTGATCGAGTTTTTGAGTAGCGTGACGCTAGACCTCTCGCTTTTCCTTGCAAGGATACATGGTTCAACTCCCGTTTTTCAACAGTGTCCAGTTGATACTGCCGTATGAATATTAGCGACTAGTTTCTCGGAATAATTATAAAAATGGCAAATTGTTTAAACACGACCCATCTATCATCCCACATTAGACTCCCATCCTGCTATCTAGCAAGCCATCGCTTCGTCCGCTACCCTATCCATCTCTTAGCCAATATCTTCTTTTTTTCAAATCCGTCGATCTTGTTACACCTACTGCAGATCTCTTCTCCAACCCACACCAAGCCCTCCATCTCATCTCCCTCAACCAGCTTATTTCTTTCTCCTCATCAATATGCATATCTCACCTCATGCTAGAGCCATTACTGTGAATGTCTGATGATAACAGAGATAAATTAAAGACCAATCTAAGAAATATTTAGTATGCGATTGAGTCCTCATTCAAATATTTATAAAGTAAGAACTGTGTCGTGCGTTGAGCATGTACACTCATTTAATAAACAAAATACGCAATCTGTATATGAAAGATATCTTTTTTGTGTGGATATACGCACTCGTATATAGATAGCCTATATTTTATAACTAAACACCTTCCTTTCCAAACACTATTCTAACCAAGTTTGAAGTGCATGATTTTTAAACCTTTTCTATTTCGAACCTCACATTTTCTTATTTATATCTGTATTAATGAACGTAATTCTTTTAGTTACTCACGAAATAGAATACTGTCTAGTTTAACACATTTCTAAGTTTCGCGGATCAAAATCTCATTAGTGTGTCAAGCCAGTTTAAAAGTCAAATATTTCACACCGAGTTCAGATCAGACGACAAGGATGTATTTTGTAATCAAATCTGACAAAATGTGATATTTAGATAATTACTGGGTTTCTAGTAATTCAAATGTCATACGAGATGCAATGAGTCACAAAATAAATTTAAAAGTGTCATTTGTTTTGGACATTTTGTTAAGTTCTTGCACGGACAGCTAAAGATGTGATTATATTTGAAAATAGGGCTCTTGCCATCCTGGCACACAGAGAATACGTTGTAATGGGCGCCTGATAGTGCTGGCACTCTAATTCGTGACTTTGTACATCCCGTCATTCACAAAGAACAGAACCCTGCAGAGTCATCTTCAATGTGTGGAGCCACCATCAATGGTAGAAAGGAATTTCCATATATGCATTCAATCAATCATTCAAATTTGTTGTGTTCTACTACAGCTAATCTACAGATAGATTGGCCTATATATCATTGTGGAAGAAAAGATTAAATAACATATTTCCCTGCACATCAGAATGATGCTTGTGGCTTCATTGATATTTGCACAAATGAATGTTTTTGGTTGTCATTTCCAATCAACTGTCATATCAAGAAATGTAATAGACACGATGCTTGATAAACTATTATGTTCAAAGATGCATTGTATTAATTTGAAGCTGCGCACTGGAATATTCAATGATGAATCTTCGATAGTTCCCCAAGTAGTTATTGGAGCACACATGTTATGGTGCCCACTGTTTACTTCCGTTCATGTTGCAAGAGATGACTGAAAATGGGATGCTGCTGGGGCTGATAACATCTTCACGAAACCGCACTGCTAATCACTGAAATCCTACTATCCAAAAAGTTATTTGGAGTATACCACATGCAGTGTTAGACCTCGGTTTCAAAACATTGAGAGACATGATTATGATACTCTATTGTAATGTTGCGTATATTTATACAGTCGGTCGGGAAATAAACATTCGTTGATTATAATATAAACAAGAATGGACGTGGTCCCCCCCCCTCCCTTCCCCCCATGCCCTACGGAATAGAAACAAAAGAAAATATGTTTCTGACATAAGCCTTCGTTAAGGACATAAAACGACACAAATATGAAAATAATAAATGATGAAGGGGAATTAAATGCGATTATTTGCCTGAATGTGAACGAAATTATTGCTTTATGGTCCTCATTGATTATTTACTACGTCTTGTTCCAATTGTTTGGAACATAATATAAAATATGTTTCTATGTTCCAGCTGGCTTAATGTGACACTTCATAAATTAGGGTAACATTTTTTTCTAACGGTAACATATGTTGCAAATATTTTAAAATAAAGCACAGACCCAGGTTTTTGTGGATGCTTATAATGTGAACCTGATCCATGTGCTACAAATCACAAACCACGGTTTAGTGAATAATATATATTTTATCATATAACTTGGATTTAGACGAGAAGAATAATAACACAAGACAAAATATTTAAATATAAACAATTTACGAGTAGCAACCTTCTCGCGGAGTAGCTCCAACTTTGGTCAATAAGAGTCAGTCCTGTGATCTGCTTGTGTGAATACCAGTCATCATTTGTTTGTGTCAGGTTCAGAATGGGGCTGTAACATGATCTTCCAGGTCTGAAACCTGCTTGTTTCTTTGGTAAACTTCGAGGGAGCATGATGGTTCAAGATCATTCTTTCAGAAACCGTTTAGAGATGGCACGGTAACAGCACCATTACCGTATAGGGATGGCACGGTAACAGCAACATTACCGTATAGGGATGGCACGGTAACAGCACCATTACCGTATAGGGATGGCACGGTAACAGCACCATTACCGTATAGGGATGGCACGTAACAGCACCATTACCGTATAGGGATGGCACGGTAACAGCACCATTACCGTATAGGGATGGCACGGTAACAGCACCATTACCGTAGAGGGATGGCACGGTAACAGCACCATTACCGTATATGGATGGCACGGTAACAGCACTATTCATGGGTTTTATATATGGGGATTCTTTCTGGCATTATCAGCGCAACCACGTTGGATTTCCTCAAAGTGTTACGGATTTGCAAATATTCGAAGAATGTATTAAAAAGCAAAAGCAGCTATTTCATGATTCCCAATCCAAAGATTTCATATTGCTGACTTCAGATCATCTGGGCTAGCTGCTTTATTCTTTTCTATTCAATGTGTTGCAACATTTAATGCATTTGCGGATAAGGATGTCGCCAGTAAGTCATTCTCATTTTTATAATCTCACTGACGCGTGGTTTGCTTTGTTTTTGTTGTTCGAGTGGTTGTTTCAGTTCATCAGTAACTGTTGGGCTATTTGGTTGTTGGTAACTTGCAATATATTTCCTTGGGCCATTACTTGGGTCAATCTTGATAAGTTTCTAGACGAGTAGACTGTTTTGTTTAATGGGCAGGTCTAGAGGTTGTCCCCAACCTGGAAGGTCTAGCATAGAGAGATTTTCTTTCCAAAAATTGTTGGTGTTGCTCGTATAGTACCTTTGAGTTTTTACTATGACCAGAAATATACTGGGTTCTGCTGCCTCTCAGAATGTTTTTTTTTTATATCCGTTTTGTTCGCTCACAAATATGTTGGATTGTGTCCTCTTCGCCATCTACAGTTATTAGTTAACTTAGGTTCATTCAAAATCTATATCGACCATTACTATTTGTTTGAGTTGTGGTCTGAAGTTTTCTGGGTCTTCAAAGAAAAAAATTGTTTTCAATGGTTTATATACTGATTTAATTGTGCATAATTGGGTTTCAATTGTAAAGATCTTTGTATTTCCTCTGGATGTTTGGCTCACTGAGTTGATATCTAGTTTTTGTGTGACAGAAATCGAGCTTGGAGTCTTTCCACAGCAAGGTACTTTCCATGTATCTTTAGTCTTTGGTCACATTTATATTGAGTCCATTTTTCAGTGATGGTGGAAGGCCTGATACATATTTGCAACAAAGTAAGGGCGATAAGACTGCCCGGACTTATGGACAAAATACATGAATATATCGTTACCTGGAAACTTAAAGATGTGCCACAATTACAGAACAAATTCTCCTAAGCGGAGAACAACATTGCTAAAGAGCAGGCAGGGTTCAGACAGGGAAAAAGAACTTCTGATCAAATCTTTAATTTCAGACTGATAAACGAGAAATATTTAGAACATCAACAAATGTGTTTGTTGATTTCAAAAAGGCGTTGATAAGGTATGGCACTACGCACTGTGGGCATCAATGAGAAGGTATAAAATTAATGGAAATATTATACATGTCCTTGAATATCTGTGTGGCAATGTGTCCAACGTAGTTCTTGTGAATGGGATGCGTGGGGTCTGGTTTCGCACATCAGTCAGTGTAAGACAGGTTTTTATTTTCACTTTTCCCAACACGTTTCAACATATTCCTTGAGGGAATTATGAATGAAGCACTTAGAGGTTATATTGGAACTATCGAGAAAAGGGACAGAACGATTACTAATTTTCATTTTCCAGATGACATAGACGGGTTGGCGGACAGAGATGCGAAACTAATGTGCCAGACAGCTCGTGACTATGGTATGGAGATTAACGCTCGAAAGACACAATTAATGACAAACAACATAGAGGGCTTCAACAGTAGAGTAAAATCTAATGGCCAGAAAGTCAAACAAAAGTGTCGCTTGCATGACTTAATAAAATATCACAAGACCAATGGTTAGCCATATGCGAGAAGATCTATGAACGCGTACAGTGGCAATATTCCACCATGCTTGTGAGACATGGACAATAACAGCTCATCTGCAGCGGAGGATACAGGCCTTGGAAATTAGATGTTTCAGAAGATTTATAAACGTCATATACAAAAACCAAATTAGAAATATGGAAATGCGAGAAAGAATATTGACAAAGTTACAAACGACAGACTATACGGTGTGAGCGGGACAAGATAAATTGGAACAGGAAATCTTAGGAAGAAGGTGAGATGTGTCATAGATTAAGAAAGCCCCAGGTCAGTATCACCAGGAAATCCCTGTCATGGAACCCCCAGGGAAGGAGAGGCAAAGGCAGACCAAGCAATACATGGAGACGAGATCTGGAGGCGGAAGTAAAGAAAACAGATAACAAGCTGGAAGGAAGTAGAGAACATTGCACATGACAGAGCGGCTTAGCGAGAGTTGGTTGATGGTTTAAGCACCGCTGGATGATAGAAGACCAAAAGAGAGAAAATATTAAAGTAGCAATAATGCTTTTTGATGACATCTTAGCAGCGGTAACAAAACGGAAACTCGCTTGGTAGGGCCGCATATCGAGATCATACGGTCTTGCAAAAACGATCATGCCCGGAAATGAACAAAGTTGGACGACGAAGACGTTGTCCCAAAAGTGATAAAGGACAATATAAAATAATATACTAATCTCCAATCAGAGGAAGCACAGGCAGCTCCGCTGACAGAGAGAGCTGGTGTGGCGTTGTGTGGGTATCTGCATGATATGTGCCCCAACGACCTCATCGTTTATGAAATGACTTGACTTGAATGTTTCTTTGTCGTCAAAGAATCCGGAATCACGATGCTGAGCAGTGCATGAGGTGTAGCTGTCAGCGACCCAACGCTGACTACTAGCGTCAGGACTATCCACCCAACGCTGACTACTAGCGTCAGGACTATCGACCCAACGCTGACTGCTAGCGTCAGGGCTAGCGACCCAACGCTGACTGCTAGCGTCAGGACTATCGACCCAACGCTGACTGCTAGCGTCAGGACTATCGACCCAACGCTGACTGCTAGCGTCAGGACTAGCGACCCAACGCTGACTGCTAGCGTCAGGACTATCGACCCAACGCTGACTGCTAGCGTCAGGACTAGCGACCCAACGATGACTGCTAGCGTCAGGACTATCGACCCAACGCAGAGTGCTAGCGTCAGGACTATCGACCCAAAGCTGCGAAGACCATTCTCCCTCTTCACGTTCAGATCCTGGATAAAAGGCTGCAACAGGGCAGGCTGGCTAATGAGAAATGATCGGACAGGGTAGGCTAACCCAGTGCTAAAAAATGCCGGCTGAAATCGGATGTGTCAAATATCATCGTCAAGCTGTAAACTACGAAACAACACATTCCGCGATCCTGACAACATCTTGCTACTTGCAGAGCCATTTCATGGCTTGGTAGTGAAAGTTTAAAAATTAATGATAAGAGGGTCAATACTGGAGAGCAAAGAATTGAATCACTGCCTGTGGAAAAAGGCGTGCAAATATGAATGTTCATGATACTAGAAGTTACATCTTCGAAAACAAACTGGTACAAAACACGATTACTACAATAGTCCATGAATTGCTTTGACGAATACATCCAGCTGTATTTGCACGTGTGTGTGTGTGTATATATATATAAATATATATATATATATATATATGTATATATATATATGTATTATGTATATGTCTGTGTATATGTGTGTGTATACGATACCGGTGTCCCTGACAGTTCATTAGTCACGCATGTGTGTGTTTTTCATTAACCTCATATAGAATGTTCTGACATAGTCTACGGTAAAATGTTTGACAAATAGTTAACGTCAAAGTTGGTCACAACTATGGATTTCTTGCTCGGTAGTATCAATATAAACAAAGATTTTGTGAATACTATAGTCCCACAGTATCTATTAATCTTTTACACATACTGTCGAGTCGATAGAGACATTGTTTTAAAATCAAAACCAAGGGAATTGAAAGCAGATGTTTACGTGTTCCCATTTGTCTCTTCAAAATTCATGAAATTGTTTATTTTTATTAACATGATACAGGAAATGTAAGAGCGAATAAACTACTTCCGTGAATCAGAAGAGGAAAATGTTATCATTATATTTCAGACCAGGAACCATCTTTTCCTGTTATAACGGATAACTTCAAACCTAATTTCTCGAACATTTATATATGTTTTCACAAAGAACATTTAAAAAAAATTTTTTATAACAAATAAGAATCACTAATATATGTTTTCTAATTATTTTTTCATCTTCTCTACTTATGTCTAAGAAATCATTGTGTCATCACTTCATTGCTTCCATTTCTGACTACTTGTAACGACTGTTTCAGTCTATCTCTCTCTCAATCTCTCTCTCTCTTTCTCTCTCGCTCTCTATCTATCTATCTACATATCTATCTATCTATCTCTCGCTCTCTTTTAATCTATCTATCTAAATATCTATCTATCTATCTATCTATCTATCTATATATATATATATATATATATATATATATATATATATATATATATATATATATATATATATATATATATATATATATATCTTTCTCAATGTATTTGTAGTTCATAACTAAATATAGGATGCCTTTAAACTTCCATTTCAGTATAATTAACTTCCTCATCGTTCTCTCTCAAATAATCTCACATATTTTCGCCAATAAACTTGGCAGATCATGTCAGACTTCTTTCGTCCCCATTCAATTTAGCCATTAATGGGGTTGGAGAAGGCCATGTTGTTACCTTACTGCTTTCGAAAACCAACGTACATAATAACAGTTCAACTGTTTCTTTGTTCTCCCCAGATTGGAACATGTCTGTGTACCCAACTTTATATTTATCAGAACGATGCTGTTTAATTCTGCAGCGGCCTGCGGTAGTCTGAATATTATTACTTGATCTTTTGTTGGTAAGAATAAGAAATCAGTAAGGAAAGCTATCTTGTCTGACATGATTGTTGTTTTCTATTACCTCAGCCTCATCACTGAAGATGTTTGCGTGTTTTCCAGTGCCCAAAGAGAATTGAAGTTACACTGAATTTTTTAAATTGTGTATATGTACCTCCCACTTTACTGTTTTATTGTGTTATTGCTGAACTTTGGCCTTGAGTGGGACAGCTCATTTTATTTTGACCCAATACTCACCAATTGAGTTTGTGTTTGTGTTTTTTTACAGCTGTCTGTAGGTCTTTGCATGGACCGATATACACGTACACTTGGAGGATTTATATTGTAAATATGAATTTTATATATAAACTGTGTATGGTTTTCCTAGGACATGGTTTCTTAGCGACAGCCCTAAGCTTAGATAAGAATTATTTTTAAAATGAAACGCTTACTGGCTGCATTTTTCATTTAAAAAGGCAGTAAACTATAATGAACACAATAGCAACTTAACAAAAATGTCCAACTTTGTCGTGCAATTTTAAATGAAATTCGTGAAAATGTAAAGCAGCAAATAAGGTTTCTTGACAGTCCATACCACACAAGCTGGAAGCTAATACAATGACGTCTTTACCAGGTCATTCTGAATGCTAGTATCTGCAATAAAACAACCGTTGCGTTTGATAATAATGCAAAACACTATGTGACACAATCACTGCTCTATAATTACAATATCAAGAGAATATATCAACAAGAGACATTTTGTTATGCACGCTTTGGAATCTGAAACAGGAATTGATGTATTTTATTGAGCAGTGACAGAAACTGAAAAACGCAACACGTTGTTTTTGATTAATCATATTGTTAATAATGTAGCACGCCATATTATTTTAAAATGTGCTCGGCTTGGATTTGCTGGCAATATAGCTATAACCAGATGGAGGTAATCATTGCCCTAATGAGTCCTTGAAGAGTAATCATTCAGGAATTGCATCGCCTTGGCCATTAAACGGATGTTAGAACCGAAGAGTTGAACTTTGGGTAACTGAAATAAGAACGTGTCAAATACATATCGAGTATCGTAGTTCGTGGAAAACGTATTCTTTTCTTTCAGCAAGAACTTTATACGCCACATCAAGCAGGCCTCCACGTCTGAGAGACAAAGGTACTTAGGCGTCTGTTTTCCATCCAGCAAGAAACTCTGCAGCGGTATTACCGAAATAATCAAGATCAGCGACCACCCAAAAGCGCCTGTCCTTTTGAAAGATGTTCCCAACATGTTGGTTAGTTCATCAGAGACCCCAAAGGTTTCGAGCCTTACTTTCGTACGATAATAGTAGCTGGCTATCAACGTCTATAGACCCGAGTTCACTGATTCTACTATGGACGCGCTCTAGTCCTTTGATGTTTGAAACCTTCGCCACGGCGATAACTTCGGTTTCTCCAGATACTTTTTACTCGAATTTGATTTCACGAGAGTCAACAAGTACTCCCTCGATACCAAAAACGGTACTATATAAGTGATGTCCTCCACTCTGTGGTAAAATAGTTATACTAAGAAAATATACCATGACACTGCTTGCAACAAGCACCATTGTTGTAGAAATGTGATGTTTTAACGGCGACAACTCTCCCTCTGAATGCTGGGTATGGTAGTCTCCACAAAAAGTATATATTAAAGACAGTTCGATATAAGGCTTTTTGTTTTTTCCAACGGTATCTAATTCAAGATCTCGTTTCAGACTAGAGCTCCATTAAATCATCTGTATATTACACATACACTCCCTAATATACTAGATCGGCTAGAGAGATCATGTGCATTAAAAAACGAGCTTTGCATTGTAAATTAAAGTACCTATTTAATCTCTTAATACGTTTATGCTATAGTGCATTACCAATATTGTTGTGGGGTGTTAGACTCAAATCTTTTGTTAATAACAGTATACAAACTTTATCACATGTGAGACATGTTGTTGTTGTTGGTACGGATCCAGCAACCTCCAGGCTCTCGTCCTTCGGCCCAATGCCGTGTAATGATATCTGCACGTGTTTATCAACTGTTGTCTAGTGCCACACAAAGTGTTCCAGATATCTGGACACGAAGGAAAACCCATTTTTCTAAAATCATTGACCGATGCCCACTCAAACATTGGTTTCATATGGGTGTATACACAGCTGGCACTCAAGAGTATGTTGTAGTTGGATTCTGTTCATGTATTTTTTTACTGGGATGTGTTAGGTTCTCAGTCGAATAAGGGTGCTATGATCCTTCCTTGTGAGTTGATTTACACTTTCATTTGTACTGGAGCTAGCCATATTTCTTGTTGACCTCCCTTTTCGGGTTTTTCCCATGGTCCATCTGTTCAGCCAAGTTTCTTTGTTTGCTGATCTTTTGAGGTTTTTGGCTGTTTGTAAAGTTGTTGCTGTGTGTAGCTGTTCTTGTCTTGATTCCTCCTTTGCTAGTCTGTCTACCTTGTCATTATCAGGAGTGCGTGAGTGTCCAGGGATTCACTGCAGAACTATTTTGACAGCACTGGAAGTGAAAATGTGGTCAATGTCTAGAGATATTTGGATACGGTCAGCAATGACCAGCCACTTATAATGCTTGAAGAGCTGACATTGAGTCTGTGAAAATAACAGTGTTTTGAGGGATTGGAAGGAAATGTATTTAAAACCATCCTCAGATGGTACAAAGTGGCTTCAGATGCAGTGGTCACGGCTTCATAGTTAGAGCAAACCTCCCCTAAAGCATAAGACAGTTCATCAGAGGATCCGTCCGGGTATTTCATATCAACGCCATAACCTGCTTTGATGGAATCTTTACACGCAAATCAAATCAGTAGATACATGTATCCATTCATCGGAATAGGCATCAATAGTTCTTTGAGCTGCTCAAATGAGAGTACTTGGATCTGAACTTTTGGTTGTATCATCTATTCATTTTGCCTGTAATTCAGGTGTCTTAAGGAATGCTTGTGGAGGTATGTCTTTTACCACTTTCTGTAACTCCTTTCTCCTTTCTGGTAGATGGTATCTGTCTATGATTTCACTAACATGGTGAAGCACATGCTTTTGTTTAATTCTGCTTTAATTCTGTTGGTATGATCCCGTTTCATTCTGCTACTTCGCTCATAAACTTGCAAAACTGCTTTATCCCTTCGTATTTCAAGGAGTTCCACTTGTGTGTGGATTTCGCAAACTGCAGTTGGTATTGTCCGCATTGCTCCACTAATGAAGCGTATAGTACTATGTTGCACCCTGTGCAGGGATTCCAAGTTAGATTTTGATGTGGGACATGTAAATCTAACGATTATATAAATTCACCCTTGTACTATGAATATATATCATTTTTAAATACTTGCAATATAAAGTTACAATCATTGTTGTACTTCATTGTTACGATTATTGGTTTACTCAATATTAAAATCATTCTAAGAATCACATTTCTGTCAAAGGAACAGCGGAAGTGAATTTGTAGACGATATATTGTTTTGCTGTGGAGCTCTTTATTTTTGACACATTTTTTTTTGTGAGCAGGTATCAATTGGCTTTTATTACATACCTCGGTTTGCTGAAATGTAAATGAGTTGGGGAGGTGGATGGCGTAGACATTGTTGCTATAGTGCATTGCAAAGCATTTCAGGAGACTCGCGATTAAGGTAATCATGTGTTATTATATGCCATGTCCATGTTTCGGAGCCGTAAATTAGGACTGTAACCACCAGGACATATGTGGTAAGGGAGATCTGGTCGCTACTCAATACTCCTCGGAGGTCATATATGGTAGATGCAGTTAGTTTGATCCGTTGTGACATATGGAGACCTCTGCACTCATCAGATGAGGTCAAGGTGTTGAGACAGGTGAATTCGTTGGTGCTCTTTGTCATGTGACGTTGACTGTCAATACCTTGAAATGATGTGTCGGAAATGAGGTTTGGAACTGGTTTTGGCCCAGGATATTGGCAGCATGTTCTCTTTAAAATGTGAGTATTCGTCCAAAGTCGATGGGTTGACCGTATTGTAAAGAAGTTGTACATCCACGGTGAGAGTGGAAAACATCGAGGCAGTCTTAGAAATATACGTAACGTTTCTGATTTCCAAGATCTCAAGTAGAAGGCAATTGTTCTCCCCATCATGGCAGCTAGTATCCAGTTCACCAGCCATAGGTTGATTCCATAGTACTGAACATAGCACATTAAGGTCCCAACCTCTGCTCGGTTGTGTGTGTCTTCCATGTGGAGAGCTACATCAAAGGTTTCCTGTCGGAACAGGGAATCCTCATCACGTCGTATGCAAATGTTGCAGCGTTGTCTCGGGTATCATTCTTTGTTCTGTAACTGTACAGCGTATAAGGAACAATGTGTTCGCGTTCTAGTTAGGACATTCCTTTTCTACCATCGATCTTCTCAAGACATTTGCCACATACATTTGGTAGAGTGATAATTATGCATCTACTGAGAAGCATGGAATTCATACCACTTTTATGAAGTGGACACATATAGCTTTTGGTACAGTCTTCAGGCGCTGATGCCTTCTATGTAGTGGTAAGGTTATTCTTCACCCCATTTTTAATATATATCCCCCCAAGCTGCTGATGAAACAATAATATACTCTATCAGGACATGAGTCTGTTTGCTTTCTGGAAAGAAAACACATTTGCCACCACTGCTATAGTTATTATATCTGCATAAGCTGCTTCCCTGGTGGCAGTGTCTAGAATATATTTTCAATTTCCTAGCTGCCGTCTCTGTCCCGTGTATATGTCTGAGCAACATATCAAGTAACAAATCCAAGTCCCTCTCTTCGTCGTATTTCATGTGAGTATCTTTGAAATCCTGAACAGTGAAGATAATCTGGCTTAAATTCTTGCAACTCATCGTTCGTTGCATGTGCCAGAACATCTGCATCATTATTTTCTCTGCACATGCCTGTAATAAATTATTGCCAGCTGTAGCGTTTGGATTCTCTCTCTCTCTCTCTCTCTCTCTCTCTCTCTCTCTATCTCTCTCTCTCTCTCTCTCTCTCTTTCTCTCTCTCTCTCTCTCTCTTGAGCGTTAAAATGAATGGTGGCTCTTTTACTAATTCATGTTGCCGGCTAGCTTCATCGACATTCATAAGCTGTGTTCTTGCGGCTGTCCTTTCCTCTTTTGTTCCCATCTCCTTTTCATTGCATGACTGTTCTACTGTATGATTTCACCATACCGGTTGGGATCAAGTAGACCTGTGGATCTGGCGTAATTCGTGAAAAACAATGGCCTGGTCAAGTGTATGGTATACAAAAACCTGTTTGGGGTTCCTATGCGAGGTTGGAATGTTTTCGGTCTTCAAGGCCGACAGGTAGCAGGTGATCACTTTCCTTGGACGCCCCAATACCTACCAGTCTGTGTAGGGAGAAACAATTATAGATATCAGTGCCAGATCGATGATATCACGGCCCGAGATGCTATGCTGGACGTCCGTCCTTCACGGATGTGAGAGTAGTGTAGCGTAGTGCTTGGCTCAAAGCAAATTCTTGCCTGCTTTCAGTAGAATTTCTCCACCACTTAGATCTCGAATCACCAGCATTTTTTCAGGCACTTCTGACAAGTCTGTCAGGAAATTCCTTTCTACCTAATGAAATAATAATTCTACCTGTGTGCAACACGTGATAAATGTTAACATTCAAAAATAGAACCACTATCATTAATAATAACAAAAATAACTCCTGCAATACGTGAATCGCTAATTCAGCGATTGAGAAAATCAGCATCTATCAAGTGGACATTGAAGGTGTGTTGACGGGTGTGGATATGTTAAAAAGATCGATAAATCATGAAATCATATTTAATAATATTGTCGCTTTATATTTCAAAATACTTTTAATTTCTTGTATTCTTTTTTTTTTTAACTTGTTGCTAAGCATTTCAAATGTGTTCTTTATTCTTGAGTGTAAAAGGCCAAAGTATGATATGACATATTTAAAATACAATGAATGCCGAAGTTTCTATGGTGGCAGTGCTTATCGTGCCATGATCAAAATTATGAGACCACATCTGGCCGCACGTCTGATGCAATCACCATCTTCGTTCATGATGTGCAACTATTCATCCGTTACGAAATCCGTGGTAATCGATGATCAGACTCTGAAAAACACAGGAATGATCAGTTGTAGCAGTTCCAAATATTTCATGCTGGAAAGAATTGAAATAAACTCGAATATGTCGGACCGGAAGATTCTTCTTCTTCTTCTTTTTCTTCTTCTTCTTCTTCTTCTTCTTCTTCTTCTTCTTCTTCTTCTTCTTCTTCTTCGTACGCTGTCAGACGTCAACCTGTATTTGTTCGAAGAAAGCAGATGTCATCCTGAGGCTGTCGACACTGCCATAGAGCTTGTCTAGTGTTGTCACTGGTGATGTCCACATGTGCTTTCTCTGGTCCGCGTATGTCGGGCAGTTTTGCATCAGATGTTCAGCGGTCATGTTCCATGTACCACAAGTGTATTCGCCAGTGCCACCTATCTTCAGTTTATTGAATAGATGGTACCTCAGTCTGTTGTGGCCTGTGCGGAGTCTTCTTCTTCTTCTTCTTCTTCGAACGCAGTCAGACAGTAACCATTATTTTTTCGAAAAAAAGCGGCGGTCATCCTGAGGCTGTCGACACTGCCATAGAGCTTGTCTTGCAGTTCCACTGGTGATGGCCACATCTGCTCTCTCTGATCCTCGTATGTCGGGCAGTTCTGCAGCAGATGTTCAGCGATCATTTTACCGGTACCGCACGGGTATTCGTCGGTACCACCTATCTTCAATTTGTTGAATAGGTGGTACCTAAGTCTATTGTGGCCAGTGCGAAGACTGAAGAAAACGACCTGCTCTCTTCTGTTCAACTGGTAATAGGCATCGTTTTTGGCTGTGCGGAGTCTGAAGACCACGACCTGCTCTCTTCTGTTCAACTGGTAATGGGCATCATTTTTTTTTTGTGTAGCCAGTATGTTCTGTTTCCCATTTAGACCGGAAGATTCAAATATCGCAGTCAAGCTGTACACTACGACACGGCACAATCCTTTGTCCTGGCAACAGCCTGCTACTTGCAAAACCCTTCTCAGGGTTTGGTAGCAGGAGATTGAGAACGTTCAGGGCTCGGTAGTGGGAGATTGAGAACGTTCAGGGTTCGGTAGTGGGAGATTGAGAACATTCAGGATTCGGTAGTGGGAGATTGAGAACATTCAGGATTTGGTAGTGGGAGATTGAGAACATTCAGGATTCGGTAGTGGGAGATTGAGAACATTCAGGATTTGGTAGCAGGAGATTGAGAACATTCAGGATTCGGTAGCAGGAGATTGAGAACGTTCAGGGTTCAGTAGCGGGAGATTGAGAACGTTCAGGGCTCGGTAGCAGAAGATTGAGAACGTTCAGGGTTCAGTAGCGGGAGATTGAGAACGTTCAGGGCTCGGTAGCAGAAGATTGAGAACGTTCAGGGTTCGGTAGTGGGAGATTTAGAACGTTCAGGGTTCGGTAGTGGGAGATTGAGAACGTTCAGGTTTCGGTAGTCTGAGATTGAGAACGTTCAGGGTTTGGTAGTGGGAGATTTAGAACGTTCAGGGTTCGGTAGTGGGAGATTGAGAACGTTCAGGATTCGGTAGCTGGAGACTGAGAACGAACAAAGAAGATGAAGTAGAAGAAGAAAAAAGGAACAATGTGAATATTTTACATCTTTTTTTTTTTTTTTTTGCTTTGTTAAATGATAATTACACATATTAAAAATAATCTCATAAATCTTAAATTTGCCACCCTACCATAGAAGGGTAAAATAAATTAAATACTTTTATTTACTGTAAAAATATATAATTTGGTTTCTCATTTACGTTACATTTATATTACATTATTTTAAATAAATGTTCTAGTTAAATAGGGTGAGAGGGAGGGTGGGGCGGGGACGGGTTGGAGGTTTAAACAGGTGTCTCGCGTCACATAGACTGTATTTTCGTAACGAAATGTGATGCTGGGGAGTGGGGGGCGGGGGTGGGGCAATAGGAATACAATTGAAACACAGATTGCGTGACGACAATTGTAACTTTTGATACGTTGTAAGAGACTACTATAGTGCTATGTACATGAGGCTAGCAAACTCATTATGTAAAACCATTGATCTGAAACTGTTTATTCTAGGATACAGAATTCTTGTGACAAGGATCACTGTAGTGGTAGTCATATGCTTTCAATGGAGCGAAAAGAAGAATGAAGATGATTAAAATATTCATGACGTTAATTATACCATCAAATCATCTTCACATGAGCTGTATACCGTGCCACCAGGTAGCGTTTAAAGGTAAATATAACGTGAACACCACATGTTTCAGCCCCATGTTCCAGGAAGAACCATGTGGATTCAGTCAAAACAGATAAATCATAGATCATGTCACGACATGTTTTGACTAAAGAGACAGAACATTCTTTTGATATTTATCCCCAAGTAAATATTTGTATGTATGTTCCTGTTTTTGTAAGAGATTATAATAACATTAATAAAACAAAGCTGGTCAATTTATATGAATATATGAGAATTCAAATTAAATAAATCAAAACCCTTCTATTCCCTGCGAAACATAGGTCGTCAACAGATACTCGCCTTTCTCTTTTCATGTGCTATAACTTTCAACAACCCACCCTGCCAACTATGTCCTTCCTGCCGTTTTTAGGTAAGTCCATTCCCATGAGTGTTTATGTCTGCCCCTTCTCTTGTTCTGAGGATTCCAGAACAGTGACTGCTTTGTAATGCTATCATCTGGGTTTCCGTAATGTTTGTTAAATTCATTTCCAACGCTTTCACTTAACGACTTGTCCCACGAGCATATGTCCTTATCTGTCCCAAAGTACTACATTAGAGACTTTAACATGCGATTTTATTCTCTCAAACTACCCATTGATAAAAACCTGTTTTAGTTGCGCTTTTCTGTATCCCCATGTTACAGAGCAACGCATTAGGATGGACTTGACATTGGAATTGGAGATCTATATTTTTGTGGATGATGACATTTTTTTTCTATTTCTACAAATTTCGTAAAGCGTAAAAAGCCCTCTCGTTTTTTGTATTCTCAATGTATATCTCAATCATGACCTTGCCTATGTTACCAATTTTTAGTTGCCTTATGTACTTTTCCCCAATGTTGTGTGCGTTGAACTATGTTTTTATTTTGCGCCTGTCGGCCCAGTGCATCCGACTTCGGAGTTCATTTTATCTAAGGGTCTGCTTCCTCTTGCATTTTTCTAAGGGTTTGTGCTTCCCCAGTATAACGGGCGGTGATGCGATTAGGGAGCGAACCCAACGTCTTCGCGTTGTAAGCCGTGTCACTTAACCACTTGCCTACGCCGTCCCTACCAAGATATATTAATGAATATATATCTTACGGTAAGGTGTTTCTAAGTATAATCTGATTGGCATTTGGGTGCTTTCATTGTCATAACATGTTTTTGTTCTCTGTATATCATCAGATCTAATTTCGGTGACCACTCAGTAAGCATATTTATTTTATGTTCCCTTTAGTTGTGGAGTCCTTTTTAAAAATAAACTGGTGCCAGACAGACAGAGCTATCTTGTATCACCAGTCCTGGTTGCTCTGCCTATTGGCTGGATTATAAATAACACGACTTCTGCATACGCAAATTCATGAGAATTGAGAAAGCTTCAATTCAAAATTGATAAAGGACTCCCGAATAGCAGGCGGTACACATAGTATATGTGTGTTTGTTAGTTTGTTTGTCTGTGTGTTTGTTTTGTTTGTTTGTGTGTTTGTTTGTTTGTTTCGAATACCTACAATGAGTAGGTTTACATTTGTGTGCACACCAAAAAGGACGTTAAGTGTCGAGTTGCAGGCGCTTTCCTCGCATCCCGAGCGTGCTGATGAAGGTGGACCAGAGTCCTCCAGGCGGTTGTGCTATGCTTAGCTTCATCTGCATATCGCTCACTACTACGAGGATCACGTCGATCCATCACATTATTAGCCAGACTGCTATGAAAACAGTCCGTTTCCAGGGAGGGCTACGAGGAAGTCGAGATGGAGATCTTTGCCAGTATATTTAGTCTGATCCTGACGAACATGTCTGACCAGTATGTTGTACCTGACCCTGACGAACATGTCTGATCAGTATGTTGTGCCTACCTGACCAGACCTTAGTCTTTCTGCCCGATAGTAGACAAATATATTTGTAGTGTTGTTTGTTGCATTTTCTCTCATTAACTCGACATCGTCGGGAAATGTTCAGTAAGTATTAAAGGTCTATTGTCACATGTGATGTAAAAAAAATGTAATTGAACTTTCGAAGCTACAACAGTTGAGGAAGAAAGGTCCCGTATACTATTTAGAGCATATTCTTCCTCGTCATCTGTTTTTTCGTAACCTTCATGACCTTCCTTTATTATGATGATCAATTATTATTATTATTAATAAAATGTTTACTGCCTGTCTTATTTTAATTGTTATGACTATTCTTACTGCAATAATTGTAATTATTCCTATGCAAGCAAAACATTTATTGTTTAATGGCTAGGAACAGTCGTTTTATGAAAAGCAGATGGATGGCCCAGTTGTTCGAATGTCGATTTTCTAAACATGGGGTCGCATGTTCAATACTTCGGTAAAACTTGTCTTTTCTGTGCAAGAAAAAACTATAACATAACGTGTACACTGCGTGGAGACTTTAGGTTCAAGCGGCTTTTATTCTTCAGCTTTTTTAATCTTTCTGGTCGAAAAAAAAATATGAATAAATATCGCAGTGTTAGTTTTAATTCTTGTTCTGACTCACTCATTCACTTGAAGTGTTAACATGCGGCACGGTTCATTAATAGCTAGCGATTAATGCCAAATAATTATGTTGTGGCGGTTGTTGTTGAATTGGGTAGGATTCTTCTTTTGTGCGCCATGAAAAGGACGAATAGTGGCTGATCGTTGTAGTTTCATGTGTTGCAGTGTTTTTGTATTGTACTTGTGAATTGTAAACTGGCAACTAGTAAGCTATTGGTCCTGCGAGTAGGTAAACTGGCAACTAGTAAGTTATTGGTTTTGCGAGTAGGTAAACTGGCAACTGGTAAGCTATTGGTCCTGCGAGTAGGTAAACTGGCAACTGGTAAGTTATTGGTCCTGTGAGTAGATAAACTGGCAACTGGTAAGCTATTGGTCCTGCGAGTAGGTAAACTGGCAACTGCTTAGTTATTGGTCCTGTGAGTAGATAAACTGCCAACTGGTAAGCTATTGGTCCTGTGAGTAGGTAAACTTAAACTGGCAACTCGTAAGCTATTGGTCCTGCGAGTAGGTAAACTGGCAACTGGTACGCTATTGGTCCTGCGAGTAGGTAAGCTGACGAGAAAATGAAAGATGAAGGAAAGTAACTGGAGTGATGGGTAGATCACTATTCTGATCTATATTCGTCTGACAATAGAGTCAATCTCACAGCCCTCTTGTTCTTGTGGGTCGCTGTATTTTTAAAAAACGTGTTTTAGTCTAATTTATCCATTCCTCTGATCATTTTATAAGCCTGTAATAAGTCACCACGAATTCTTCTCTTGTCTAGACACTGTAGGCCGGCTTTTTTGAGGCTCCTCATAACTGTAATTATGGAATCCCACTATTAGTTTTGTTGCTCTTTTTTGTATTCTTTCCAGCATGTTTATATCTCCTCTACGATGAGGACTCCACCTGTACACAGTACTCCAATCTAGGTCTAACTAATGCTTTATAGAGTTTGACTATCACTTCCTTGCTCCTATGTTAAATATTTCTTTTTATCCCTTTTTATCATACCTGACATTGCATTTGCCTTTTTTACTACTACAAGAACTTGCTCACTCACCTTATCCGTATGAGCTATTATAACCCCTAGGTCCTTTTCCTTATCTATCTTTCTAATATTGTTCTCTCCCATTCTGTAATTATGTTCCATATTGGATCTACCCATGTGGATGACTGTACATTTATCTACATTAAACTCTATTTGCCAGCTTACAGACCATTATCGAATTTTATCTAAATCCGACCTCAATATATCCACTTCTGCTTTAGATGAGATACTACTGCATAGTTTTGAGTCTTCGGAAACATCTCATCTCCAAGGCCTATATTTTTCGCTAAAGGTCAGCTGTAACTGTTCATGTCTCACAAGCATAGAGGAATATTGACAGGACCAATGTACTCATTAATCTGATCTTCGTGCATAGTGCTATCCGTTTATCTTTCCAGATTTTGTTAAGCCGTGCAAGCGCCGCTATTGTCTGTGCTATTCTGGCCACCACCTCACATTTTGATCCTTCATCACTGACAATCGACCCTAGATATTTAAAACGGTCAACCACTTCGAGTTCCTGACCATTAATTTGTATCTTGCTGTTGAAGCCCTCGGCGGTGTTGGTCATTAATTTTATCTTTCCAGCGTGTATCTCCATATCATATTCAAGAGCTGTTTTATCGAGCCTTCTGACCCATTCCTGGAGTTCTGCTTCTGAACCCGCCAACCCGTCGATATCATCTGCGAAACGAAGGTTGGTAATCGTTCGGCTCCCTATCTTGACAGTACCAACGTGACCTCCAAGGGCCTCACTCATAATTCCCTCAAGGAATATATTGAAAATGGTTGGAGGGAGTGTACATCTCTGTCTCACATCAATTGGGTATCGAGGGGACTAGTTTCGCACATCAGTATTTCAGCGCAAACACATTATTGTTAAGTTTCAAGAAGGGACTGACACTCGTTAAAGGTGAATTAAAAACTAAAGAGGGAACGGAAAGAATAGAAGACATAGTCCCAACTTTAGATTAGGGAAGAAAAGTGAAAGATGTGACGTATTAATATGATGGACTAGATCAATAATACGGCTCTTCATTAATGTGAGCATTAAAAAAACAACACGCGTATAGAGAGCTACAGAAATGGAAAGTACGTTAGATAACATCACAATGTGAAACTACCTGATCATATATCCCAGTCATTTAACTGTATAAATTTAGATAAAAGGGAAACTACAATATTGTATAGTTCAGTCATATTACTATGTCAGCCCTGGAGGCGTATGATGAGGACACTCTACAATCATTAGTCAATCGTCTGTCTCATGCCTGCAACATATTTTCACTCATTGTAAACGTAAAAAAACGGTGTCCTAATACAAGTTGGAACTTCACCAGTAAAATCAATTACGCTAAATGTAGATTCGCTCGATGAAGTTCAAGTGTTCTTCTTCTTCTTCTTCTTCATCGTACGTGTTCAAGTGTTCAAATATGTGGGCTTCGCGGTAACAGCAACACTATCAAAGCATGATGAGATCAATATATGCATAGGGCAAGCAGCAACAACTTTCGGCAGGCTTAAAGAACGGGCATGGAACAACAGAAAGCTGACACTTAATATAAAGATCATAATATATCAAGCAAGCGGGCTTGGTACACTGTTATACGGAGCGGAAACATGGACAACATATTCAAGTCACGAGAAGAGGATAACAGTTTTCATATGCGATCGAGCCTGTCAATCGAGAATCCGCAAAATCACCCACGAAAGTCGATGTCCCTTGAGTACAGATGCTGCCACCGCGATATCTACAATAGACTAGCTTACGGATCGTCTATCAAGACGCAAAAGTCCATAATTAATCTGTGGTGTAAGACGGAAGAGAAACTACCCGATTATACGTGCCAATAATTTTACTGTATAATTTTAGATTGAGGGGAAACTACGCGATTAAATGTGCCAATCATGTTACTGTATAATTTTAAATGGAAGGGAAACTACCCTATTATATGTGTCAATCATTTTACTGTATAATTTTAGATGAAAGGGAAACTACCCTATTATATGTGTCAATCATTTTACTGTATAATTTTAGATGGAAGGGAAACTACCCTATTATATGTGTCAATAATTTTACTGTAAAATTTGGGATGGAAGGGAAACTACCAGATTGTGTATTTCAGTCATTTAACTGTATTCTTCCTTTCTCTTCTCCGTTTGTTCTCAATCCCCAGCTATCAAGACCTGAACATGGCTTTGCAAGTAGCAGGATGTAGTCCGGAGAACGGAATGCGTTGTGTCGCTAGTTTACAGCTTGACAGCCTATTTGACCTTTCGGTCCGACACATCCGTCTTCAGTATATTTAACTAAAATTTTAGATAGAAGGAAAAGTCCCAGGCTAGATACACATAACATGTCACTATGTAGTGTAAGAAGGAATGGAAACTACCCGATAATATACACGTAAACTATATATGTATGATGTTAACGAAAGTTGTTCATTGCAAGCGATTATGGTGACATCTTCAGGCGGTATTGCCGTGATGAGGTAACTTGCGCTGTATTTGGATAATAGGGAGAAAGTTACTGCGCTGGTCATGAACCTCATTCTCTGGTCATGACCTACCCTGGACCAGTGGCAAGAAATAAGTCCAGACGACTGAAAGTAACTCAGTATGTAGCCACTCTGGTTCCGTATATCTTGAGACCAGGATTCGCTTGAAATTTGCGTGAGTTGATTACCCACCATTACCGTTCATCGTTTTCAGACGCGAGCTCCTGTGGAAACAGGTCGGGTTGACATTTTAAGGCCGTAAAACATGTTCGGTTCTGACGGATGGGAAACTTGTCGGGTTGACATTTTTAACTGAAGGCTGCAAAACATGTTGGGTTCTTTGTTATTTGAAACTTCGACACGGCGATAGCTTTGGCTTCTCCGACAATTTTGAATATGATGTCACGACAGTCAACAAGTACTCTCACAATATCAAGAATTATAGTATGTAAATTATGTCCTCCTTTCTGAGATAAATTAGAAATACGAACTCTTTTCTGAGATAAATTAGGAATACTAAGAAAGTACAGGGTAAGTCTGCCTACAACTAAAACAATTGTTGTAGAAACTTGGTTAGTTAACAGTGCACAACTCTCCTGATTATATAACTTTATTTGATCTATTCAGTGTTTATATACTATCGACAATTTAGGCTGGGGAGTTTATTATCGTTTGCTTGTTTTCTTTTTGTTCTGTGGCGTCTAATTTGTTAATAATTCAAGATGGTGTCTCACGCTAAAGCTGGTTAAGCGAATGTGTCCTTACACAGACATATACAATACATGCTAGATTAGGCTGTCTAAACTGATCGTGTGCTTGAAATAAAAATCGGTGCATTTGAAATGCAGATGTTTCTCTTGTGTAAAATTTGTTCAAGGCCTATCAACCTGAAGAAAATCGATCACATCCAAGTTAGATGAGTTGGATAGTTATCCTATTAATGAGAAGTATGTGTACGGTATTAAACGAATTACTGCCTTTATAAATGTGATGTTAGTGGGTAAAAGGCAGCCGGAGTAAATGTAAGGAAAATGATGGTGAGACAACGGGAACCATACACTAACTATTTCTAGTAACAGGTAAAAGAACGACAATAATGAATAATTATATGGAAAACGGATACATTGGAAGTCGTAATCCTACGCCCGGTATGAGAGTCATGAACTACAGTAGAAACAGATCATTCCCAGTTCAATACACGCACACAAAACCCAGTTCGCTCGCCTGCAGAGAACTACAATAATTCGGAGTAGCAGACTTACGTGTAATTCATTTGTGTGATGTTACATGGAAGGTAACAGTAGCACTAGCATTTTTTAAATTTCAAAATAATGTGCACTATCTATCTATCTTTCTATCTATATATCTATCTATCTATCTATCTATCCACCCATCCATCCATCCATCCATCCATCCATCCATCCATCTAACTATCTATCTATCTCTCTCTCTCTCTCTCTCTCTCTCTCTCTCTCTGTCTTTCTGTTTTTCACTCAGCCTAATTAAAATGGTATGTAAATTGATATTAGCTCATAGGTCTTATATTCCTGTTTTCTATCCTTACAGGCGCCCCTGCCTGCTCAATGCAGTTCTGATTGTGAAACGTCTGCAGAATGTTGATCACTAATCAAATGATTGCAGAGTGATCATCCAGCAGACGGACATTGATTGATATCAATATGCTCCCACACCCACTATCCATGTCGATCGTTTCTCCTTTTCTTTTACTCTAGAAACTTAATTAATCATAACATATTCATATCCCCCGAATGGCGCCGGAATTGTAAAGAATAGTGTCACTATAACGTTTAAAGCGCAGGATATTTCACGTATGACGTCACGTGATAAGAGAGGGGAGGAGGTTAGTGCAAGAGGGGAAGAGGGTGTAGTGGAGTCGTTCAACTTTTTCTGACGACATGTCCCGTGGAAGTGGTAGAGAAGGAGGTTAATGAAATATGACTTCAGTAAATCATTGTTATTATTTTCGTTTTCTATTTTTTATTAAAATATTGCATTTTATCAGCTGTTATTTGCTACGAATTTTAGACTTCATTCTTATTCACGCTTCACTTTATGGACATTTTAACGAAAAATAAAATGTCCTAAGAAACAAACAAACAATATGACTAGGAGGGAATGCGAAATGGTTACAGAATAATCATTGTGACAATAACTTCATGTGTCGAATACAAAGCAAAACAAGGACATCAGAGAAAGGAAGAACAGCTGGATCAACTGCCACCGGGTGCATATAACACAAACAAATATGATGACCTAGGTACAAGATAAACCACGAGTCATATGGATAAATGGTACATTAGAAATCTACAAAAACAAGGGCTTAAACGACCAACAGCACACAGTTGTTCCAAGATTTGGATCGTCAGGTCACAGTGACTATTAGCCATAAACGTCAACGGGAAATATAAAGTAAATGGAATACGCGTTCAATATAAGTAAAGAGTACATCATTCACGTTCGATATAAGTGTGGAAATCATATCAATCTCGTTCAATATAAGTATGGAACACAGCATACACGTTCAATATAAGTGTGGAACACAACATACACGTTCAATATAAGTGTGGAACACAACATACACGTTCAATATAAGTGTGGAACACAACATACACGTTCAATATTAGTGTAGAGAACATCATACACGTTCAATATAAGTGTGGAACACATCTTTCCCGTTCAATATAAGTGTAGAACACAGCATACACGTTCAATATAAGTGTAGAACACAGCATACACGTTCAATATAAGTGTGGAACACATCTTTCCCGTTCAATATAAGTGTGGAACACATCATTCCCGTTCAATATAAGTGTGGAACACATCATTCGACGACAAACTAAGAAAAATTTAAACTATGTACACCGAATCATCTTCATGGTTGCATCCACACTAGTTGCCAGCGCATATTGAAATTGTTGTTTCAGCTCAAATACTTGATAGAATCAAAATACTGGTAGCTCGTTTAATGTGTTGATGTGCAAATGTTTTAAAAATGCCATCCGTGTTATATAATGTAATGAATTTTACAACAACAAAATGGAAGCTAAATAAAATACAGGTCTACTGATACATCAATGTATGTTAGGTCAGTTATACCTCATACGAGCAAGTAGAACAGATGACGTTTAGTTTAAGAAAATAGACTTCGAATTTGCCGAAAAACTATTTGGCCGATATATGGTCAACATTAACTGCAGATAATCCATCTCATTTTGATGGAATACCCTTTCCAATAACATTGCTAATCAAGAGACAATTGGATTAATAGAACTATTAAATGGAAGAAATTACAACGAGACAGACTCAGTCTTCATTCGTAATCTAGAGGGATTGAAATGGTATAATCAAGTCCCCAGTGCAGAGCTATGGAAACGATATGATAAATATCAGTTTTACCGCGGAAAAGATGGCGCTTGTGTTGGGTCACTCACACATTAAGGACGCCCTCTGATAATCATTACCAGTCAGTCTTTGTTCTGAGATTCCCAGGGCAAGAGAGGTAAATGTAGACAAAAGTATAAATGGACAATAGAGGTTGCGACAAGCATAAAGGAAACAATGAAGACGTGGAATGATTTAGATAGACTGGCACAGGGCTGGTGTACTTGGCGTACATTTGTGGAAGATATATCAACCACAGGGAGTTGAAATGTTGTGACTTATTAATCGATTGATTGATTGATTGATTGATTCATGCATTGCCTTCAAAAAAAGAGGATTGTAAAAAGAGAAATAAACCACTGACACATATTTTACATTTGATATCTTTAAAGTTGTTGATGATTTCTTTTAAAGATTAACATTATTTTGTGGAATGTAAATGTTGGAAATAATTGAGAGCAATGGTGCCATCATTTTACATTTATTTTATGCTGTTGTTTTGTTTAATATTAATTACGTTTTGAAAAATAATTTTAAAAGCTTCCAAATAGCTAACATATCCATTGACAAGTAATTTTAATTTATTAGTTTCAAAAATATTTTTATATGTGTAGAGTGGTTTGGAGGTAAGACGTCGATGTCGGGTGCCGGAGGTTACAGGCTCGAATCACGATGGAGACCGGAATTTGTTCACGTGGACTTTCTGATATTTCGCCGGATCTCTAGGTAGTAGAGATCGGACGCCCATGTGCAGTCTCGGGCACGTTAAAAATCCATCGGCAGTTGGAAACGGAAAAGAGTAGGCTTAGCAGCCGCTGCCTGGGCAAAAATTCAAATAATATAAACAAATCTGCTCGATCTATTACTAGATCTTCGCGAGGCTACGGAGTTTGTGCATTGTGCTAAGATTCTCCAAAAATATGGAAGAACAGAGCACTTATGGGTCAAACCGTGTGCAAGGATGTTGATTCGTCGACTAAACTAAACTAAACTAATCTATGATTTACAATAAAAGCTGTTCGGGGACAAAACAGCCTGACACACACAGGTAGCATTTATAAGAGAAACTGGGACCTTAAGCTGTTAGAAAAACGAAGAAGAAGACGAACATGTAAATATGTTTCAGACATTTGTTCCCACATCCGAAAGCCTTTGAGGGGAAATAGATAAATTTATGAACTATACCCCGTGATAAAACAAAGACAGACGTATGAAGTAACAATCGTTCGGAGTGAATCCAATACTAATGTGGGAAAGGAAATAATATAGGATAAAGTAGATACTTTCTACATAAGCGGAGAGTGAAACAAATGATTTACTAACAGAATGAGTTAGAATCAATTAGCTATCGAAAAAAGAATATGTTTTCAACAGTTTTCCTTGAGAATTAGGGAATGAAACAGCACTTATGATAATATAAAAACCAGAAAAATTCAAGATATAGTAAAAATAAACCATAGATAAAATCATTCACCTTTGTAAAAACTGTGCTTATCAGCAACTGATAACCATCATTTCTCAAATTTGAAGACAGCTAAATACAAGAAATAAACGGATCCCAACAGCAAAGTGTGTTACAAACTGGTGGAGGATGGAGACAGAATAAAAGATAGCGACTGTTGACCGAGGAAGAAATGTGTATCTCATCATGCAGATTGTAAGCAATGGCATGCTAAGCAAATAGGTGCCACTGTGCAGATACGGGCTGGTTCCCTGAGGAATGTCTGCTGTACATACAAACAAGGAAGCGATAACTCCTGCTGTAAGCAAACATGTTCATAATTACGAATGTTTCTACCAATCTGAGGCATGAAGCATTCTAAGAAAGACAATATAAAAACTAGAGCAAGAAACCTAATAACTGGGCACATGAAATGTCCCAAAGTTGAACGTGAAGGAAAATATAGATTTTTTTAATTTCAGAGGCCAGGGCCAAGTAATTTGATAAACTGGGTGCAGCAGAGGCAAAACAAAAAGACGGAAAACACATAATCTATACCCTCAGGAGAGTAATGAACGAGTCGCTAGAATTTCGTCCAGAAAGAGAATCTCGACAAATATGTTTGTTGGTTTTGAGCACAGAGTTCTAGAAAGATGCCGCTGAAGTTGAGAGCATAACTTCTAGACATTGCCATCTTACTAGCTGATACGCAAATTCGGGAACAATGTAAGGAATACATAGAAGAACGTTGTGAGTTCTAACAACAGATCTTCAAATTAATCAAATATGCTCATGTCATGTTGGCAATGGTGACCTAAACTCAAATGTAGGAAAAGAAAAACACAAGAATATCGTAGGGTAATATAGAGTGGGGATAGACATGATATATGAGACAGGCTGATACGATTTTGTGAAGAAAACCAATGGGTTATGTGTGATACATTCTTCCAGCAAACCCCAAGGCGAGTATATGTACATGACAGTGCAGGAGATCTAGTCAAGAATCAAATTGAATTTATTATTATTTTAAATAACAGATTCATAAATAGTGTCACAATGACACAAGTGTATTCCGTTGCGGACATAAATAAATATCACAATCACGTAGTGATCAAACAGCTATGACGCTGACAAATGTAAGCACATTATTTTAAAAAGGATTCTCAGATAGAAACATCAGTCATAAAGCAGACATAAGCAAACTGAAAATGTAATGTGGATGCCAAAAAAAATTATAACATCCTACTGTAACAGAAGAACTGGAACAATGCAAAAGAGAAAGCTGTATGACAAAGGATGAACTAATTGGGAATTGCTAAATGTAAGAATGGAAATAGCAACTAAAATTCGACTCAAAAAAGAGTTTAAGAATAATTAGCTAAGAATAACAAATGACAAGAAGAAAGAGAGACAGAACAATTGAAGAATATAAAGTAACTGAAAACGAGATATATATTAAATGCTGGCAAGGAAAAGAGGAGTGGATTCAAAACAAAATACAAAATAACAGAAAACTGGGAATGCCAAGACATAACAGTAGTTCTTGTACATGCATAAATGGAAGCAACTATCGAAAAAGATAAGAATCATTTAATGAAGATGAGGCATTAAGATATAGAAAGGCGACATATGGTTTGATATGATAATGAATGGCTCAGTATTATCAGATCGGAAGTGTAGTAACCAATCAAGAATATCGCCAATGGGAAGACAAAACAGACATGAACGATAGCAATACATAAATGATAGTGTCCCTTGATGGTCTCGATATCTGTAAAATAGCTGATATGTGCAACAAATCTACGTTGCACGATTTATACCACGTGATCTTTGGACGTCATTTTTTTTAATACCATTACCCAAGAAAGCACGCGCATCCGAATGTTCAGACTTTAAATGAGTAAAACCGATGAATCATACTGTTAATGTACTGCTCAAAATTATACCGGAGCGATTAAAGTAAGACAAAGATGTGTTTGGAGAACACATTGAATTTCGGCAGAACAAGAAAAGTAACATTTTGTGTAGGAGCACAAGCAGACAAATATAACGATACATTTGTAAAAATCAATTATATCTGCTGTATACTTTAGAAATGATTTTGTCAGAATCCAGTATCAGAAATCTATGAAAGAAATAAGGCCTCCCTAGAGAGACGTATGGTTGGTATTGTTATACGCAGTCAGCGCATGTAAACTATCAACAATTCTGACAAAATGCAACTTTCATTAGCAAGGACCCAGTTGCTCATGCGTACAAAACAAAATATTGATGGACAGGCCAGAAACTGGATGAGACTGCAACGACGACAACAAACCTCGAACATTCCAGGGAGAAACAGACCTTGTGGTAGACATTTACAGCGCTGATCATACTCCCTCGCACTCCAGAACAGCAATGATGTCAGGAGAAAGAACATCTGGACCTCCATGCACAAATATAGAGACATCTGAAGACGAATTTGATCTATCGACTGTGAAGAACGGGTCGTCAAGTGATCAAGTGATATCGAATGTCTGTTCAGTGTTATTTATACCATCCAATCGATTATATTATAAACAGAAATATTGGAAACAATGGTCACGATAAAGTAAACCCTAACTATGAAGTATTCGAAGACATTATAAAATAATCAAAGCATTACAGTATATGGTAATACTCGATGACATTATACAATCATCAAAGTATTACAGTATCTGATAAACATCATCAAAGATGGCGGTCGTCGACAAAGATATCGTTTTAAATCAAAGCTCTGAAACTTAACTTAACTTAACGTCTTTATACTGGTTTAGAAGACCCTGCAGAGTCTGTATACAACCAGTTACATTTACATCACCTTGCTCTAAAAGCTATGCGCATCCAGTTTATTCTTAAATGCATAAACTGTCCCTGCCTCCACTACCTCCCCTGGCAATGCATTCCAAGCAGACACCACTCTCTGACTAAAAATATATTTCCTAATATCTAACCTGGACCTCTCTTTAGTCAGCTTGTAGCTATGCCCTCGTGTTATTGTAGGTGGCTGTGTTTTAAAAAACTTGTTAATAGTCTAATTTATCGATTCCTCTGATCATTTTAGAAACCTGTATTAAGTCACCAAGAAATTCTTCTCTCTTCGAGCCACTTTAAGCCGGTTTTTCTGAGTCGTTCCTCATAACTGTAATTCTGGAATCCCACTATCATCTTTGTCGCTCTTTTTTGTATTCTTTCTAGCATGTTTATGTCCCCTCTATGATAAGGACTCCACACCTGTACACAGTACTCCAATCTAGGTCTAACTAAAGCTTTATACAGTTTGACGATCACTTCCTTGCTCCTATGTTTAATATTTCTTTTTATCATACCTAACATTGCATTTGCCTTTTTCACTGCTACCTTAACTTGCTCACTCACCTTTCCTGTATGATCTATTATAACCCCTAGGTCCCTTTCCTTATCTATCTTTCTAATATTGTTTTCTCCTATTCTGTAATTATGTTCCATATTGGATCTACCCATGTGGATGACTGTACATTTATCTACATTAAACTGCATTTGCCAGCTTACAGACCATTCTCGAATTTTATCTAAATCCGACATCAATATATCAACTTCCGCTTTAGATGAGACACTACTGCATAGTTTTGTGTCATCAGCAAATTTTGCAATCATGGATCCCATTTCAATGTCCAAATCATGTATATATATCAAGAACAAATTTGGTCCCAAAACCGAGCCCTGTGGAACACCACTTTTCACTTCTCTCCACTCAGAGTACTCCTTATTTATGCCCACCCTCTGCCGTCTTCCTGTTAACCAATTTTCAATCCAATTGGCAACTTCCCCACCTATTCCATGTTATTTTAACTTTCGAAATAATCTTTGATTAGGTACTCTATCAAAGGCCTTTGCAAAGTCTAGATAAATAACATCCACTGGCTCCCCTTTATCTATGATTTTAGAAACCTCCTCCATGAATTATAATAGATTTGTTAAGCATGATCTCCCTCTAGTAAACCCATGCTGACTATTTCTAATGAGATTAAATTTTTCTAAATGCATTACACTGTTTTCTTTGATTATTGACTCTAACAATTTACAGACTATGCTCGTCGTTAAACTCACCGGTCTACAATTTGCCGGATCTGATTTTTTGCCTTTTTTGAATAAGGGGATCACTCCTGCATCTTTCCAATCCCGTGGAACAATCCCTTTTGTAAGTGATTGAGAACATAATATAGCCAATGGTTTTGCTAGTTGGTCTCTAATTTCATACAGCAATTTTGGGTGAATACCATCTTGACCTGGATATTTATTCACTTTCAACCCCTCCAATTTTTTAAAAACCATTTCCTCTGTAATACAGATTGATCTTAATCCCGCTGTATCCATGTCTCTTTGAAAAATCTCTATAGGCTCTGGGATCTCGGAGCAGTCCTCCTTTGAAGACTGTGCCAAAGTACTGATTGAGCAGATTAGCAGCCTCCCTATTTTAACTTATTATTTTCCCTGTACTGTCTATGAGAGCGCCTACTTTGTCTTTCGTTCTTTGTTTATTTCTAACATAAGAAAAGAAGCTTTTACTGTCAGTCTTGATCCTCTGAGCAAGTTTTTTTTCAAAGTCTTTTTTTTGCTGTTTAATTCGCTTTCTGAGATATGTTCTGCTTGTCCAAATATTTTACATATGTTTCTTTTGATTTACCTGCCTCTATATATTTTTGCCATGATTTATGTTTTGCTCTTCTACATTTCACTACAAATCTAGTTATCCACTTTTTACGCTTGGGGTTTACCTCCCTACATGGAACACATTCCTCTTTTAGCGTTTCTAGAACTGTTTTAAAACTTTCCCACTTCTGTTCAACATCTGTTCCTACAACAATATCTTTCCAGATTATGTGGTTCGCTGCCTCTTTCATCCTCTTAACATCTGCCTTACAGTAGTCGTATGTTCGCGTGTTTATGTTTACTTCTTTCCCTGCAATAAGATCCCAACGGATGATTTGATGGTCACTTGAGCCAAACAGTTGCCCAACGGTAACGTTTTCAATCATATTTTCCTCTGTTGTAAAAACTAGGTCGAGTATGTTTTTGCCTCTAGTAGCTGCTTCTACATGTTGAATTACAAAATTGTCAGTTATGCACTTAACAAAAGGTTTTGACTCTGCAAGTGCTTCTGCCATATCCCATTTTATTTCTGGATAGTTGAAATCTCCCATTAATAATAATTTCCCTTTACTTGCCTTTGCTATGCTACTAATCAGCTCCTCATCTTCCTCTTTTTGACTTGATGGACATCTATAGCACACTCCAATCATTGTTTGTTCACCCCCACTTTCTATTTCTCCCCATACACTTTCATTTTTGTTACCACATGATAAATAATCTTTGATCGTTATATTAACATAATTTATACAGTATAATAAAACGCCACCTCCCTTAGTCGTGTCTCCAATTATCCTATCTTTCCTTAACATTGTATATCCCTCAATTTTAAGTTCACTATCTGCAATCTCCTCATATGTCCATGATTCTGTTAACCCTATTATATCTGGTTTTTCTTCTTCTACATACAGTACCAATTCTTCTCTTTTATTTACTATGCTTCTCATATTTGCATAAAAATATTTTAGTTTGTAATGTTGTTGGTTTTCCTCTTTTTGCTTCTGATTTATCATTTTAGTGTTTGCTTTTCTACTATGTATTTCACACTTCCCTGACACCAACTTACCCCTTTGACTACGTCCTCTATAGCACCCTATTGTAGGCCTATCTTTAGTCTCATTTTTCATAGGCCTTACCAGTTTAAATTTCTAACACAATGATAGAACATATACTTTGCTACAACATGCTGTCCTATCTCATTTAGATGTAAACCACCCCTATCTAACATTTTACTTTTGTCTACTTTAACATCAATAAATTCCATTCCCATGTCCGCACACATCACCTGTAACCTAAGGTTGATACCTATTATTTTGCTATCTAGATAGTCTGACCCATCTGCTCTATCTAAAATGCCCATCATTGTGACCTTTCTAAACTTTTTTTCCTTAAGTGTTCTCATTATACTTTTATATTTATCCATAATTATTTCTGTACCATCTTTCTTTGCATTATTTGTACATACCAATACTACCACATGACTGTTTCCTTTGTCATCTATCCTCTTTATTCTCCCCTCTATTTTTGCTCCCCCAATATCCATTCTTTCAAACATGTTGTATTGTTTAGACAAATGTCTGCCAACCTCTCTCACCATTGAATCTCCTACTACCAATACTGACCCCTCACCTATATGTGCATACTTCTCTCCAAAGCTCTCTGCCCTGTGAGAAGTTTCCTCACTCAAATCTCCCTAACTTCCTTGATTACACCTTGACTGCAGCTTCTTTAAAATTTCCTCCATTTTCACTTGTTTCCCTTCTATTTCCATCTGCCTCTTTTCTATCTCCTCTAATCTCTTCTCATTTTCCCTTATATTGCACTCCATGTGTGCCTGCCTCTATTCAACTCTACATATCCTATATAAAACGGTTCCTTCATCTTCCAACGTTGTAGTAATACTAACATTTTCGCCACACAAATCACATAATCTGACTTGGCCTTTCCTTGCAGCAGTTCGTCTCGTCTTAGTGGCCATACTAATTTTGCTATTTATTTCCGTTAGCCAATAAGTTATATGAATACCCAATAAAATGTATACTTCTTAAAGCAACGCCAAAAAAGGAACAAACAAATGTCGCTGGTATTTACCTTTCTACAAAGTATCAAAACGACTAGGCCTAGTGTTTCTTGAGTATTACTACCGCTCACTGTTCCACGCTATTTAATTCTGTCAAGTCACTAACTATCTGTTATAACAAGGCCACTATATTTGAAAATACGTCTGCTACAATAAACTACAATCGCAACTATGTTATTATTACACAAAATAATTTTCAACACTAATACTTATCTGAAACGTTATAAATCTCTGTTCTGTCAATTCAAACCAACCACCATCTTGAACAACCGGAAACACTGTTCATCAGCAAATATGAACATTTATGTACGTCTGCGTTTTCAGAACTTCTACATTTTTCATTCGAATCAACACGATACAAGTAACCACAAAATGAATAGCACATTTCAGAGGATCATGTGCTGAAGATTTTAATATTGTTTTTAAAACTGGAAAAACTTTAAAATCGAAAACAGAACAAAATATTTAAAAGTTATATTTTAAGGCATCGGTTCTTAGTCTTTACGTTACGACGGATCTACTTTAAATATCTTCTGCTGCCGTGGACTCAACAAAATATTGCATATTTGAAGATGTTAGAGAATAAATGATCTGTGTGTTTTTACAATAGTAAACAGTGTTTGCAATTAAAAATGGTAATACACATACTAAATTCAAGAAATAAACGGATCCCATCAGCAAGAAAACATAATAAAATGAACTTAAAATGTTATCTTTCCGTCTAATCTGAATAAATTCTTTACTCACACCAGTAAATCCCAGTATAAATAAATGTGCATTATATATTCATATTTACACAATCTATGAAAGTATCATGGCCTGTTAAACACAAATACCATTTTAATAAACGTTTATATTGTTACTAGTGTGAGGTCACGGCGACTCCAACTAACTTTCACGCACGCATTTATGTTTATGTAATCGCTCTGAGACTTGAGAGACGATCATAATTCAGTGTCAAAATTTTCAAAATTGATTGTAAACTCAATTGAATTGTTGCCTTTCTTTAATGAGAAGGCTGACAAAGCATTTAATTTACAAACGTGGCTGTATCGGAGTTAGTATCTGAAACTTGTATTCTGAGTTCTGCCTCTTCGTTTTTTCAAACGGCTTCTATACATATTTTTAACATACAAATAACAGCAGAGAATGATTTTTCACACATGCCGCTACGATAGTCGCATCAATACTTTCAAAGCTCTCAGTTTGTAAATGAGCACAACCATTTGCTCGGGGATGTTTCTTAAACTGCAATTTCAGAACACTATCCGTTGATATTTCTATGACCTCTCACTTTTTATTTATCTTCAGGTCTTTAATTTTGACTTTGGCTGGTCTGTATTCTTTAATATTCGGCTCATTGGCGGTGTTTACAAAAGTCTGCGATGAAAGACGACAGTCCTGCTATGATGTCCAGTAACATTCTTACTCGCTGTTCAATTGACATTTATCTAGCTGTGGGAACGTTGACTTAATTAACTTCTGCTATCTTTATCCTTGTTTCTGTCTTTCTATTTGTCATATCTTTATATTTTTATTTGTATTTTAAATGTGAAAGTTCATAAGATTTGTTCAAGCCTTCGAGAACCCCCTTCGAGAACACCATAGGGGTCGGCAGACTACAAGTCCAGAACCGCTGCGTTAAGGAATAATGAGAAGGTCTTCATGAATTGAAAACATAGGTGGACAAATTCTTCAGATCAGTAACACGTGAAAATTGCAAGTAAGAATCTAACGCACCGGCCGTTTATTTTCATGTAAGGCGAAAACACATTATAGTCATCTATCGAAGCACGATTGTTGTTATTGTCTTCATCTTCTTTTTCTTCATCCGTCCTTCAGTCGAGTAGGTCATTGCTGTATCATGTCACACTGTTTTCCATTTGGTCTATCTTCAGCCGCTCTCAAAGATCCTTCCAGACCAAATTTTGCGTGTAACTGTCCTGTGCATTTTGGGGTTTCCTATATTTCTATTTTTTGCAATCCCTTTGCTTTTGTATAAATACCGAACCCATTGAATTTGGATGTTTTACAGCCTCCAGTAGGTCTTTTCAAGGTCCAAATATAGATTACTGTACCTCATATGTACAGTTGAAATACGTGAACCTGCCATGCTATTTCTAAGATCTGTTGCATCAGCGGCGCGTTTAAGCTTATGTACTATACATTTTAAATCAAACATTTTGTGACATTAAAGTTGGAAATAAAACACCTTCACAAACTATTTTGAATACGAATTTTGAATATCTATGCTCCAGAATTGAAAAAAATGGCAACTGCTCCAAAGAAATCCAAAAAAGACTAACAGTGGCAAAGGCAGGCGCTAAACAACCTAAAGAGATTATGACATAACACTAACAATAGGACAAAAGTGAAAGGCTTGTGACTGTGTTTTTCGTGTTGCATCATATGGCTGCGAATCATGGACGATTACCAAAACTTCTACAAAAAGAATCGAGTCCTTGGAGTCAAAATGTTACAGAAAGATCATCAAAATACCCTGGACGAAGAAAAATACAAATATAGATATTCGGCACGAGTTGAATATAGAGGTGAAATGGTTTATCTATTCAATTTTGGCCAGAAAATTAAAATACCTTAATCACATCAAGAGACACAAGGTCTTGAAAGAATAACGTTGGAAGGTACAGTGCAAGGAAACAGATGCAGGTGTAAACCGAGAATACGATGACATCAAGATATCAATGAATGCCTTGGTATGACTGACGGAGGCTGGAGTTTTGGCAACAGAAAGAGTTTCTTTCAGACAAACTATGATGAGAGCGACGTTCTATTAAGGACATGCCATATGATGGTGACATAAACTATACTAAGCACAATTATAACTTTACAAAATATGTCAGACTTTGTCGAAACATTACAATAAATTTATGAACGTGGAAAACAGACACGGAAAATGTGAGCACATAAAAACAGCTGATACATATATCAATGAAGTCTGCTGAAGAGTCTGCTCTAGGACAAATTGTACCTTTCATAATAAAGCACTAGATGGCATAATAGCAATACACTATTGGACATTATAACTCAATATAATAGATTACATAATTACTTTACTTAACTTACCGTCTTTTTACTGATTTAGGAAGACTCTGCAGAGTCTGTGTGAAACCAGTTTAATTTACATTTCCTTACTCTAATAGTTATACGCATCCAATCTGTTTTTAAATGCATTGTAATTGTCTTTGTCTCCATTACTTCCTGTGGCAATGCATTCTAAGCATTCACAACTCTCTGATTTAAAAAAAACATTTCCTAATATACTTTTTTGTTTCTTTTTTTTTTTTTGCGTTCGTCTTATTTTCTCTAATCCCCAAGGCGGTGTGCGTTGCACTGTGGTTTTTATTTCGCGCCTGTCGGCCCAGTGAATCCAACTTCAGCATGCATTTTATGTAAGGGTCTGCTTCCTCCTGCATTTTCTAAGGGTTTGCTTTCCCGGGGTAACGGCCGGTGCTGTGATGGGGATAGAACCCAGCACCTTGTGACCCTCATTTCCTAATATATAATCTGGACCTTTCATTAGTTAATTTGTAGATACGCCCTCTTATTATTTTTGGTGGATGTATTTTGAAAAAAACATGTTATAGTCTAATTTAATCTTACGTGTGAGTATTTTATAAACCTGTTTTAAGTCACCTCGAATTCTTCTCTTTTCAAGACACTGTAGGCCGGTTTTTCTGAGTGTTTCCTATAATTGTAATTATGGAATCACGTCCATCAGCTTTGTCGCTCTTTGTATCCTTTCCAGCATCTTTATATCTCCTCTACGAAAATGACTCCACACCTTTATACAATATTTGAATCCACGTCTAATGCTTTATACAGTTTGGCAATCACTTCCTTTGTTTAATATTTCTTTTTATCAAACCGAACATTGAATTTGTCTTTTTCACTGCTACCTGGACTTGCTCACTCACTTTATCTGTATAATCTATTTTAACCCATAGGTTCCTTTCCTTTTTTATCATTCTAATACTGTTCTCACACATTCTATAATTATGTTCCATATTGGATTTACCCATGGGGATAACTGTATATTTATTCACATTAAACTCCATTTGCCAACTCACAGACCGTTCTAAAATGTTATCTAAATCTGACCTCAATATCCATTTATGCTTTAAATGAGAACCTACTGCATAGTTTTGTGTCATCCACAAATTTTGCAATCATGGATCCGATATCAATGTCCAAATCGTTTATATATATATATATATATATATATATATATATATATATATATATATATATATATATATATATATATATATTTATATAAAAACCCAAGCAATGTGACATTTCACAATTTGCTTCACACCACTCAGAGTACTCCTTATTTATGCCCACTCTCTGTTTTCTTTCCATCAACCAATTTTCAGTCCATTGACAACTTCCCCATCTATTCATGTAATATTTAACTTCCTAAATAATCTTTGATGAGGTACTATATAAAAAGCCTTTGCAAAATTACATCAATACACTAGATGACAAAATAACACAATACAATAGATGACATTATAACTCATTTCCCTTGATGACATAGTTACTTACCTGTAAATACCAATTCAAATTAATATACACATATAAAAATGTGTTGTTATACGCGCATTATAATCTGAATTTTCTGTATCTGAAATATGTTTATCAATTTAGACGTTGCAGGAAGTGAGAAAAGCTGAGCATGTCTTATTGATAAACGTATCAAATATATAATATTTAAGATCAGATTATTTAAATCAAGTGTGTTTATGCTATTATATGAAAAACCTGTTAAGATTGGACAACGAAAACAGAGAGATCAACATTGTCCTAATACGTTCCTTGAGCGAAGTCATTAAGGAATTGTGCGAGTTTTGTTCAAATTGGACCAGACCTTCGCCAGTAAACAATGCAATGAATGACCTAGAAGTCTGAAACTTTAATCCCCTTCAATGTACTCTAATTGGGACGTAACACACTTCTCCCAGACCTTCGCCAGTAAATAATACAATGACTCACCTAGATGTCTGAAACTATAATCCCCTTCAATGTACTCTAATTGGAACCACATACTTCTCCCAGACCTTCGCCAAGAAACAATGCAATGACTCACCTAGAAGTCTGAAACTTTAATCCCCTTCAATGTACTCTAATTGGGAATTAACACACTTCTCCCAGACCTTCGCCAGTAAACAATGCAATGACTCACCTAGACGTCTGAAACTCTAATTCCCTTCAATGTACTCTAATTGGGACTTCACACACTTCTCCCAGAGCTTCTGCCATTGTTGGAAGAATAACAGGAAGTCTCTTTGAAAATGGAGTACAGTTAGGCCGTCCCGTTCCACATAATGTCTTTTCGTTACTAAAACCGGGTCCCTTTTAGTGGCAGTTTCATCCTGGGGAGCAACCAAAAATTGCAAGGAGCCAAATGGGGAGAGTAGGTGCCTGACGGTCATGTTTTTGTCTTGTAGTGCATACTCGTCATGCACCATCCTATGGGAGTAAAGAAAATTGTCAGGATGTACGCGTAAACCCACGACTCATTGATAGCAATCATGGTATTCAGGAAGTCATGTCGGCATTTGTGTAATCCTGCATGTACATGTACGGAAGTGCTTCTGCTTCATCGTTGGCCTCGCCCGCAATAATTTCACAGATACTGTCCACATAGCCAAATTCACCCACACAATGGAATGTACTGAACCAATGCTTATCCCCACCGTGTCCGCAAGTTCACGCATGGTTATTCGACCGTTCTGCATAACGCAAGTCCGCACTTGGTCAACGCCCTCGTTATTTCGGCTTGTTGAATGTCTACTCGAACGAGAATCGCTTTCCATCGGTGTGTGGCAATCGTTGAAGCCAGTGTACAACTGCTTAATTCTTTTGATGCTCAGCTCATGTCATCGTCACCGAAAGCTTGTTGAATCTTTAGTGTTGTTTCCATTTGTGCATTGTCAAGCGTTTTGTGTAAAATGTGATGTAATACAGCTTTTCAAGTTATTCCATGATTTCGGAGCGTTACATAAACTATCTCTCATGCTGACTGCCAACGACTGACCCTCTTTGTGAGGGGGAAAAATATTCACACAGGCACATGAACGTTCATTACATCTTCCCGCTAAAGGATATCTCCAGGTGCTTCTTTTGTTTTCGGGAGAAAAATTAAGATTCGACCCATTATGAACAGTATTGTCTTGGAAGCAACATGGACATTAGAACCAACGACTTGATGGAAAGAGGGATACAATAAAAATGGGGGGGGGGGGGGGGGGGTTTGTTGTTTCTGAAACAAATGAGCTTAGTCTACAGCAAATACGTTTTAGGCCTCAGATAGTGGGCATTTACAAAAGTGTTTCGACTGCCCCCACTTCCATCCAGCAACAAAAGATGCGGTTTTCTTAATATCATTCTTAAGTTCACAACTCACTAAATACAGACTGCCTCTTGGAAGGATGTACCTAGCTGGTTGAATTCGTTCATTCAAGATTTGGAGTGTGACTATCGTAAGACAATACAGACTTGCTATCTACGCATGTAAGTGCTGGTGGAAGGTGTCTTACGAGCACACACTCTAGTCCTCTGGTGTTTGAAACTGCTGACATGGCAATAACTGGCTTCTTTGGATACTTAAAACGTGTGCTCAAATTGAATGTCACGAGAGCCAACAAGCGCTATTGCAATATCAGTCATTATTTTCTGCATAGTATGTCCTACTTTCTGTGGTACAATAATATTACTCAGAAAGTACAGCGGCACACTGCTTACAACAAGCGTTATTATTATAGAAACTGGGTGTGTCAATTTACTAATGGTAGAGATCTTCCCTATCTGCTTAGTCAATTATGATCTAATCTAAAGTTTATATTGCAACGCTAAAGTAATGTTTCCAGCCGGATTTCTCCTATGGCAATTAATATATTTTTTGTTAATTCAGGATGGTGTTTTACGCTAAAGCTGGCGTAATGGGTATGCCATTGCACAAGCACACACATAAAACATACAAGATTATCTAGACTGATCATGTACAAAAAACAAAAATCTATGACATGTTTAAGCAAGTAATTATTTCATTTCAAGTAGGTTTAAACATAGCAAATGTGTAATATGTAACATCGGAGTGTGAAGGGAAGTGCAAGGTATTTCTAATGTAAATCTTGAATCGCATTTCAAACAAGTTTTGACACATGAAAAATGTGAATCTAAACAGTATCTTTCAACGTAGAAACGAAACGCGTGTTCTTAACAGGAATTAGTATACAGACTTTACAAAGTTTACATTTGTCCTTCCGCGTGGGTAGTTAAATTCCATTGGGAGCTGAAGCCGTCTTATCTGTGCCAAGTGCAGATTACAACTGAGATAATTGTCAAGATAAAGAATAGGAAGAAAAAGAAAGCAGATTTGAACGACAGTAGAACCATGCATACTAAAAGCAAGCAAGTTTTGGGAATTGTATGCCCAATAAAACGGAGATATGGACATATATCGATGACAGCTGCTGTTGGCGGAAATGTGAAAGACCAGTAGAAAGGCACGATACAAAATTAACAGGAAAATATAATCAAGTAAATTACCTTTATAAAGATATGGGCATCTGATTAGCAACATGAAAGAGCCGATGTAGAGGGGGGTGCACATTTTGAAGACCCACAATTTCACAAGTTCCACCTGACATTCAGTCGACATATACTGATAACATGGTCCCACAAAAGATAATATTCAAAAAGCCATATTGCTTCTAAGTGATGGACTTCGGCTTAACAATTTAATGATCTTGACTTGGTCGACAACTAAATCTCGCTGTCCTATTCCCACATTAAGATACAAAATAAAATATGTCTGTCCCAGACTTTGGGTCTGCATATACCCAGTGACAGAATACCGGTTCTGAGAATCAATGTTAGTTACCGATGATCACATTGTTAGGCGACATTCTCTTACAAGATGTGAGCTCTGGCATATATCCTGGTAGCTATATGGACAAAACAGAAAGCATTTGGACACAAAAACACGAAAATGTATACACGAGGCGTAAGGTAAATTATGGAAATCAAACAAACAACACGAAAATATAAATCTTCAACTTCAATTTAAAGTTGGTTCTTTGATACGATCACGAATACACGAATAATGATCAGTGGGAAAGGATTGGGCATGTTCTAGTGACACAGGACATGAACACGATGCGTTGGTGCCGAATAGTTCATTTATTCTGAAAAGGGTAACATTTCGAGGCCGTCTCTGTTTTGGAACCCCAGAGGAATTCCTACTCATTCATGGCGGAAAGAGCTTAAGGCAAATATCGCAAAGACTGGGAAGGCGTTAAGCTGGCGTAGGTGGCCCTAGACATGAAGATTTGATGTTTATTTCAAGAAGACCAACCGATGTTGCACCAGGTTATGATAGATAGATTGTTTGATTAAATACTTGTCATATTTCACTGTTCTTTCACCCTAAAAATCGTCTTAATTAAGAATACGCCATCAATACATTCCATTACCATCAGGAACTGAACCTGAGTTCTGACTATCAAGAATTAAACACGTGTTGCTCAGTTAGAATTCTACAAATTGCATTATTCTTCCTTTCAAATATTGTCGCCTACATTAGTAAGCATGTTTGCTAAATGCCATTGTCACAGCTATCGGTATACATATTAAAAATGGTATTCTCATGTATCTCAATATAAGTCTGAAGAGAGTTCTTATGTGTGTGATCGTTTTATTTTGTTTCAAAACTATTCCTATTCAGTTATGTTGTTGTTGAATGTCCATAAAACTATTCAGACTCAGTTATGTTGTTGTTGAATGCCACTAAAACTATTCCCACTCAGTTATGTTGTTGTTGAATGCCCATAATGGATAACTTTCTACTCTTTTGATAAGAGCATTAAGTGGCGGACTAGCTTGCCTCACATCCCGAGTCTATGGATTAAAGTAGACCGGTGTCCTTCAGGTGGTTGCGCCATGCCTTGCTTCATTTACCTGCCATTCACTACTACGGGTATCACGACGATCTTCCATATGGTTAGCCGGTTTGTCATAAAAAGCATGTTTCCACGGAGAACTACGTGAAAGGAGGGTGGGTGCCTTGGCCAGTATATTGTATAAAAAAACATTGAAAGGTAGGATTAAAAAAACCGCGCTAAGATGGAACCACGGACGAAACCTACGTCAAGACCAAAAGGCCTTCCCCGGAGACAACGAACAATAACAATAACGAACTGGTGAATCATAGAAGAAGAGAAGAGTACATTAACTGACAAAATGAGCACATGAAGGAGTACAAGAAAAGGATACTTTGATGAATAATAAGATATTAACACATGGGAATTTGACGATGGCCGGATACTAAATGATTGACAAAGACGCGGTTGCCAGATAATTCTTAAAAACATCGTCCAATAACATATAAAAAGAACTCCAAAAGGACCCCAACAATAAATGGATAGAGTTGATTGAAAACTGTATTTAAATATTGTTAAATAGATTTAAATTTTTAAAAACTAAGCATATTCTGGCCATACACAAAAGCTGGTAAATGTTGCAGAATAGCGACGCAATGTTAGAAGAAAATAGGTATAACAAATAAATGCCAGAATAGTGTTATAAAATTGTAAATATCTGGTATAAAAAATTACATTTCAATATGCAATAAATGAGTTGAATCCTTAAAGTGGTTCGCCCTGCCGCGTAAAAAAAAAAAAAATAGTAATCCTAAATTCCAGGCGCATTTTCTGTTTCCCTGTGCTCATAAATTTCCGATCTAAACAGGAACAGCATTGTGGTGGTGGGCTGAACATGATTGCAACAGATGATATTGCGAGCCATATATCTTCGAATACACAGATGATATTCAAGCAGATTTTGTTGCATCTTGTCTCTTAGTTATGTTTTAATGAATTTTTATTCATTTACAAAAATGCTGTTTCAACAGAATAAACTTCTTGATAGTGAAAATAGAGCTGAATTTCGTGGATGCTTATCATTTGAAGCAACCGAAATCAAATCTCTAAGATACGCACGTACGTAGAATTTGCAATGTTTACAATATGCTTTCGGAACGTCGACTGGAACACCCTGCTGACCTTTTTCCCAAATCTCTGCAATATTGTTTTATGTACTTTGCCTACTTGCCAATGATATCGATTTTTAATAAAGTGAAACTAAATAATACATTGCCTACTAATTAAATAATTTATTCAGATCAGAGTAAAACATTCAAATATTATTACGCTGTATTTTTAAGCCCAAGATAGACCGAAATGTAATGCAGCAAATCGCTAAAAATAAACACATTAACGATAAGCATCTGATTAGTGCAGTCAATTTGAAATGTATCAAACAATTTTATTTGAGACACTCCACGAGTAGTTTCAAGACTTTTCTCTTACAAAACTGTCTTTCGTTGGAGAAGCAGGAGAAGATAAATGCAACCAGGTGTGCATGATTTAATATCAATTAGAAGACAGCTCTGCTTCTCAGGGAAGAGGAATACACGTCATCATGACAGATAGTAGAAGAATACACATTTTTTAAACGTGATACATTGTCAAAATGGTGAAGAAAATATATTTATTTATTTCTCTCGGTCTAGTTTTTCACATATCGTAGCAGGTCGTTGGGGCATCACCTCTCACCGAATTATGAATGTTCGTTTTCCAACGCTGTTTTTCCATCACCAGTATTGCTGTTTCTTTCAAGGTTGCTGCCGTCTAATTCTGAATATTATTTTTAAGTGCTTCATGAATCTTCCTCTAATTCGTGTTTCCAGGGTGTTGTCTCTCCAGTATAGTGTTCGGTAACGCATCTGAACTTGACTCTATAATTGGAGTTTGCATGTTTTTATAGCAGTCAGTAGATATTTTAATCAACGTTCTGACAGTTTATATTTAGTATGACAACATTTAAGACATAATCCTTATACGTTATTCCGAGAATGATGAGAGAACTCCTCTTTGCAGATGATGCCGCAATTACGACTCCCTCAGAGGAGGAACTACAAAATTTACTGTCTGCATTTTCCGATACCTGCTGTGAATTCGGGTTAACAAATTTGCAAAATGAAAACACAAGTTATGGTCCAGGGTGTAAACAAATGAAAAGTAATCATCTCCATTGATGATGAACTTCTCGATGTAGTGAATCATTTTACGTACTTGGGATCCTCAGTCCATAATAAACTATCCTGAACCAAGAGATAAAATATCAGGATAGGTAAGGCAGCAACAACAATGAGTAGATTAACAAAAAGGGTCTAGGAGAACAAGAAGCTCGCTGATAAAACAAAAAAACACGTGTTTACGAGCCTGTGTCCTTAGCACTCTTCTTTATGGCAGTGAGATATGGTCTACCTACATGCACCAGGAGAGGCGGCTGAACAGCTATCACATGATGTGCCTGCGCAGAATCCATCCTGAGGGCTGGATGGCAAAACAAGATCACCAACGCAGTGGTGTTGGAGAGAACAATCGTTTCCATGCTTAGTCGCCGAAGGCCCTGATTGCTGGAGGATGGATGATGGCAGAATATGGGGAATTACAGTTGGGAAAAAGGTTTCGAGGCCGGCCACTACTTCGGTACAAGGATGTTTGAAAGCGGGATATGAATAGCGCAGGCATCGATTTGAAATCATGGGAACAGGACGCCATGGATCGTGTTACATAGAGGGGTATGATTACGCAAAGAATACAGACAAATGAGAAAAAGACTGCTGATAGGTTAAAGACTCACAGTTTGAAAAGATACGTCACATCATGCGATGTCGCAAACGGTCCTGACGTTCCTTGCACACACTGTTGAAGACGCTTCTCTGCCCGGATTGGTCTTATGAGTCACATTCGTTACCGTCATGGACTGTAGTTGGATACCTTTTTTTCAAAGCACAATTACTGTCGTCTGACCAGGCGGAAAAAGCTAGTGCTAATGCATATTCCGAGAATCTGTCTGAACCTACTCGTATCCATTTCTTACATGTGTTGTTCTAAGTCAGCCTAGAACAGAAGCTTCAATACAGGAGCTGATTCAGCACACTCAGGTCCACAAGTCCCAATTCTGTACACAGATGCCTCTGTCGGCAGAGATGCAAACAAGTGCGGTTGGGGTTTCGTCGGCTACCAAAATGGCAAGGAGGTGGTGGACAAATCAGCTGCCAACTTCACTGTCACATCGAGTAAGAGGATGGAGATTGAAGCGGTAACAGCGGCCCTGACTTGGTTGATGACGGAACCGATGACACACGCAGTGATACTGTCAGACTCGCAGAGCATGCTCCGTAAGATAGAAAAGTGCATGCTAAGAAGGGAATAGGCCTCTCTTCTGAACAACTCTGGTATACAAGGGGTCACATGGATCTCCTTCCCGGGACAAGCAGACATCTGGGGCAACGAAAGAGCTGATGCAGTGACGGGGCGAGATATGGCGAACCACGTGGTGATGACGAGAGACAGGGTTGATTTGATAATGGCTGTCATGGACAGTCTACAGAATGATGAAGAGACAGAGGGGAAAGGAGAGGTCACGAAAATGCGTACGTGCAGAGGATAGTAGATCTGATAGGGACTAAAGGAGAAGGGGAAAAGTGTGTTCTGTCTGGAAAAATCCGAAGAACACGAAATCAACACCTGACTGGGACTAGTTTTTTTCATGTCACACCTTCTACAGTTATCTATCACGGACACCTAAACTGTTTTTCCGACTCAAGTGTACGTTAATATTCAATGATGTTTTCTTTTATTCCATTTGTTACTGTCATTAGCCGAGCTTTTGTTCTATTGATTTGTTTGTCATATTTTAGACGTGATAACAAATCTGGTTGTTAGTGTAAGTAACCCATTTTCATTTCCTGTAGGTGTGTCTACGTATATTTGCAATCATGCGTTCTCCAAAGATATGAGTTCCATTATAGGCAGGTAATGCTTTTGTCATTATTTTGTGAAGGGTTCATTGAAAAGTGGCGATAGGGTAAGTATCTCTACCTCATTACTTTCTTCTATCAATGAAATACGCAAATGGAAGGAAATTCAGTCTTGAACGAAATTACTAATCTTCTACTCCAATGTTAAATCCGTTTTCATGTATGGCTCTGCAACCTGATGCACAACCAAGGGTTCTACAATACAAATTCAAACTGTCATAGAGTCTGTTTGACGAATAGAAGGTTTAAAATGATATTATAACTTTATCCAATTTTTACCAACGGTGAAGAGCTGGACACACTTCAGAAGCACTTGAGATCACGAAAAGGCGCAGGAGGTGGGTCGGAACCACATAACCCATACCCAATAAATGTACGAGTCTGCTTCAAATGAAAACCGTATACGTGGGATAGGATATAAATTATACAAAGACACGCTGTTCTATTGTGATTTTATAATATGGCTGTTAAGGATGCCAAGAATGCCCTGCACGTGTCAGCACGGTGCAGACGAACAACATGAAGTCATAGTTGCAATTAAAAGATGGCCGTAACACTATTTATTTGCCTCAGAGGAAACGCTTTCTTTTGAGCAGCAAAGGGGAAAACCAACAGAAATGCATCGCCAAATGAAGGTCCAGCTCGGTGATGCATGCCTTTCACTCCAGCAAGTGTATGAGTGGAGTAGGAAGTTCCAAAATGGCGTGGGTTCTGTGACATACTGTTCACAGCAGGGTCAGGCACACCGATTAGTGACCCCAGATTCGGTTGCAGCCGTTAAGTTAACCTACGTTACGACTATCAAAAGAAGGCCTATTGGTCGTAACGTAGGTTTTGTTTGTGTTCTCGTCTCGGTGCGGTATCTGACCATACCCATTTTTAAATTTTGATTAAGGTCAACCTTAATCAACTTTTACTTGTTTTTTTCATGTTTTTTTCCCATTATACACATCCACAGAACCGCTGCAGCCTCGCCTTATTTTAATGATTAAAAGAGGCATTGGGAGATATGACATTTAGTTCATTTGATGTGGTCTAGCAAGTGCTGCATGAGTGGTTACACACGCGACCAAGATACATTTTTTTCTACATTACTCCGTTCACTTTATAGGCGCTGGGGGACTTGTATCGACCGCAATGGTGACTACGTTGACACATTATACACCTGTGTTTAACTTATTCAAAATAAATTTACCAAATAAATATTTTTAAGCTTTTGCATTTGAAGCGACCTCGTATTAGCAAACACCCTCTGTTCTTGAATCCACAATTCAGAGAAAGTATTACCAAACACCTCCTGTTCTTGAATCCACAATTCAGAGAAAGTATTACCAAATACCTCCTGTTCTTGAATCCACAATTCAGAGAAAGTATTACCAAACACACCCTGTTCTTGAATGCACGATGCAGAGAAAGTATAACCAAACACACCCTGTTCTTGAATGCACGATGCAGAGAAAGTATTACCAAACACCCCCTGTTCTTGAATGCACGATGCAGAGAAAGTATTACCAAACACACCCTGTTCTTGAATCCACAATTCAGAGAAAGTATTACCAAACACCCCCTGTTCTTGAATGAACGATGCAGAGAAAGTATTACCAAACACCCCCTGTTCTTGAATGCACGATGCAGAGAAAGTATAACCAAACACACCCTGTTCTTGAATCCACAATTCAGAGAAAGCATTACCAAACACCTCCTGTTCTTGAATCCACAATTCAGAGAAAGCATTGTCAAACGAAGGCACACACGGCGAGCGGAACCTGAAAAAAATTTGAAGGACAAGAAGTCCAGGCCAAATCTTGAACAGTTAACGCAATATAAGCATATGTGGAAAATATATGTGTAAGACATATGCTCTGTACGACCATCAGAGGTTTGGATAGATTGAATGATTGAATTACTTTAGTCTCATATTTTACACTGAAGAATACATATACACTATTCTAAACATTGTCGAAACCTTGGATGAAATTCCCGAATACACTGTTGATATTTCGTTGGTATTCGCTACGTTTGATCGCATAAAAGTATAAGATTTAAGATTTGTTCTGTAGTACGTAAATGAACATGAAATCCTGCTTTCTTTCCCTTTCGCTTTATTCTCTCCAGTGTGCTCTTCAGCATTACTTTACTTACGTTACTAATTATAAATTTTTTTTTTAAATTATTTTTCTTTGCGTTCGCCTTATTTCTCTATTCCCCAGGGCGCTGTGCGTTACACTGTGGTTTTTATTTTGCGCCTGTCGGCCCAGTGCATCCAACTTCAGCATGCATTTTATGTAAGGATCTGCTTCCTCCTGCATTTTCTAAGGGTTTGCTTCCCCGTCGTAACGGCCGGTGCTGTGATGGGGATCGAACCCAGCACCTTCTGGCTGTGAGCCATGTCACTTAACCACCAGCCCACGCCGTTCCCGTTGCTAATTAGACTAATGATTTTATGATTGATTCATAGATGTTGGTTTATTTCTTTGGAATAGCAATAATTATAAGATGTGCCATTTGTATAACCATTTGTATGTCTACCTGATCTTTAGGCACATGGTGGTTTGTATATCTATTAAAGATGACATGTCATTGTTAATTGACTGAGATGTTATTGATATCTAAAGGTTCTGCATTTCTAATCAAGTGGTTTTTTTACTTCACTTTTAATATTATCGATTTCTACTGTCTCTGAACATTGCGGCAGATCCAGGTCATCCATGTTTTCATTGATTTGCATTTTCGAGCTGCGAAATTTAAACAAACATTTTTTTTTAAATTTTGCGTTCGCCTTATTTCTCTAATCCTCAAGGCAGTGTGCGTTGCAGTGTGGTTTTTATTTTTTTCCTGTCGGCCCAGTGCATCCGACTTCAGCATTCATTTTATGTAAGGTTCTGCTTTCTCCTGCCTGTTCTACGGTTTTGCTTCCACGGGGTAATCGCCAATGTGATCGGGATCCAATCCAGCACTTTCGGATTGTGATCCGTGTCACTTAACTTCTTTCCCACGTCGTCCTCTGAGCTGTGAAATAATAATCCTATCCATAGAACTTGCCTAAATATTTAGATTTTGTTGTTTGCGAATGCCCATAATGAGTACGTTGCTCTTTTGTGCGCCCTAAAAAGGTCGTTAAGTGTTGTTGTCGTAGTTTTCTTCACATCCCGAGTGTCACTCACTACTACGGGGATCACGTCGATCCCTCATCTTGTTAGCCAGGCTGCATGAAAACAGCCCATTTCCAAGAAGGGCTACTAGGAAGCCGAGATGAAGGTCTTGGTCATTATGTTTTGCCTGACATGGCTAACATGTCTGATCAGTAAATTTTGCCTGACCAGATGTTAGTCTCTCCCCTCCCCCCCCCCTCCCCCGCCACCCCTCTCTTATGTTAAATTAAACGACATAATACGTTTCTGAAAAGAAAACTAGAAGGGATGTGACAGACAAATAACGCTATAAGTTGAAGGATAACATCAAAAACGTATAAGATGAAGTCATAGGCGAGAAGACGATGGCAAGCTTTTAACCATCCGATGGGTAACTGGACTTACCCTAACGTTGACGTCTAATTTACCATAATTGTTTCTTAAGCAAACTACGTCCCACTATATGGAATAATAGTTAAATAACTATCTCCGTGCAACAAGGCGGGAGATTCAGAAGGTTAAAAACGGGTTAGAAAAAAGGTATTATTTAATAGAGGCAACATTTAAATATCCTTAGTCTGAACATTACGTGGCAACTACTTGGACAAACGACTGTCAATTCTTCAACCCTTCAACATCCTCCCGATGGACTCCAGTAGTGGGAACGTACACCGTTAAAGTAAAACTTCGTGTATTCAAATTCCCTGATTTGTTTTCTCAGGGCACAATGAAATATAAAAATAATTGAAGGTAAAATCGTGTTTTGACATTGAATTATAATAAAAAAAATTGCTGATTGACAACAATACACGAAGTTACGATATAACAAAATATGTTGACTTTTTTCCTAGAATTTGAAAGAAACGTGAAATGAAAGAATACTGCAGCCAGGAAGTGAACCAGTTAGATCATCTGGCAAAAAAAGCTTAGATCTATTACGATCAAGTCTATGACAGTTATCCCTGATCTAAATACATGCTATAGGACTACCTAGGCCCTATATCAGAAAACAATACACAATCACTGACTTGCAAATGCACGTTGACTCTCAAACAATAACAAACCAGATTAAAAAATGGTTGTGAGATAATCTGAATATCCTATATCCGAACTAGACGTGATTTTGAGGTTAAAAAACACATTTTTTAATTGCTTGTTGCTAATAAATCATTTCTAGAATACACAATCCTACATGCCAGCTTATTTTCACTAAAAAGTGTTTCTGTGCTTGAATGTGGAACGTGTTTATCTTGGAGTAAACTAAATAAGGAGCAAAGCTACAAAAAAAAGTGCTAACTTAATAAGCAAACAGTGAGTAATCACTTAGGAACTGCATTGACATGTAACATGGACTTTAGAACCCAAAAGTAAGAAACTGAGAAACATGACATGAAGCTAATATTGTTTGTTGACTGTTTGTTGTGATTGAGTTCTTGTGACTGACAAGCATTACATCATTATGTAAAGCGACAGTCATATCTTGACTTCGTGTATTATTACTAGCAAAAGTATGGGGACTTGAAAAATCGAAACAGTGAAAGCTATCGGACATTATTTTTATATTAACGAAAGTTAGAGGTATCGTACATATTGTTTATAGTAGATGAAAAGGAGGCCACGGTAGATACTGCTGGACTGACCAGTTATATTACTCTTCTCCAACATCCAGCTACTGCTTAACAGGCTAAAGAGCTCCACCACCGAAGAGCGAACAAACATCCTTGTTTCGTATGACAAACGTTGCTTTGATTGCTCTGCCACTTAAACGCTCAATGCAGGTATATGTATACACTAACACTGCTCCTGTATACATTTTAAACTGCTAAATGCTTCACAGAAGGTACTCATCAATATAAAGAAATACTGACAGTTGCAGAAACTTGTAAATTCCAACGGTTCTGTCATGGTTCAAGGACTGTCTAAATGGACTGCCCCCAATTATGCTAAAGACAAAGACAGACTCAATTATCTGAAAAACAAGAAAAATCAAATTGAAATAGACCTTTCCTTTTCATTAATGAGCTGAAGAAAAACTTTGAGAATGACTGGATCATTGGAAATGATTGATAGCAAGTGTAACTTTACGTATGCCTTACTATACATCGTTTGTATAAATTAATTATATGTATGACGTTTGCATTTATCCCTGCCATCTATATTTTCAACGACACTCGTATTTTAAAATAATTTGCATTGAAATGTTTAGTGGCACTTCTTTTTATATTATACTGCCACCTATTATAGTGTTCTCGCTACCAGTACATTCCTGATGCAGTGTCTTATCTGGAATTACCTCAACTATTCGGGGAGAGGAGACAAATGACTGGTCAGCAAAACATACTGATCATTCAGGGTTAGACAAAATATATTGGTCAAGACCTCCACCTCGACTTCCTGGCAGTTCTCCCTAAACACGAGCTGTGTTCATGTTAGCGTGAATTACGAGGTGGGGGAATCGACTTGGTCCCCTTAGTACTGAGCGACAGGCAGATGTAGCCAAGAATAGTACAACCGCCTAGAGGACGCTCGGAATGTGAGGAAAGTTACTTCAATCCGCCATTTAACGTCATTTTCAGAACCCATAAAAGAATAATTCTACTATTTGTGGACATAAAAACATAACATCGACCTTTCATAGTAAACCAAAACATTTTGTTGCACATTCATTGCCTCTTGCATATACATTGATTGTAATATATAAATATTTACGAGCTTAGCATCATTTTGTTATTTTCTCTTCTGCATGAACAAATGAGTACGCTTTAGCTTGTCTCGCCTCAAATCCAATTTGTCGTTGGTGTATAGTGTCCTGTGTGAATCAATTGAATTTGTCAGCTCCCTGTAGGATTCTGCTGTCTCGTCTATCTTCTATCGGCTATTACCGTGTAATGGTTTCCATGTTGTTTTTTGTCTTTCTGTGGGCCTTGAGGCTCCTTTTATAATGTTGGCTGCTTGGTTTTGATGAGTACGTTCTATGTTGCTGCTGTAGACCGCGCTGCGATGAAATACTTCAAGACTAGTCTCTCTTTGCCTTTTTATAACCTCATGGTGGTACTTTCATCAGTACCAAATGTGGTACACGCTAATTTATTCATAATGGACATACGAAACTTCGCCCTCAGCAACCAATGATAGAATGCTCTATCCGCCACCTCTAGAAAATAAGACTATGTCACAATCTTTAATTCCCAATATTAAAGACAAAAAGAATCAAAATAGAAGTACGAAGATATCACGTAACCATCAAATTCATTAAACAGGGGACGGCGTGGGCAAGTGGCTGAGTGACAGCTCACAACTCGACGGTGCTTGGTTGGCTCTCCATCACAGCACAGGTCGTTACCTCGGAAGAGCAAACCCTTAGAAAATGCAGGAGAAAGCAGACCCTTACATAAAATGCACACCGAAGTCGAATGCACTGGGCCTACACGCGCAAAACAAAAAATATAGTTCAACGCACACCGCCTCAGTGAACAGAGAAATAAGGCGCAAGCAACAAATAAAATATATATATATTAACCAGTGATTCCCAACAAAATTCTGGACCAATGCCACGACAGGCTGCTCAGCAAAATATGCCGAAGAAAACGGGGAAGAAGGCTTTACTGTTAAGCTAACCAAACGTAGTCTACTCAACAGCATTTGTCACTGGGAGATACTGCAATGCGAAAACTATAGCCATGAAGCAAGCACGCGAAGCCTTCTCAAACTGCAAGGAGCAGACAGAAAAACATGTGATCATTTTCACATATGCTATTTTAGGGATATCAGCAGTCCAGGACCAGTAAAGAAATGTACTCGGCACCATCGCAGAATCACTCGAACACGTGACCCAGTGCTACATAAGAGGCCCAATGCAATATGACAGGAAATGAAAAAGCAGACATATTTGCCATAGAGGGAGAAATATTACAACAAAGTGCACATCGACAACATGTGACTTGACAAAAGCAAGCATCAAGGAATATTAGGATCAAAATGGATAAGAGACAGCCTTCGCAGTATATATAATGGCGCATGCCACCAACTCTCCAATAGGGACCACCTGATTATCTTTCGGTGGCCACAGGGCACAAAACCCCTGAACGTCATCTCTTCAATATATTAAAGATTGGCACTACGGATCTCTATTTCATTGGTACAGCCGCCATTTCAGCGGAACATCTACTGCAGTCTTGCCCATCAAACACTAGTAGGGGATGGCGTGGGCTAGGGGCTCACAACCAGAAGGTGCTGGGTTTGATCCCCATCACAGCACCGGTCGTTCATCCGGGGAAGCAAACCATTAGAAAATGCAGGAGGAATCACATCCTTACATAAAATGCATGCTGAAGTCGGATGCACTGGGCCTAAGGCGCAAAGTAAAAACCACAGTGCACAAGGCCTTCGGATTTGAGAAATAAGGCGAACGCAAAAAAAAATACACTAGTAGAAGAAGTAGCACGTGGCAACAATCACTGTTTACGATAATCTGTATAGAAGTGTGCAGAGTCTCGAGCTGATTGTTGCATTTGTTTGGGTCACTGAAGTCGAAATAAGAAGACTAACAAAGGAGAAGAATAGGATATATGTATTGTGGTGATGCAGTTCGCGAAAATAATAACTTTCTTTCAGCAAGAACTTTGGCCGCCTCACGTCGCTCTCTTCCGCCTCTCAGGGTTCAAAATGACTCGCTTTTCGAGTTAAAATCCAGCAAGGATTTCTGCACTTGTATTGCGATAATAATCTGTTATAAACCAACCAGTAGAGTATGTCTCTTTGCAGAATATTCCTAATCTGTTATAAACCAACCAGTAGAGTATGTCTCTTTGCAGAATGTTCCTAATCTGTTATAAACCAACCAGTAGAGTATGTCTCTTTGCAGATTGTTCCTAATCTGTTATAAACCAACCAGTAGAGTATGTTTCTTTGCAGAATGTTCCTAATCTGTTATAAACCAACCAGTAGAGTATGTCTCTTTGCAGAATGTTCCTAATCTGTTATAAACCAACCAGTAGAGTATGTATCTTTGCAGAATGTTACTAAAGGTTGAACAAGTTCTTTGGAGACGCCCAGGATTAGAACCAGACTGTCGTAAGGCAATACGGGCTGGCAATCAATCTCTATACGCCCAAGTTAAAGCATTCTGTAAAGATCTGCTCTAGTCCAATGATGTTTGAAACGTCGCCAACTGAGATTTTTGGCCTCTCCAGAAACTGAATTTGAATTCAAATCTGATGTCACGGGAGTCAACAAGCACTCGCACAATATCAACAAGTATTTTCTGTTCATACTGTCTTCCTTTCCGTGGTAAAATAGTTATGTATATAAAAAACAGCGGGACACTGCTTGCCTCTGGCAACATAATTGAATAAACTGGGAGTTCTAACTGTAGACTAATCTTTCCGTATGGTGAGTATATCAATCTATAATCCTAGCCCAAAATGTATGTAGGAGTGATAATTGGGTTGTTTGTTTATTTTTTACATTGACGATGAACACTGAAATATATCTAGATGACGTTCAATGCTAAACCTGGCTTACTGCTTCCTAATTGCACGATCACAAAAAAACGTACGCAGTATTCACTAATCCAATTACATGGAGCAATTTAACATATATGGACCTGGTCGTGCAGTTTCGATGTATGTCGCCTGATATCAAGGACATGCGTTCAAATCGTAATAAATAGTTTCTCTTCTATTGGAGGTTAACATTGTAAAGTTATAAACTGCAAAAATAATAAATATAGCCATTATTTTCAGAATGACACAAAGCGCTTGTATTTAACTAGAATTAGCTCACACTGAAGTTATTTAATAAACCATTACAGTCATCTAATACTTAAATGCAAGAAGTGTTCGGCTGTTCTCAATGCCAACCTAACTCGAGATTGGTGTTGGCAGATTAGTTAGATGAGACTCGTTGGCCGTGGAGAAACCTGTTGACGACTTAGGTAGAAGAGACTTGTTAGCCGGTAAGATGGATGTTGACGACTTAGGTAGAAGAGACTTGTTAGCCGGCAAGATGAATGTTGACGACTTAGGTAGAAGAGACTTATTGGCCGTGGAGAAACCTGTTGACGACTGGGCAGAAGAGACCTGTTAGCTGTGGAGATGGGTGTGGACGACGTGGGTAGAAAAGACTTGTTGGTCTTAAATATACGTGTTGGCGATATGTGTAGAAATGACTTGTTGGCGATATGTGTAGAAATGACTTGTTGGCGATATGTGTAGAAATGACTTGTTGGCGATATGCTTAGATATGACTTGCAGACCAGGAGGTTAGCTCAACTAAACAATGGTGGACTTTAATTTGATACCATTTAGTTTGGTAAGAGTTATTATTCACTGCTGGTTCTTTGTACATGTGGTGCTGTGCTTCTGAAGGTGAGCCGGGAATGTTCCGCCTTTTGGATGTTGGCACTGAGGTCGATGAACCAATAATGCACATATTGCATTTCTTTCAAATCTGCTATGGGTCTAGCAGAGAAGGGTGTCTTAAAGTAAAGAGCAGGTGTGTAAACAAACAGCGAGGTAGATGAGCAATCAGTATCTACACTCTTCACCATTTACTTAGAAAGTCTCAGCACCTATGAGTCTGTCTGATTTACCAAAACGTCGATTCCTAATAGAACAAAACATATGGCAGATCAGACCGATGCGAACAGCAGTTGTATTGCTAGGTTATTATAACAAGTGGTCTACAGGAAGTGGCTGTCTGCTTTCTATGTGTCTGGAACTTGTGAAATGTTCCTCTGTCGCGGGCTGCCTGCAAGCGATACTCTTCGTTGGCCATGGCAACCGTTTTGACCCCACCACCTCAAATCAGGCGAATTAGGACGATATGTTCTCGTGTACTTCAATTGATTGAACATATCTTCAGTTCCACCTACAGGATATCCTTAGAGTCCATCTTGGCCTCCCTCTTATACATTCGCTTTACATCTGGACACCACAGAAGCGCTTGTGTGAGCTGTTCATTCGCAAAAAGAACTCGAAGCCAAGACTATCTTAGATGAGATCTGTGTATCTTTATGTTGACACTATACATGTTAGCTCTTGACAGCTCTTGTATCAGGAATCCAGTTTTTCCATCAAATGTTATGTAAGCGTCCCATGCAAGTGCATGAACGTAATTTAACTTTCTGTTATTTCTGCCTTTGCAAGCGTTAGGAAGTGAAATGATAACAATGGCACGATATATCTTCATCTCAGCGCACAAATTAATATCTAGGCGTTCCTAAACTGTGAGGCACATCGATCTACAAGATGTGCTTTCCTTTATCGACTTGTTTACACCATTTGCAGGTTTGCTAGTCTGGATAGTGATCTTCTCATGTACGTGTATTTCTACACGTCCTCTGTAAAGCCAGTCACTATTTTCATGGGCTTTTTTTAAATATGGCTTATATCTTAACTCTATGATTTGAGCTGATCGCGAAATCCACAGCAAACAGGAATATATTAGTGCACATTCGTCTTTGCGTGTAGTTTTCTGGATTAAGGAGCCTACCATCAAAGCCAAACTAGAAGTGTATGCCAACGTTGTTTCGGTTGAAAACATGGTTGAGCATGGCTGAAAAAGGTGGGAGCAAAGAACATCCATGTTTTATACCTTTCGTTACTTCAATCATTGCAAAAGTCGCTCCATAGTCAACTTTACTATCACTCACTCCTTCATGGAACAGTTCAGCCAGTGATAAATTAATGAAGGTAGCCAAACTTAATGATTTGCAATATCTCACCACTGTTAATTGTGTCAAATGCGTTCGTTAGGTCAATAAACCTGACATTTAAATCATTTTGTTCCTGACAATTCTTGTCTAACACTTTGCCAATAAACATAATATATAATTCAAAAGATGTTTTTGCTGGCAAGGTAGGCCTCTCCACTCCAGACGTCGGTTCTTTGGTAGCGCATTATAGTTGCTCTTCTTTCAACTCAAGGCGTAAATTAGAAGGCAAATCGTGTTCCTTCTGGTTGTATTGCAATGAGAGACTGTTGAGTAAACTGACCATTATGGGGATTATAATGTTAATTCTCATCTCGTTAGCCAAACTTGTGTGGCACAGTCTGCTTCCACGGAGTTCAAGGCGGAAGTGACGTGGGGTCCTTCATCAAAATGTTTCACCTGACGCTGATGTCTACTTTCCCTCATTCACAAGAATGTAAGCTTTAGAAGTCCTATTTCACTACAAATTCTACTATATGTCAGCTAGCTACATACATAATCCATTGTAATGGATACCTCAAGATCATAATCAGTGACAATCAAGAGTATAGACTCATAATTACAAGTTGTATTCGGAGGGCACACAACCATTTTCTGGGCTGCAGACAATTGTTATGGCTACAGACAATCATTTTCAGGGCCGCAGACAACCATTTACTAGGCTACAGACAATCATTTTCAGGACCGCAGAAAACCATTTACAAGGCTACAGACAATTATTTTCAGGGCCGCAGACAACCATTTCCAGGGCTACACAGAACCATTTTCATTGAGACAGACAACCATTTTCATGGCTACAGACAACATGTGGGGAGCACGTGGCCGAATGATTTCGAGGCCTACCTGCCGACAAGGAGGGCAGTGGTTCGAATTCTAGGAATGCCATATGATGTTTTTCTGATGGGGGTGAAATAAACAAACATAACCAGCACACGACGTGGCGACAGCGGTCTGTAGTCCTCAGCCTTCAAAACCCCTCGACTACCCCAGCAATGGGAAAAATTTCGTTTGACAGTAGACAGTAGACAGCATGTTCATGGCGACAAACAATCATTTTTTTCATGGCTACAGAGAACCAATGTTATGGTAACAGACAACCATTTCAGGCCTACAGATAACTATTTTCTGAGCTACAGAGTGTATTATTCATAGTTTAAATAGAAAATAGTTCATAGATGAATGTCATTGCATTTTATCGTCTTTTTATATTCTTTCATTATTGAAAGTAACGGTAGAGGCTTTCAATGTTCCCCAGACTTAATCAGGTACTCCTTTACAGCTGGGTCAACTGCGAAAAGCTTCTATACCATAAAAAATATACGATATGCCCTGTTTGTCAAACAGCCAGACGTAATTTAAACGTGGTATGTTGGTTTGTAAATCGAGCTCACAAACCCTTGACGACACGCTCCCAGAATCAAAAGGTGAAGGACCAAATAAAGACAATCATTATGATATATAAAACAGTGATGCCAACTTAACTTAGGTCTTTTCGGCTCAAAACACCTTCAAAAATGGTTAAATTGGCTACATTGGCAACATTTTCACTTAAATATGAGGTTGAAGAAAATGTAACCTTTATAAATGATTTATTACTAGCCTTTAAAATGTTATTATGGCAGCAAAAACAAATTGAAAATATAAAAGAACATGTGTACTATTATGTTTATTCAATCAGACGTCTCAGAAACAATATATATATATATATATATATATATATATATATATAGAGAGAGAGAGAGAGAGAGAGAGAGAGAGCTCGTCACGTGTCACATAAAGCCAGACAACAATTATGGTAAACCCATGACCTGGCATCACATTTTGCTGGTGAGTATCAGGACTGAAGATAACTGAATCAATATAGCTCGAAACAGTGTGATTTTGAAATGCCAGAATAGTCAAAACAAGTATCATCAAGTACAATCACCAATACAAATTGTGCACAGCAATAGACAACTAAAACAATCTCCAACGTATATTTACTTAAAGATCTGCTTCTAAACAAACTTAACTGATTTAATCTTGGAAGAGTTGAATACCTTCATACCCAATTAGAATGAATATGATACAACTCCATCAAAAGCTGGTATAGCTCTAAAGGATAGTTCGAATTCTCTGCAGCAATTAGTGTTCGTTATTTGAACACGTGTAGTTCCGTTCGATATCTCTACTAACATTGTATTTCATGCACACTGCTGAATATCCAACTTCATCATTGGAATGAAATAATTTTGAAACTGAAAATGTTATTTAGCCAATTTATATAAATGGATTATTTCCAGATCAACATTTATTTGCACCTCAGCCCATAAAGTTTCAGTATTAATTACGGTAGGAGCTTGAACAATGGTATTCAGAAGAAGAAATGACTTCTTTGAAAGCTCCCATAGATTCCATCGATCTGACAGTAGATTGGTTAAAGTTTTGTGTTTCTTTCTCACGTGTAGATATCATATTTGCACAGTTAAGTTAAGAACTTTAAAATTGTATGTGATCCCCAGTCTTTTAATGAACAAACAAACTGTTAGGACATTTCTCTCATATTCTTTTCTTCATCTATTTGTATATTTCCAATATGGTTTAACCATTTGTTTTTTAAAATCTATACCTTAGACAACGCATTGGGTCCTAATATTCATAAAAGTCAGATGAAAGTGTTTCCAATTTAGATGTACTTCTGAGTCAGGCTGTCAGCTGCTTTGTACTTGGATTTAAGTCCAAAATAGTTAAGCTGTTCGTTAACTTCATTCTCCTCTAGACCACATGCTTAGGTAGACAGGACAGCTCACCGAAGCTTGAGTACCATCCCCCTCTCCCGTCAGTCTCCACCTGGTTCCAACAAACAAGTCGTACCACTGTCTGTAGCAGTGTTTGTGAACCTGTTTTTTCCTATCGGATGTGCAACCTTATCATACCAGATCATGCACTCCGCAGGAAATAGTCATATATTAAGTCAGGAATGTAAGATTATCAGGAAGCTTGATTTTATCAGATATAGCTGATTCAAACAGTGCATTTAACTTGTTGAACTCCATAGGAACTGCCTGGATATAAAGTAGATATGCTTGGTTCTGTTCATCATTTACTATTTCATATTAAATGTTAGCACATTTCTTTAGTTTTTATTATCTGAAAATGAGTTTTCTTAACAGCCCACTGAGCTCTTCTTCTTCCAACTGCACGTTCAATGGTTAATCACCTGGTGGTTGAATCACATGCTTTTCAAGAGTTCTATACCGCCAATGTCGAACAGCAACAGCAGTTTGATATATCATTTGCAAATCGCCGATGGCAGGCAGTTGAGACGCCGAGACATATTGTATTCTCTAGTACTAATATTTTTCTCCCAGCAAATTTACAAAGGACAATTATTAGATTTTCATGATGTCAGTGCATTTGAAAAAAAAAAGATGATTTAATTGTAAACATGGAAAATGGTTCATCAAATCGACTTCATTGCGCCTGGGCGCCTCTTTATGGGCTTAGTCCCTTTCATCTATGAGCACCAACTCCACAGCACCAGTGGCGGCTCTGACATTTCCTATTGACCTCGCTATGTTGTCAATTTACAGCTGGATCGTACGAAAGACCCGGTCATACCAAGGAACAATCCAGAACATGCCCGGTTTGTCAAACTGAGCACGATATCATTGGAGCCTAGTACATTACGGCTGTAAACCGATCTCTCAACTTCTAGACCGCAGCATCTGCAATTGTAAACAAATTGTTGTGCAATATAAATGTTAACATCTTAATTAGCTGGACAATTTAATTAAATCAGCTGGTTATTTTGTTTACATAAGCTAAACTTTCGGCCATCGGCAAAATCAGTTTCTGGTAGCTGGAATTCTGAAAAGTTTGCCAGATCTGGCTCGAAAATTTGCTAAGTTGGCAACACTATGTACGAGAAAATCAAATAGCATTCTGCCTCCACTCTCCACGTCACTATAACAAATAGGTTTTTTTGCACAGACAAAAAAGGCTATTGAGTAGAGGGCCTTCCAATTCTGCACATTTCCCATTTCGCTGAGTACCAAAAACTTTAAAAGAGTTTTAAAGAAAGCTAAAGAAACACCTTCACAGATAGCATGACAAACTGGATGAAGTTGTGAAAAGAAAATCGCTTTAATAAGAATAAAAAGAAGAGAAGATGGTACCAAAAAGGTGAACCTAAGTAAATACATAACATTTCTTAAAAGGAAATACATTGTTGATCTAATGGAACATCGAATGTGCAAAAACAGAAGACAGTGCGCTTACATTGATGGTATTAATTATAATCCTGATTTGTGGTTTGTATGGCTTTTAATATAGGGGTTTTGTACAATGCATCAAGCCACGTCTGAATTTGATAAAATTGAAGCTTTCGTCTGCACGAAGACATTTATTTATTTTTGTAGATTGAAATCAATAGTTTAGCATTAAATAAAGAATAATAAATGTTCATTGTGCATATGGTAAAATATCGTTTAGATATCATGAGCATTTGGTTAGTCAGTCCTAATTCTGGTTGTAAGAATGTCTCTCTCTCTCTCGATTAGCCTCGTATCGTATGCAGCTTTCTTCATTTCAGCATGGTATTATACATTAATCTCACTGAATGTCTGGGATGCAAAAAGGAGTGTGTGTAGCTCCCTCCGTCTTTTCTCTTGGATTTTGCACTTTTCTTTGAGGTTAACAATGCATTTTTTTTCTCTGAATGCATTGTTGTTGCCTTGTCTTAATTTCCGTCTCATTGTGGGCATCTTATATTTTGAATTGCCTCAAATATATATATATATACTTCTGTGCCTGTTCGATTGTTTCTACAGTTATGATTTTATTAATTTGCCTGCGCTGCAAGTCTACTACCAACGTCCTTGTCTTCAACGTGTTCAATCACACGCCAAACTCTTTGGTTATCTCGCGAATTGTTTTCTTGAAAACCTTTTCAACCGTGTTAGTGATAGTTACTCTTTGACTTGATCTTCAGCAGATTTGATGGCATTAACGTTCATTCCATTGACGTCGTCACTCCTGTTGCAACTCCCAACTGCACTTCTGATCAATAGATTAGAATATGCGTTACATAGACTTGGTGAAAGCAAGCGACCAGATCGTACATTCCGTCTTCTTGAAACTGGATATGTTTGTCCTTTAATTAAAATTATCGCCTCTTGATTTATATACAGAATCTGCATAACATAATGATTTATCCTTATGTCTTGCAACATAAATATATTTCAGGGTACTCGATCACAGGTTTTCTAGTAGTCAGTAAAGCAGATAAATAGTAATTGTCCTTGATATATCATTCTTCTGACAATAGCCGCAATGATACGATAGCATCTGTGTACCTTTGGTCCTGCCAAATCCAAATTGATTATCTTTCAGCCCTTCCTCTATCTTGCCATCGATTCTGTCATTACTTATCTTTACAGATATATAGATACATGTGGTTTTAATCGAATCGTTCGGAATTGTCCGCCTTCTATAGCATTCGATTTTTTTTACAATGTAATTATTATTTAAGTTGTGTGTTGCTTTGACAAATTCCTAGTTGTAAATATCATAAACATGATGAAAGATAAATATGTACAGTCTCGCCGGCTCTTAATAGCAGCACATTAAGCATCTCATTTATTCCTGATGCTTTGTTTTACGGGACTGATTAAAATGTCTTATTTAATTCTTCTCTGGTGATATTTAACCTCTATGCTATCTATTAAAGGCATGTCATTTAAAAGTATACTAGTCTTATAAATGTCCCCATTCTCAATGAGCATGGTTTGTCATAACATACAAATCGTTGTATATATATAATTATATGTACTGATTCAAGTGATTTATATTTTGCATCGTTACTAGTTTTGTTTAATTTAAAGCAATCTCGCACGCTCGAACTCACCTAGGTAGTGTTTTACGGTATTCTAGAAAACAGATACCCGGCGAGAGGTGTTACAACTTTGTTTTATGTGACTAACTAAACAATAAAATAGCCTAATTAACGTATAGATAACGATAAAACTATTTTCGGAAGGCAAAACATCCACGGTTCGTTATTTACTACTCAAAATCATATTTGAGACTTTTAGAAACAACTGTGAGCAGCGTCGACAGAGACGTAAATATAGATGGCGAGTGATTCATACATTTATTAGTTGCAAACAAATTCGTGCTCATCAGTAACACCATTGATGAAACTCAGTAATCCTTAAACGGCCTAAATGAGGTCAGCAGAACTGCTGGTCTGAAGGTAAATAAAAATCAAACACAATATCCCAGAAAACGTTACTGCACAAAATAGGACATCAAGCTGGGAGAGGATACCTTCAGAAATGTTAGGCCATGAGATAAATGTCAACTATAAAATCGACCAATTTAATCTCTAGACGACGAAAAACAGATTGGTATTCCTTCAACTCTAATAAGGCAATAGACCAAGAGATGAAAGGCACCACTACAAGAGCACACACATTCAATATTGTCATTTCAAAAATGATTTTCGGATACGAAGTTTGGAACGCGCAAAAGAAATGCTGATTAGTTCCGAGTCATCACAGAGCAATGCAACGATGCATACTAGAAATGTCGTCAAGGGATTATATTAAAAACGAAGAAATTCTACATGAAACGTTGTTTCTGCACGTTGGGGAAGCAGCGAAATCACACAACCATCACTGGGCTGAACATGTGGTTCGCATGACTGACAACAGATGGCCACGTAGAACAATGCTTTGGTGGCCCTATGCAAGCACACATCCACGGAATTGCCAACAAAGGCGACGTAGAGTTTACTGACCATAGCCCTACGACCGCATTGGTAGAGCACTGCAAAATATCAGGACGCATACCAAATATTTGTTGGCGTCCTCGCTAAAGAAGGACGTGAGTTAACAAAAGATCTTCCAGACCAGGTCATGCGCATATTGTTGCTTTAACTCACGTCCTTCTTAAAACATCGTTCTCCACTTCTTCACTGTTGTATTCGACACACGTTTATCACCATACACTGTCTGCATTCTGAATTTCAACTGGTCGATATTCTTCAGCTGTTAGAACCCGAATCACTGCTCGCTGATCAACGATGGTCGGATTCGGTATCACACCCATGTTTTCAACGGTCTGCTGAAGAAACTTTGAGTCGGATGATAATGACATTATGCAAACTTGACGATTGGTATATGCTGTTTACACCAGAAGTGACGTTATCATGCGCGATGTACGTATGTTCACTTGTTGCAGTTTGGTCCGGTTCTATTTGAACATGCTTCGTATATATATATATATATATATTTATATATCTATATCTATATATATATATATATATATATATATATATATATATATTAATATATATATATATATATATATATATATATATATATATATATATATATATTGTTGGAATCCATCCAAATTGTTTGCAGAAGAAATCTAAAATTAAAGATTTGGTCTGTATAACTTTTGCTCACATAGAAACCAGCAGTGATTTTCTGAGTTTTTGGCTATAACCTGTTCACTTTTATTTTGCGTAATGCTTTTCTAATTTGACATTCATCTGGGTGCTATGGGGGGCTGAAAACTGAGCAATGAATACTAACACTGTTTCTGGCAGAGATATCTTAAGATGCTACTAAGATTAGGTTGGAAATAGGGTTGACTATTCCATCTCGTACAAACTTTAAGCCTAAACAACTTTAACATATATTAACAGGTCAACTCGAGAGACCTAAAAAGTGTTTTCTGAAGACATGCTCCCCAGGGAACGCTCAAAATCTTGATTGATCGATTTATCAATTTAGTTTGATCGATCAGGAATGGTTGTTAGTTTTCTTATTTTTGGACTAGTGATAAGGAGTAACTGCATCCGTTTGAAAAGATAGTTTATGCCTGCCAGAATTTATTACATATTGCATCTTATTTGATTCGCATAATCCTTGATTTTATTATTATAAATGTCAGAGTAATGTCGAGTTAATCGGTTAATAATGTCTGCTACAGCCGTAGTACAATTTTAATCTCTCTATTTGATCGAGGCAAGATGTTAACCAGCTGACAAGTTCATTTTGTGTTATTTCTTAGTCCATAATTATAATTCTTTCGTTGTTGTGAAATCTTTTTGTTTATGACTTCTTTCATTGCCCCTTCTTCTCGTGTCTTAAGCTTGTTATTGGCTACTCTTCTATCGCATGTGGCATCAGTTGCACAGGGTTTGATGTTTCGTCTGAGATTTTCAAGTACAGTGTTGACAGAACTAATTACAACTTCACTTAACCTGTCTGTCAATGTTTCTATTTCGGTTCCTGGTGTGGTAGCTAGTGTTATGTTATCTTTAAACAGTACTTAATACAGGTGTTTCCTATTCTATTCCACTTCATTCTAGTCCCGATATATATTGTTAAGCTTTTACTATTTCACATTGAACTTAGTAAAATGATCAGCCTAAACCATCATCGCTGCATATTTCAAAACCTAGAACGTTTATGTCTTTTGTATATTTAATCCTGATGAAAGTGCTTTATGTAACAACACACAGTCAATTTCACGAGTAAATCCATTACTGTGGAGCAAAAAAGAAACTGTAATTTCACTTATGTTGTAAAAATAAAACACAAAGAAAACAAACTGTCGTACGACATTTTCCCCGTTGCTGGGGAAGATGAGGGGTTTTGAAGTATGAAGACTCACAGGCCGTTTCGCCACTGTTGGCTATGTTTATTTATTTAGCATAAAACAAATTGATTCATTTATCACCACTGCAAAAAGCATGGAAAATGCAAGCATCACTAACGCAGGGCAGTTGTAGTTGTGGCTCTATGCTCATGTTGGAGCAAACAAGGGGACAAGATTTTTTTTTAAATGTAGTCGATGGCATTTTGTAAGTGTACTAAAGAAGGTTGTGCAATGGGCTGGCAACCTCAGCATTTAGATACTGACGCTTCAAAGTAACATTGCAAATGACTGGAACCAGGTTTGTTCCAAAATCTGGTATCTGAAGACCAATGGAGAGTTGGGGACAGGAAGAATAACGGATATGTAAGTATGTATGTGTGTATATGTGTGTGTGTATGTGTGTATATGTATGTGTGTATGTGTGTATGCGCGTGTGCGCTTGTATATATATTTATGCGCTTACATGCAGCCATCTCACATGGCCTTGTTATCTGTGATGTATAACGTCGGCATCATGTGCACATTGTGATCAGCACACATTTGATATCACACAATTAACATTGCAATGCTGGATACTCAAGTTAGCAAGCCTCAAGTTGAATCGTACTGTTAGGGCTCTCCGACACAATAACTCCCTCCCTAAACCCTAATCTAGCAAAAGAAGTTTGTAATTCCTAGGAATAATTTCCTAGTGGAAACGGCTGAACATCACGACATTGGCGCCCTTCGCCCTAGCTGAAGGCAACGTTGGTTTTGGTGTGACTGTGAAATTTAGACACGACTATAATGGACTGGAAGACGACCTTGAAGAGATACCTAACACAGCACCCATATGCTGAATGATGTCCTTACGACCTCTTGCGGTTATGGGAAAAGACACGTCACACAACGAGAGATGTCATTCCCCTCCGCTACCTTGCGGGATACCTGTTTACTGGAAAGGCATCGGGAGTAAACCCGGCGGAAAATCTGCTCCCGTGCTTTCTTCAGTCGTCTCGATAAAATAATGCTACTGGCCAAAGATAGCTCAGGGTGTGAGAGTGAGGTTGACCAAAGGCGTAGTTTCTTCCTCACTTTAATCAAAATCGCCGTGCGTCACCCATTTCAGCGGACACAGCAAGAGAAAAGATAGTGATCTTCATCACATGTGATGGTCGAACATCGTGTGTCCTCTTTATATCATTCTAAAATGACGTCGCCATATGCTTATTATATAGCTGCCTTGAAGATGATCTTGAATTTTAACTTGCGAGTTTCTAGATCATCGAGTTGAACCTGTTTACTTGCCACCATTATGATATCTACTTCTTACTTCTTGTTTTCCAATCTTCATTAGAGACCGTATTTTAGTGGGTCGACTCTTTTATGGATTGTCACCAGGTCGTGATCACTTCCTATGGCGGATCATCTTCAAGCTCTACCATTTTGTCACATGCTTAAATTAGTCTTTACTCAAGGTTGCAAAATCAGTCATGGATTTATCATTGCTTGTGACTTAGAGAATATGGGTTACATTACAGAATACCAACACTTGACTTTGTTTTCTGTTGTTTGGTGTATATGTTTTCAATTGTTTGGTGTACATATTTTCAATTGTTTGGTGTATATGGTTGCTGTTGATTGGTGTACATACTTGCTGTTGTGTGTATACATTTTATGTTGTTTGGTGTATATTTCATACTACTGCTTTCAATATTCATTTAGTTGCAGTCTATTTCGTTATTTGATTGTTTACGCAAATATTCCGTGTATACATATTACATGAGCACTTATACTCCGTTTTGATAATATTCCAGTACGTGTCATTTATTCATTATGTACACTGGAGACTAGAGGTTATCCAACCGTAAGTCATAAACACCAATGAAGAGTTATATGACAGGGTATAATGATGAACAAAATGAATATTTGTGGTCGTGCTCAGTAAGTTAGTCATACTGACAATATTTCAGTTGCACATTTTACGAAGATAGATAAGCAGGTCTAGAACCACCATTTTGTAACTGAAAGCGAGCGGTGATCTTGTCTTGTTCTTAGTTACAATTTTAAATAAAAATTCGTAAGCCGATATTGAGAATCGAAGCTGCAATTGTCGACTTGTATATATTTAATTCATTTTATTTTCTGCTGTCTTTCATTCATTATATTATTTTACTGCCTCTAATTCAATCTAATATTCTTTATTTTTTAAATTCTTCAATCAACGAGGTTGCCATTAAACGCAAACCACTTTCCAAACCTATTCACCGAGGAGTGCGACAAGGAGATCCCATCTCACCATAGTTGTTCACGTCTGCTCTTAAAAAAGTGTGCAGGGCTCTAAACTGTCAGGATCGAAGCCTCAGCATAAATGACGAGATGCTCTAATACCTACGGTCTGCGGAAGACATTGTGATCGTCAGCCACAGCATTGCAGAAGCCGAACAAAGGCTTAACGAGCAGAATGAAATAGACAATGTGGTTCGCCTGAACATAAATAGAAAGAACATCTAATTTCTACTGAACTCTTTCTGCTCTATAGAGGAACTGCGATTAAAAGCTGAGCAAGTTGATAATGTTAATTCGTACGTCTAACTAGACCAGGACATCTACAAAAACCACAACATTGATATCAAGATCTCAAGCAATAGAGCGGCTGGTTGGCTCAGCTTCAATGGAATTAAACCGATACTCTAGCAGATGACGTATGTCAAGACATGGCTCAAAATTGTTATCCCAGCAATGGTATATGCATGTGAGATTTGGAGTCTGTGCAGATAAGACACAGATAAGTTCCGATGTACAATGGAGCAAAGAGTTCTAACTATCTCCCTAAAAGACCTTATCCAAAATACCGACATCCGCAACCAATCAAAGTTCCGGGATCACGTCGACTATGCGTCAATGCGTAACTGGTCGATACATGGACGAAGAGGGTGTCTTTCTGGTGGTCATACAACTACAGCCACGCGCCAACGAGATGGAGAGATGATGTACACGATGCCTTTGGACCAACATGGTACTCCAGGGTGAAGGGAAAATACACATTCCAGCATCGATTCGCGAACTGGTGCCAGGAAACCTTGCTCGATCAAATACTAAGATTCAAGTATTCGTGTAAGCATCCTTCTAACCTTTAATTCCTTATATCCTTCTGTCATTAGTTCATTATATATTCATGTTGTCTTTCATTATATATCTAAACTGTCACTAATTCATGAACTCAATGCTCTGTGGGTTTCTTTGTGTAGGACAAGGGCAAGAATAGTACTACTGCCTCACATAGAGCATGTCATAAGAGGCGACTAGCTGGATGACATCAGATAAAACTGGCCATGGTTAGGAGGTTTGTTTCGAGCCGCATAGATGGCGCCTAACAGGCTGTGGGTCTACTTTGCTCTAGTGTTTGAGTCTGTTAAGATGAATTCGCACATCGGTTAACCAACCAAAGCAGCGGAGTATTAATCTGCTCAAGCATATCCTCCTAAGCAGAAAATCCCTCTCCTGACTATATCCAGCTCATACCAGAGCTGGGACTGCACAGGGACATCTACCCCTGTATAAGTACAGGTCGACTAAGAACTAAGAATGCATGGTATCTTTATGTTGTCTTTGATGTCTTTATCAGCAACACCAATCAGGCCAGGTCAGACTAACTTTGCAGATCGTGTTACATTGCCATTAGAACATTTAATTATCGTATAATCTTGTTTTATATGGGCGTCTCTTTGTTATGCCTTAGAAGCGGTTATGTCGGGTGTACAACTCGCATTTCGTAATTATTCGTATGTGCTCGATATGGTTACATACATTTTGTTGTGTCCGGCAGTCGAAAAAACTTTGTTTCAGAGCCAAATTTGAGATGATGGTGGCGTTCCTGAATTTGGTTATCTGATCGCTCAGTTCAAACTTGCTGATATACTCGTACAAGTAAAGTAACCCATAGCATTACTGCCGTAGGGGTGTGAGGTTTAAGGCTGGGTTGACCGGGATCCAGAGCGCTAACCAATGCACTACGCGGCTCCCGCGTATTCTGAGAGTACCTGTATGTATATTCCGCTATAGTAAACAGTTTTATTAGCATGCTAACGTTGTGGTCATTTAGGGCTGCGAACTGACACGCTTCAGTTATAAAAGATAGTCGTGCAGAAAATTACAGTAAGCTATTCCCATAGCAACACTGCTGTTTGGGAAGAATTGCTAGAGATTTCATTGTACCAGGAATCAGTAGTTATATTGTAAGATGGAGTGGTCACATCCCTTTCCTTACTTTCTTTTCTGGTCTAGGTCCACGTGTCTAATACTTAGACACTTCTACTGAAGATACTACGGCCTAAAATTGAGAGTGGGTCTTTGGTGTCCAGTGTTGACACGTAATCAAAAGGTAAATTGAAGTAAACTGATAGCACTGATTGCAAGTATGGGGTAATCAATGTGGCATTTGAAACATTAATAAGCTAGTTCGTTGTTATTGTTATTGTTGTTGCAGAAGCCATTCCGACAGAGTTAATTGACGACGTGGTAGGTTACAGTAGCTCTTCTTACATCCTGAGGTCTATTGAAGAAAGTGAACTAGGGTCTTCCTGGCTAAAGTGCATTGCGATGCTCCTAGTAAGCTCACCACTATACGGACTACCTAATGAATTCCCACCCAGTTGGCCAGACTGTAAGGTTTTCCATGAACCACGACGATGATGTGAGATGGTAGTCTTGGTCAGTATATTTCACCTGCCTGCCCCTGGCTCTAGTCTTGGTCAGTATATTTCACCTGCCTGCCCCTGGCTCTAGTATTGGTCAGTATATTTCACTTGCCTGCCCCTGGCTCTAGCCTTGGTCAGTATATTTCACCTGCCTGCCCCTGGCTCTAGTCTTGGTCAGTATATTTCACCTGCCTGCCCCTGGCTCTAGTCTTGGTCAGTATATTTCACCTGCCTGCCCCTGGCTCTAGTCTTGGTCAGTATATTTCACCTGCCTGCCCCTGGCTCTAGTCTTTGTCAGTATATTTCACATATGTGCCCCTGGCTCTAGTCTTGATCAGTATATTTCACCGGCCCTTGGCTCTAGTCTTGGTCAGTATATTTCACCTGCCCCTGGCTCTAGTCTTGTTCAGTATATTTCACCTGCCCCTGGCTCTAGCCTTGGTCAGTAAATTCTACCCTTCTCTGGCGCTAGTCTTGGTCCCCAAGTTAGATTGACAACATTATGAGCTGAGAAATGGCCGGTTTTGTTAATCTCTGCTATACCGTCTAATCAACATGGAGCAGAACTTTGTATTCGTGCGAAGAATGCAGAAAAGGGTTACTAATCTGGTTCCTCAATTGCTAGAGTCCACCACTCTAACAGCTCTGCCAAATAGTTGTGTTTATTATGTAGAGCAGGAAAAGAATGTTCTAACATTCTTCTACAGTTACAATATGCTGATACACAAAGTGAGATGGGAGGTTGAATAGAGGGGATGATATAGCATTACTCTGTATTCAATACGTTAGTGAGTGAGGGAGTGAGTGAGTGTTTGTTGTTTTAGTGAATGAGTGTGTCAGTGGATGAGAATCCACTTAATGAGTGAGTGAGTGTCAATGGGTGGGTGAGTATGTGAGCGAGTGAGTGAGTGTTGGTTGTTTTAGTGAATGTGTGCCTTAGTGAGTGAGTGAGTGAGTGAGTGAGTGAGTGAGTGAGTGAGTGACTGACTGAGTGAGTAAGGGTTTTGTGGTTGTTTTAGTGAGTGGTTCAGTGGATGAGAATACTCTTAGAGAGTGAGTGAGTGAGTGAACTGATTAGTTGATGACTGGCTAAGGTAATGGGTTAAACTGTGATTGAATGAGTATCTTGTAATATGCACAGTAAGTTAAAATTTAGTTTAAAAGTTTCCGTTCGTATCATTCACTAATGTGTATCTTAAAGCCCAGGCTTAGCTTGAAAGCATTACAATGCTATATTGAGTTTCACAATGGTTGCCGCGTTTTAAAATTGAATATCTCAGCTTGCATATGAACAAAGTGTTTCACATTTTACATATAGCCTGCAGATCACCATGTCCCAATGGTGTAGGTATTTTCTTGCCCACAAACATATGGTATACGATTTTCTTTATTTAAAGTATACAAAAACCAGTCTTTTGAAATGATTTTTATCCTGATTTCCTGAAACCCATAGCATTACTGTCGTAGGGGGTGATGTGTTAGCTATCTCACGTTTTAAAGGTTTGGCGATATAAGAGCGGTAGCCATCTCCTCTTCCTAGCGAGCCGTTCGATGTGTCAATGTGTTCATAAAAATTGTGTCGTAGGCGAAGCTTAACTAATTGTTAACGTTCACTAGTACAATGAGTTTGAATGTCAAGTTTTTTACACTCCATACAATTGTATTGAAGATGTATCAATATTTTTGTAGAGAAGCTAAGTGTTGTATGCTTTATCGGAGTATCTCAAACCATGAAAAGATAACTATTCACGTTTTGGGTTTTAGTAATCGATTGTTCCACAACTATGGAAGTTCGTGTTCCCTGAAGACACACGCAAGCAGGACAAAATGGTGAATATCTTTGACAGGGAAGTTATTAGAAGACAGATTTATAGAAAGATTGATTTCGAAGAAACAATGACACTAAGGAAACTGAATTCTCGTTTGAGAACACACTGACATTGTTGTATTGAAATCTACATAGTGAAGAAATGTAAGGGGTATAGGCTTTACCTTGAGAAAGTATGCCAGCGGGAGAAACGGTATCTGTCAGAAGCCGCATCCAGTATCCATGAAGTATTTACGTTAAGTGCGCGAAATGCGTAAACAATTGTATGATATTCTGTTTGTGGATGAAACTTAGATAAATTATCACCACACAAGTGCAAGGAAATGGCAGTCAGCGAATGGAACGATTTAAAAATTAGTACCACGTGGCAAAGGACAGATCTTGTTAATTGCATATGTAGGTAACAGATGTAATGCAGAACTTGTATTTCCTTCAAATTATACTGATAATCGGGACTATCATTCCGAGGTGAATGGTCCCATATTTAGAGAGTGGATTGAGAAAAACGGTTCTTCTGTCCTTAGATAGACCCGGTTGTCTGATAATGGGCAATTCATCATACCACAATGCAGTGACACAAGAAGACGAAATTCCGACATCATTCAGTACAAAAGATTCAATAAAGATGTGGCTCACAGAAAAAAAAACATACCATGTAACCAAACGTTTCTAAAACCTGAATTGCTTTCCCTTGTTAAGGAAACACGAAAGAAAAAGATATTTCGCATAAAAAAGTTTATCAAACAGCATAGTCATATGTGTTTGATATTGCCACCTTACCATACACACTTGAACCCAATTAAACTCATTTGGGCGACAGTAAAAGAACAATTGGGAAGCTGAAAATTAAACTTTAAACTATGCTATATGAAAGAACTAGCATATGCCGCCCTCTCAAATATAGACACAGATTATTGGGCTAAATGTGAGTACCACGCCTTAAAAGAGGAAGAAGTCTATTGGAAAAAAGATGGACTGCCTTTCGTTCAGCCGAGAGCAGTCGTCAATTTGTTGAAATTGCCTGACTCTGACATGCAAACTTCCATGATTGCTTTCCGAGAAATAGACGTGTCCATCATCTTTGCAAAGCGGTCTTTTTCAGGGTCCCCTCAATCAGATAGAAGATGGAACTCGGAACTGAATTATAACCATTTATTGGTTTGTTCCATCATCTATTTGTAAAACTGGACCAATCCATCTCTGAAGTATGTAATTCCTATGTTCTATATATCATGTGCGTGTACATCTTCATATTTTGCTTCTACCAAATGCGCAGCTACTTTTAATAGTACATACTAAACATGAACTACAGTTAAAGGATATTATAAATTACCTAGTGTAGAAAATCTTATTCGAATTGGAGAGAAGCCTGCGACTAAAAATTAGACATTTTAAAAAAAATGTACGGTAAATAATTTTCGGCAGGGACAAAATAAATCCATAGCTCATCATCATGTAGCATGTCCTTTGTAGAACGTCGCTCCCATCACAGTCTGTCTGAAAGAAACTCGTTCCCTTGCCAAAACTCCAGCTTCCGCCACTGTCATACTCAGGCACTCTGGATATCTTGGTGCCATCGTCTTCTTGGTCTACCCCTTCCTCTTTTGCCTGGCACCATACCTTCCATCACCGTCCTCTCAAGACCGTTGTGTCTCTTGATGTGAGTAAAGTATTTGCATTTTCTAGCCAAAATGGAATTGATAAACCAGTTCTCCTCTATGCTCAACTCTTGCCGAATGTCTACATTTGTTCTTTTCTCTGTCCAGGGTATTCTGAGGATCTTTCTGTAACATTTTGACTCAAAGAATTCGATTCTTTGTCTAGAAGTTTTGGTAATCGTCCATAAAACAGATCCAAATGGATACATGCCCATCAGCCTACTGAGCTGTGTCGGTAAGCTGATGGAACGGATGATAAACACCAGACTGATGTGGCATCTGGAAGAAAAACGAATACTAATTCCACAGCAAGCCGGCTTTAGACAGCACAGATCCACTGAGGACCAGGTCATCCTCATAGCCCAGGAGATAGAAGATGCCTACTAGGCACAGAAACACACAGTAGCTGTTTGGGTGGATCTGGAAAAGGCATTTGACAAAGTCTGGAAGGACGGACTTAGAGTCAAGCTAAGAAGAAGTGATGTTTGTGGGAGGATGTACAAGTGGATCAACCACTACCTCAAACAAAGAACGGCCAGAGTCCAAGTACAAGGGCAGATGAGCAAAAAGGTGACACTCGAGCAGGGAGTACCCCAAGGGGGAGTACTGTCACCCACACTCTTCCTGGTATATATAAACGATATTACAGAGAATATACCAAGAAGAGTCCATAGCTCAATGTTTGCAGACGATCTGGCTATGTGGACCTCTGAAAAGAATCTCACCATAGCAAGAAATCGGATGCAGACGGCCCTAACATCGCTGGAAGAGTGGGCGAACTCATGGCTGGTCAAAATAAACGAGGAGAAAACCACGTGCACAATATTCTCACTTTCATTAAAACCCCAAAGTACCAAATTAAGTCTAAATGGCAAAATCCTGCAGCCAAACGACAACCCAACCTATCTGGGAGTCACATTTGATCGGCGCATGACATGGAAAAGTCAGATTGAGAGAAACCGAATGAAAGCCAGAGAAAGAATGGCAATCATGAGGAAACTTGCTGGCACAAGCTGGGGAGCAGACGAAGGCATACTAAAGAAACTGTACACTGGAAGAGTGAGACCAGTTCTCGAGTATGGCATTGCGGCATGGACAACAGCAGCGAAGGCGAACTTCGATAAAGTTAACAAACTTCAAAACCAAGCCATGAGAATTATAACAGGTGGCATGAAGTCAACGCCAATTGTAGAACTTGAAAAGATTACAAAACTGCAATCCATTACCGATAGAAGAGACTGCAGAGCCCAGCTGCAGTCAGAGAAACTCCGAAGACTGACGGACCACCCAATGTACCAGAGACTAAACAATTTGGGAAATGGGAAACTACAGCGGAGAAACTTTGCAGAAATAGCCAAAGCAAAGATGCACGAAGATCCCATAAACGCACTAACAACACCAAAACCCATCACTACTGTACGAAAACCTACCTGGAGGCAGGATATATTTCCAGAGGTGGTAGAAAATATACCAGGTATTGCAAACAAAAACTGCCAGACTGAAAAAGAAAGGAGAGACACTACCCTAAGCTTCATAACGAAAAGCTACCCAAGCATGGACTGGACCCATGCATACACCGACGGTTCTGTAACAAACACTACACAGAACGGAGGGGCAGGAGCATTCCTGAACCTACCAAATGGCAGAAAAATAACACTGTCATTCGCTACTGGTAAGTACACAAGCAATTTCAGAGCGGAGGCAAAGGCACTGAGGGCGGCAGTGGAAGAAATGGTGACACACAGTGAAAATGAGAGCCATATAGTCCTGCTGACAGATGCTCTCGCCGTAGTCACAGCGCTAAAAAGCCAGAAAAACACTGAGCTTAATGACTTAAGAGCAGCACTCTGCAAACTGTGCCAGCAGTCCGCACCAAAAAAGGGTAGTGGTACAGTGGGTCCCGTCACACTGCAACATCCAAGGCAACGAGGAGGCAGACAGACTGGCAAAAGAAGGTGCAAGACTACCACAAACAGATACCAGTATGACGTACGAAGAGTCAAAACGGCTTATCAAAGCCAGATACATGACCAAATGGGAAACCGAACATACTGGTTACACCAAAAACGATGCCTATTACCAGTTGAACCGAAGAGAGCAGGTAGTTGTCTTCAGACTTCGCACTGGCCACAACAGACTGAGGTACCACCTATTCAACAAATTGAAGATAGGGTGTACCGACGAATGCCCGTGCGGTACTGGTAAAATGACCACTGAACATCTGCTGCAGAACTGCCCGACATACGAGGATCAGAGAAAGCAGATGTGGCCATTACCAGTGGAACTGCAAGACAAGCTCTATGGCAGTGGCGAGAGCCTCAGGATGACCGCCGCTTTTTTCGAAAAAATAATGGTTACTGTCTGACTGTGTGCGCAGAAGAAGAAGAAGAAGAAGTCCATGCTTCACAGCCATAAGCTGCCACAGGAAAAACACAGGCTCTCAAGACTTTTACTTTTATCGTTTTGTTGGTACCCTGCCATAATTTCTTCAGGCTGTTCAGTCTCTGCATTGCTATAGCTAGTCTTCTTCTGATTTCTTTCGATCAGTCACCATTTTTGTCGATTCTGGAGCCCAGATATTCAAAATGTGTAACCTGATCTATTTCCTCACCACCCACTGTAAATGTATGCTGACATTGTGTTTTATCGGTGGTCATAATCTTTGTTTTGTTTATGTTTATGAACAGATTTTGATCTTTACTATGTCTATTAACGGCTGAAAGTAGCTGCTCTAGCCCTTCCGCACTTCTTGATAGTATCACTGTGTCATCTGCATATCGTAACTCTGGAATCTCGTACCCCCGAATCGTAAATGGGTCGAAACTTTCAATGTTCTCATCTTCTCGCACATTTCTCATTATACATTCCGCATATATGTTGTACAGATAAGGTGAGAGTATACATCCCTGTCGGACTCCTTTTTGTACTGCAAACCAATCTGATGTTTGCCCAGATACTCGGACAGCAGCTTGTTGATCTTGGTATAATGTGTCAATGAGATGGACTATATGCAAAGGAAACCCCATTTCCTTCATGATTCTCCACAGATTTTGATGTTTTACCGTGTCGAAGGCCTTAGTGTAATCAATGAAACATGTGTACAGGTCTACATTAAACTCTCTACATTTTTCATATATATTCCTTAAATTGAATATGTAGTCCCGGGTCCCTCTGTCTTTCCTAAAACCTGCCTGGACTACGTGAATTTCAGATTCAAACCTTTTCTCTATCCTTCTTAATAGGATTCGCAGGAGTATCTTGCTAGCATGGCTGATCAGTGCGATAGTTCGATAGTTCGTGCACAGCTTCAGGTTGCCTTTTTTGGGGAGGGGAATATAAATTGATTTCTTCCATGCTTCTGGCCACTCTGCACTGTGCCATATCTGTTTACACAGCTTTTGGTAGACTCGAGCACATGCCTCTCCTCCTGCTTGTATTAGCTCTGCTGGGATATCATCGCATCCTGGGGACTTTCCCTTTTTCAGGCTTTTAATTGCAGAGCGTACTTCTTCCAATGTTGGTTCAGGTTCTTTCTCATCCTTTGGTAGGATTGTAACTGAGCTCTTTGTGCTGTCTCCATACATGGTTCTGCAGTACTCTCTCCATCTATTCAGTATGTCTTTGGTTTCTGTTAGTGTGTTATCCTCTTCGTCATTTATGACATGTGGAACCGGACGGAATTCCCTTGTCAGTGTTCTTATTGCTTTGAATGCATCTCTTTCTTTGCCTTGTTGTTGTAGGTTTTCTATATCCTTACATGTTTCTACTATGTATCTTCTTTTATCTTTTCTTATTTCTCTTTTAACTTTTCTTGCTCAGGTTTTATATGCTGTGTTGGTCCCCTTACTTCCCATTTGTTTTAATTGTTGCCTTTCTGCAATGAGTTTCTGTGTTTCGTCTGTTATATAGCTCTGTGTCTTGTGCAATATCTTTGGAATCATTTCTTTTGCTGTCGAGATCAAAATCTCCCTTGCGTACGATGTCAACTCCTCAGATGTCATCTCTTCCTGTATTGCAAGCAACGCCTCAAATTTGTTTTCTGCTTTGATGTTGTATTCAGTAGGTATTGCTGATACATCGAAGCGTATTGGCTGGAAACCTTTGTAGATCCTGTGTAGTCTTGTTTGGAAAACTGCAAACAGTAATTCGTGGTCCGTATCGCAGTCTGCTCCTGGCAGTGTTTTTGTCGCCAGCACATTTGATCTCCATCTTTGTTGCACTAGGATGTAGTCTATTTGGTTTCTGCTGTTGCCATCCGGGGAGGTCCACGTGTACAGTCTTCGTGGATGTTGTTTGAAGAAGGTGTTGGCAATGGAGAGGTTGTTTTCCGTGCAGAATTCAACCAGTCTTTCTCCTCGCTCATTTCTGTGTCCCAAACCAAAAGGTCCTCGAACACTTCTCTCCTCTTCGGCTCTTTCCTCTCCGACTTTCGCATTGAAATCTCCAATGATGACCAAGATGTCTCTTTTTTCAACTTTTTCCATCGCTTCTTGCAAGGTGTTATAAAAATCATCCATTTCACAATCGTCTGCTGCTGATGTTGGTGCATACACTTGAATTATTGTTAAATTTCTAGTCTTTTTCTTTAGTCTGATTACAATTATGCGGTCGTTGACTGGATTGTAACCGAGTAGTGAAGGTGCTGTCTTCTTTGACAGAATAAAGCCGACCCCGCTTTTTCCACCCTTGTCCGTCCCAGAGTATATAAATGTTTCTCCTGAGGAGCTGGTACAGTGCCCTTGTCCGGCCCATCTATGCTCAGAGACTCCAAGAATCTCTATCTTGGTTCTCTTCATTTCTCTTCCGATCATGAATAACTTGCCCTGGTATAGGCTCCTGACATTCCAGGTGCCTATTCTTAGTTTTGTTTTTAGTCCAATTTCAGAGTTGTCCACTGTAATGCAGTCAGGCTTTGAGCCGTCATCTCTATTACTTGTACTGACTCTGAAATTGGCCTCTTCCCCAGTTGGCGTCGATGATCTGCCTGGTCTGAGGGCCTCACCATCAGATCTTTGAGTTTCGTTTCTCTCGACTGTCATATGTTTCTTGGCATTTTACATCCAGTAGTTTGCCATTGCTTTCTGGACATTGTTCTGGCCGCTTACCAACTATGGTCTCTGGTGCGCCCTTAGCCCGATACCAGGCGTTTCCAGCTCCCGCTTTCAGAGTCGTTGTCGCACAGGTCGATCTTCCGCCTCTTCCACCAGCAGATGTGTACTTGTCAGGGGTGGACTCCCCTTCTTGTCATTTAACCCACGTAGTTTAGCCAGCCAGCCAAAGCCGTTGCCCGGGGGGTGGCGATGCCGTACACAGGCAGACTCTAGGAGCCATACGTGAGCTAGACAGAAGTGGGGGAACCAAATAGGATCCTGGCCATCAAGGATGTGGCTGCCTCTCACCGTGAGGTGCTATCCCTTACGCACTTCTGCCCTACCCCCCAAAATATAGCTAACAAGGATAAAAGAAACTAGCCGCTATAGGAAAACGGCACTACCTGACAAAATGTAAATTATAATGTCATTAAGATATTGTAAATATAAGACCATGTGCAAAAATTCACGTTTATCGGTGCAATGATTATTGAGATTTTAGACGACAATTGACGGCATTCACAGTGAACTTTAGTGAAGATATCACGCCCATTGACAACAGGGGAATAGTACAATAGTGGAACCAGCTTCTGGTCACATCTTTCAATCCTAAAGACAATATTCATCATCAAACGATACAGATACGAGAAGATGTTCGTCCTATGCAATGCTCAGATCTCTTACACATTTGTTTGGGACAGCAGACAAAGATCAACTAGAGCACCTGTAGCTCGTATCGCAAGAGGACGATGGGTCCAACATACTTATTGGTTTTTAGCAAAACATTCACTTTTACTTGCAGGTGTTTGAAGTTCACGATTGCTGCGGTATAATACATACATCTGAATTCGTGTGTGTGTGTGTGTGTGTGTATGTGTGTGTGTGCGTGCGTGTGTGTGTGTGTGTGTGTGTGTGTGTACGTGTGCATGTCTGTATGTACGTATGCATGTATGTATGTATGTCTGTATGTTTGAATGTATGTATTTTTGTATGTATGTATGTATGTGTATGTATGTATGCGCCTTCCTTCCGGCCTCCATGCAGAAAATGTGCGTATATAATATAAATTTACTATATACAATGCATGTAACCTTTAGATTGTTTGCCCATACAGGGTCACAACCAACTCTTTTTTGATTGGCAGGTCTCAATGATCCGTTTCCGTTGTTATTGTTCTTATTGTTGATTTTTCTGTTATACGTGTTGTTCTTGTCGCAAATGCACTCATACCTGAGTTAGATACAATTCAGACGTTTTTTGGTGTCAGGTTACAGCGACTCTCCTCACATTACCTAGACGTACTTGAGAAAATGTGTCAGGTTGCACTTGACTGTAGTGCAAAGACAGGCTCCTTAGTTCCTCATCTCGTTAGCCAGAGTGCATGAAGCATCCTGTTTTCATGATCAACTGCTTGGGCAATTGAGGTGTGGTCTTGAATAGTATGTTTCACCTAACTAACAAAGTCTGGTCAGTATGTTTTTTTCTGACGTGGACATTAGTTCCCCAATCTTTATCATGAACAACGTGTACACGAGATCACAATGTGTATCGTCCATGTCCGAGAGGACGAGTCTTGAATTCCCACTCCTCTCGAGACCAGCAGTCGCTTGAAACTTACGGGATCGTAAACCTACCGGTTCGTGTTTACGTCTGTTCGTCTCTAGAGAGCCTAGCGTCGTAACCTCCAGTACAACTAATAATTAATACATATATACAATGGTAACGGATGAAGGCATTATTATTTTCATACTTTGTCCATTAACAACAAAAAACCGGGAATTGAGTGTTCCTGGAAATTTAGATCCGTCTTTTTTTTTCTTTTTTTTGGTTTTGTTTCATTATAAATGAGTGGATTTGGGTGTGTGAGTGTATCAGGGAGGGAGTGAATGTATGAGTGAGTTCCTGAGTGAGTTGAAGGAAGGAGGAAGTGAGAGATGGTAGGGGAGAGGACTGATGTGGATGAGGGAGGAAGTGAGTGATTGACGGAGTACGTGATGAAGAGAAAGATAGGTTCATCGTGTGTGTAAATGAGTGAGTGAATAGTAGAGACGGGAGAGAGACGGTGTGAGCTAAAGAGGGAGTGATTGAGGGTGTTCCCAAGCGAGGGTAAGAGAGGGATTGGAGATGATGATGGTCTGAGTGAATTATTAATTGTGTGAGAAAATGAGTTAGGAAGAAGAAGCGGAAGAATACGGCTAGAAATTGTGGCGAAATGAGTGAGTCGTGAAGGGGTAAATGAGGGATGGAAGATATTAGTAACTTGGACTGAATGAGGAAGGCATTGCGAGAGTGTGTATGAGAGAAATTAAGTGTGTAAATGAGTGGGTGAGAGAGTGAGTTAGTGTATTTTCTTTTCGCGTTCGCCTTATTTCTCGATTTTCCAAGGCGGTGTGCATTGCACTATGTTTTTATTTTGCGTCGGTCGACCCAGTGAGCCGTTCAGTCGATTAGCCAATGATTGAATAAAGGAGGTAATTAGTCATGTTATTTTGTGAGCGAGATAGTCGGTCAGAAGTGCGCGTGGTCTAGTGGTTAAGTGACACGGCATACACTGAAGGTGCTGGGTTCGCTCTCCATCACAGCACCGGCCGTTACTCCGGAAAATCAAATCCTTAAAAAATTCAGCAGAAATCAGATCCTTACATAAAATGCATGTCGAAGTCGGATGCACTGGGCCGACAGGCGCAAAATTAAAACACAGTGCAACGCATACCGCCTTGTGGAATTAGTGTATGAGGGAGGGAATAAGACAGATACGGATAGAAGGAATGTGGGTGTAGAATGAATGACTGAGTGTGTGAGTGGGTGAGATATTGGGATTGGAGGAGTGACTCAGGGAGAAGATAGACAGTTATAAGCAACGTATTCTTATATTCATTAACTCATTCCTACATTAACTTCCTCTTAACTTGATCACTCCAACGTACATTGACTCGCTTTCTAACTTCACTAGTTAGTGTCTGTGTGTGATAAACTGGTTGAAGAAGTGAGTGACAAAGTGTAGTTGTGATGGAGTGATGAATGACTGAACGAGTTCGTGAAGGGAAAGTATTAGTGAGAGAGTGAATGAATGAGAGTGTTAGTGAGTGAGGGAGTGAGTGAGTGAGAGAGGGAGGTAGAGAGGGAGGGAGAGAGTGAGGGAGTGTGTGAGTGAGTGAGAGAGGGAGTAAGAGAGTGAGGGGGTGAGTGAGTGAGAGAGGGAGGGAGAGAGGGAGGGAGAGAGTGAGGGAGTGTGTGAGTGAGTGAGAGAGGGAGTGAGAGAGTGAGGGGGTGAGTGAGTGAGAGAGGGAGGGAGAGAGGGAGGGAGAGAGTGAGGGAGTGTGTGAGTGAGTGAGAGTGGGAGTGAGAGAGTGAGGGGGTGAGGGAGTGAGTGAGTGAGTTTAGAAACCTCATAACCACAATAGACACGAACGAAATGTATAGATTGAAAACGATCCTTCCATTTGATGCACAATTTGTACATGCGGGTTGCAGCATTTCTATCAACCTTCAATAGATACGCCTAGTTTGCCAACTAGATAATCTGAGTATCTGTGTGTTGGCATTAGTTTGGTAATATTTGTGAGAAAAATGGTGTCTTTGCATGCCTGCCGACGACAGCGACCTGGCACTGTATTTAAGTCAGTCTGGCGTGTCGCCAGCAAGGCTTAATTTGAGGTTAACTAACAGCTGTAAAGGAGTGAACGGGTGGGCGAATGAGCGAGTAGAAGAATAAGAGACGGAGTGTTTAGTGCGTGAAGGAGGGAGATAACAAGTATAGGGGGATTCAGCGAGTGAGCGAGTGAGTTGAGAAGTGTCTACGGAAATGTGCAAGTGTGTGGGTGAGTTATTAGTTTCTGGCGTTAGTGGATGAGCGAGTGAGTGAATGAGCGAGTGAGTACTTGCATGGGTGAATGAGTGAGTGGGTTAGTATCTGTTGGAGTAATTAAGTGAGTAAATCAATGGGTGAGTGAGTAAGTCATTGGGTGATTGAGTGAGGGAGTGAGTGAGTGAGTGAGGAAATGAGTGAGTGAGTGAGTGAGTTAGTACCTGTTGGAGTAATTAAGTGAGTTAGTCAATGGGTGAGTGAGTAAGTCATTGGGTGATTGAGGGAGTGAGTGTGTGAGTGAGTGAGTGAGTGAGTGAGTGAGTGAGTGAGTGAGAAAATGAGTCAGTACTTGTCGGGATGATTAAGTGAGTCAGAAAGTGAATGCGTGAATTAGTTAGTGAATATATAGATAATGTGCTTATACATGTTGATAATTGCATGAGTCAGTCATTCCAAAAATGAGTGAGTCAGTCAGTGAGCATATCAGTCGATTTGTCAATAACTAAATGAATGTGGTAGTTAGTCATGCCATTGTGTGAGTGAGACAGTCGGTCAGTTAGTTGTAATTAGTAATTGAGTCAGTGAATCAGTCAGTCATTGAATCAAATAGTCATGCAGTGAGCTAGACAGTAAATCAAAAAGGGAGTATGTAACTGACTTACACGTTTTTACAACGTGGATTACTCAAAACCCAGGAATACTAACATTACACAACTGCCAGTTCGAATACAGAATCGGTGAGCAATCTATTATCTTATTATTACTTTACTTACTCCGAAACCACCTATTTCTTCCCCCCCCCCTTTTCCACACCACACTCCTCCCTCTCCCTCCCTCAGCCCAAAGCAAACGCACAACACAGTATAGACTCTTGTATTTCTGAATCTGATATTGGATGTTATGTCAAGATATCATTTACAAATAAAATGCTTCTCCCCACTCAGCAGATTTCGTGTCTGTGTAAAAGACGAGATGTGCAGTGCCATGAGCTGAAGAGTCTTCTATCTTAGATCTGCTAGACTTCGCTGTTATGTTATTCTTACGAGATGCTCTCAGTGTGATAGGTGTCCTCTTCTGCTATCTGTTATAAGCAGAACCCACGGGGACACCATTCTGGCGATAAAATTAGCCTACGTATTATTATTATGAAACGAAATTAAAGAGTGAAGAAATCAGCTAATCCAGGTTTTCGGAATATAATTAGAACAAAATGTTTTTAAGACCGTCAACAATTCTTATGTGACTTCCTAGGATATGGTGTCTTTCGAGTGCTAATGATATACTGGTTTTCCGGGAACGGCGTGGGCTAGTGGTTAAGTGACACGGCTCACAATTCGAAGGTGCTGGGTTCGATCCCCATCAAAGCACATGCCGTTACCCCGGGGAAGCAAACACTTAGAAAATGCAGGAGGAAGCAGACCCTAACATAAAATGCATGCCGAAGTGGGATGCAATGGGCTAGCAGGCGCAAAATAAAAACCATAGTGCAACGCACATCGCCTTGGGAAATAGAGAAATAAGGCGAACGCAAAAAGATTAAGGTTCTCCCAGTTGTTCCAAGCAGCACATGTTTACTCTAATCAGCTGTTGCTAGAAGACAGTATTCTTCAGACAATGTTAAGTTAATGTTAACATAGCTACTCTTTCCTGGTGTCGTTTTCATAAATATCAGTACTTAGCCTGAACAGGCAGGTATACATGTCTGATAACAGCTGCAGGTATGCCACGGGCACTCTGAGAGTAGAGGTTGTTGATGTATTATGACAGGTATCAAAACTTTGACAATGTTATTTTTTCCAACCCGATTCATTTGTGTATTCTTGCCAATTGGCTAACAAATATTTGTTTATATTCTTAAAATAGCTTTTTCAGGCATCACAAATGTATCTAACGCCACGCCGTAGCCTTTATCTTTAACACCTTGTATGCGGCATCAATATATTTCCTGTTTAGTTTTTATATTCGTTAATCTTTTTTTCTATCCCTTTTGTTGAATTACCAGGCCGGTTTATTTTTTAATTCTTGTTTTACTCTCAATGTATTATATTGTTTTTGCTTTGTTCGTTGTCTTATTGCTAACCTTAGCACTATAATGTTCTAGTTATGATCTCTTTCTTCGCCAAATCTCACCTGTGTGTGCAGTTTTGTTTAAATATATGTTTGAGGTTAGTTTGTTATGTGCTGTCTGGTTCTTCCCACCCACAATGAACGCTGTGTTGTTGTAACGTTGGTTGTATACTCCATTTATGACTGTGTAACAAAGTACATTCTTTACGAACATGCTTCTAGCGTGAGCCTTTTATTGCAGCGTTTCTCAATCTGTGCCTATCTGAGCCATAAGGCTTCCAATACCCAATCGCCTGCTCCGTAAACACAACCTGCCATTCTCTGGGTTATTGAATTATTTCTTTCTCTCAATAAAGTAAATGTTAAAATGATTTGTCCTGCTCATGCAACCTTCCATGATCACGTTCATGCACATGGAAGAAAGCATAGTTTGTACCAAATGAACTTCCATTAGTAGATCAGTGAGGTTATCCAGTCGCAGTTTGCAACTTTTGTCGATACATATCAAGGAGGTAGATGTATTCGTGGACATCCTCCAGTGGTGTTTTGTTTAGAAGCACCGGGCTGTACTCCGCAAAGCGGTTGTGCATAGCTTTCATGTGTCTTATATTTATGGTGATGTCTGCTTTCTTGCACTCCGCTTCCAGTGTCTTTAATTTATGGTGACGTCGGCTTTCTTGCACTCCGCTTCCAGTGTCTTATATTTATGGTGATGTCTGCTTTCTTGCACTCCGCTTCCAGTGTCTTATATTTATGGTGATGTCTGCTTTCTTGCACTCCGCTTCCAGTGTCTTATATTTATGGTGATGTCTGCTTTCTTGCACTCCGCTTCCAGTGTCTTATATTTATGGTGATGTCTGCTTTCTTGCACTCCGCTTCCAGTGATGCTTTCGTCTGTGTCGGTTCGTTGTCTGGCTCTGTAATGAGGATGATGTCATCGACTAATTTTAAGTAGTTGAGTAATCGTTCATTTATGTCGATCCCTACTCACTCCAGTCGCAATGTCTCACCGTCGACTCCAGGTATGCAGAGAAAAGGTTGGGCGAGACGGATCACACGTTATCACTACTTGTTTTGTTTGCTGATAGCAACCTGTCAACACGTCAGTGCAGCCATCTTCAATTCACTGTTTTTCCAGTGCTTTCCACGCATATTCTGGTTCGAGCTAGTCAAACGCCTTTTTGAAGTAGATGAATGTCAACACTAGCGGTGTGCGGCACGCTCCATCAGCTGCCTCCATCAAACGGCACAGCGTGTTTATGTGGCCCAGTGTGAATTGGTGCGACTGAACAAATCCTGGTCTATGGGTTGGGCTTCCTCAAGGGTATTGCGGGTCCTCATCAGGAGACATCTGGTGGATACTTTGTACAATACTGAGAGGACTGTGATCGAACGGTAGTTAGCCAGATTCTCTCTGTTTACTGGCTTGCATATTGAGACAGTCAGCGACTCCCACCATCCCGATGTTATTTCCTTCGCTGCTAGAAAACGTATAGAGTAGGTGGTCACATCCTGTTAGCGCCTCCATCGTGATTCCGTTCTAGGTCGCGGACTTGCCAGAGGGCTTGCTTTGATTAACACTCAGAATCTCGGATGTCAGGAGAGGTGGGAGTAATAAATGAAGTAGCGGTGATTTGTTTGGAGAGATAGAGAAAGAAAACGATAACTTGATTAAATTTATACGAAAGCCACAAAGGACTATTTATATTTGGAGATGTGAGGTCACTCTTGTTTCGTCTGCAGCTGTAAGAGATGTTATCACGTGTTGGTGCTCGGCAATGGTGGCGTGCTCGATACTTCTGTGGAGCTCTTCTGCTACAAAGAGTAGTTGTCTGGAGAAATTGGCTAGGTCGATCTTTTGTCGGCACAGTTTACTGAGCCAACTGAATACCCTTGATGTTTGCTGGTGTTCTGTCCATTTTGATGCATTGGTCAAGAAGGTTATTGGTGGTTGGGATGATATGGTTTGTTATATGGTTTGTTAAAGGTGTTTGGCTGGCTTGTTATATAGTAATGATGGTGCTGGTGAGGTTTTCGTAGTCCTCGTCTTGGTCTTCTGCTGCACTAAATGTTTATAGCGCTGCGAGCGTTCTAGAAGATCTTATATCTAAGGTGGAATCAGGTGGCCTTCCGTACCGATTTGGTTTGTTTAGTGCTTCGTTTAGGTCGAAGCTGGCGCGTGCAAGCAGACCAGGCGGTGGTCGCTTCCTGTGATAAAAGGTGCGACTACTTCAACGGCCGTGTATATTTGACGGTTGGAGAGTATGTTGTCTAGTTCGTGGTGGTGCTGACTGTTTGGGCTGACATGTGTCCATCGTTCCTGATGTGGCTTATCAAAGAAACTATTGCTTCGCAGAAGGTTGCCAGTTTCTCCCTCATCTCGATTTGTCTTTCTGTGGAATGTGGTTCGATGTGTCTTTTTCTGTTTATTTCTGGGTCCAATTCAGGCGTTGAAGTCTCCGTGGACAACTGTGTGGTTGGTGCGCCATTCTTGTAGTGTGTCGATGAGCTGGTTTAAAAATCGTCGTGTTCCTCCTCCTCTTTTTCTGCAGTTGGGTCGAAGTCGGACGATGGAGCGTTCAGTGTTTATGGATACGTCTAGTACCTAGAGTCGAGGATCGATGTAGCGAACGTCGCAAACTCAGCGAAATGCGTGTGGTACAACGATGACAATCAGGAACAATAGTGTACTCATTCCCTTATGATACATGGAGTTACTTCTGTGACTCTTAATGTATTCCTTCACGTATAATACATGAATATACGTCTGTGACTCTTAATGTGCTATTCGTTAACGAAACTATTGTAAAACTTGGTGTGTGTATAAACAATAACTAAGGGCCAAACAAAACTAACAAAGAAAACTCTGGTTTGATAACTCTTGGTTGTCTACATAATATTTCTGCACAGCACAATAACGTCGTAAAGAAGATAAGGGGCATCTGCAAATATCCTGGTTGATAAGTTAATGAATTACTAAGATAATGTATACATTCCAGGGACACGTATTTTTGAACCCACGATAGTAGCCATTGTCCTTGTCATCGCCGTTCTATTGCTGTAAACAAAATGGATGTCTCACATTTCGTGAAGCTCTACATATATTGCGTTCCAATGCGTGTCAGATCACATCTGCAAAGTACTTTCTAATTCAAAAGCTAGTGTCAAATAATTATAACCAATCGTAAATTGCCATGACCAGAAAACAAACACTTTGTGCATAATTGGTGCATAGTATTTCTGATGAATGATAATATAAACGAAAAATAATGGAGTTGGATGTTATTGATAATAATAAATATGCAGTATTAATAATAAAACTAAAAATAATTTATTGGCATTTTTGTCATGTCTTTATAATCAGATTAGTTGATATCGCCTTATTAAAGGCTCAAAGAAGTTCTTTTTTCTCTGAAAATAATATAGCCAAGAATTGAATTCGAATATACACACGCGAATCTACTTTTTAACAAGACATGATGTATATTTACAAAAATATCAAAACATTTTATTGTCAATAAAAGTATAATTGCAATTGTAATGTCAGCTACTACATTATTTCCCAGTTCTCCGTCTCTAGTTAATCGTCATGTTGCAATGGGTGCAAAGGAAAGAGAGTTTAGTTTATATGGTTTCAGATTCAACATTGTGACAAACCTTAGAGCAGCTGCCCCTTCAAGAGTATAATCAATGGAGAAATATCCACTGAAAATGTGAAAATCTGTTAACTGAATCCTACTAATCCATCTATCTTTGTAAAAACGAATGTTCTTAAAGCTCTTCTTTCAAAATTAAATATCATAAGAGATTCAACGCATAAACAGACAAGTGCATCTTCTGTAATGTCTCACATAGAGCTTTGAAATTTTCTCAAACAGTCATTAATTCTCTGTAGGAATCAAATAAATGTTTCTCTGAAATAATAAAAGAGTTTTATTGTTTTATTATTAGCAAGTCTATTTTTTTTATTATTGTCACATTATTGATGACAACATTTGATTTAATACACATAATTTATGAGTCAGCTTTAATGTCTCAAAATCGTCAATAAACAAAATGTATCAACCAACAAGCCTTGGAGCCCGGATGTAAGATCTTAGCAGTATTAGGAAAAGTCTGGGAACACATGATTGTTGTTGTTGTTGCTCTTGTTGTTGTTGTTGCTGATGATGACCAAGAGTCCTAGTCGTACTTGAGTTAAACGCTTTTGACGACTGTTTTTGGTGGTGGTTTATATTAGCTTTCCTAACATCCCAATGCGTACTTCTTAAAGGTATCCGCAATCTTGCTGGCTAAAGTACAATGCGAGATTCCTCAGTCTTCTTCTTCTTCTTCTTCGTTCGTTCTCAATCTCCCGCTACCAAACCCTGAAAGGGTAAGTAGCAGAATGTAGTCCAGAGAGCGTAATGCGTTGTGTTGAAGTTTACAGCTTGGCTGCGATATTTGCACCTTTCGGTCCAACACATCCGACTTCAGCAAGCATTTTTTGAGTACCCTCCTCTTTCCCTTCTCCTTAGCCAGTCTGCCCTACTGCATCCTGTTATCCAGGATCACCACGTGGAGGTGTAGAAGGGTCTTGGCAGCTATGGTTCGCTGGCCCTGACGCTAGCAGTCAGCTATGGGTCGCTGACCACTGCAGCTCATGCGCTGCTCAGCATTTTGATCCCCCTCAGTATTCAAATTACTATAAGGGTCACAGTGCCTATTCCAACACCGTTAGCCAGACTGCAACGGAACATCCTGCTTCAAAGGATAACTACTTGAAAGTGAAATTGAGTTTTCATCGGTATGTTTCACCTGACACCGACCAACACGATCTTATTTGTATGTTTTACCTGACACCAACCAACGCGATAGGATCCGTATGTTTCCCCTACCACTGACCAAAACGATCTGATCTGTATGTTTCACCTGACACCGACCAACACGATCTTATCTGTATGTTTTACCTGACACCGACCAACGCGATAGGATCCGTATGTTTCCCCTACCCCTGACCAAAACGATCTGATCTGTATGTTTCACCTGACACCGACCAACGCGATAGGATACATATGTTTCCCCTACCACTGACCAACACGATCTGATCTGTATGTTTCACCTGACACCGACCAACGCGATAGGATACGTATATTTCCCCTGACACCGACCAACGCAAAAGGATCAGTATGTTTCACCTGACACCGACCAACGCAATAGGATCAGTATGTTTCACCTGACACCGACCAACGCGATATGATCCGTGTATGTTTCCTCTACTACTGACCAACACAATCTGATCCGTCTGTATCAGAGAACGGTCATAAATAACAGATTATGTTTAAAAAAATGTCATTATCTTGAAGTCTAACACATGAACATTCTTGTTCATCTCTTTTGCTTCTTCTCCCTCCCTGCCCCCCCCCCCCCCCACCCCCCCGAACCAAATTGTCGAAGTATCACACCTCAACAATTTATACTTTGGCTTACTATCATTGGTTACGTCTGTGATCTTTCAGAGCCCATGGATCCCAGTTCTAATGTTCTTTGTCGTCTGGTCTCTAGCCTTTCTGTTTCTGGGTGTTGTAATCGAGCGAACGTCAGTTTACATCGCTAAGATGCTTGCTGAGGTCATATTCTATGTCTCTGCACTTTATCCCTTTAATCTGTAGCTGTATTTCTTGTTATTGTAATCCTCTCGGGGGGATGTGTTTGTTCTAACATCTGGACATGTAATGGAAAGTGTATAACTGAGATGTCTCCTGATGTAGGTCAGGAATTTGTAAGTGGCATATTTCTTGGCAATGTAAAATTGTGTGGAGCGTTTAGTGGTGCGTGTCGGTGGTAACGTGTGTACTATGACAACTCCTAATGTTCTTTTTTTTTAAATTACACTTTCCTGCATTGTTTGCTTATTTTGTCGTTTTATGTTGACTCAGCTTCTAGTTAAACGTGTGAGCATTTGCCTAGGATTTTCTCGAAGATTCTCAAACATTATTTAACGCCGCATACGTTCATGACACACGTCAGCATGAACATCAACGGTTGCATTTACCAATCGAAATATATCAAATGATCAATAAGAATGCAAGAAATTATACACAGACTTTGATTGTGCTTGGAGTTCAGACATATATGGATGTCTCATTAGGACACAGAGCGTGTCTCAATAACATAAGGAGACGTTGCAAAACTATACTTCTTTTTCGCTTGTCAAGGTGCCCGGTGGTCTATTTGGTCAGTTTGGAGTCAGCTTCTATCCAACATGTTCCGTAAGTTAATTTCTAATCTGTAGGCCAGCAGATGAAGATTTGGAAAAATCATTCGTGTAGAAGGCTATGCATGAAGAATAGTGAGATGGCGTAATACGGTTTCACGGACAGAAGATGTGTGAGGATAAACAGTGAGTTAGATGAGGAACACGACTAGATGGGGAATGGTGAGAAGGGGTGAGGTCGAGAGATGTAGATGATACGATGAAGAGTGGACCTTCAGGAAAATGACGCTTACGAAAATAGTTAAGCATCTCGTGGGCCCTGCTGACATTTTTATATGAAACTCCAATAGTTAGAGCTGGTACCCAGTCAGGCTATCACCGCATGAATCAGAAACTTCAGTGACTAATGCCATGACCCTTCTACCACTGGGCGTAAAGATTATCCTTTTATGAGATATGGTAGCCGGTTTCTAGCCTAACCTTTTATTAGCCGCTTCTTACGTCATACGTGGTAGGTTAAAGTGCTACTACTCACTACTTCTCATTCGGGTTTCGGTCACACACGGGCGGGGTAGCATACATAAAGGAAATGCTTTTTGTGATTTTATGGGAACACACTCTCCGGGTCAAGATATGTTTATGTCAAACAAGGCAGTTGAAGAAAGACATAGGTAAGGAATGATAAATGATCGACAAAAAAGAGGACGAAGCGTGAGAAAGGTAAGAAAAGGACGTTGGGACAAAGAAGATCAAAACGTATCATTGCTTTTTTGTTTTTGTTTGTTTTATGTGTTTATTTTCATTAGAACTTTTTTTTTTTTTTAAACTTTTACAATCAATTAACGAGTGCATCGAATAAACAAAACCACTTCACTTCAATGTTGGTTGTTCTCTTGTATGATTTTATCTGACTTTATTACATAACTCTGCACCAATGTTTTGTGGTAAAAGTGCAGATAACGTAACACTGCACCAATGGATCCAGTCAGACGTACAGATGACTTAACACTGCATCAATGGATCTAGTCAGACGTATAGATGACTTAACACTGCTTCAATGGATCCAGTCAGACGTACAGATGACTTAACACTGCACCAATGGTTCCAGTCAGACGTATAGATGACTTAACACTGCTTCAATGGATCCAGTCAGACGTACAGATGACTTAACACTGCACCAATGGTTCCAGTCAGACGTACAGATGACTTAACACTGCACCAATGGTTCCAGTCAGACGTACAGCTTACTTACTACTGCACCCACAGAGTGAGTCAGATATGTTATTCTATGCGCCAACAAATTAATTTGTTACCTGGTCTCATATCTTCATCGTTGCAAATATTGAATATTAAGTCATTGTGCAGTCATATTTCAATCACTTGGTAGTGATCTGATTAAACTGACAAAGCACAAAATAAAAGCGTTCACGTTGTCCCAGTAAACATTGTCCCAGTAAACGTTGTCCCAGTAAACATTGTAACAGTAAATATCGGTTATTCCAAGCAGGCTTATATGGAAGGAGACAATCAAGTTATAAGCCTCAAAGAACATGCAGTGAATTATAGAACATACTTAAGAGAGCATTAGCGTATGAACAGGTTTCACATTAAGTAGAACTAGAAACTATAGATAAATAATTAGAGATAGATGATTAAGACACTTGAATAAATACAAAACATTGGCAGCATGAAATATTAATGTGGTAAAAAGGTGAAGAAACTTCAGCCACATTGTGTACAACAGTGAAATGGAAAAAAAGGAAATAAAAACTATGAATATAAAACTGAAGAGACTAGTGTATAGCAGAAGAGGAAATATTCTCAAATTTGTGGATATCAAACTGCAGAGATTAATGTTAGGATGAAGAAATACATTTTCTCAAAAAGAGTGCTATAACATGTTAGAGAGTAATGCTGGATCGAGGAATAAATTATCTCAGAATTAGAATATGTAAAACTAAAAAGAACACTGCAGTGTGCTGGCGTATATTATCTCAACACTAGAGAACGAAAATTTGTGAGTGTAATGGAGGAAATATAAATAAATTATTTCATTACTAAATATAAAAAATATAGGATAGCAATGCATAAGAGATAAATTAAAGAGCTCCAAATTGTATTTAGCAATTAGAGATACAAAAAGTTAATTTTTTTGGGAAACAAAAAAATTGGAATTAGGATTGTAGAATATATGAATAAATTATCTCTAAAATAGGGTTAAACATTTACAGACATAAATTAAAGATAGCGTATTTTATTATCTCAAAATTATGGATACAAATTTAGAGATAGCAATGTAATATATGGCAATATAACATCTCAAAACTAGTGATAGAAAACGAAAAATAGTAATGTAAAATAAAGGAGTACCAAATCTGAAAGCTGGTTACACAGAATTTGATAAATAAATGTAGCATAGAGGAATCAACTATCTCAAACTTAGAGGTGTGCACATGAAGAGACCGATGACATAAAGCAGAATAAAGTATCTCGAAACTATGGATATGAACTTGGAGATTGCAACGTAAGATAGATGAGTGTATGATCACAAATCTAAGTATAGAACATTGTGCAAAATAATTTAGATATGAAGAGATGATTAGAGTCTTCGGCTGGGGAGGAAGACTAACATCTGGTCAGGCATAACATACTGATAAGACATGTTAGTCAGGGTCAGGCAAAATATACTGGTCAAGACCCTCACCTCGGCCTCCTAGTAGACCTCCATAGAAACGGGCTGATTACAAAACGAAATATTCAAAACGTTTATAAAAGCTATATAGAACAGATAAATAAATTGGTTGCTTGGCATCCTGTCAGCCTGGAGAGACAATCGACTTCTCTCTAAAGAGGCAGTCAGTTGTTGCCCCTGCTTTTACCGCACACGTTTGAAGATCTAGACGCATTTTGTCTGCCTCTTCCTGCAGACCAACAAACAAAGCCTGCGTTCAGCCGAGTCTGTCCTTGGCAAGTCCCTCCCTGTTACAGGTGTTCATATTCAACGTCCTTGGGTCACACTTGCGAACATCTTTGTAGCGGAGGATGGGTCTACCTTTGTCACGCCTGCCTGTGGTCAACTCTCCGTATAGGATATTTTTTGGTATTCGCCCAACCTTCATTCTGCACACATTCAAGCCACCACAAGCGGCGCTGGCGGAGAATAGCAACTAAGCTGACAATCTTTCCACGGCCCAAGACTTCGTTGTTAGTCACTCTGTGACTCCATGAAATGTCAAGTTGACGGCTCAGGCAGCGCATATGAAAAGCATTTAGGATGTTATGTTTCGCCGGCATAGAGCAGTGTACTAATAACACATGATCTATATACAGCAACTTTTGCAGAGATAGTCAGCATGTTATTATGTCACACTTTATGTGGCTTCGGTGGTAACCCTGAGGCAAAATCTGCATCCTATGCTATCTCCAGTCGTCTCGATAAATGTCTTGCCACTGGCAAAAGGTAGCTTAGGCTCTGTGAGTGAGGTTGACAAAAGGCGCAGTTTCTTCCTCACTTTAATCCAAATCTCCGCGCAAGTCACCCATTTTAGAGGACACAGCAAGAGATACGACTGTCCACACGGCTGAACAAAGAGAGTGGCCTTCATCACTTGTGATGGACAAACCTATCTGTGAGAGCCTGGCAAGTGCTGATGAGGCCATTCCTAATCGCTTTTGCAGTTCTGCGTCCAGTGAAAGGTTGTCGGTGATGATAGATCCGAGGTAGTTGAAATGATTTACTACCTCCAGATTGTTATCGTTTAAGACAATGTCTGGAGGACCTGCACACTGAGCCATCACTTTCGTCTTTTGTATGCTGATGGTGAGTCCAAACAGATCACATAATTTTGCAAACCTATTAACGAGATCTGTAATTCAACTTCAGTGTGGGCGTCCAGGGCAGCATCATCTGCGAACAGCATACCCCGAATGACAGTCTCCCTTCTCTTACTTTTTGCTCGTAGACTAGTTATATTGAATAGTCTCCCATCTGACCTAGTATGCCTAAAGACTACCTCTGTGGGAGTTCCAAAGGGGTGTTTAAGCATGATGGGAAATAAAATGCCGAATAGAGTGGGAGCCAGGACACAACCTTGTTTAACTCCGCTGTTAATGTTCAAGGCCTCAGATTTCTGACTATTATGCAGCACAGTACCTTTCATGCTCACATGAAAAGACCTGATCATGCTTAGCAGTTTAGATTGGCAGCCAAGTTTTGACAATATTTTAAAAGACAGCAAAAGCTACTCTAACACTCTGGATACGCCCTGTCTGTCAGCTTTCGCAGCCTGCTCATGATGATGCGAGCATACACTTTGCCTACGGTGTTGAGGAGCGATATTCCCCTGTAATTGTTGCAGTCTCCTCCGTCTCACTTGTTCTTGTAAAGGGAGATTATGTTGTTGTCTGTCATGTTCTGAGATACCGCCCCATCATCCCAACACTGGCATATATGTTCGTAGAGGTATTGAAGGTGTCAGATCCCCCGTATTTGATTATTTCTGCTGGAATGTCATCCCTATCTGCTGCCTTTCTTACCGGCATGCCTTCGAAAGCTTTTTCCAAACCTTGTATGCTCAGTTTATCGTCAAGTTCCTGCAATACCTGCAGAATCTCATTTTCGTTGAGAACAGTATTTGCCACTACGTTATTACAGGTCTCCACGACTGAATAGTGTTCGGCATATCTCTATATTTGCATATCCATGTCCAGAATAATCTCACCTATTAGAGAAATAAATTGTTACATAACTATCCAAAACTATGTGAAGCTGTCTTGAACGGATACATATATTAAAATAACACTGCATATTCTAATAGTTGTCCATCACAAGTGATGAAGACCACTCTCTTTGTTCAGCCGTGTGGACAGTCGTATCTCTTGCTGTGTCCGCTGAAATGGGTGACTTGCGCGGAGATTTGGATTAAAGTGAGGAAGAAACTGCGCCTTTTGTCAACCTCACTCACAGAGCCTAAGATACCTTTTGCCAGTGGCAAGACATTCATCGAGACGACTGGAGATAGCATAGGATGCAGATTTTGCCTCAGGGTTACCACCGAAGCCTTTCCGTAAACATGTAACCCGCAGGGTAGAAAGGTGGGATGGCATCTAACGCAGTTTGTCGTGTCTTTTCGATAACCACCAGAGGTCGTATGGACAACACTCAGCGTGTGAGTGGGTCCGGCATCTCTCCCCAACTGTATTCAGCTCATCATAGTAGCATCTAAAATTCCCACACGCCAAATTCGTGAAGGTGAACCGGCAGAACTAACCCGTGAAATACGTCACAGACCAGGATAAACGGATGGAAGAAATCACACAAAAAAACGAAATAACAAGTCCAGACGGAAAACAACACCACGTTTCCGTGAACACTATTGAAGTCGTCGACTAGTGTGAATTCCAGGCAAATCCGAGGTCTAACGGCATCCATAATGATCCAAAACAGTAGAGAAATGTAGACTCGCGGCCAGTTATGGCGCCATCTTTGCATATTCAAAACTTTAGAAACCTATCTAAAAAGGAGGAATACATTATTACAAAGCTAAACATCCCAAACTGTAAATCTATCTAAGACAACAGGAATTAGCTATTACAAAACTAACTATCCAAATCTATATATTTCTATCTCGGACAAAGGAATAAACAACAAACAATGTTGGTAGCACAGATTTGTATAGCGGAATTGTTATGATACTGCAGAAAATGTACTTTATATACACAAAACCGAAGACGTTCATTCTTTAATTATCAGTTCTGCAATATGAATAAGTACATTCATTCCATTATCCTCTAGGTAACGATATACATTTTTACATTTGTTGGATACAGTCAATTTAAAGTTGCGGCTGTTAGGTAATGAACTGTCCTCTTGTAGGGTTAACATTTGGTTCCATTTCTAAACTCTCTCACGGCAAAAATAACCGAAGACGATATATGATGTATGTTCGTGTGTTTGCACCTTTTAAATGCCACATGAAATGAGAGTTCCTCGAACTATCTTCTATAGATTTGACCTTTGAAGACTTCTAGTGAACACTTCATGATGACTCTTTTTCGAATACTTTTCTATACTGCCCACTTCGAACAATATTCATTAACAAATGCTAGGTTTTGGCTTTGGTGTGATTTGATGTTCTCATGGTAGGGACATTCCACATAGATACGCGGAACATGTAAAATAAGTCAAACATTGCATAATATATAGTAATGCTACAACAATAAGTCAAACATTGCATGATATATAGTAATGCTACAACAATAAATCAAACAGCTGGACTCTTCAAAATCCTTTCAAAAATAGGATGTCCTTACAAACTGCTGCAGCTTATGGTGTCCTTTCATGTGGATTTGAAAGTAACAGTCTAATTCAACGGTAATACATCACGTCATTTAATATTCAATGTGGTGTTAAACAAGCATGTTCCCTGGGCCTAAACTATTTGGAATCTTCTTTGCCCTGCTACTAAGGCACGCATTTAGAAATGCAACAGAATTTGCCTTCACACTAGATCAGATGGCCGCCTTTTTAATCTTGCGAGAAACAAAGCTAAAACCAAGATCAGGAAAGTTACTGTCAGGGACTTGTTTTTTGATGATGACCCTGCAATTGTAATTCACAGTGTGCATGAACTCCAGAGATTGATAAATCGATTTTCCCAGGCATGCAAAGATTTCGGCCTCACAATAAGCCTGAATAAAACAAATGTGCTGGGACAAAACGTAGATACAACCCCAACCATCACTAATCGATAATTATGAACTGGCAACTATGGACCAGTTCACTTACCTGGGTTCTCAATGATACGCTCTCCCTAGACTCCGAATTGGACAATATCATTGGCAGACCAAGACCAGGGACATGGTCTACAATGCATGTGTCGTCAGTACGGTTCTTTATGGCAGTGAAATGTGGACAACATATGCCAAGCAAGAGCATAGGTGCAACATCTTTCACCTATGGTGCATGAGATCCACCCTTGGCATCTAATGGAGAGACAAGGGGACAAACGCGGAAGTGCATTCTCATCCCGATCTTCCAAGTATGTACACCCTCCTTCGCCAACGAAGACTGCGATGGCTTGGTCGTGTTCGTCACATGGAAGACGGTCGCATCCTCAAAGATATTATCTATGGATAGCTGGCGTGTGGTAAAAGCACAGCTGGCCGACCACAGCTGCGGTTCAAGGACGCATGTAAGCGGTACATAAAGACTCCAGATGTGGATCTGACATCTTGGGAATCTTAGCTGCAGACCGATCCAAATGGAGATGTAACCTGTAGAGCCACCTTAGGCTGGACGAAAATAAGTTCATGCAACAAAGGGAAGTGAAGAGGCAACGCCGAAAGGAAAAGAAAACTAAAAACTCAGCAGAGAGTTGCTACTCCTAGGTCCCATCAACCTATAGCCAGACATGACTCAAATGGGGCTACTACTACTATTACTACTACTACTACTACTACTACTACTACTACTTATGTTACAACAGCTAATCAAGCATTGCCTATTACATAGCAATGTCAACATTTATAGGTACTTGTCTTCACAGCAGCTATCGTACGGGCCTCGCTAGCAAACTCGAATCATTAGATCTTCTTCTTCTTCTTCTTCTTCTTCTTCTTCTTCTTCTTCTTCTTCGTTCGTTCTCAATCTCCCACTACAAAACCCTAGTAGAATGTAGTTCAGAGAACGGAATGCGTTGTTTCGTAGTTTACAGATTGGCTGAGATATTTGCACTTTTCGGTCCAACACTCCGACTTCAGCAAGCATTTTTTGAGTACCGGGTTAGCATTCTCTCTTCGATCCCTTCTCCTTAGCCAGTCTGCCCTGCTGCAGCCTGTTATCCAGGATCATCACGTGGAGGTGTAGAAGGGTCTTGGCAGCTATGGTTCGCTGGCCCTGACGCTAGCAGTCAGCTATGGGTCGCTGACCACTGCAGCTCATGTGCTGCTCAGCATCTTAATCCCGTATTATTAGATCAAATATGATTTGCGTAAGCTCAACTTTTGCTCTTAATCACTGCCATATCTTCTTTCCTCACTTTTTGACTCGTTTGAATCCTCGATAAACATCCCTAAGGGAGAGTTCAGACGATCAACAACTTAAGTTCATTGCTACACAAAAATAACTGGCCTTAGAGAAATGGGGCATGGATCGTGCAAGATGAGAACACGATTAGACAGATGAACTTATTGAGGATTGTATCATATGGGGAAGAGTGAATCAATACATGTCAAATATTGATAAACTATATTAACGTGTGTTTTCACAATTGACAGGCAAAAATAGAAAGGTTTCAATGAGGAATCAAACCATGAAATGGAAAAGCTATAAAATATCGTCTTCACCCGGAACCGAGGAACAAATGACGTCATTCAAAAAAGTGATTCCAATTTATTTTTATTGTTATTTCTACTAGCAGAAATGTCAGTGTTATAGGCCATGGCATAACTGAAGCCATATGTTTGGTGAAGTGAAAATATCTTGCATCAATGTATAACATATTTATTGAGGTGCACATTGAAACAGCCAAGATCTAGAGAACAGCACGATCAACTGCAAAAAATATTTCACTTGTAATAATAACTTTGCACGAGGTTCACAGATGTTGTTCGTTAAAGACGGTCACATAGATAAGAATGATTTTTCAATTATATAGCTCGATAGGTGTATGTTGTTGCATCTGAAAATGCAATGCAATATGAGGATCAGTCTTTTTTTTTAAATAAAGAATTCACAAATAATACCGGGTGGAAGTTTATTTGTGTGGTTCTCAAATATTGTAGTAGTCTCTTTCAGTCATGGTTCATTATTTGGTCATATGCCCTTGGAATATTAAATCTCCACTGAGTTTGTGGATGTCATTTTCCTTGCGGAGTTGTATTTTTACTTCTCCGTCTTGTGATTGATTAGTGCAGTGGTAAAGCACTCGCTTTTCATGGCAAATGTACGGGGTTAAACTCCCATAATTGGCAGCTCCAGTCAACCTAGCTATAAATGGGTACTGGACTTACTGTTAGGGAAGAAAATGGCACCGAGGAAGGGAATTGGCTAACCAAGCTCACAAGCTGTGGTCTAGTATACTGAAGTATCTAACACTTCATTCCTGACCAGCGGTTAAGTCTGCTGAAGGACTTCTCTTTTTTAAGCTTATTTTCACTAAACCTATGGTAGCTCTTAATGGTATCTCTCCACTTCAATCGATCTGCAGCGTGGTCTTCCAAGGATATCAGACCGATGACCAGTTGCTATATGTCCTGCGTCTTTGAACATCAGCTGCGTTTGGTTGTTCTGAAAGAAGGTTGCAAACCTTTAAACGTATATACATTTTTGTTTGCTTAATATAAAAGTGGTCATATAGTACTACAGAATCGTGATTTAATTGGCATTGGCAGATACTAGTAGAATACGAACACATGACATTGGAAACTTGCATACGAAGATGTACGTGTTGGAGAGTTTATCGATTAGCATGAAGCATAAACAAGTTTGTTCTAAAAAACACAGAGCAAACAAACAAAAACGTTAACGTACAAATGAAAACACAGACATAAGTATTCATTCGACAGATCTGTTGCTGATGGTGAAAAATAAAATAATAAACAAACAAGACATTTGAACTTCATAAATGAAAGGTTGGAACATGTAGCACATTTTCCCAAAATGAGACAATTAATTGTAAATTACAATCTCGAGCAAACGTATTCAATGAGTAACCCATTAGTTTGTAGAAAGGTTTAGATAAAATCTGCGTTTCAAAACGTTAACGCGCAATGAGGAAAGAGAAAGAATTGAGGGTGGCGAGGGTTGGATAAATATCTGGTGTGTTTGTGGGGCGTTGTGGAGTGTGCTGTGTAATAAAACTGGGCGTTTTCTCGAGTACTAGCAGGGTAGACTTGAAGTTGTTACTCAAGCTTTGATCAACGTAATAGAACAATAAGAGGTTACATGTCAAATGTGCAGGCTGACAGATTAAACAAAGGAGAATGTGGCTGAAAGAGGCATATTTCGCAAAATAAAAACTATACGTTTAAAGAACTATGCTGATGAGGAATTCACGCCTGGATGCCAATTTCTTTTTATTGCCATCGCGACTTTTTATAAACGAATGGATTCTCTGCATTTGAAAGCTGCATGCATCGCACTTCAGTGCAGCCCCAGTAATCCTTCGTCTATCAGCGAGCGAGCAATACAAGCATGCAAAACCACGACCAATATTATCTCCACATCCTTCCTAACACTAACGATGTCAAGAAAGCAATCCGTATGTAACGGCAAATATGTAACGGCAAAAACCTCGGCTCAGATACCTTTCGCTTACAACAGAGTTCTCATCCTGCTTCAACAGCCGGAAGATGTATTCTGCTCAATCTTGAATTGGATTGCTTTGATATACCTCACATGCTTGAACAGTTCACTTGTACAAACGAAATGGAAATGATTGTTTGCGGATGTGATAACACATAGGAATCGCCCTCCTGTCGATCGGAGGTACATTTTTGGCCCGAGGCAAGTTTAGCCGACTAACTAGTCATCTTAATAAAGATATAGTTGTGTGTATCCTCTTATTCCATTGCCGCTCTCTGCGTGGCATAAATCTTTAGGTGTGGAGCCAACGCTACAGTTGGTACACTGAAAAAGAAATCTGTAAATAACTGTGTATGATCTTACGTTGATGGCTTATGTAGGAACGTGTTTAGCATTAAGAGGTTGCTAATCCCATACACAGTCAGTTTAGCCGACTTCTACTACATGTTTGTTCTATTATTCACTCTCTGTTATCAACACTGGATGTTATTATTAGTAATGTACATGTGTAACGCCCACATTGTAATCTATAGTTCCTCGCTATGCTAAGGATGTCACGCTGTGAAAGCACAACGTATTATAACAGTAATTGAACGTGACCTATTCTCACACTCGGTTGAAAATTATTCCCCGAGCTCTAGTGCTCTAGATTCCACCGCTTTCTTTCGCATGATCACATAGCAGAGATTGTGTTGAATGTTAAATACATTGGCTTAGATAATTGGGATTATTGAAAGGTAACGGTATACATTACATGGGAAATATGCTTTGGTCTGTCAGTGATCAACTCGTGAATGAGAAACCGCAGGTTGGTAAAAGGAAAGCTTTCAATACTACGATCCTAGCTCGTCGTTAGCCAAACTACATGTCGTGATAACAGTGTCTATCTCAGAGTCTATTGTTTAGGACCAAAGATCAACACCACAGTCTCCTTTATATTCTTTTCGATCCCGGAGAAAACGATTCTTAGTTCTTAGTCGATCTGTACTTCTTCAGGGGCAGATGCCCCTATGCAGGTCCCAGCTCTGGTATGAGCTGGATATAGCCAGGGGAAGGATTTCCTGCTTAGCGGACTGGGCTTGAGCAGCTTAATACTCCGCTGAGTTGGGTGGTTAACCGATGTGCGAGTTAACCTTAGTAGACTCAAACACTATAGCAAAGTAGACCCGCAGGCTAGTAGGCGCCATCTATGCTGCTCTAAACAAACCACCGAACTATGGCCGGTGTTATGCCACGTGACAAAGTTAATCACCTCATTCAACATGCTCTCTGTGAGGCAGTGGTGCTATTCGTGTCCTTGTCATGCACAAAGACACTGGCAGACCACTCGGGATACGATTCTTAGTAAAAGTCTTAATTGGCCTGTACTTCTACATGGGCGGATGGAGAACTGAGACACTATCCGGGCACGCACAAAATGCTGACCAGGATGTCGTGGCAGGGTCAGGCACAAAATACTGACCAGGATGTCGTGGCAGGGTCAGTCACAAAATGCTGACCAGGATGTCGTGGCAGGGCCAGGCACAAAATAATGAACAAGACTATCTATCTCTCTTCCATGTATCGTTTCCTGGAAAGATGCTGTTTTCAAGGAGGAGGTCCACTTTCATCCACACGCTCGGGATGTGAGAAAAACTACTACAATCCACCACTTAACGCGCTTTTTAGGGAGCAAAAACGAGCAAACTTACTCATTATGGGCATCAAACAACAACAGGATCGGATGCCCATGCACCAGTCCCAGCTCTGGCATGTGCTGGATTTAGCCGGAGGAGAATTTCCTGCTTATCAAGCTAAGCTCGTGCATCTTATTATTTCGCTGCGTTGGGACAAGTGCAGCGGAGTGTTACTAACTGAAAGGGGAGTTCATCTTAATAGACTCAAACACTAGAGCAAAGTATACCGGCAGCTTGTTAGGCATCATCTATGCTGATCTAGACAAACCATATAACCATGGCCGGTGTTATGACATGTCACACAGTTAGTCGCCTCTTACGACATGCCTTATGTGAGGCAGTGGTGAAATTATTGTCATTTTAATATACAAAGACCCCAGCACACAATTCTGGGAAAGCTATCTACTCATTATTTAATTGGTGTTTCTGTGTGAGATATTGATTTCAGAGCTTTTCATCAACATAAAACACATATCTGCAGCATCGTCATGTGTATGGCCTGTGTCAAAATAAATAATAGGGATAACGAAGAAAAGTGAGCAGTCAACAACAGAACAACAAATCCACGTTCTACATGAGCTCAAGAGACAGTACCATAGAAACTCATGGGCACGTGTGTGCACAGATGAATCGGTAACAGCGGGCGAAAAAAATTGGAGCAGTAAAATATATACATCGCACACTTCAATGGCGACATAGAAAAATCCGCCATACCAGAAGGAGAGACATGTACCAATTTCAAAGCTGAAGCAACAGCTGTGCTTGCTGCAAGTAAGATTCTTATCAGTCAAAACACAGCTACAAGGAAAACGGTCATTCTAACAGACTCTGAGATCGTATTCCTAGCCATTTCAAGTCCCAAACAAGAACGGCTCTCACGCGAAATAAAACATCTCGTGTTGCTGCCCCATAAAGCAGATCTACTTCTACAGTGAATATTCCGTTCAACAGTGGGATGGTTAGAAACGAGAAGGCAGATTAGCTCGCGAAACACGAAAGTGGCCTTCACACAGACTCGCCATCCGCAGATCTATAAAGAAGCAAAGACATTCTGCTGAATACAGACGGAATGGGGAGACCAGCACAAAGAATACAGTCCAGAAATACAGTATAGACAGACTTGGCAGAGATGAACAGACAAAGATCTTCAGACTTAGAATGGGACATTGCAGACTCAAGCCACATTACCACATAATGGATCTCAGAGAAACCGTTATGTGTGATTGCAGAGCACCCAAGAAAACAATAGAACATATCCTACAGGACTGCCAGACTTAGGTAGACCGAAAAGGGGCGGTGTGTCTCGGGGAGCGACCATGCTCGAAAAACTGTGGGGGACCGGCGAAGACCTGAAACGCAGTCTTCTTCGTGAACCTCACCGAGCTAGAAGCATAGCATCAGTTGAGCGTATAAGAAGAAGTAGAATATAGATAATGATTATCTACATATTACATCATTTCTTAGCTGCATTTTGAGGTTGATGCTTTCACATTTTCTCACACCATCCAGGCTCATTTCGTCTCTTTTCTTCTTCCACTTTTTCTTGTGTATTACTGCTCTTGCCATGAAGAGTCACAGAGTGGCAGGACGAGTAGATTTGTTATTGTTGTGTCCATGGTGACGACTTGATGCTTAGCCATGCTTAGTTATGTTTGAGGTAGCAGATGTCACCACCGAATTACTCAATAAAACTTAACCGCCTCAACTTATCTCATCTCATGCGATCTGTTCCTCACACTGAACTGCACACCATGTGCTATTTGACATTTGCATCAAACATCTTACTCTGCTTCCTCACTATACATCTTTATCCAAGTAAACTAAACCCTTTCTGTGCTCTGATGTACATCATCATCTTTAATGTACACGTCCATCATAATTTTTAGTGTACAAGTTCTTCATCACTTTTTTACTTGGTCCAAAAGCAGAAGGGTTCTCTCTGTAATGTTACTCTTTACAACAATCCTACACCAAAGTTGATATGTTCTCTTGTAGCAACGGTTTATGTAGCAGCTAGATGTTTATAATGAAACTTTTAACTCTGCATATCAACCAATTAGTCGCCTTTGACGTCTTCCTTTTTTGGAAGCATTGATGGTGCTATTCTTTCTTCTCCATTTAAAAAAAACGACATCGGGACAGAGTTACAAGTTTAGAAAGCCATAAGATATTTACTATTCCAGAAACATCTGCCCGTAAGTCGAAATAAGTTGATGGCCATTCTTCCAAATATGGCTAACAAAGTACCCAACGTATACGCTTCTTTCTCTAAATATTTTCACAAGTAATCGCAGATGCCAATTCGTATTTCGGAAAGTGAGTAATTTGTTTTGACAAGTACATGGACATTATGTTTCTTCCTGAGGTTTATTTGTGTAAAATGTCAAATAATGCTTTGTCTTCAGGCCATTACATGGAAGCATATCATATTGGTGGAAAGTTAAGGTTGTCCCATAGCAAATATGGAGAGTTAAACGGTTAGGGCGGTTCCCCGACAAATAGGAAAATAGGTTAAAACAGTCCATAACAAATAGTTAAATACAGGTGAAAGGTTAAGGTAGTCCCATAACGGAACATGTAATAGAGGTGAAAGGTAAAGGTAGTCGATAGCATAAGGCGCAATAAAGGTGAAAGATTAACGTAGTCAATAGCAAACAGGACAATAGATGTGAAATATTGAGTTAAACTATAACACATCCTGTAATACATATGAAAGGTTAAATTAGATTATAACAAATACTGTAATACAGGTGAAAGGTTAAATTAGACTATAACAAATACTGTAATACAGGTGAAAGGTTACGTAATACTTCAACAAATGCTGGCGTCCCGAAACGATGTGTTTGTGACTATGTGCAGTGGCTTGGGGAAGAGACGCAGTGAAGAGATAACAGTACTCAGTACATGTACTACCAGCTATCGTGAGAGCTGTCAGACCAGAGTTAACTACGACGCTATATTGCCTCCAAATGACAGTCCTGGAAACAGACTACACCAGCGCAGTCTGGTTCAGAAAATAGGGGTCGAAGTAGGAAGACAATCCCAGTCCCAATAATGTGCCGTGATGACATCAGGTGTGCCGCGCTGAAAGCCTCAGATATGGCAAACTTGCTACAACGTAAAGTAACAAACGTCTTTTTTAGATCGAACGCAGACGAAAAAGAAGAATAAGAAGAGGAAGAAGAAAGAGATACAACGTGTGACCAGTTCTCTTCCTCGCTGCCTTTCTTCTTAATTACAAACCTGGTACTCATTTGCATCTGAGTAACAATAGTTTGCCAACTATAGGACACTAACATAATACATTTGCTTTCAAGACCAAGCGTTATAGCCACTATATCACTGCGACTTTCCTATAAAAAAGATATAATAAATATATGTTGAAACAGTGGCGCATCTGATATCTGCACGATACATCAATGTCAGAAATCTCACTGTTCAATGCTGAACTTTAATGGTGCAAGATAACGGAACAAGATACAAATCCCACATTGCCCTATGGAAATTACTACAATGTATATGATCTTTACTTACCTTCATTTCTGACTCCTGAAACAAACACGCCACAAAAATTGATGTGTAGCCATAATGCCCTATTCTAACAGTCTTCTAATATCAAGTTTATGAAGTGCAGCATTTTGATAAATTACTTATGTGCTTTTTGTTGTCATACATATTTGTAATGACTTGCTGGTCTTGCTCGATAGATGGAACATGCGACACGGTATCTTTGGCATTATGTCTAGATCACAAGGCAAATATCAATGTCATATATCAGTTCTGATCAGCAAAGATTAAATTGGAGCAAGTTTTTTGTATGTAGTATTTTGTGTGTGTTGCTTTCGTCTAAAGTGGAGTGCGTTCTATTGTGCTTTAGGCCTAATGGCCCAGTGCACGAATTTCAGCAACCATTTTTGATATGGGTTCATCTCCCACAGCGACATGTCTTCACTCTTCCGGGCTATGAACCGTGCCAATAACAGCTTTCAGGATATGCTGCCTTCTCTCCAACAACTCCCCCATCCACTTCCCTATTCAGGGATGAACATGCTAGCATACATTTTATTTTGGTTGTTCGCATATCGTAATCGAAGAGGACCACTTTGTCCGCATTTACTCTTTGCTTGAGTTGAAAGCTGGCTAAATAAGCCAATAAGAGCGCTGAATTGTTTGTCCCACTTAATACAAAGAAATATGATACCCCTACCTCCAGGGTTGAAGAAGGGTTGAGGAAGGGTTAATGTGAGCAGACTTGTGAAGCGATCGTCCCTGTATAGCCTCATTTATTCTTGATGTACCATGTAGCTAAACACCCTTAAAAACAGTTCTGCGCCAGTTTGTGCGATTGGTGGCGATTCTTTTCCAGTAAACATTGTTAATACAGCGCCGTATTAGTGATCTCTGAAGCGTGTTCTTGTACTGTTTCCGCTAACCACCGCTTGCTCTCTTGTTATTTTGCAGCTCACCATAGAGTAGCTCTTGTGTTCGACGTTGATCCGACATGCTATCCCATCTCAGATGGGCTGCACATATCATGATATGTAAACTTGTCATGCCTGATCTCCCTAACACATCTGTATTTGGCATCGTGTCCTGCCATCTAATCCTCAGAAGTTTCCACAAGAAATGCACGTGGAAGTAGTTGAATTTCCTGTTATGACGTCTTTAGACGGTCCAGGTCTCACACGCATATCAAAGAATAGGAAGAGGAACTGCAGCGACGACCATCATTTGTGTTTGAGTTCTGATCCCTCGCCTACCACACATTCTACTTCGAAGTTTGCCAAATGCCGCACCAGCTCTAGCTATTGTTGTATTCACCTCATCATATACGTGAATAACCTGAGACAGAGTACTGTCTTTGTACGTAAATCTGTAAACATTTTTAGACTGTGGCCTGTGATTAAAAGTTCTGAAAAGGCCATATCTGGAGTTAGTTGATGTAGATAGAACCTCTGTCTTTGCGATAGAGACGGTGACTCGAAATTTTCGCAAGCTTTGACGAATCGATCCATGCATTTGTGCATGACAACCACCGTATTTGAATTTAAAGCACAGTCATCAACATAACTTAAATCACATACAGTCACCCTGTGGATTTTGGTTTTGGCTTGAACCTTCTCAGATTGAATAGCCCACAGCCAGGTCGTCAATTCGGTAGTGGTCCAACTCCAACGTCGCAATCGCTGTAAGCATTCCAGAAAATATCATACTGAAAATAGCCGTGTATTAAAACATGCATGTAGATAGAACAGACATTGGGTAGGAAAAATAATGGAAATGCAATAGAAACGCACGACCAACAGGTTGAAGATTTGAGTAAAGGTAATACAAAGCGAACACTGCTGTCAGGGATGAAGTGTTGATGAAAATTGTATTAAGGCTCAGATTGTTTTGACATGATATGGTTAATTGTTTTTGTCTTGATCTTATTTTTTTGTTGACAGCAACCCAGGCACTCATTTGAGGCTGGGTCATTTGGAGCGTGTGGATATCATTAAAGAACCCGATACTTTAGCCATCAGAAGTGTGTTGAAAAATGTATGAATATCAAGGATGTTAGAGGGCCTAGCAATTAGGCGTTCCAGTAAGGATCTATGTGTGTTTTTAATATGAGTGTAAAAAGAAGGAGGGGGAGGGGAGGTGGAGTTAGTTGTATAATCTGCAATGTTGCATGTGACCTCTAGACATCTGCCAACTTGGAGGTAAACAATGGCGCGATGTTTTTTGAGAATATATAATTTATTGTGAATGAGAAGATCGAATTTAATTTTACTGAGACACCAGTTTATGCTTCTTCGTATATTGATATGTGACAGTCGACATGAGTCGGAGCCGGTTGGGGTATCTGATCTAAAATATTTCCCACATCTTGTTGACCTTTTTCCAGAAAAGCTTCTTGTTTCCGTACAGCGCTCTGGTCCCAAAACTATCACTTTTATCAAATTCGTGATTGGCTAGAATAAGTATCACTATTACTATTGATGAAATCCCCGTAGCAGGCTAATTCAGTCTTCAACACCATCTTCATTTTGAAACGTCATTACCAACAGCAAAAAAAAAACCCATCTGAAACCGAGCCAACTGTTCACATATCGTTCTCCTAAATGCATGCCAGAGTACTCAGAAATAACATATTAGTCATCACAAGCGTCATTTCGCATACTACGTTTGCCAGATCACATCTTGTGGTTTGAGCCTTCATATATTATGTACAATCATACATCCATTCCACAGTATCCACACAAATGGAATAATAGTTCTCCCCATCAACAGACGGAAGACACATTACCACATCCCGTAGCTAACGGAAAACAGCATAAAACATGACATCCTACCTACGGTTCCACTTTCTGCCCCCACTTCAGGTATAATATTTCAAACTCATTAATAATTACACCGAACAGTATAATAGTATGAAAAATAACGGGGCGAGTATGAAAGACAACATGGAAGCAACATAATGCATGGGATCCGCCAGACAAACTCTAAGACCAAATTGACATTTCTAATTATTCATAACCTTCTTTATTAACTCTCTTGTTTCCAGTTCCACTCTTTCGGTTTCCTTTGTTTGACTTCACTTTACCTGTATAAATTGCACTGCCTCTCCGTTGAAAAATAGCGCCCGCACTGGATATTTTATAGCGTTTATTTCAGCGTTGCCGGATATGCGCATAATGACTCGGACATAACAGCGGACACATGCAGCGTTGTGAGTTATTACATAATACGTATATACAACCACAGGTAGACAGGTAGTCGAACAAGAGAGAAATGGATAGATGATAGGATAACGGGGCACAAAATAGATCAAGTGCGTATATAGACGGACAAGTAGGAAATAAGGAAGCGAGAGAACTTTGATAAAATAGAGTTTTGTAGGCAGACTGGGAATCTGCTAATATAGTGTTCCTGTTTCAATGTATCTATGTGTTGGACTGCCGGACTGTCTAGCGTGTCCTGAGTTGTCCATCAGTTAGAACATCAGTACCAGAACTTCAATCACCAGCATCATATATATAAACACACAACAACGAGGAAAAGCTACGTACACTACATGCCTCAGAGACAACAGCATTGGCAATGCATTATAGCAAGTATGATAAAAAATGTAATTCAAAGTTTTCCATGACTAATAAATGTGACGTTTAGTAAATACTGTGAGTTTTGACATCCCTCACCAACCACACAAAGATGGAGAGAGAGAGAGAGAGAGAGAGAGAGAGAGA